>CM037585.1:113521185-114246185 GCA_021018995.1 Chloranthus sessilifolius
AACTTACGAGTTTAGAGTCCATGGATCACTTAAGTATTTTGGGTCTTTACTAGATCCAATTCTAAGTATATGAGCCTTTTCAAGGTCCAAGCCTAAAGGCGGGTGTATCCAATTTTTAAGGGGGCACTTCTATTAGTTTCTTTACAAATTTTGGGCTGGTTCACAACTTAGAAATTCATTCAAAGTTCACCGGGCCATGGGCTAGGTAATCGGGTCTTTACAAATTTTCCAATCTTCAGGCCTTTGGCGCCATCAAGAGGTCCAGTCCAAGGTTTCGTTGACTAATCAACCCAAATCAAAATTCACAATACTCCCACAGTGGTCATTGTAATATGGTATTTCTTAGATGGTCACAGGTGTTGGTACGCAATTTTTCTAGGATCCTTTCGAATCCTGGAATAAGTGGCCCAATTCGGTCCACGCGGACTCCAGTGGAAAGCGATAGAATAGTAAACTATGAAATATTAAATGCTGAAAGGAAAGAAGTAAATTCTAAATAGAAAATAACTAGGTTGATGCAATCGCTAGCTGCAGATATTTATCGAAGCTGCAATACGTCATTGATCACGTTCTGCAAGATGCGGGTTGACTCCTTTACTGAACGTCGACCAAACAACTTCAACATCTTCAGATTGTCTAAGGTCTAACTAGTTTGGTTTCTTACTTTTATTGGATCTATCTAAAGGGGGGTGGTATCCCGCTATGCTAAGGAGGATCGACCCCATTCCCGGGTACTGGTACACACTTTAATTTGTACTCAGTCTTAGCCTATTGCAAGCCTACAACGGAAATTGTAGCACTTGTATAAGGTCGTTCCCACGAGGAAGGTCATAAAATCTGAATACTTTTATTTTCCTTTAAAGAATAAAGAATGCTTGTTTTTACTAAACTAAGATATAAGAAAAATAAATCTAAATCCTCCTATTTCCAGATTATGGTCGTCAATCACAATCTTTCGGTTCTCGGATGTTTACAAAATTAAAATACCGTTACACTATATTTAAGCCTTCTAGAGTTTGGGTGTCAATCAAAAACTAAAATTCTTCAATATAGATTTATACTAATCTATAATCTTTCAAAATTTTGGGCGTCAATCAAACTCTAGAAAATTGAATATGAAAAATAAAAATCGTTACACTAATCTGCAAATTCTCAATCTTAGTCTTTAATTAAAATCAAGAATGTTTAGATGTTTACAAAACAGTAAAAGAAAGCAGTAAATCTAAACTAGAAAGCAAATAAAAAGTTCTTTCGTCTCTCAGTCACAGGCATCAATTGCTCTTGAGAAATTATAGATACTCTATTCTAATCTTTTAGTCTTCGATCACAGTCATCAATTGCTCTCGAAAAACCTTGGATATTTAAACTACTCTAAACTAACGGAAGGAAACCTAACCTTAGTCGTCAATTGATGCTGAGAGTCCCTTCAATAAGTTTTTCTCTATGCCGAGCCCTCTTATTTATAGCTCATAAGGAGTCGATTTACATTATTTGAGTTCTAATATAAGTAAACTACTAAGAACAAAAGATTCTTATAATATCAAAACTTCTAATCCTAGTTCTTCCTTACTTTAGATGGTAGACGCACATACGACTTTTCTGCTTATTTTCAGTAGCAGAGATCTTCAAGATTCTTTCGTCAATCTTCTCAGATTCGTGAAATAGCAGACTTCTAATTTAAGAGATTTTTCTATTTCTGCATGGCTTGCATGTGATCAGCAGCAGCAGGAGCTTCAATGATATGCAATCATAATTACGATCGCATTTTCCTTTCATTTGATCATGTCTCTACTTTGTATCCTCCAGTCTTCAAGCGTATTATGAGAAGAATACAATTTCTTCATTTCTTCTTCAGTTTCGTACCATCGCGAGTACAATTTCACTTATGATTGGCTTTCGAATAGGATTGGGATCGTATCTACGAACGATCGTGATTCTTATTACTCTCTGAGTTCATTTTGGCAAAGATTAATACTTTAGCTCTATTCTGCTATTTGTTCTAAATATCTGCATAGAGCATCTCATTAGTAGTAAACTAAGATCTAGCATCACTAAGTTGAGGGTGATAAAATAGTAAATTATGTGACTAATCAAGTACCCTCCGTAAACTCCCTTGGGCAAATCGGGTGGCTATGGCTAAAACTCAGAGAAGGTTAGGGACCTGATTAGCTCTAAGCTAGGAATTTGAGCAGAGGATCTAAGGCTAAACGCTTCTCCCTTGATACTCCTTTGAGAGTCAGGGCTAGCTGGCCAGTATCGCTAGACTGACTACCTGAGGTTTCTAGAAAAGAGTCTGCAATTCTAGAAGTCTAAAGTGCAGCCTAACCCCTTTCGTTGGAAACCTTAGAGAGAACCTCGAATTTTCTAAAAGAGAGAAGCTTCAGAAATAGAAGAAAAACTAGTGAATTAGTGAGTTTGGTCACTGAGTAGGGGATCTATTTATAGATATCGGGTTAATTATGCGCGTGGGAGAGTGTGCGCAATTGACCAATTGCGCGCATGGAGCCATGCGTGTAATTGAATTACGCACATAATCCAGAACACTTAATTCAATTTGAGTCAGTCACTGACTCGAGAATGATTGGTTGATTGGCTTAGCCGGTGTCCTAGTTCCATTTCGCTTGGAACTAATTACGCGCATGTATTCATGTGCGTAATCCAATTATGTGCATAGAGTCATGCGCGTAACCAGGGAATTCGGGTGGTTATAGAAGTTAGAGTACTGGTCCAAGTTGGGCCAATTGCGCGCGTGTTAACACGTAATCAGGGACTACAGGCGGTGTATCGAGGGTTATTTGTGAGAGCCCTGATTTTGGCACCCTGAAACCCGTGCCATCAGCACGATCCTCCAGACTGTGTCCCATAGATTTGTGCGAAACATTGGTATAGCAAGCAACAATTAAACAAGATAAAATAAATAACTGTATGATGCAGAAATAAATATGCTAATCTAGGCATAAACTCAAAAGATAGTTTTACTTTCATGCCGATGCATGAACAGAGAACCGATCCGAACTATCGGTGATAAACAGATCACCTCAGATGGTTCGCCAAAAAAAATTATGTCATTTAAATACCTTGTTTCTCAAAATAAAGGCTTGACATACCAAGTCGCACAAAATGCTCTCAAAACTCTCCCTATCAAAGTACTCAGCGAAGTCTCCTAGAAGAAGTCCTCGGGAGGAGGCTCTAACTCTTCCCCGGGCATGTAATCCGAATCATCAAGATCTGTGTCTCCCGAAACCTCAACAGCTGCAAGCAAAGGACCTGCGACATATATTCTAAAGGGGTGAGCTACATCCTAGCTCAATAGGGAACAACACAATGAACATATAAGTCAAATCCTCACATATATTCCCATGATATTCCTAGCATGATGTATTTATGAACTTGCTGAAAAACAGTTTAAATGATTACAATATGCATTGAAGTTTACTGGTGGTTTACATGTTCATTTAATCTCAAACTGTTCATGAATTATACTGATTCGGCTCAAAGAAACTTAAATCTTCAACTTAAGTAATCCCCGAGCAATATAGCATTGAGCCCTGATGGAAAACCCACCATCGTCGTCTAAATAGATAGTTGTTATCTATATTTCACACTTGAAATACTACCTAGGTCCCTTTCTCATAGGCGACGGGGTCTAGTCTCATCTCAGCATCTCTGGGATGTACTACTGGTACACGGATTGACCACCGTACTGGTGTACGGATTGGCTATCGTACCGATCACGGATATTCTGTCGAGTCAGTCGTGGGTATCTCGTCACGTCTGTGGGGTATTCTGTTCAAAACTTAAATAATAAAAATATCATGTGCTTTATATATAGTTATTCACCGTGTAAATGTGCTACTTTATATCGATTAAGCCTTGTCAGTCTTTGTTCAATCTTACTTTATAATCTCACTTATATCCCTGGGATGTCTAAATTACTCGCATCACACTGATGCCTTTATCACTTTCTCATCCCCTGGGGATGTCTCATTTTCATATGCTTACTTGGTGTCACACACACACACATGGAGATTATATGATTCATTTCATTTCTATATCACTACATACATACTCTTACAATCAAAGTATATGTTCAAGGTGTTCCCTACCTCAAGTGTCTGACTGTCCAAGCATCAAGGTCCCACACGGCTCCTCATACTTGCCTTAGCTCGTACCACCTATGATACATCATAACATATACACAACATCAATAAGGATGCAATAGAGAAGGTCCAAGACCCTCCCTGAATCTCATGGTTCAAATAAGAAGCCAACTAAAATTGCCAAATCGATTAATCGATCTCCAAAATTGATTAATCGAAACCCTAAATCGATTAATTGATTCTCAAATCGATTAATCGAAATCCAAAATTGATTAATCGATCCCAAATCGATTAATCGAAAGTTCACAATCGATTAATCGATTCTCAAATCGATTAATCAAAATCCAAAATCGATTAATCGATTCTCAAATAAAATAATCGGTTTCCCCAAGCCTTATTTCTCCAGCTACTGGAGGTACTTAGTTGATTAGTCGATTTCCAAATTGATTAATCGAAATTAAAATCGACTAATCGATTTCAAGATTGATTAATCGATCTCGGGCTTTTATGCCTTTTCAACTTCCAAACCAAAATCGATTAATCGATTTAGCCAGAACTCAGCCCCTTTTCGGGCTATTCTTCTAAATCTTTTTCTTCCTTTTTTTTTTTCTTTTCTATGTCTTCAATTCATCATTTTCACTATACTTGACTGAATTTAATTATCAAAACTTTATGCATTTAAATCTAACAAAACTCACCTCAAATCAATTTCTTAAAGAAGAATGGATTGGTTGGTTTAATGGCTAGTGTTCCAGCTCTTGCTTCAACGGTCCTTCACGCATCGAATCCGACATTCAATGCTCAAACCCTTCCTTCAATCAAGCCACATTAACTTTTCCTTGCCATTAACTCCCCTTTATTCTCTCTCTCTCTCTCTCTCTCTCTCTCCTCTTAACTTCTCTCACCAACCAAACAAGAGAATAGCTTCTCTTAGGTTATTAAAACCCTTATAACCCTCTTTAGCTTTGGTGTTAAGCACATACATCAGAGATAGGTGTATGTGATCCTTAACTAATACCATACACTATCCTTAGAGTCATACTACATTACATAATATTTTCCTTCTCAAGTCTACTGTTTGACCATCACTTGGTCAACCTATGACCAATCAGGCACGAATCTCGAGGTCACTGTTCATCGCTCAATTTTTGGGGATATTACATTATTCCTCAATCCGACTTGGATTGATTGCGTGCATGTGTCCATGTGTGTGATCGAATTACGCACGGGAGTGCAGGCGCATAATTCAGGAGCGTACCAGGCTGATTGGGTCCGGGTATGTGGATTGATATCTCAGCCCAGGACTCCCATGCACACAATTATTGTGGTGTACAAGTCCCGAATGTGTGGTTTTAAAGGTTTTAGGAGCTTTGGAGAGGGTCGGCCCATTTTCAGAAGCCACGGGCAAGGTCAAAGGTTGACTGAATAGTTTTGTATACCCCGAGAGGGCAAAAATGGGGTGTCTACAGATGCCCCTCTTCGATGCATTCTTGTGCAGCAAGAGTGCGTCGAAGAAGTAAACACCCCCTTTCAAGGTGCCTTCTCATTTCTTTGAGAGAGCACAAGTGTGAATGGGAGAGCTGAATAAGATGTTTGGCTTTCTTATCTATCAGCGCAAGCTAAAAGGGGGCATTCACAGGCCATATTGTAGTTATCGAGAGGTGTATCCTCAACTGCCGATGCATATCGCATCCTGTCGCATATCGCGACCTGCTGCATATCACAGTCAAATGGAGGGAAATTGACACAAACGAGGAACGGGTGGCGTCATATGAATGTCCAAAAATAAAGTCAAGTGACCAGAAAATATGATATAATATGATGGTGAAGGCTTTTGCAAGTCATGTCAGATTGGGCGCGTCATTGCTCACACCAATGATACGTCAGGAGTCCATTTCCAGTAGATATTTGTGATTTTTGAAAGTTGAGTATACTCAATATTCGATTTCTAAGGGGAAAGAACGGATTGGGGCGATGAGAGATAGGAGTTTGATAGATAGGGGTCTTAAAATTTTAGGTTTCTTAACTTAAGATCAATTCGGTAAAAACTTCAGAAAACATGACTTTCGAAACGTCGCTAAGCAGATCCATTGGTACGGGATTTGGGGACTAGACCTTTGATTGGTTGTCAAGATGACATTCGGTATGTCGAATACTCCATCTAACTTTCTTGCCAATACTGATGATTGTCTCTTATGGGAGGACTACAGTGATTCACGAATTAGGAGAGTCGGGTTTTGAAAACGTTTGATTTAATGTTAATTAATTATATTTACAAAGAATATCGAGTGAAGAGAGGTGATACTTACCTAATTTATCACCGAAGGAAGGTCTCTGTGCCATTCAATGGGACGTGTTGATTGTCATGATGGGATATTTGGGGGGGGGGGGTAGCTCTTTACGATGGGACATTGGTTGAGCTTCTTCTCTAGTTGGGTGCTGTGGTGGGTGTGATGGGACATGGTTTTCACTCGATGAGATGTACTTGTGTTTATTTTGATGCCACGATGGGACAGTGGTGGTTCATTTCTTCTTTGGCAGATTTTGGGTCATGTGATGGGATGGTGTCACAACGTGACTTGCTTCTTAGTAAGGACGGTTGGACAATGGGTGTAGGTTAGTTTAGTTCGGGGTTAGGATGGTGGTGATTATGTGCATATCACGTCGAGATGGGACATGTTATCATGTATGGTTATGGGTGTGCAATGGGATGCTGATATGCAAGGTTGCGCGATGGGACAAGGGGTCCGGAGGAAGGTAGTTGTTAGGTTTTACTCGTTCCGAGAGCAGGTGAAATCACACAACCACTCACATCATCCAAATTAGTTGACTTTGTTCAGTAGTAGAAGCAGTATACTCATTATCACTGGCATGCTTCTTCCTTTGGTTTAATCCTCGGGTTGTGGTGGGATAGTGGTGATCGCGTGATGGATCGTGGTAGTGAGGGTGGTTGGTCTTGTTTCTAGTTGGTCATCGGTTGAATGTGTTGCCATGGTTTGGGAATTACAAGCATTAGGTTCTGCATGTAGTCAAATTATGCGCATGATTTAATACGCATAATTGAAGCGTCGCCTGGTCATCATCTTGAGTCTCTGGGTATAGATTTAGATTCTGCGCAGTGGCGACCACACTTATTTGAAATTACGCGCTGCTCAACTAGCGTGAGTTTGGTTCGTCGCTTTTCAGGTTTGACGGGGCCCTGAATTAAGTGCATATACTGATGCGCATAACTCAGAATACACGCGTGGGGTCAAGCGTGTAATCCAATTACGCACAGAGTGTATGGTGCACAATCATTCGGGTGCCTATATATTCACAGGGCTTTCCGATTTTCCCCATTTCCTTTCTTTATTTTTCTCTATTTTTTGAATCTGAGCTTCGAGTGATCCATTTTTTTATGTCGTTTCTTCTATCTTCGTCATTTCATATGTTCTTCGCCCTAAAAAGATTCCCAATGGCGGTGTGTTTGGAGGTGTCGCTACGGTCGAAGAAGTTTGCTATTGGAGCTGCTGCCATGGTCGAGACGGCCGATCAGTGGGGCAGTATACATCCATCCCTATTGTTAAGAGGAGGTGAAGACGCCGGGTGGGAAGTCTTACAAATAGATGAAAAGGTGTTATTTGATTATTTTCCCTCCTGTGCGTTACATTTTTTGGGCTTTGTGTTCGTTTTGGGTTCCATGTTTTCGTTTTGGGTTGTAGGTTAGGTTCCATGTTTTCGTTTTGGATTTTAGGGTTCATGGGGTATGCCTTCAGTGACATTTGTACAAATTTTTAATTATAAATAAAATTTGTTTATTGTATTCCCTTTGTTGTTTGTTTATTTGTTTTATTTATATTTATATTATTTTATTTTTATCTTGTTGGCTTGTTTATCACGAGGGGGTTTGGGTTTTGTTCATTGCGATGAGATGATTTTCCCCTTCTTTATTTTATTTTATTTTTATGTCATTTTATTTTATTTTATTTATTTTCAGGTTGCAGTGGATGTCTGATCGCTACTTATATGCGTATCTAATTAAGTTTTAACCTATTACAAGCGCATAATGGAAATTGTAGAGCTAGTATAGGATCGTTCCTACAAAGATAGATTATATATTTTTAATTTAGGTTACTGAAAACTTATATTTATCTTTTTAAGTTTCTAAACTACTGGTGAAATATGAATACAGAATTTATTCTTAAATCTAAATTGCATAAAATAAATCTTAAATCCTCCTACTTCAGATTATGCTCGTCAATCATAATCTTTAGTTATTGGATATTTATAAAAGTAAATAATACCATTGCACCATATATCAAGTTTCTAGCATTGGGTGTCAATCAATACTATAATCCTATTAATACAGATTTAATCTAATCTACAATCTCCTAAAACTTGGGCGTCAATCAAATTCTAGAAAATTGAAGATGGAAAAATAAAGCCATTACACTAATCTGCAAACTTTAGCCTGAGTCGTCAATTTAAATTAAAATATGAAGATGTTTACAAAGTAGAAAATCTAAACTAGAAAGCAGTAAATATTATAAATATTATATCTTTCACCCCTCTGTTGCAGTCGACAATTGCTTCTTAGAAACTACAAATATCTTCTTTAATCTTCAGCTCCCAATCACAGTCATCAATTGCTCTTGAGAAACCTTGGATATATAATCTATAAAGCAATAAAAATCTACTCTAAATTTGATCGAAAGAAAATCTAACCTCAGTCATCAATTGATGATAAAAATTTCTTCGATAATTATTCCTACACCAATCCCTCTTATTTATAGATTATAAGGGGCCGGTTTACAAAGATCTAGTCATAATAAAAGAAACTATTAAAAATAAAAGTATCCTATTATAACTCTAACTCCTAATTTTATTCTTCCTTGCTTTTAATAGTTGATGCACTTCTAGAGTGTTCTATGATTTTCATCAATAGTCCTTTAAGAATCTTCTTCGCCATTCTCTCATATCCGTGGTTGGTCAAACTTTTAATTGTAAAAGACTTCTAAAAATATGCATGGCGGTGTACATTCTCACATGATCAGCAGCATTGAAAGGCTTTCATTTTGTAAAATTGTAAATCACGATTTCTTCTTTCTTTTCTTTTTCTCTGAAAAATTGTAAATCACGATTTTCTATTCTCAGTACGCTTTCAGCTAACGATTCTTCAATTACGATTCTTCGCTTTCTCTTGTATCGTCTTTACTTTAAATGACTTTTCTTTAGAGAATCGTAAATTATGATTTCTCTCTTTCTTTAGTACTTTGTTCTGTAAAATTGTAAAACACAATTTTTCACTTCTTTGTAGGTGAAGGTTTATCTTTTACGCTTAATCATCTTTTTACTGCTTTATGAGTTTATTTTGACAAAGATTAACACTTTAGCTTTATTTTGCTGACTTTTCTTAATATCTGCACATCATTAACTTGTTAGTAGCAAACTATAGTCTACCATCACTAAGTTAAGGGTGATAAATTGGTAAATTATGTGACTGATCACACCCCCAAACTTAAGCTTTGCTAGTCCCTAGCAAATAAGAAAAAATAACTATCTTATTCTAAAAATTTAGATTGTCACTTTCGTAGGGAGCACGATTACATTTAGCAGATACAGCAAGTCTTTAAATCCATAGGTAATCTCTAGTGGAGGCGTTATAGTCTCCTTAAGGTTTTCAGTGAAGTTACCTACAAGCTTCAAATATATATTTTTTTCAAAAAAATTTCAAAACTAAAATTTTAAATCAAAAGATTAAAAATCTAAACTAATTTTATATACTGACTAGTATAACTAATATAGTTAACTAGATTAATTATCATACAGTTATTATGATTTTCAAAATTTACAATTCCTTTGTCTTTACTTTCTATTATAACAGTTATCCTTGATTAGAACTCTAACAATTTCAATTCATAATAAACAGGAGTGTATGCATTAGTGAACAATTTATTCTTCATAAACTTTTCTAAACTGCAGTTTTTAAAAAATATTTTCATCCAAAAGCTCACTACTAGCATACTCTAAAAAAATTGAAACTTTTTGGGTTCTCACAATAATATTTCAGAAAATTTTCATTCAAAGATAATTGCAAATTTTTTTTTTCATCTCATAGAAAAGGATAATCTATTCTATTCTTATGAATCCTTGTACAATCCATAGTATCTATTATTCATATCTCTACTAGGCTTATGCTTCTGTAAATCGTAAATCTGAAAGGTCTTTCGTTCGATTTGTAATGGGACTTTAGGTTTTAAGGTGTCAAAGAAAGGTAGCCACCAAGCTCCTTCGCACTCAGCAGTCCACATTGATGTGCTCGTCCATGGAGAGCCCAAGGTGAGCTTCTTTATAAAAGACGAGAGCTGTAGTTTCGGAAGGTATAAGCAGTTCGATCCATGAAGACTTCACTGTTTCCAAAAATCCCGTCGAGGAGGTTTATACATTTTTTCCGGGTTCTATTGATTTAGGAGAGTATGACTGCAGAGCTTCTGAAGTTGGCCCAAACCAAAATTTCAAGCCAAATTGTCGATTTTAAAACCGAGCAGTGTTTCAACATTGGGGCAGATTCGGATAAAAGCGATCTTCATATGCTCACGTCGTTTTGGACCACCGTTGTTTCCGAGGCAGTTACTGAGGCTTTGATTACTTAAAATTTGTATTTATAATATAAAAATAAATTTGAAATCAAATATTAAAGATTCCAGTAGAACCAACAATGTTGTTTCATTCAATCATTAATATATCTTTCTTCTGGTTTGACTTTCACGTTAGTAATAAGGATTTCTATGGCCTTTAAAGGACTGAAATCACAATCCAATTTTTATGATGTGGCGCTGTTTGTAATGTCGGTATAAATATGGTAGCAGCAATTTTTTAGTGGTTGCCACTACTATTGACAACTTAGCGGCATCAGTTATAAAAATTGCCGCTAATACCCTCACCGACAGTTATAAAAACTGCTGCTAAAACAAAGTAGCGACAGCACTAGTAGCGGCAGTTTTTATAATTGCCGGTGAGGGTATTAGCGACAGTTTTTTTGTTAATAGCGGCCGTTTTTGGCTGTAGCTAATAATCTTATTTTTTGTAGTGTGTTGATTTTTTCGAGTTAGAAATGTCCGTTATACTTAGTCTTAATATGTTAGAATTATCCCTAGAACTATGGGAGAAGGTTCGAATGTCGAAAATGAAGACATAAATTTATTTGGAATGTTTCGAAAACTTTGTTAGGGCAAATCGATTTGATAAAAAACCATCTATTTTCTTCAAAAATCTTATCAAAATATAAATATGTTTCATAATTTCTGAGATCATATGGCCCTAATTGTGGTATCATATGGAGGAGGAGTCATGCTAAGCCTTGAAGGTACATGCCCTCTACTCAAACTCCAAATATACCATGATCACTCCAAAAGTTATCATAGACCATTCGATCATGACAAGGGTAGTGTGTGATCATCAAAATCACACATACTACCTTCACATCTCAGATCATCCATCACAACCAAAACTCAAATTTGAAATCTAACAAAAATCTATACAAAAATCAAATTTCAAAATCATTTTTGCAAAATGCTAGACCTCAATGAACATAGTTCGTTCTTGGTTGATTTTGGATCATTGGATGACCTTGCATGATCCCCAATATCACATGCATAACATCCTTTGGTTCCAAGGATAAAACAAACAAATTTCATTTTGGTTTCGGTAGGGACCGAAACCAAAATTTTGAATTGAAATTTCGGCCGAAATTTTGAATTTCGGCTGAAATCTTCTCATAGTATCCGAAAATCCGAAAATATGAGATATCGTTTCGGTAACATTTCTGCCTAAATCTTCAAATTTCGGCCAAAATTTTGAACCATGTTTGGTTCTGATCTAACCAAGCTACAGAAATTCTTTCAAAACTTCAAACAAAAATAAAAAATCTTCACAATCTAAGTTAAAAATCCTACACTACTAGCCTCGAAACTCAAAACTACAACTAAATAAGACATTACCTTACTTTTTTTTTCTTCTCCTTGCTGGTTTGATCAAAAACTTGTGGTGAAATGGGCTGATACGGGGTTCAATGTGGGATATGTGATTAAGGAAGAGGTGGCACTACAAAAAAACAGATTATTAATGGCAATATTTTGGAGCAAAAAACTGTCGCTATTAACAAAAAACTATTAAAGACTATCAGCGGCAAGTTTTTGTTAATAGCGGCAGTTTTTGGCTGCCGCTAATAGTCTTATTTTTTGTCGTGTGGAGAGTTGATTTGTGGTCTTAGATTAGAGTTTCAAGGGTTTGATGAAGAGGGAAAATGCAAGAGAGATGGAGGAGCTCTAATGGAGGAATTGAAGAAAGAAGATGAGAATGGAGAGGCCCATGCAAAATTCAAAATTTGCAAGGGGTCTACACTATAACACCTGCCCCTCAATTTATGCGTTGTTCAACTTATTGACTGAGACCTGACTGTACCAAGTGACTGCCTGAGCCAGGTCCATCCAATTTTGTTAAGCACCCACCTTAGATTGATAGGATAATGCCTATTTCTAGTGGCACCCATAGGACACCCTTTTTATTTGGATGGGTGTATTAGTAAATTAGTAAAATACACACCGCATCTCACACCTTATGACAAGTCTGGACTGATATCTGATGGACCCTTACTCGGGGTTTGACCTGAATTGGCTCTGAGCCTTGATGGTGATGAGGAGATCATCGCCAATAGATTATATTTCGATTATGATCATGAGATTGGTCAACGATTTGGGTTAAACCTAGACCCATAAATTTAGAAGAGCTAGATGCACTAATATTGAAGGTTAAGTTTTGTGCCTTGCATAGAGCAATGGCATTTCTTGTAAATACAATTTAAAGCCAAAGGTCTTTATGAGCTAATTTCCTAATTTCCTTAATTAGAAATTAGATTATTACAAATCTCTAGCATATCCTAGCCCTTAATCTATTTGACTCAATTTTGACCCATCTTACACCACAAGATAACTTTGGAGAAATCTAGGGTAATAAATGCATCCTTACACATGAACCACAAGATAAGTTTGACAATTGAAAATCACAAATTTTGAGGGCTCAAAAGACCACAAAAGACAAAACTTGACTTGAGTGTGTGGTGGGAAGTGAACCATGTAGGGTCCACTCCCACATGCGCATGGAGTTAGTGGAGGAGAGAGAGAGTGGCCTTGGGAAGAAGCTAGGGGCTAGGGGCCAAGTGTCCAAAATTTTCAGCCCTTGTTTCCCACTCCCCATAGCAAAAATCAAATTCCCTAGGGGCTTTCTTCATTCCCACCATTTCATCTTCCTCCTCCTCTTGAATCTCCATTGAAGCTCTTTCTCTACCTTGAATTTGCCCTCCTTATCCCACCATTGAAATCAACATCCAACACCACCACTCAACTCCCCACTTCTTTTAGACCAACATATATTAAACTTGGCTCCATCCCATCCCCTTGCACCTCAAAAATCAAGACAAACCAGCAAGCTAGAAGGATCAAGCCTAAGCTAATATCTTAATTATTGTTTGGAATTTCTAGGCTTGTAGTGTAGGTTTAGGTCCATAGATTTGAATTTTTTGAGGGCTGTTCTTAGAGCTTTAGTTATGGGATTTTTATATATTGTTTTGACCATATCAAAATGATCATTCAAGGCCATCCAGTGGTCTAGATTTGATTAACTAGATCCAAACTACATAGGGTAGTATTTTCTTAATTTCTTGTATTTTTGTAAAAGAAATTTGATTTTTGATTTAAAATTGTTAAAGTTTCTAGGATGATAGTTTGACCAGAACATTTGGATGCCACGCATGTGATCAAATGATCATGCAAGGCCATCCAATGGTATAGATTTGGTCAACTAGACCAAAACTATATAGTGTAGGATTTCTCTTGAATTTTCTTGATTTTTTGCAAAAGAAATTAATTTGGAGTAGAAACTTTTTGAATTTCTGGAACAATATTTTTTACCAGAACATTTGGATGCCATGAATGTAATCAAAATAATCATGCAAGGCCATCCAATGGTCTAGATTTGGTCAACTTTACCAAGACTACATAGTGTTGAATTTCTTTGGATTTATCTTAAAATTTTGTAAAAATAATTGGATTTTTGTTTGAAGATCTTTTATCTTTATGAGATGTGGCTTTACCAACACACTTGTATTCCAGGCATGTGATCAAAATGATCATCCAAGTCCATCCAGTGGTCTAGATTGGTCAATGATGAACCATGTTCATCATTGTGTAGAAATTCTCAATCTTTAATTTTATAATTCCATGTCATAGTACATGACCTTATGGATAACATACATGTGTTTTGTTGATGATATTAACAGGTTTTCAATATCATGAAATTAAATTACTAATCACTGATTTTAAGGTCAATTGAATGGCTATAGATGCATGATGATAACTAGATTATTACATGTAGTATAGTTCCAATTAATGTCATTTCTTTTCATAATATAACAATGAAAATTTGTGACCTGATATTAGTCTATTAGATAAAATATCTATCTGTAATCTCATAAATATTTCCATAATTTTCTGATTTTGATCATGTTAGAGATTAATGGTTATAGATTGCATGATACTAGATAGTCTACATATAGTGTAGTTTTGAATCTTGCTTACTTTCCATGCAATTAGACTTAAAATTCTGAGCATATTAGTGGTTGAAATTCACTAAGTTTATTATGATCTCATCTCAGAAAATTTTGATTTAATTACTGATGTTGATGATAGTATGATCGGATGGCCATGATTAGAATTGCTTGAAATATGTAGTATAGATGCATAGGACTTGTATGTTTATGGGATTTTGATCATGAAATCTTGATCCTTTGATGAGTTGAATGGGTTAGTGAATTTTTTAAATGTGTGCTTGAATCTTGATCGTGAAAATTTGAATGGTGATAGATGCTTGTATAGTGTAAATCTTGATGTAGGATTTCTATGTAGTTAAACATTAATCGGAACCACTAAATGGCCTATTGATTGAAGTTTGACCATTTTGGTTGACTTATGGTTTGATGAAATTCTCAAATTTGGAAGCTCATGACCAATGCTGATCATGAATGATCAACGTTGATCGATTGCTTATCGATGAAAACACGAAATTTAGAACAATTAAGCCTTAGTAGTGTAGCAGATAGATCTTGAAAACCTGATCGAACATTGTTTTGAAAAGCTTGATTTTGTAAAACTGATTTCTGAAAAGAAAAGGATTTGAAAAAAATTGTATCGTGCCCGAAAAGTTAGGTTTGATCAGATGACTCTCCAAGCTAATCTGAATTTGCTAGATAGAACAATATCTGACGAATAGGGTAGTACCGACAAGTGATTCATGCCAATTAAACAGATAGAACGGACCCAAAGTGAGACCCCGATAGATCTGGGACTAACCTGGAATCATCCCAGACTGAGACCTGAAATGATGTGGCATGAGATGGACCACTAGGTGGACCCCATCGATGGCCCAAACCTGTAGGCTTTGCAGCCCATGGCAATTTACTCTTAGAATAGAGAGCAAAATTAATTGAAATAAAATTTGAAAAATTCTCGAAAAATTAAGTTGAATGAATTAATGAATTTCCGATACCCGGTTAAGATTTCAGACTCGGACTTCTCACGGTTTGAAAATTACGACACTCGGAGCACAAGGCAGCGAATCTGCCCTGTTGCACTAGAAATCAGAGCCCTCGAAGTGCCATGATTTCTGCAACCAAGACCCCTTCAAAAAAAACTTGGATAAATCATGGTCAAACCTTGACCTGCCCCTAAGACTTGGGTAAAATTTTGAGCGATGATTCCATCAGGATTGTCGGCTGGAAAATCTGGAAAATTATGATGTGAAATTGTGTTGCATGATACCTAGTCAGTAATCAGACTTGACCTCTGATCGGATGGACCTGATTCTATCATGATCCCTTGACTTTTGACCTTCAAAATATAAAAATAATTTATTGAGCTTACCTGAAAGCCGTTGAGTGCACGATTTCGATTTTGGCACTGAGAGTTACAAACCTGACTCTAGAGACCAATATATCTGGTCTGACACATAATAAAGGAGGACAGATCTCAGTAATTTGTCAACCATGATCAAGTTTAATCATATTTTTGAGTGCCACCACCTGGGAAGGATGCGGTTACCGACACTCTTTCTCCCGTTTTCATAGAATTCAAAATTTTGATCGGAGCTGAAAATGGCGAGTGATTTACTGCAAAGTATTTGGCACACTTGTGAAACAATTTGCAATTTAAAGAATGTAGTAAAAAATTTGACCTTACCTCGAGATCAGTGACCATCTGGGCAGCACCAGATCACAATGACGACTCTGAGGATAATATATGGGGCTTGAGTTGACTTGGTCAACCAATAATTGGATTGGACCTCTTGATGACCCAAAAGCCCAACTATTAAGAATGTGTAAAATTTTATAACAACCTGACTATCCGGCCTATGGCCCGATAAGCCTTAGATAAATTTCTAAGCTATGGACCAGCCTAAAATGTTTTAAAAGAAACTAATAGAGGCACCCCTTCAATAATAACGACACCTTGTTTATGGGCTCAGTCCTTGAGAAGGCCCGCATACCTAGAATTTGGTCTAGTAAATACCCAAAGCACATAGGAAATGACCCGTGAACCTTGAACCAATAGGTTTGGACCTGTTTAAGTCCAAACACCCGATTTGAAAACCTGACATCGAATAATGTTTGGTCCCTGAGGCCCAATCAGTAAAATAAATTGAATAAGACCATAACCCATTTGACCCAAGATACAATGAGTCGTTAATAAGAAAGGAATGGACACAAAGGCCCATATCCAAAAAACGTGAAATGAATAAATACCTTCTTGACCCTCTAATGAGCCTTACATTGCTCAAATGAGAAAACTATCGAAGTCATATGATGTTCACCTAACTAATCTTAGGCCATTCACATGATACTCCTAGGATGATTACACAGGAGGCATACTAGAATATCCCTCTAGGATACTTGTTAGGATTAAGAAAAAATGGACCATCGATGAGTAGTCAATAAGTTGACTTAACTCAATAAATTCGTAGAATTATTAGAAACAGACACCCCGATGCCTTAAACTGCAATAAGAGATGATCGAGTTTCTTTTATCGACGATGATCAACATAAGTCCTTATTAGACTCTAAACTGAGGTAACGCTTAGACTTCTAATTTGGATGAACAGCTTGAATTGTTACTAATTGACTGGTTGATGAAACTAATTAATAGATATAAGTCAGTGACATGCTTGTATTTGAACTTGAACTTGAACTTGAACTTGAATTTGAACTTGAAATTGGACTTGAACTTGAACTTGAACTTGAACCCAAAATAGGATTTTGAACTTGAACATCTAAAAAGAAGTATATCTGAATTTTGAACCCGCAAAAGGAATTTTTATTAGAAACTTGAGTATACTTGAATATGGAAAACCTGAATATTGAATCCTGAATATTAATTATTTGATCACGAATCCCGAAACTTCGAAACTGAAAAGAGGATACTATCTTAAACTTCAAAACCTCACATAGCTGATTTTTGTCCTCACAGACAGGCTCGCATTCGAAAGAGTTATTGAAATGTCAGCTAAGGATTGAATCTTGTTAGACCAATATGGTCATTGATCCTTGTCTTAATTGACTAAATAGCCAAGAGTACCAACCTTTGTCTTCACAATATTGGCATCTGAATCTTGAATCTTGGATCATGATTGGTGTTTGATATCACATCGAATTAGTTAAAAGACACTAATAATAAATGAATAAAATAATCAATAAATAAGGTGAAATACATTAGTAATTTGATACATAAATAAGTCTAATAAATTTAATTAACCTTGTAAATCTTTTGAACATGCTAATGATTTAGAATATTTTATTGTTACCTGCATAATTGTAATTGAAAATTTTCATATTATACTTATTGCGAATGATTATCCTCATGTTAGATAGAAATTATTTGATGTGATTGTATTTGAAATTTCTGCTTAGCGTTAGTCTAACCTTACTTACTTCTATGCTATCACAATTGTTGGAAACCTCACTTGCACTTGCACTTATAGAATTCTCTTACATTACTTGTATTCAAATCCATGACAAAAATTAACTAAAACTTTATTACGCTTCACCGCTTACAGTCATTTCATGACCCAAAATTTTTAGAAATCAGTCAGTAGCCACCCAACCAAACCTAGAGGAGCTGGACGAGGAAAGATCCAGGAGCGATCATTGAGCTGTTAGTTTGAGCTCATTTTACTTATGGAGCTACCAACACTTTCACTCTTGGTTTTGACAAAATATTTTCCTTTCTTTGCTTTTGTTTTAAGTTCAAAAGTTTTGAAAAATTAATGATGTACCTTTGTGATTGGACTAGTGTAAACACTGACTTTTAAGGTTTGAACTCTTTGAAAATCTTTTTGAATCATCTTACTTATAATTCCGCACACTAAGTAGAATTTGTTTACGATAAAGTCGTAAAACTGAATCTTTCCCGATCAGGTTAACAAGAATGGAAAATTAAATGAAAAATATTTAATTATGCTTCCGTAATTACTTTGAAAATGAAATAAAAATGTTTCCGCAATTATGTGAAAAACAGAAAGCATTTTTTGCAACATTTAAAAAAAAATATCTAGCAAAAGTCATGAACTGAATTGTAATTTAACTAAGTTGAGGAATAGATTAAGTTTTTTAATAAATTCGAAATGTCCGAGTACATAAAAGAGATAAGCGTGTGCGTGCTGCCTAGGTGCCGCCGTTCACGGATCGATAGGTGTGAGGCCCAGGCGGGGGAGGCCGAGCGGCGAGGAGCGTGACACACACTTCACTTCCCAAGCCCCTCACTCTCTCTCTCCTCTGTCCTCTCTCCTCCCAAGCCCACATGCACATGGGATAAGTGGACCCCACATGGTTCACTTTCCACCCTCTATTTTGTCTTATCTTGCCTTTTAATGCTCTCTAGGTATTCAATAATTGTGAATATATACTTTTCCACTTGATCTTGTAGTGCATGTGTGAAAGTTCATCTTTCACCATAGATTTTCTCAAAAATTTTCAATGGTCTTATATGGGGTCAAATCTAGTCAACTAGATGAGTGGTTAGGATGTACTAGAGATTCGCAAATTCTTAATTTATAATTAGAGAAATTAGAAAAATTGAATACAATTGCCCTTGAACTTTATTACTAATTACATGAATTGTCAATGCTCCATGCAAGGTGCATACACAATGTCTAGAATGCTAGTGCATTTAGTCTTTTAGGATTTATGGGTCTATGTTTGACTCAAAATATTGACCATCACCATGATGATCATCAAAATCAAAACTGTTGGTGATGATCTCCACATTATCACCAAGGCTCAGTCACCTGACACAGTGAGATCTCGTCAGATCTCATTCAACTGATTGACTAATACAGAATTCGAGGGATAGGTGTTACAGTGACTGCAGGGAGTTATCAATGCTAGCCATATACACCACCGGTTTGCTCTCCCATCTTCCATTTTCATATTGCTATATGCCAATATATATGTTCATAGGAATGCTAACAATGCAGCTCATAAGATGGCAGCCATTGGAAAAAAAAATGATGATATTCATACATGGATGGAGGAGTTTCCCGACTCTTTCTCTGATATTGTACTCAGGCCATGTTCGAATACGAAAAACTGAGGCCTGATTCCGAGTTTGTGCTCGGAAAGTGCAAGATCTAAGCCTTTTCATAGCATTTCCTGCAATCGGTAACTCACGTGGGCCCCATCAGATTCTCAATCGATTATTAGTAGTTCAGTTCTAACTGAAGCAAAGCTCTAGCTGATTCTCAGCTCAACTAAGTTGGCAATCAGAGTTCGTGAGTCAACGCTTCCGAGTTCCAACCGATCCTCAAAGCTCACCTTCTTCAAGCTTCCGGCAATTTGACTGAAAATGGGGTAAGAGAAATGATATATCGGGCGAGAGAAGGCAATCCGATAGTTTCGGCCGATAAATTGTGGTGCGATGAAAGTAGCGGTGCTGTGAAACGAGAGCCGACAAGAGGTAGACCGGAGAGGGTTAAAAAAGTAGGGATTGGTATCTTCTTAACCGTAACCTCGGTCTGCCCCTGATTCGCCCTTCCACCAGACATCTCCCTTTTTTCTCCACTCTTAACTCCACGTTGTTTATTCCTTAACTATGGTTAGTTAAACCTATTTGCTATTCCAAAAATATCCCTATGAAAATGATAACATAGAACACAAGGCCTTTTTATAGTTGTTGCCCTGTTGACCGTTTTGACTACAAAAACTTAAATTAACCATTTGTCTAATGAGTTCATATTAGTTATCCCATCTTTGCATCTCCCTCCCTCCAAACAGTCAAACCCCGAGAGATATACAACTATTTGTGAGCGCGCCAATTAGTGCAAGTATGTTTTTCTTTATCTCTCACTGATTTCGACTCTCAAACCTTGAGCGATATATCACATATGCTGCCCATGCTTCCGACTATTCACTATTTTGTGAATTGTACAAGTGACTATTATAGTATTAATATGATACACGATCGCGAAGTATAGCTGTAGGAAATTTTTTTTACACAATTGCACTGATGAAAGTATTCAACTTCTTATGGATCGTGCATCGGTCAAAAGTAATCTTGAAATATATATGATACGGTATTGGATCCTCTCCCGTCATTTCTACAATTATACGATGTTCCTAAAGTAGATCGATTATGTGTTTTCTGAATTAGTTAAAGAACACAAGAAATCTTTTGTTTCTGTGAAATATCAGGCAACAGAGCTTTTTTTAGGCCTAAAAGATCACTCCTAGGAAATGTCAAGAATTTGAGTTGGTCAAGAATCTACAAAAAACTAAGTTGTCAGGAATCTAAACTTTTACGAGATAACTGAGGAAACATCCTAACATAATCTTAGGGAATCCAATTAATGAAGTTGCTTTTATAGCATTTCTTTCATCTCTAGATTAGGCCAAGGGCATTGTAGTTACTTGCGCCTGCAGTATAGCGAACCGATTTGACATTTGTTTTATGTCAAGTAAGTTTCAAAAGGAAAGGGTATTTTGGACATTTTGATATTATTTTTTAAAACGCTTCAAATAGAGATTTCACTAATATAAAAAGACGACCAAAGATTTTGTAAACTGTCCAATTTTTACTCTTATTTGATTGAAAATATCTTCTCTTCCTTATGTAATGAAAGTATTACGAAAATAGGGATCGATTTTAAATATTCATCAAACAAGGATATTTTCAAGAAAATATTTTAGATATAATGCGCTTTTATAAATCCTCCATATATCGCCAGACCCTAACCTTGAGATGGCCAAATCCAACTTTTGCTTGAAGCTGTCCATATAACACATTTGCAGAATGACGATGCTTCTCTTTGAGTGTCTATTTCCAAATTATAACTTATAAGCTTGGTTAGCAATTTCCATGGAAAGTTTAGAGGTAGTAATGATTCTTTGATCGAGAAGGTACTTTGCATTAGTATGCCTTTGATGCTCATATCGGATGCATCACATTCAACCATGAAGGTCTTAGTCAAGGTGGGTAGCGTTAAAAGTGATGAATGGGAAGTGGTTTTCTGTCATCATCTAGAAGAGTTGTTAGAGGGGTGCTCAACTTGTCCAAGATCATGTTATATATTAATGAAGTAATATATATTTTATTATTAATTCTATAATAATCATTATATATATTTTATCGTATGCAAATTGAGCGGGTGGCTTCCAATGGGTCTTAAGCCCAACGGTTGCCTAGTGTCATTTCACGTTTCTCTATAAAGAAATGTCTTTTCAGATTTTAGTCTATCTTTTTATCGTTATTGAAAAGACACAAGTATGATATCTCTTCACTATAAATCTGAAAAGACACAAGTCTAAATCGATTTATCTATTTACCTTTACCTGAAAAGACACAAGCAAAATCGATTTATCTCTTTACCCTTATCTGAAAAGACACAAATCTGAAATCCCTTCACTATGTGAAGAGACAAAATGGTTTGAGATTCTCTATAAATAGAGATCAAATCCCGATTAGAAAGACACAATAGAAATAATAATCTTTCTCTCTCCCCTCTTACATTCTTAATTTCTTTATTTAAGAATCTTTTTATATATAAGAAAATCTTTGTGGCAGGTTCTTTCTCTAAAAAATGCAATCTAAAAAAAAACATATGATTCTTGACAAAAGTGGGCTCTGATATATCTTGAAGGCAGATTTGATGGGAACCCAATTACATCTTTATTTATCCGATGGAGTGGGGGAATCTATTGTTAGTAAGACAACGTAGTAAACTACGAGCTTCAGAGTTATTTTCAATATCATTTATATCAATAATTTTAAAGACAATAGATCGTTTTCTAATGACACAAAGCATAAAGTTCATATATCAAGAGAACTTCAATTTGAGGGGTCAAAGTTCAAAATATGACAGCAAAATGTGTAATTTATCTTTCGACAATTCAATGTTGCTTACGTCCTCACTACACCATGTCCACCAATTTCTGTAACAACAATAATGGAAAGAATAACTAGTGGATGATCAGATGCTCGACTCAAATGATTGGAAGATGATCAATATTATAGGAATAACATCCTTAATGCACTGAACGATAGGTTGTTCAACATATTTTATAAGTCCACTACCACTATATATTTATGAGATTCGTTAAACAAAAAGTATCTAATTGAAGATATTGGTAAAAAGGATTTTCTAATCTCTAAATATTTTGATTTTAAGATGGATGAGGATAAATCAATTTATGAATAAGTTCATGAATTACAATTTATCTTCACCGAGATGAAAGCCTTATATATTCAATGAAGTATGCTAAACCTGATATAGTATTTATAGTGGGGATGTTGAGTAGATTTACTAGCAACCTAATATTAGAATATTAAGAAGCTATCTGTAGGGGATTGAGATATTTTAGGGGAACTAGGGATTATAGTTTACAATATAGTAGCAAACCTGAACTCTTAGAGGGATTCACTGATATTACTTGAAAATCTGATTCATCTAATTCAAAATCCACAAGTTAATGAATTTTTAAGTATATAGCATTGTCTACAGAAGCAAAAGAGGCAGAGTGACTTCGAAGCTTATTAAAATAAATTTTTTTGATATAATGTATATATGCAATTAATATTTATTGTGATAATAAAATTGTTTTATGGATTTCAAGTAATAAGAAATATAAAGGGATGTTTTCTTCTATGCCCTCAATTTATGCGTGTGTACATCTTTCAACCCAATCTTGTGGTGCATGTACTCACCCCAAGAGGAATATAAGCCTTAGATATAACATCATTCTGCAGATGCTGAGTGATGGGTGATTGTGTTGAACTGCATGCCAACTGCTAAGATGCTTGCGGATCCGCTTACAAAAGCACTATCCAGAGAAATAATGTCGAGAACATCGGGGGGATGAGCCTAAGACTGTTATCTTTAAAGGCACAGTAGTTGAACCTCAACTTAGTAGAGTTGGAGATCCCAAATCTTAAATTCGACGAGATAAGAAACTATTTTGTGACCCTTGAAAGTACACAAAGTGTGTTACCTATTGACTCTTCCTATGGTGTTAAATTTTATACACATCTCTTATAACTTGAGAGGGTGAATTTAACTTTTAATGATTCTGTAGATATTCATTTATTTGGTGATAAAGTAGTTACAAGAGCACCCATGACATATTTATCTATATGAGTATGGAAGTGAAGCCGCTTCAACAAAGATTCAGTCCTCTCTCTGAGATACTTATAAAATCAGAATTTTAGCGTATGACTATAAAGCGCAAGCTTTATGTCACTAATGATTTAGATCATATTAAGTGTATATATAATTTCGGTTAGTTAAATAGATTTTAAGTGCAAAGCTATAAACTACTTAAAGTCCTTACAAGCTTTGAGTTATATGTACTAGTCAAAGGTTCAAATTGAATGATACCTCTGATGATACTTAGTATGATTACTCTGATACACATTTTATTTTATTTTGAAACAAGTGGGAGAATGTTATATATTAATATAGAAATATATATTTTATTGTTTCAAAATTAAGTCTATAATTATCATTATATATATTTTATTGTGTGCAAATTGAGTGGGTGGCTTCCAACGATTTCCTAATGTCTTTTCACATTTCTCTCCGAAGAACTGTCTTTTCAGATTTTGGTCTATCTCTTTACCATTATTTGAAAAGACACAAGTTTGACATCTCTTCAATATAAATCTTAAAAGATAAAATCGTCCGAGATTTTATCCATGAATAGAGATCAGATCTCAGTTAGAAAGACATAACAGAAATAATAATATATATATATATCTCTCACTTTCCTTCTCTTTTACGTTCTTATTTTCTTTATTTAAGAATTTTTTGTGAATTAGAAAATCTGTGTGGTAGGTTTTTTTTTTTTTTTTTAAATGCAATCTAGAAAAGAACATATAATTATTAGCAAAATCGGGCATTGTTGTATGCTGAAGGCAGATTCACTGGTAGCCCAATTGCATCTTCGTTTATCTGACAGAATGAGGGCATCTATTGTCATTAAGACAACGTAGTGAATTACGTGCCTCAGAGGTATTTTCAATACCATTTATATTAACAGATCATATTATGATATTTTTCCAAGCGTTAAGATATGGGTACGAGTCCGGAGCAGGCACTTTGCGTGTAGAAAAGTGAGAGATTAGGTTTGTATTCGGTCCACCCTTCCCAATGCCCAATACTACATCTGGGGCCAAACTTGGGTAATGCCGTTTTTATCTTGTCAATCCTAGAAAACTTGTTAAACCTTTGAGCCAATTCACAAGGAAAGTAACTTCACACATTCATATGAAAAAAAGAAGTCACTACTTGCACGCATAAATTCAACCTTTGCACATGTTGAAAATTTTCCCTTGTAATGGTTGCGAAAGGCTAAGTTCTATGTGCAAGTAGTTTCTCCCTATGAGATAGTTTGACCTAAATACTGAATGTTAGTTCTCCCAAAAAGACGTTAGTCGATTGTTTGAGGTATTATACATGGTGATTTCATAAAATATCAAGGGTTGTTGCATACGCACTTTTTGGATGTGCCTTCCATTCTGGACTCTGCACTAATATGTTGCCAAAAAAATACAATAATGAATTTTCATAGAAACATTTGGAATATTTCACATTCATAAAACCTTGAAATGTAGGAGCAAGGTGTCAACTCAGGTACCGGTATCGGGTATTGTTCCATGAAGGACCGATACCAATTGGCCGATACCGAGTTATATCGGTATATATTTAAAATAAAATAAAAATAAGAAAAATTGGGTGGTATTGGCCGATACCCAATGCGCAACGGCCGATACGAGCCCGTATCGGCCTATACTTGATACATATTGGTGACAATATGCATCAGTTTGCTGAAAAATCGATACATATCACTGATACTTATCAGTATCGATACTAGCCGATATTTGATACCTTAGGTTGGAGGGGGGTTGGTGGGTTTGAAGGGCAAGACAAGGATCTTTTAATATGAGTCTCATATTTATTTGATTTGTTGGTATCCAAGTGGCATGTCCAACTTCACAAATAATGGTCCCTCCTTATACAACTTGTACAATAATGGGTAAAATTTCTATCTTTAATGCTGATGTTATTCAACACACCCACCATGTAGTTTCTCCTTCAAATGTGTTTAATGCATGATATGAGAATTCTGGAAAATTCTCGTATTGTTGGTCCAACTCTAAGGCCTCGTCTAGGTGTTTCCTGGTTTCTCCCAGAAAAAGCTTAGATTCTTCCCACTCAGATTTCTAGTAGATTCTTAGTAGACTCAGATCCCTGATTTTTCCCATATACGTTCTTAAGTTATTCAGATTTCTGACTGATTCTTATAAAACTCAGAATCCTTTGTTTTTAAGTTCCTCTAAGAAAATCCTCAAAATTGATTCAATGGGTGGTTATGCCATGATCGTAGAAATGTTATATAATCATCGGTTTATATGCCGTACTCGGATTTCTCTCAAAATTTACGGGCAAACAATCGAGATGAGGTTGAACATATTTAATTGATCGAAATCGTCAAATATGAAACATTTGACCGAGGAAATCATCATGGGTTGAGCAATCGAAATCGAAGGGTATTTTGCCCAATGCCTTAATTAAGGGTCCTACTACTCACACACCTATTTTTTCTTCACACACATACCACTTAGAACCACTTAATGAAAAGACTTTGAATTTTGGGATCTTTGTCCTTTGAAAACATCATCTCAAACGTCTAATTTAAAGGTCCTGATCTAAAGATATTTCATACAAAAGCTCGGCATGAAACACAATCTTTATCAATCAATTGTTGAATCGGACAATGGGATTTGAGTGCATTAAATCATATGATAGAGATGATACTTCGTGCCAATTTTTTGTGTTAAAGATTTTCAACACATGCCTTCAAATCAGACGGCTTAGAAGATGTTTTCATATGGCCCAGGTCCCACAAATGCAAAGTATTTATATTTGTGGTGTGCATGAAGAAAAAATTGGTGTACACATAGCACCCTTAATTAAAAATCTAACCATTCTATTGTACCCAAATAAACAGTATGTGCACGACCCATACATATTGCAAGTTATTAATTAAAAACAAAGGAAAAGAAAATGTTAAAGGAAAATGAGTTATCAGATACAATGATTACCATCCAAAGCTCATATGTAGCCCCAATGACTTCATCCACACCGTCCAATTTTCAGCACATTCAGAAACGGGATTCACATAGTTCTCTTCATTAATCGGATGGTGGAAAATACTCCCCAATGCTAATGAGAATTTATCTATGCCAAATCCATCCTCCCAATCATTGCTCTGATCTGAACCGTCCAAAACTCCATGGCAGTACCCAATTAATGGCTCTTATATATATATAGAATTTGAAGTCAGTTGCTATTAAAGAAGTATATAACAGAGCTTGAAGTTTGTTGATTTTAAACAAGTACACAGCACAGCAGTATATATATATATATATATATATATATATATATATATATATATATAGAGAGAGAGAGAGAGAGAGAGAGAGAATTTGAAGTCGGTTGCGTTTAAAGAAGTACACAACACAACAAAGCACACCAGTATATGTATAAATGTTCTTTGCACAACACAGTAGTTTTATATATTGTACTATAAATATTCTTTATACAACACAGCAGCAGCTTTATATAAACTAGTATTTCACTGTGCACAGGATAAGTGCCTTGCCGACAATGAGATGAGTTCTTAACGGAGTAAGCGTCACAAACATGACGGTCCAATAGGCCAGCTAAAGGCTCCAACGCTAGTAATTGCCCGATGGCCGTCCAGTGAGAAGAATAGGCGTACCGGCGACGGTGAATGTCAAAGAATCTCACTGTCATCTTCTCCGATGGTTTTCTTACAATTATTTTTATTTTTATTTTTTATTTTAAACATATGAGTTGGGATTTGATCTGATGTATATATTTCTTAGAAGTATATCACGCAGCTAAAATCTGAGATCATATTCTGAGCTATTCCGACCAAATCGCTGGGACGACTAGCTGTCATTTTCATTTGGAAACGACTCGAAATCCCACTTCTCAAAAAAAACTCTCGAACGGTAGATTCAATCGGAAAATCTCATATTCTGAGTTCTTTTTGAGTTTAAACTCAGATTCTGAGTGTTTTCGGACTCCCGAGCGAGTCCTAATAGATGTGTTAAGTGCCTTGCTCCTTTTATTTTCTCTTGATTTGTATCTTTGAATTTTTTGAGGTCCCATCCCAATTAAGAACCTCAATGCTAATAGCTGTTCAAGAAAGGAGATTTCGAGAAGGTATTAAAACCGTAATCTTATATAAAATAAATAACATAGATCATATCCTTTAACTATTTCATATAAAAGAAATTAAAGTTGTTGACCTATAGTTCAATTGGTAATCTCTTCCCTTGTGGAACTATAGGTCGTGGGTTCTAATACTCACGCCTGCTCCTGCCCTTTGTGTGGGTAATGGCTCAAAATTTTGGCTGATAATTTAAATTATTGGCTGAAATGTATCGGTTTCAGCCATGGCCCAAACGAAATCACTTATATATCAGTTTTGTTGTATAGGCTTGCAAATTATCGGTTGATAAGTTATAATCTCATCTATTATTTTTTTATTTTATTTTTTAAAATTGGGGCCAAAATGTCGAGCAAGACCCAAATTATCGACTGAAATTTAAAAATTTTGGTCAAATTATTAGTTTTGGCCATGTCCAAAACCAATTTTGAAGCAAAAATTTTGATCCTTGTTGTGGGTCCCCTCTCAGTGTGTTGCGCCAAAAGTAGATTCTCTGTGCATGTAAGTTTGCACAAGCACTACATCTGAGTTGTTTACGGTATGACATCCTCAAATATATATATATATATATATATAAAGGACTAGAGCTGACTCCGGTATATATAACTTGGGTCAGGTTCGAGTTGAGTGTCCTCTAATATTAGAGGACCCAGTTCATTCGGGCCCAGTTGGGAGGATTCTCGGATTGGGTCCAGGTCAAGCCAACCGATTTGCACCCCTAGGCCTGACCCAACCCGTTAACTGTCGTTATGGTCTTAAGATGATGATAGTGACTCCCCATTCAAGGATACATATGATTGAAATCTATCCATCTATCAAAAAGTGAGCATCACTTAGTTGTTAGAAGTGGGCTTGTTAATCTGTCTTTGTTAGATAATAAAGTCATCCGGAAAGAAACAAGGCCTATGTGTTGAGGAATGCAAACGTGTGGGTAGGATATTATCCTGCATCTATTTCTTTGTTTTATTTGCTGATTATCTTTAAATGAAATGTTTCTCTTTTTATCCAAAAGAAATAAAATAAAAAGAAATAAAAAAAGTCGTCCAGAGTCAATAAATTAGATGTAGATTTAGGCATCTGTTTTATTATATTTTTTCCAGTTTGGTGTGCAGTGTTGTCCACTCAATAGAGGTGGGGGGGCATTCAAAACCCTCCAAACATGCTTTGATCAATAATGAGGCTGGAACTTTCTAAAAAACGTTCAAAGTTCATGAATACTTGTGTTTTGCTATTTGCTAGAAAATGACTTCCGAACGGTAGGAGACATGATTTTAAATATCCAATTTCCAATCAGACAGTCCCAAGACCCGCCCCGAGACCTATACGTCTCTCAGGTACGCCATGAAATGAAAATAGCCTTTTAAATTATCTTACACCATTAAAATAAGTGATGGGAAATTTATCTGATCGGCTCTGTTAGATACGTCTTTTACGTCAGAAGTCCTATAGTTTCACTTTTATCCAAACCGATTAGCTCACACCTATATAATTTAAAATTTTTAATATTTACTTTTTCTATGTTTACGCGATGTGAAACGAGATCTATGTCATCTGATTTGAAGGCTATAATATAAAATTGATAGTTCCAAAGATAGGTATGAGAAAAAGGCGATATCGACTCTGTACACAGTCGATATCGACTTTGTATATAGTCGGTACCAATCATTTTAAAAAACGTCATCGACTCTGTACAGAGTCGTCATCGACTCGGTACAGAGTCGTTATCGATTACATAAAAAAAAAAAATTAAATTAAATAAAAAATTAAATTTTTTTTTTTAATTTTTATTTTATATATAATCGATGACGACTCAGTACAGAGTCGTCATCGATTACATAAAAAAAAAAAAAAAAAAAAAAATTTGTCATCAACTCGGTACAGAGTCGCCATCGATTACATTAATTTTTTTGATTTTTTATTTTTTTATTTTATATAATCGATGGCGACTCTGTACAGAGTCGATGACGACTCTTAAAATGATCGGTACCGACTATGTACAGAGTCGATATCGACTGTGTACAGAGTCGATATCGCCTTTTTCTGATATCTATCTTTGGAACTATCGATTTTATATTGTAGCCTTTAAATCAGACGGCATAAAGCTCGTTTCACATCGCGTAAATATAGAAAAATGCAAATATTTAAAATTTTAAATTATATAGTTGTATCCTCTTCTTCCTCATTCTAATCTGCTACAGTCTCTGACGAAAAAGGTGTATCTGGGTCGATCCAAATAGCAGATCGGAATAATTTGAATTGAGGAGAAGACGCCGTCACCTTCGTCACCTCTGACTTTTAAAAATTGTACCAGATTAAAATGAGGAAGAAAATGATGTTTTTGTGCGTTAAAGAAAGGGGGTAATTTGGACTTTTTGCTATCCTTAGGGTCGGCTAGGCTCCCAGTTGGTCGATTTGGATAAAGGTAAAAAATATAGAGCCTCTGACGTAAAAATTGTATCTGACAGGACCGGTCAGGTAAATTTTCCATAAGTGATTGATCTTACACTAGTAAATAATACTTCACTACCATGTCACATGACAAATATCTGGGATCAATCTAGACAACTCAAGTGATTGTCCATGATTGGAACAACTCTCCTTAAAAAATCACAATTATATATGAATTGTATGCTGTCCAATCATTGATCCTCAATGTTAGCCGTTAAAAAAATAAGAATAATAGCGGATGAATATTGCATAGAGTTTGGAGACCCCATGATAGTTGTTCACGAGATAATCACATATATTGGATGTGGCGAGAATAATTAGTGTTGCTTGTACAAAAATGATGAGTAGTACACTTTTATTTGTGTACTAGCTTAACATCTTATATAAACTAATATTTAAAAAGTACACTTTGTTTTATTTTTTTGATGAAAAAAAAAAGTAAACTTAATGTACAGATCAGTCTTCGTATAATCGTATGGCTAAGCCCAGAGACGCGAGACGTATCGTCTGATAGTGAAACACAACTCCGTCTAGTCACGTTGAGCCCCGAGATGTGAAACATATTGCCGGATAAGACGTCTTTTCTCGCGCGAAATTTAAAACAGTGGTTGGAGATGAGCTAAGTACTAACTAAATAAAAGAAAAAGCCTAAACTCTCATTAATGAGCCAATTTTTAAGACATAAAATTATTATAAAGCAGTCGAAATAATAGATGGGTACTTTTATATGCAGCCACTGAATATTTGAGTGCTCCTATGCTGAAAATTATTGACTGCTTTGAATCAGGCATTGGCGATTACTTCTCGTCCCAGCCTTCGACACAATGAATCTTGATATCACGTGTGTATCATCATCCGGAAATTTTTTTATAATTGATTGAAGACATGACACACTTAATGCTCAAACGTAAAGTTTAGGTTTCTTTTTTGGGATGTGTGCCTGGTGGAATAAAAAACTCATCGTCTGATGGTACACCAGTAATCTCAAGATCCACTATGTGAAACATTGGGATACATTGGGAGAAAAAATGATCTCTATTATTTAATTTAAAGTAATCAATAACTTTTATTACAGGTGCTCTAGCCCTCATAGATCGAGTAGGTGCAAATAAATATATTCTTAATAGATTTCCAATGAGTTTTCCTATGTTTTATTGGCTCCGATCGGCGACAACCCGAAAAGAGTTAAACACGGATGTGATGGATGGTATCACCCTTTTTGAAATATAATTGAGGTTTTCATGGTGTTTGGTTCACCTAACGTGGGCTATGCATATGGTAATTGATGATACTTCAGTACTGTAGGGCCGTCAACAAGTCGGGTCGGGACCCGACAAGAAGGGGTACCTGACCTTACTTGAACTGACAATAAAGGGCATTTGCCCGACCCAACCTGAAAACCTGACCTGACACTCGACCTGAAAGCCGACCTCACCCGGTTAAAACCCTCATTTTCCATTATTTTTATATGTGAAATACCGGGTTTGGCCAGGTCAACTTGACCTGGCCTGATTGTTTGCCCGTGCCAACCCGATTCGGCCTGTTAGTTGACCCAAGCCAACCCAAAGGTTGGGTCGGATGTCTCATGCCCGCCCCAACCTGACCCAACAGCAAACATGTCAAGTTTATGCGCCCAACAAAAAATTTGGGTGGCCGGGTATCGAGTCGCCTGACCCATTAACAAGAGAAAAATATAATGAAGGGAACAATTTTCTTTGGAAGCCATTACTTGCACACATTTTTTAAGTGATTGCACCGAATTTAAAGAAAGACTTGGTATTTAAGGGACATGCGATATGTAAAAATGTAATATGGGCCGTCTGATTTGAAGTTCTTGATTAATAAATCTCTGGTATATAAAATTGGAGCAAAATACGATACTTATCATATGATCCATTGTAGTCAACTCACTACAAAAAATAAGACTATTAGCGGCAGCTTTTGCCACTATTAGTCCGGTCGCTACAAAAACTGCCGCTAGTATTTTTGTAGCGGCAGTTTTTTGTAGCGTAACGGCAGTTTTTTATACCGACAGTACTAATAGCGGCAGTTTTTTATAATAAAAAATTATCGCCAATAACCTTATTTTTTGTAGTGACTGTTGAATTATATAATAGCCTATTACTCTATTTAATCAAATGATAAAAATTATATTTTATTCTAATCTTTTGCATTCGATATTTTTAAATCACATCCTTCAAATCAAACGGCTTAGATTATATTTTCACATAGTAGTAGGGATCGCCAAACTTATAAGTCTTCCTTTTAAATTTAGTGCAATAATATGCAATCACTTGAAAAGCCTTTGCAAGTAATGGCTCCCATTTTCTTATCGTGTGTCAAATCTCTCTCCCACAGTCTCATCCTTGTTACTCGTACCTTCAAAAGATAACAAACAACATGAAATACCACAATCCATTTATTAAGAGAGTACCAATTTCTACAATCGAACCATTGACTGCTTTGAATCAGACAAAAAATATTTTTTGTCTCAATCTTTTCACAATATATCTTGAGATCATGGCACACCTATCAGATGGTCAAATGTTGATTCCACATAGAACACATCCCCAAAAATGATCCGAGAACTCTTCTCATAGTATGCCATGATTACAGTCACTTTTGAAGATTTGTCTCTCGTGGAATCAACATTTGGCCGTCTAACATGAGGGCCATGATATCAAGATCTTTTGTGTGAGAGATTGGGACGAAAAATAATCTCCATCTTCTGATTCAAGGCAGTCAATGGTGTTAGCGATAGAACCATTAGTTGCGAAGACTGAATCTTCGGTTACAAAAACCCTTACCCATTTATTATTCCAACCCAAATTAACAAAAAAATCTTTTTTTTTTTTCTCTTTTAGGAACCCAAATTAACATAAATAGAATAGTTGTAAAATGTAAAATAATCAGGGCCTATTAGTTTTTGGGTAAGATTTATCCAAAGTAACAAACTTGGTATCGGTATCAGTCCTTGGAGGACCGATACGAATCTATCGATACTAATAAATATAGTCCTATTTAAAAAAAAATAAAAATAAATAAATAACAAAATAATACAAGTATCGGCCGATACCCGATACATATCTGCTAATATCGAGACTGAGTTGGATAATCGATATATATTGGTGCCAATACGTATCGATATCGGCCTATATTTGTTACCTTGGGTTTATTGTCAAGAGAAATTTGTTTTGTATGAGCTCTTCATAAACTACTGAGAATATTAGGGTTTAGGCCCTCTTGTCGTTCTGAAATATAAAATGGCCCTCAAGCTTCCACAATAGTTGCAGAGGACTGCTTGGCACCAAAACTGCGACACATTACCTATTCCCATTAGGAGAAATGACCAAAATATCTTTAAGCCTTCTTTACTTTTTGGGTTATTTTCATTTTCAGCCTTATAAATATACCTATTTGTAAAATCGACCTTATAGTTTGAAACTTCGCAGAATAGGCCAGCTCCAAGTCAAGTTGTTTCCACGTCAGCACCGACCTATTTTGTTATTAAATATATGTTTATTTTCTATTATCTTTTGTCGTCCTTTTTTTCAGCTCCGACTCCCGTAGGTAGTCAATCAATTGCAGTTATCTAAACCAATTATAATTACTCACACTTACATTTGTAATTTTATTAGAGTTATCTAAACTAATTGTAACCCATGAAAGAAGATTAAAGAGAAAAGAAAAAAATAGAAATATAGAACAAACAAAAGCGGCTGCTAACTTAAGATAGAAATAGCGGTTGTATTAGAGTGTACCTTATGCATCCGTTGTCTCAACCAATTGTAGTTATGTAAACCAATTGTATAAACTAATTGTGACCCATGTTAAAATTTTAAAATACAGAAGAAAATAAAAAGAATATTAAAGAGAGAAGAAAAAGATAAAAATATAGAACAAACAAATGCGGCCGCTATTTTAAGATAGGGGGTAGATAACAACCCGTTATCTATCTTCTTCTTATCTCTTTAATCTTCTTTTTATTTTCCTTTATACAATTAGTTGAGATAATTGATGTGTGGTAGTTATTAAATAAGGGACATTCTACTACGACCGCTATTTTAAGATAGCGTGCCGCTATCTTAAGTTAGCGGTGACTTTTGTTTGATCTATATTTATATTTTCTTTTTCTTTTTTTCATTTTTAAAAAAAAATTTATTCTATATTTTAGAATTTTAACATGAGTTACAATTGGAACAAACAAAAGTAGGCCGCACTATTATAAAATAGCAGGCCGCTATCTTAAGATAGTGGCCGCCTTTTATCTTATAATAGTGCACGTTATCTTTTGGCGCCACTATCTTACAATTTATGATATTTTATCTTATATTTGTTATGAAGGATTTTAGATTATCAACACTCAGTTATCGTTCACTGGGCTATCTACTGGAGTCAGACTGGAAAAATGGACGACGAAAAATAATAGAAAATAAACATATAACAATGAAAAGATAAGTCGGTACTGACGAGGAAACGGCTTGGCTTGGAGCTGGCCTATTTTGCAAAGTTTTAAATTATAGGATCGTTTCTGTAAATAAGCAAACGTATAGGACGGAAAATATAAATTTCCCTTACTTTTTTATATGTCACTTATGATATGTCGGAATTTGCTACATGTTATGACGTATTTTGGGTGAGAACTTAGGCCCATGTTAGAAACAAAATTGAGACAAGGACCTAAGCCTAGAATTGAACAATATTGTGATATGCGGGTCTGCTCGTCTCATAATGGTATCAGAGCCAAGGACGAGTCTTCTATAAGGTAGGGGGATTATGATAGTCTCACATCGGATAAAGAAAAGTCTTGACCCTTGGATATCTGTGATTGCAAACGTTACATGTCATGACATGTTTTGGGTGGGGACTTAAGGCCATGCTAGAAACAAAACCGAGGAGGGACCTAAGCCCTGAACCAGGCATATTGTGACATGTGAGTCGGATCGTCACTAGGGGCGTAATCAAGAGTTTTTGTTGGTAGAGGCTACAAATGATAAATATAATGTTAGTAATTATTTTACCATCGATTTGAGGGTTTCTACATTATAGATTTGTGAGCTTATATGCAAATGAAGGTTATATGAAAAACATACTTCATAGAAATTTTAGACTTAAATGAGAGCTTGAACCTCACAATCTTCTATATGGCTAAGCCACTGATCATCACAATAGCTCACCCCAAGCTATAGGGCAGCCGGAATCTTCAATAGAATGTCGCAATGGGCGGAAAAAATTGATGGCGGAATCTTTATATCTTTATATATGAATGGGATATTGCTTCTATCGATTCAATATCATACAACATTACATCTATCGACTCTATATTAGATATTCGGCATCTCACTGATTGAAAGCGATTTTGTATCACATTGATCAATACAATATTGAAGCGTTAGGTTATAATATCACGCTATGATTACATTTTTTTTTTTTTTTTTTTTAAGGTAAGTAGTGGATTTGAACCTTGACTGACATCACCAATGGGGAAAAGGTCCAATCCCTAGCCAAAGTAGGCTATATAATATGGGACCATTTGGATAAAAAAAATTGGCTTAATTAATGATCAAAAGTGAAGTGAAAAAAATAAAGAAGTCTTTCAAAACCTTTAAGGGCATTTTGGTCATTTTTCTGACACGAAATGCTAACGTGTTGCAAATTTGAAGCCACTAACTACTTCAGAATTTTGGGTGGGAAGAAACACTAATTTTCCTATATATGCTAACTAATCTATTGTAATCCTTGCATTTATCCATACACAAAATCAGACTTAATTTCCACCTTACTAAATGTCATCTACAATATCAACAATCTCTACATTTAATATTTTAAAAAATAATCCCTTGATATATAACTTAGTGTATCCTAATTAGGGAGTCCTCTCCCCACCGTACCACAGGTATTTTGCCGATTACACACTTTAGGAGGCATCCTGTTACTGCTGAAGAGGAGTCGCCACTTGAGCTCACAGCCTTGGAAGCATACCCAAGTCGTTATTTAAAAGTTTTGCTACTTCCACTCCAACATTTTATCCTCACATCAACCTAATAATATGATTTTATAAGATTTTGGCTGGAAGCCAAGGGAATATAATAATTTAAATTTAAATATTATTATTTTGAGGATATAATAAGATTTAAATAAAAAAGTTAAGTTTTTTCCTTAGTTGGGTATTTTTTTTCTCTAAAACCATCATTAAAAATTACTTTAATCTGTTGGATTTCATGGATTTATGTGTCCCTTAAGTCACACGTCATTGTAAAGGTCAAATAGCCTAAGTTGTTAACTTAGAGAGATTGTGGAACATTAGTTGTGGTCAAATTAAAAGTTTCAGTTATATCAAAGGTTTTGATTTTACCCTAGCATAAGTATGATAATATTAACCGTTAGATTTATTTATGGGCAAGTTTCTAACCTAATTTACCAACCTTTTTAAACGGATGTAGAGTTTCTCTTTCTACACACAATATACACATCAAATTAATTAGAAGTATTCAAAGGAAACCCATATTCTTTACAGTGTGCAAAGAAAGAGAAGGTTCTCCATCAAATCATCGATTGTCAGATTATTGCTCGGATTGATCAAGGTTAAATCCTCGCGTGAAAAACTCTTCAGTGTAAGGTATGCTAAAATTTTATTTAATTCTACTTTTAATTGCGGGAAGATCGTAATAGTTTCCAACAAGTGGTATCAGAGCCACACCCATAATCGACTTTATCGTACCAATTCTCATCGTTAAAGGTTTTGTTAAACCTTAGATTAGTATTTCGTCGGATTTTAACTTGCCAGCATAAGATTTTAAGGATCATATTATTTGGGTGTCCCCGGTGTAAATTGTTTATTGGTGTTTGAATCTATTTTTTATTGAGCTTAAAGTTTATGAATCAATTTATATTAAATTTGCTAATAATATTCGAGTTTTTCTTGATTTGCTTGATGGTTTATTGAGTGATTGGTCATCACCGGCCGTTGCCGGACTGACCGGTGGCCTGTGCCAGTTTCGAGTGGTGGAAGGTTGTTTGGTGGCTACAAACAAAGAATCCTAAATGTCTCTTTTACCTTTTCTTAGAAGAAGCAGACTACTAGTATACGACTACCTGTCTCCCTTCAATGCAACACAACGGGTCATATGTGCCCTCAGTCCACGACGGGTCATATGGGTCCTGATGTGCTCTAAATTCATACTAAAGTTTTAACCTATTATAGGATTGTTCCCACGATGAAGTGATTATCTCATAAATTCTCTTTCTTCCAAAAATTTATATTTGTCTTTTAAGATTTTAAACTACTGGAGAAATATGAATAAAGAATGATTTGTTTAAAACTAAGTGCAGAAAATAAATCTAAATCCTCCTCCTTTCAGATTATGGTTGCCAATCACAATCCTTCAATGCTCAGATATTTATAAAATTAAAGTACCGTTAAACCGTATTGCAGTCTTCTAAAATTTGGGCGTCAATCAAATACTAAAATCCTTTAACACATATTTAATCTAATCAACAATCTTCTTAATATTTAGGCGTCAATCAAACTCAAAAAAATTGAAGATGGAAAAGTAAAAACTGTTAGACTAATTTACAAATTCTCAATCTGAGTCATCCATTCAAATAAATTTTTTTTTATATGATTACAAAGTAGCAAAAGTGCGTAAAAATAAGTCTAAACTTGAAAGCAATAAAAAAGATCTTTCATCCCTCAGTCACAAGCGTCAATTGCTCCTGAGAAACTATAGATATCCTACTATAATCTTTCAGCTCCCAATTGCAGTCATCAATTGCAGTCATCAATTGCTCTTGAGAAACCTTGGATATCTAAAATAAACTAAACTAAAGTTGATCGGAAGAAAACTCAACCTCTGTCGTCAATTGATACTGAGAGTTCCTTCGATAATCTGCTCCTATGTCGAGCTCTCTTATTTATAGATCATAAGGAGTCGATTTACATTATTCTAATCCTAATAAAAGAAACTACTAAGAATAAAAATTTTCTAATATAACTCTACTTCTAATTCTAGTTCTTCCTTGCTTTGAATAGTTGATACGTTCTGAATTATTCTTTCTTTTAGCAGCAGTAGAGATCTTTAGTAGTCTTTCTTCTCAATCGTCTCAGATCCGTGGATTGTCAAATTTCTAATTGGAATCATTTTCTAATTCCATGCATGGTGGTGTAGCTCTCACATGATCGACATCAAAATGAGTCTTTACTCTGTAAATCGTAAATCACGATTTTCTCTTTTCAGCTCATAACTCTCGGTACGATTTTCTAGTATGAACGATTGCAATTCTCTTTTATGTCGCACTCGGCCTGAAGTATCGTTTGAAGAATAGTAAATTATGATTTCTCATTTTCTCTTTGGCTTCGTTCAATTGCAAAGTACGATTTCTAGCTTTAATCATACATCGAATTGTCTTTTACGTTCAATCGCCTTTCTTACTACTTTATGAGTTCATTTTGACGAAGATTAACACTTTGGTTCTCTTTGTTATTTATTCTTAATATTTGCATATCAATATCTCGTTAGTAGCAAACTGAGGTCTAGCATCACTAAGTTAAGGGTGATAAAATGATATATTCTGTGACTGATCACACCCTCAAACTTACGCTTTGCTAGTCCCTAGCAAACAAGGAAAGAAATACTAATATAAATTGCAAATTTAAAATGCCACTTTCATAGGTAGCACAATTTCATTTAGCAAATGCAACATGCCTTTAAACCCCTAGGTGATCCCTAGTGGAGGAGTTATAGTCTCCTGAAGGTTTTCAGTGAAGTTGCCTACTAACTTCAAATATTTTTAGATTTTTCAATTTTTTTCAAAACAAAAACAAAATTTTTTAAAATGATTTTATACATTAGCTAATTTTTAATCATCATATGGTTATTGCGATCTTCCCAAAATGACAAATTTTTTATCCTTCGCTTTCCATCATAGCATTTATCCTTGATCAGAACTCAACAATTTCAATTCAGTAAAGCGTGGAGTGTGTGTGTACCAGTGAAAAGTTTATTCATTATAGATTTTTCTAAACTGCTAATTTAGAAAATATTTTCATTCAAATTCTCATTGTTGGCATACTCTCAAAAAATATTTAAATTTTTGGATTCTCTCAGTATATGATATGTATGATAAATTTCAACGGATAATTGACTAAAAAGATAAATCTCATCAAAAGATAATCAAATCTATTTATATGTTTATTTATTTTTTCATAGTATTTACTATAAGCATCTCTACTAGGCTCATGCTGTTGCAAATTATAAATCAGAAAGGTCTTTATTTGAGTTGTAATGGGGCTTTAGGTTAAAAGGTTTCCAAAGAAAGGTAGAAAGGATTCAAGGATTTTTGAGAATTCAGTTCTTCTTTCACCTGTCTTCTTCTTCTTTTCTTCTTTTTAATTAAGTATCCAAAAAGTTGGATAACTTCTTCTCATTATTCTTTTTCTATTTTCTTATGTAAATCCTTGTTCTTCAATTGATTTCAGATATCCTCTTGAAATTTTCAGCTTCGAAGTTGTTTGCTTTTCTATCTTTTTCAGAATCGTAATTATGATTTCTCAACTCTTTCCCATATTTCTTCATTTTCTTTCTTCTCAGTTATACCCTTTTCGGTATATCCCTTGTCTGTTTTCTTATACTCCTCTCACTCTCTCTTCTTCCCTTATTTTATGTTCTAAACTCTAAAAAATTGTAAGGGTTAAAGGTTGAAAGTTTTAGGTAATACATATGGTTAAGGGTTTATAAAATCTTGCTACAAAGAAATTCAATTTAGGCTTCTAATATAGGTTCAAGGGATAAATATTTTCTGAGATTTTGACTCTGACTAAACAAAAGATGGCCTTAAATCATCTTTATGATTCACTAGCATGAATGTCATATTATTTTGATATTTCTAATAAACGGTTCTAGAAAAACAAATTATCATGCCCATAGAATATTTGATTCAAATTTTCAACAATATGAGATTTCATTAAAATGCAGTCAAAAAGTTCAAAGAAAATTTGAAATTTTAATAGAAAGCAGTCTGTCACGAGGGCACTCTTCCAGCAGTGTCAACCCGTGCGGCACCTAACACCCAATGCGCTAAGTCAGCCTATCTCTGATACCAACTGTCGTGGGGGCGTCCTTCGACGCGCCATCGACTCGCGCGGTGTTTCGCTATAGCATGCAACGAAGCCAACCAATCTCTTTCATCAGCTTTGATACCACTCACCTAGAGGACGAGAACTCCCCCTTGAGGTTACCTTCTTTCCAAGACATACCATCTGATATATCGTGTCCCTTACAACATACTCGATTGCCCTACTGTTCTATACTTGGCCTGCTTAAGCTTCATCCTGTGCACTGTATTAGTACCTCGCTTCACAACAGTCGTGGTATGCAGCGTCCCATGCTTCCATGTCTTGCTCGCATACCGAACCAAGCCCACAGTCACGTGCCTACTCTTGATGTCGTGGTCAACGGAGTCCCACACAGCCCTCATACTATCGTGCTCTACTGAGTCCCACACAACGCTCATGAAGTTGCCCAGCCGTATGCACCGCGACACATAGTTCGGGGCCATACTTCAACCTCACCTTGGGTGCCACACGGCATCGCTGTATCGACATCCTAGGCCTACCCTTTCAGGCCTAGGAGACACTTGTGCCCCCTCTGTCAACGCAAGGCCCCATGTGGGTGGAAGGCCTTCTCCAATACCTCTCCCACATATAAGGATAAAAAACAATCATTCAGCCAGAATGGTAGGAGAACCTCAAACCCCTTGATTTGATATACCGCAATGCCCCGCATCGCTAGCCCAACTTGGACATGTCGTGATCGTGTCACTCTCGCATCTTACCCCCATGCGACTGTGTCGCGTCCTCGCAGCGCGACCACGTCGCGAGGCCCTCTTGGCCCCTTGTCACGTGCCCTCCTGGCACCACATGCTATGCCGCCCCGACACCAAGATGTCGCGTGCCCTCTTTGCACTATATCGCGTGCCCCAAGCACCAAGTTGCAAGCTTGAGTATTAGCCCCGTCACATCCACCACCACTCCATAATGTCAACGTCCTCATTGACGTATTATCACAGTGAATCGACCCCGCCAACTCCTCCCAGCCTATTAGCATCTCATATCTAACCCCGAGGTTTGGCACCTCCCCGCTAGCTCACTTCCAATCTAGTTCTTAAGTTCACACCTTCCCACTAGCTCCCCAACGTCACCCCTGTCGGGTCAACCTGGTTCCGCAGTCACAAGGCCCTCACCTAGTAACTAGCTTAAGGATGTGGCGTGCCCTCTTGGCACCACATCGCGTGCCCCGCTAGCACCAATTACCTCATTAGTATCATTCCTTCTGGATCAAACTTGGTTCTTATACTAAATGTCCCTGGGGTACTCTTCCAGCAGTGTCAGCCCGTGCGGTACTTAACGCCAGATACGTTAAGTCAACCTATCTCTGATACCAACTATCGCGGGGGCGTCCTTCGAGGCGCCATCAACCCACGCGGAGCTTCGCTATCGCATACAACGAAGCCAACCAATCTCTTTTCATAAACTCTGATACCACCCGCTTAGAGGACGGGAACTCCCCCTTGAGGTTACCTTCTTTCCAAGGCCTACCATCCGATGTATCATGCCCCTTACGACACGCTCGATTGCATAACTGTTCTATACTTTGCATGCTCAAGCTTCACCCTGTACACTGCACTAGTACCTCACTTCGCAACGTCATAGCATGCAGCGTCCCATGCCATCATGTCTTGCTCGCATACAGAACCAAGCCTATAGTTGCGTGCCTACTCTTGTTGTTGTGCTCAATGGAGTCCCACGCAGCCCTCATGCTGTCATGCTCTATTGAGTCCCACACAACACTTGTGAAGTTGCCCAGCCGTATGCACCGTGACGCGTAGTCCGGGGCCATACTTCAACCTCACCTTGGGTGCCACACAGTATTACTGCGTCGATGTCCTAGGCCCATCCTTTCAGGCTTAGGAGACACTTGCGCCTCCTCTGGCAACGCAAGTCCCCGTGTGGGTGGAAGGTCTTCTCTAACACCTCTCCCATATATAAGGGTAAAACAGTCATTCGGCCAGAATGGCAGGAGAACCTCAAACCCCTTGGTTTGACATATCGCAACGCCCCGCATCGCTAGCCCAGCTTGGCAAGGTTGTGTCTGTGTCGCGACCGTGTCACTCTCGTATCTTGCCCCCATGCCACCGTGTCGCGTCCTCACAGTGCGACCACGTCGCGAGGCCCTCTTGGCCCCATGTCGCGTGCCCTTCTGGCACCATATGCCATGCCGCATCAGCATTAAGATGTCGCGTGCCCCCTTAGCACCATATCGCGTGTCCTAGGCACCAAGCTATAAGCTCAAGTATTGGCCCCGTCACAAGTCTCTCTCAGAATAAAAGAGGAATTATGGCTCAAAAGATCACTGATTTTATAAAATTTTGAAATTATAATCTAAATATTGTAGTTTAAATCAAAGTATAGTTTCAAACATTCAATCTGATACAGTGTTCAAGAGAGCTAGACATGAGTTGTAACTGCTTTATTGTGATGGTTGAACTTCTACTACGATGGATCGTAAAGTTTATGGATTCATAAATTTTTCTTTCATAACTCACATGTAATGGTTAAAATTTTCTAATATAAATATTTATAAAATTAATCTAAAACAGGAAAAAAAAAATCATAAGAAAAGATTTTGTTAATTTTTTTTTCTGCAAAAAGCAAGCTAAGCAAACTAGTACACACAAAAGTTGTGTCCCCCCCAAACTTAAATAGGACAATGTCCTCATTGTGCAAAAACATGGGATACTCAAACTTCTAAAATTTTCATACCTTAATGGTGTTGCTAATGAATCGGGCTTAAATTCTGTAAAATTATTCAAAAATCTCCCCCCAAAATTGGGAGAAAATACTTCTGGCATATCTGAATAGAAATTTGCACCATAAACAAAAAGATTAGAGACAATAATCAAAAAGAGATTTTCATATATTAATCGAAATATTTACAGACTGTATTAAAAGAAAGAAAAATGATTACATAAAGGATTAAACCTAGGAAATATCTAGACACGTCCTACCTACGACATTGACAGCAACGTTCGAGACAAAATTTTCTTCGATAAAGGTCGGCCCTCGGCTTCTAACCGAAATTGTGTTGCCCAAAAGGTGATTCACCCGCCGGTGGTGGGTGCATCCAATAGAATATGTAAAAAAAAAAATGGTTTATGAAGATGGAGGAGGTGGCGATGGGGGATGAGGTGTACGAGGTGGGGGAGGTGAATGATTTGGTGAGTGCGGGGGTGGTTCAGGGGCTTCCGTGCTGGTGAAGAGAGAAAGGATTTCCTGAATTAGTCACACCCTCTCTTCTAGGAGTGTAGTGATTTCTTCTTCATGGTGTCGGAGAAGGCACTCAAATGCTTCACTGACGTCGGACCAACTCGGTGGTTTTGCCATGGCAAAAGTGTTGATGAAGGGAGAAAACAAAAGGAATGGAATGATGTATTTAAAGATTTGGATGCATATTTATAATCAGTTTGGGGTAGGGATCTGAAGAGTTGCCATAAATGTGCATTATGGGCTGGCGTTGAAGAATGTGATCTGCTAGGTAGCGCTATTAATTTCGTGATTAGACGTGGCTGCACAGCGTAAATCAAGGCGATGCTTTGGTTATCGGAGATTGTGCCTTTCCGATAGCTGAGAATACGCCACTCGGACGACACATTCTCTCATCAATCATAATCACTACAATTTCCTATGGGAGAACTCATTCGTTATAAGGCATCATACTCACTACGATTCTTCGTATCGACAAAATAACTATATGATACACCTAATTAACTTACACAAAATTGCTATGGCTGAGTCGGTAGCTCGACACAGCATGAGAGTATATTAGACATACTCTGGGTCTTTTAATGACAATGTGGTCACTATCCCTTTATCTTCTAAAGATACCATCAGTTTGAGTCTCTGCCCATTAACCTTGAAAGTACAATTGTCCTTAGGATCTTAGATGGTAACAACACCATTGTGCAACCGTGGGATTTTGACGATTCCCGCCGTGACGATGCACTCTCTAATAAATATTTAGAGTTACCACCCAGAGCTTTTGGTGTCTCGAGAAACCTAGATCAATTTTATAAGCACCGAAGTGCCACAAATATGACTCTGAATCCGGTCTATGCCAAAGGATCTTGGGTAGAGCTTTCGATTATCGATTGGGAAGGTGTTAGGCACCCAATCAATCCGCTTAATGCAGTCTCTACTTATGGCCAATATAAAAATAATAAAAAGAAATGAAATAGCTTTCCTCTTGCTCAAAAGGTCTTAAAATCCTATTTGTGCCCCTCCATTCCTACCAAAAATTCAGCAGCGTAAAGGCACAAATGAGAGGATTGAGGAAGAACTGGGAAGGTAGAGGAATAGAGGGGAGAGCCGGAGCTCTCGGGCCCTTGTTGCACCATTGTGGAGCCTTGCGTTGGCTTGCTTTGGTGAGCTTTTGAAGGCTTGCATGTTGAGAAATGGGGTTCTAACTCCTAAAGCTTGATAGCTAAGAGGTAGAGAAGGAAGTCTAGGGGGTAGCACACACCTAACCTAGAGCTTTTTGGTGAAATGCTAAGGTCTAAAGGAAGTTTCAAAGTTCTAGAATTTGTATGAGAATGGTGCACTAGAGGAGAGAGAGAAGGAATTCCATAATCTCTTAATTGCAAATTTTTTCAAGCCTATGTAAAGGAGGGGTGCCTCTCTATTTATAGAAAAAAGAGAGGTTAGGAGGGTGCTTAGAGGCTAATTTGGATTAGCAATTAGGTAATCTAGCCATCTAAGATTTCCTAAGATTTTTGGAGGCTTGAAAAGTGTGAAGAGTTGCTCCAATGGTGGATGATAGGGTGGGGCTTTAAACCACTTAAGAGGTTGCACATAGATAGTAAATGGGTACAAGAGAACTAGTAAAACACACCCCAAAGGTCAAGATGGTCAACAAGTCAAACCCCAATCTCAAAAATTGAAGTAAAAACTTATAGTTACTGTTCATATGCCTGGCCCAACTATTAGTTGCGCCAAGCATACGTACAGTAAAACAGTTATGTACAGTGGTTTGGGAAGTTGGAAGCCCGCGGGGGGCCCACTTGATGTTGGAGCAACTATTAGTTGCGCCAAGTTCACCCATCCTCTCAATGGGTTTCTTGCGAGGTTCTATGCAGGTCATGAGATTCAAGTGAACCTCTCGACAGGTTCAAATGATCATCTCGATAGGTTCAAACCATGCCTATTTTTGCCCAAACTTCAAACCGCCGTAACGTTTGATGTACAACTCCGATTAGCGTAATTCTTGGCTTGTTGGAAAGCTGAGGACTTCTATTTTTCAATGGTATGACATTAAATTATAGTAGAAGATCATAGCTATTTTTGGTGAACCATTCTTTATCCATTGCTCGGGAAAGCTAGGTTTAGGTCCGGGATGATTTCTAAGGGTCGAGAAGGGTTTCTAAGGGTTCAGGTAGGTTCCTAAGGGATCTAAGGTGATTCCTAAGTGTTTGGAATGGCTCCTAAGATTTCAAAAGGGTTCTTAAGGGTTCCATACATGCCATCAAAAGCTCGGAGATGCGCCTCTCTCGAAATGTGTCTCGATCGAGCCTTGTGCCAAACTTGGGTGTCTACAGATCTCCCTCTTTGATATCCGATCACTAATGATTGAATGAAAAAGAAAAGAGACATTCGAAGAGGCCCAAGGCATTACTGACGGGTTCGTTGCATTTAGAATGAACTTCAAATATCATACGAGTAACATGGTGAGAAAATAAAAGCCCTGTATGTCAGGAAAAATGATTGTTTCTCAAGGTAATCGGTCCCTAAGCGCTTAGCGACATTACTAGGCATAACCGAGGTGGAACGAGTTGTGAAAGCCCAATAGCTGAGAAAAATAGTCGCTTCTCGAGATGATTTGAAGGAGTTTGATATTCAAGATTCATTCTAACTACAACAGCTTCGTAAGTAAGGAGGGTGATCGACCCATATTCAAAGATAGGCGCAACGCAAGTACACAAGGCTCCACAATTTGTGTCCAGTCATATGAGGCATTGACCGCCTCATTTGACTGGTCACGGTTGCCCTTGCTTGAAACAGGGTTCGAGGTCTTTGGGTGAACCCATTGATCCTGAAGTTTATTTAGCACGACTATCCGAGCGGAGAGAATAGATGTCGCAACACTTTTTGTGATTACGTGTTATTTTGTGATAATGTGCCCCGGATCAAAATGACCTAGAGCATCTAACCTCAAATATCACTGAACAGATCTGGCCAAAATTGGGTGCCCACCGAAGGGGACACCTAATCCTGGTCTCTACCGATAATGATCTTACAAATCATTTAACTATGCATAAGCATACATCCATTGGGGCAATAAGCAACAAAGGTGATGGAAGTCTCGACCCAGATCCCGTCCGGGTGTAATTTACGAGAACAAACGACCATCCTACGGATACTCAGACGTATGACGTATACTTTATAGGGATACCGTGCCAATATAGGTTTTAAGCCTGCAAAAATAAAGGGAAATGAATCCTTTTGCATGTATGTTTACACATAATTGATTGATATGTAGTTCCATTTTCAACAGGTTGGTTTCAGCCAATGATTGACCTTTTTCATAACATAGTTATTCGGACCTCAAACCCCGTAGGGTGCACGCCCGGACAACACAGACCAAGAGTCCACATCTCTGAAATAGCTCGCGATGAATCTTAAGTTAGACACTCACGTTCCTATGAATCCACAGATAGAGCGTTCATTGCAAAGGTTTAGCAGTGGAGTCCACCCGATTGAAACATTGACCGTTTGACCGGGATTAACACCGTTGCTCCTATTTTTGAAGTAGGATCCTAAATTCCAAGGCGAACCTTAGACTTAGGACATTGATATAGCACAACTACGTTGGTGATAAAATATTGACATCTTACCGCTTATGAAACACGCATGTGCATAGCTGTGCGTCCAATTATTCGAGGCATAAACTGCCTCATTTAACTGGTCACAGATGTCCTTCCTTGAAGCAAGGTTCGAGGTCATTGGGCGAACCCATTGATCCCGAAGTATATTTGGCACGACTACCTAAGCAGAGCGAATAGATGTCGCAATGCTTTTTGGGAGTATGTGCCGTCTTCTCAAAGACACATATTTTCTTTTGTTTTATGTGGGAATTTTTTGACTTTTTATGTTTATTATTTTATGTGATTTTTAGGTTTTGAGTTATCATTTTATGTGATTTTTTTTTGGTTTTGAGTTATCATCTTATGCGACTTTTTTGGATTTTAAGTTGTGATTCTATCACTTTATCACTTTTATTATTTTATATGAATTATTTTTTAGATTTTCTTTATCTTTTTTTTTGTGGATTTTTTTTATCATTTTATGTGATTTTTTTTTGTCTTTTAAAGCCATTATTTTATGGGATTTTTTGGTTTTTCAAAACTATCATTTTATGTGAATTATTCTATCATTTTATGTGAGATTTTTTATCATTTTTTTTGGGCTTTTTCATGTTTTTCTGTGTAGGATCGAGATGACTATTGATCTCGATCTATTTTATTTTGGCACGGCTTCCCAGGCAAGTCGAATGAGGATCGACATACGATTTTAGAGCACGTGCATCTGCCAGGAGTAACAAAATGAAGAGAGGGGGGGGGGGGTGCCATACAGGTGACCTGTACCAGGTCCAAAACCCGACTCATAAGTGGTTGGGATAACTATTAGTTGCGTCAATCCAAAAAGGGGCTCAAAATAGCCTGGAGCAACTATTAGTTGCGCCAGGCATGGCTGGGTTTCAAATTTAACCAGCTCGAGTTCGGGCAGCAAGGGTGTGTTTTCAAAAAAAAATTTCTCCCCCTCTCTTCAAACTGAAAACCTGCCTTCCCTAGGATTCCTTTACATCGCCTCTACGCGTGCCTCATTGCATGCATTTACTTGCGCCAATGGATTGCCGCCTTGCGCTAGATCAAAGACCCCGAGTATCCATCTTCAAATAAAATTAAACAGATCCGGTCAAATTTGGGTGCCTACCGAAGGAGGCTCTCAATCTTGGTCTCCGTCAATGATAATCTTATTATCGAACAATTATGCAAAAACATGCACTCATCAGGGGTAGATAAAAATAAAGGGGAATGGAAGTCCCGACTCAGAACCCGTTTGAGTAAAATTTACGAGAACAAACGACCATCCAACGGATACTCGGACACAAGGCGTACACTTTATAGGGATACCATACAAATGCAGGTTTGAAGCCTACACCCTAAAATGAGCCCTTTGGAATGCATATTTGAACATAGCAGTTCGATAGGTAATTGACCTTTTTCCAACAATTGACCTTTTTCATAACGGAGTTACCTGAACCTCAAACCCCTTCGGCCGCACACCCAGACAACGCAGACCAAGAGTCCACACCTCCGAAAAAGTTTGTGATGAATCTGAAGTTAGACACTCACCTTCTTATGAATCCAAAAATAGAGTGATCAACTCAAAGAATTTAGCGGTGGAATCGATTTGATTGAAACATTGACTGTTTGACTGAGATTGACACTGTCGCTCCTACTTTGAAGTAGGATCCAGAGAACTCAGGCAAACCTTAGACTTTGGACATTAATTTAGCACAGCTGCGTTACTGACAAAATATTGACATTTTACCGCATTGAAACATGCATGTGTGTAGTTTGTGTGATGAAAGTATCGCAAAAATATGGCTATCTTTTTTCTTTTTCAAAATAATTTTTTTTTTCCTTGAATAAACTGGACGTCGGTGGTGAGATGCTTCATCTGATCTGTCCATCGCTGAGAGGTTGCCTACTTTGAGGCTTAGGACCGTTTGATGTTCTTGCATATTCTCGAGAAAATGTCAGCCCATTTTTTATTTATATAAAAAAAAGTGTATCCTAATCAACAGAAGGAGAAGCAAACTTTTACCTATATTTTTTTATTTTTCAAGATTTATATATATATATATATATATATATATATATATATATATATATTGGGTTTTTGTTTTCAGAGAATTTTTTTGTTCTTTTCTTCAATTTTTTGAGATGGAAGTATGATATTGTACATATGTACATGGGAAAGAGTAGAAATATATATATTTTTTGTATTTAGATTTTTCTTGATTTTTTTATTCTTTTTTGGTTTTTTTTCTTTTTTATTTAACGCCTTATTAGTGAGACGAAGTAACGGGTCCCATTTTGAGCATAGCCGAACCCCTTTTAAGTAGTCGGATCTGGGTGAGTTTCAAAATTTTTACTAAGACTAGAACGTCAATCCCTTTGGATTGATTCAAACCTTTCTCCTTACCTTGGGTCATGTGTTCGACGAAGCAGCTTCACAAAGACAATTCTGGTCAAGGCCCGATTTGAGCTAATATGAGTGACCCAGTCGGAAACAGGGAGAGTAACCAAATGGGTTCCTCAAACATCAATCGATCAATTAATTCAAGCTTTTCCTTTTCAACTTCTTTTTAATCCCTTTTTACTCACAATGCCTGAGGTGGGCCCATCGTGTCCGTGATCGCCCTCTTTTTACCCATGGCGCCCCTTCAGGTTTTCACCACGTCCATGGGTTTAGCTCTATTACCCCAAGCGCCCTTTAGAGTTTTCACCTAGTCCGCACAAGCTCGCTATTTTTACTCATAGCGCTCTTTCGGGTTTTTACCACGTCCATCTTGCTTTGAGCTTGTATATATTTTTTATTTCTTTCATTTCTCCAAAAGCCACGATATAGACGTCGATTCCGTCATAGCCGGCTAGATAGGGCTCTGGTGTCGTCTCACAACTCGGCTTATGTTGACTTAACAGATATTATGACTGCTTGTAAACCTAAAAAAAGGTCTTTCTTCAGGGTAGGTTAGGATTTGAAGGTATGCTGGAATAAGAAGGTTTCCTTGATACGATTTCAATTTTTTCACAACATACTTTCTTCCTTTGGGGATTTTTACTGTACAAGTCCCATGATTCTTCTATTTTTCTTTTCTTTTTTCCTTTATTTTATTTCAGGCAATCTCTTTTTGATGTTTTGCTTTTCTGATCTTTTTTTATTTTGATAATAATTTTTTTTTTCTCTCTTTTTTTTTGCATATGTACACATTTTTCTTTTCCGAGGAAGGGTTTATTGAAAGCAAGGCCAAGGCTCAAATGGTGTAGCAAGGGGTATGATTTTTTTTCAAGTAGGCTTTTTGGCTACAGGGCTTGGAATGATGGCCTCTTTTATGTGATTGTTAAGCAGTCACGTATCCGTTTCACCAATACTTACCTTGTTGTGATAGACTAAAAGTAGAACCGTCAGACATATCCAGCATTGATGGGTTCAGGAAAATGATCTCCGTCCATGGTGGCGAGGTGGATGATGTATCTTGGCAATACTTTTCGGATGACATAAGGTCCCTCCCAGTTCGGCTTGAACTTCCCTCTTGGATCAGCATAGAGGGATGGAAAGATCTTCTTCAGCACAGTGTCTCCTACCTTCAAATCTCGACCACAGACACATTTATTGTAAGCGGGTGCAATTCGCCCTTGGTAGACTTGAGTATGGTACAAGGCTAGAAGTCTTTTCTCGTCCAATAGATTCAATTGTTCAAAGCGAGATCTCTCTCTGCTTCAGGTAAGCATGATTCCATGAGGATTTGGAGCGAGGATATTTCAACTTCTATCGGTAGGATGGTCTCGGTTCCATACACAAGGGAGAATGGTGTTACCCATGTAGCGGTACGGATCGACGTTCTGTAGGCCCAGAAAGCAAATGGTAGCATTTCGCTCCAATCTCAGTAAGTGACGACCATTTCCTCAAGGATACGGACGACTGTCTTGTTCGCAGCCTCCATGGCTCCATTAGTTTGAGGCCGATAAGGGGATGAGTGATGGTACTTGATCTTTTACTGCTCGCAGAAGGCTCGAATACGCTTATTCGCAAAGTTTGTGCCGTTGTCCGTGATGATATCCTTGGGTACTCCAAATCGACACACAATGTTGTTCTTGAGAAACTTCTCGACGTGACCGACCGTGATGTTGGCATATGATGCCGCTTCTACCCACTTGGTAAAGTATTAAATGGCGACGAGGATGAACCGATGTTCATTTGACGCCTTTAGATTAATCATTCCGACGACGTCAAGGCCCCAGGTAGCAAATGACCAAGGAGTGGTCATGCAATGAAGATCGATAGCAGGAGCATGCATCAGACTGGAGTGCTCCTGACACTTGTAGCATTTCTGAACATGCTTATAGCAATCCGATTTCATAGTGGTCCAAAAGTATCCCTGCCGCAAAATTTTCTTGGTGAGCATGTGACCGCTGATGTGGGCTTCGCATATTCCCTCATGAATCTCCTTCATAATATTGGTCGCTTCACTTTCTATAAGGCACCTGAATAAGATGCTATTATACGATTGCTTGTAAAGGCATTCCTCACAAATGACATAGCCGGCCGCTAAACGCTGAATGGTTCGTCGGTCCGTCCTGGATGTACCCTCAAGGAAAGTTAGTGTCTTGAGGAAATTATTAATATTTGAGAACCAAGGTGGCTCATCATCAGACTTTAGGGGTTCCTCAATCTGTAGGTAGAAGGCCGGCTCATTTCTTGCTCAATTATGATGGGTTTCATCTCAACACCATAGGGGATCTCTATCATTGATGCCAAAGTCGCTAACACGTCGGCGAAGCGACTCCTTATCCGTGGGACGTATGAGAATGTCACGTCCTCGAAGCAAGCTATCAGATCCTCCAGGTGCTCATGGTAGGGGATCAATTTCTCATCTTTCGCTTTCCAATCACCATTCGTTTGGCATATGATCAACTGCGAATCGCCAAACACTCGAAGGTGGGTTACCTTTAAATCGATTGCCGCTTATAGTCCTGTTGCACAGGCTTCATACTCGGCCATGTTGTAGTGCAAGAGAAGTTAAGTTTGATGGAAACTGGCACATGTGATCCTTTTGGTGAGATCAAAATGGCGCCAACTCCCTGGCCCTTAGCATTTGCTGCCTCATTGAAGTGCATTACCCATGATTCCTCTGCCTCTTCAGTATTGTCTTCCGTCAAGAACAGGATGTCTTCATCGGGGAACTCAGTTCTCAAGGGTTCATAATCTGGCAAAAGATTATCAGAAAGATGATCGGCGAGTGCCTGCTCCTTAATCGATTTCTGAGTAACGTACGTGATGTCAAACTTGAACAATAAAAGCTGTCATCGTGAGGTTTGCCCAGTGAGAGCCGACTTTTCAAAAGGTACTTCAAAGGATCCATGTGAGCTAGGAGTAGAACTGCTTGGGATAACAAGTAGTGGCAGAGTCTCTGAGTAGCCCATACAAGTGTCAGGCATGCTTTCTCTAGATGAGAATAGCGCGTGTCATAATCAGTGAACTTCTTGCTTAGATAGTAGATAGTCTGCTCTTTTCTTTCCATCTCGTCACACTGTCTTAAGACATATCCCATCGAGACTTTCGTCGTGGAGAGATACATCAAGAGTGGTCTCTCTGACTCAGGTGGTACTAAAATAGGTGGGTTAAGGAGGTAACTTTTGATTTTATCGAATGCTGCCTGGTAGTCGTCGTTCCATTCAGCGGGTGAATTCTTCCGAAGTAGCTTGAATATTGGCGTTCAGATTGGAGTTAGATGTGCAATGAACCGACTGATATACTGTATCCTGCCCAAGAATCCTCTAACCTCTTTCTCAGTAAACGACGACGACATTTACGTGATAGCTTTAACTTTGTTAGGGTCAACCTCGATACCTCTCCTGCTGACGATGAACCCCAATAATTTTTCGGACATAGCACCAAATGCGCACTTTTCTGGATTCAGGCGTAATCTGTACTTTCTCAGCATCTCAAATAGTTTTTGAAAGTTTATCAGATGGTCACCTCTCTCCGGTGACTTGACAATCATGTCATCGACATATACTTTAATTTCTCGGTGTATCATGTCATGAAACAACACAGTCATAGCTCTCTGGTATGTTGCACTGTCATTCTTCAGCCCAAATGGCATGACTCGATAGCAAAAGGTTCTCCAGGTGGTAGTGAACGCTGTCTTCTCGCGATCAACCTCTGTCATCTTGATTTGATTATATCTCGGGAATCCATCCATAAATGAAAGCATCCATTGCTTAGCAGTGTTATTGACCAAGATGTCGATGTGCGACAATAGAAAATCGTCCTTCGGTCTTGCCTTGTTCAAATTTCAGAAATCGATACATAAGCGGACCTTTCCATCCTTCTTCAGCACAAGCACAATATTGGCTAGCCACTGCGAGTACTTAGATACCATGAGGAATCCCGCATCATACTGCTTGATGACCTCATCCTTGACTTTCAACATCCACTCGGGTCAAAGACGTCTCAGCTTCTGCTTAACCGTCTTCATATCAGGGTAAAGAGGCAACTCATGCTCGACCAAATCGGTGTCCAGACCAATCATGTCCTCGTATGACCAAGAAAAAGCGTCTTGGTATGACTGAAGGAAGTCGATCATACTTTTTCTTTCTTTGGGAAACAGCGACGTTCCGATCTTGGTAATTCGAGGAACCTCCTCAGCTCCTAGATTGATATCTTCCGCTTCTTTGACAATGGGGGTAGGGCCATGCTCAAATTCGGCAAAGGTCAAGGAGCTCATTGGTGAGCTCCTCCAAAGAGATATCCTCGTCCAAACTCGTAACACCTACCTCTGCTTGTATTTCTAAAGAAAAGGGGTCGATTTTATGTGGGACGGGTATTTCGATTAAGGTATCTTTTGTGGGATTTTATTTGGAGTTTTAAATGACAATGTTTTTGAATTTTGTATATTTTTAATATTTTTAGAAATTTTATTTTATTCGGAGATGGACCCTAGGCAGCGCGGGTCTGTGTATATACAAGGTACTGCCTGCCAAGGGCTTATCTCACTTTTTATAGGTTATTTTTTTTAGAAAACGGGTGCCAAAGGTTAGGCAACTCCCTGCTTCTAGGGTTTGGGGCAAAGATGCCTAGTTGCGTCCCTGAGAGGCCGCTCCTTTACCTGTTCGGATGGAGGGTGCAGACTGGTATGGCTTTTTGAAGTCAGCCTCCATCATGTTGACCCCCATTTTGTTTGAGATGATATCCTTAAACGTTAACACAGTTTTGTGGTGGTTCACCACAGAAGGAGTTTGTTCAGGTACGGACCGTCGTTCCTCAAAGAGGGATAACGTGGCCAAGTCTATCTCCAGGCTAGGAAGGGTGATGTGAGGATTGGTGGGGTGAACCGGTGTTGTAGGTTTGTGTGGGGTTAATCGGGTTACCCCATTCCCGTCGATCTTACCCCGACAATTACATATGATTCTCTGATGTGAGGCCTGGGACGAGATTTTTCTTCTATGTGTGTCCCCCTAGCTTTTGCAGCTATCGTTGCACAGGCTTTCTCCTTAGCCTCTCGTACTTCTTCCGTGGGCTTGTAACCTAACTCGAACCTGACTTTTTGACCACCCTTAGCTGTGACGGGCTCCTTCCTACCTTGCAGTCTGAGCCCAAGTCTCCTTCCTTTTCGATAGCCCCACTTTTCCAGCATGGCCACTGTCTCCACCATTCCACCTCTGATTTTTAAGATGATGCCCTCGATGGGCTCCGAGAGTACTGTTGATACTTCGTACTCAAAACTGTGGAGGTCGACATCCTCAGTTGTGTGCGGCACACCCAACACTTTTGGCTTTTCAATGTTGTTGGTGGCCTTTTCTTTCTCACTGTGCCCTTAGCCAATGATAGTGATAATCTTATGCCGGGAAGCGAACTTGAGCTTCTGGTGCAGTGTGGACGGGATTGCTCCAATTTCATATAGCCACGGGCGCCCTAACAGTAGATTGAATGAGGATTTGATGTTCATCACTTGAAATAATATGGAGAAGGTCATTGGCCCAATCAATAGCTCAAGGTCAACTTCTCCCATTATCTCTCTTCGTGTCTTATCGAAGCCTCTGGCACTAGTTCTCGTGGGTATTAGCATGCACGGATCTACCCCGATCTTGGTGGCGGTTCTCAATGGGCATATGTTTAATGTAGATCCATTATCGATTAAAACTAGGAGGATTATCATATTTTCGGACTCAACCATTATATTTAAGGATTTTGAGTGACTACTCCCTTCATTAGTCAAATCGGCATATGAAAATGAAATGACATTTGGAGTCATCACTTGACCAATTATCTGCCCGACTTCATCTCGGCTAACCTGAAGTGATAGATACGCATTCTTTAACGCTCCTATTAAAGCTTAAAAATGGAGCGGGAACGTCATTAATAAATCCCACACAGTAATATGAGCAGACATTCTTCTCAGCTGAGTCTCCAGTATATGTTCTCGACTCATTTTTTCAAAAGGATTAATAACACTGTATTTCTTTTCCTCTAGTTAGGTTTGTGCTACTGCTGGTGTTTCTGGCTGCTTCAAAATCTTCCCAGATCGGGTGACAAAGTCTACTGCTCCTTCTCTGTTGCTGCCAGCGTTGATATCTGTTTGTTCATAACTCAGCGAGACTTGATGAGGATCGTAGGTTGATCCCGAAATCTGAAATGGTATAGCTGCTGGTATCGGATGCACTTGCACTGCGGGCTCTGGAGGTGTGGGTAACACTTGATTCACTTGGGTGATAGCTGGTTCGGTGAAAAAATTAGGCCAAATGGGGGTGGTGAAGCTTGCAGGTGGTTGCACCAGGGGAGAAGGGGTAGGAGTAGGCCATTGGTAGCCGATAGGTGCTGGCAGAGGATTGGGGCTATGGTGGGCTATCGGGTAATTGATGGGGGTGGCAGAATATGGTTGATATGCATTTATGTGCACATAATTGATGGGTGTGGGTGATGGAAAATAAGCCCTTAAGATCTAAGGGTTCGATTCGCGGTGTAGGTTGGGAAAATAATTCGATAAATTCAAGGGTTCAATCACCCCGATACTCCGCTCTTCGTAATTCCTTGGCAATGGTGCCACATAGCTTTCTCGATCACTGATGTAATCCGATAGATCAAATTCAAATTCCTCCTCACATTCTTCTATCATACCGATGGTGGGTTTGGGACCTGCTCCTCCGGTAGGATGTGGGGGTAATGGCACCTGATAAATATTTGTGTACTGGTTTACTTGAGAAGGTGCAGGTGGAATGATTTTTCTGGCATCAATTAAATCTTGATTCGCGTGCTTCAATGGGAAGCAGCGATCAGTCGGGTGACCCGGACCCTGATGGAAATTACAGTGAGTATTAGGGTCATAATTATTTGAGATTGGGTGAGGAGGAGGTTGTGGTTGACGAGTAGTGACTAATCCCTTTTCTATTAGCAAAGGTAAAAGTATACTTAATGATTGCCCTAGGGATGTAAACACTCGATCGTAGCGGGCTCTCCTTTGCTCCGAAGTCATCTGCATTCCTTGTCCATTCCCTGCTCTCTGTATCTGCTCAGTTCTTACTGGTGCTAGCTGGGCTGCTTGAAATTGGAACAGAATTATATTGTAATTGGGCCTGGTGTTGGCAATGTTTTGGACTTTGGCTCCCGTTCTCTTCTCATTCCTTTATTCTGAAAACCTTCTAACCCCACTGGATCCACTTGGTACATTCTTGCTCAGGCGACCTTCCCTGATAGCATCTTCACAACGATTGGCGTTCTTTATTATATCAGCAAAGCTAGACTACTGCTGGTACACTAAAAAGTTTGAGATCACTGACAGGGTATTTTTAAAAATCATTTCTATTTGTTCATCATCAGGTATCCTATTTCTAACCTGAGCTATCAGTGCTCTCCAACGCCCCAGATAATCGCTAAAAGTTTCATTTGAGTTCTATTTTAAACGGGCCAAATCTGACTTACGCGGTTCAATGTCTATATTGTAGACATATTGGTTCCAAAGATGTAAACCATCTCAAGGCTAGACCGGTCAAACTTTTCTAAAAGACTTTTATCAATAATTTTTTATCCCTTTTATACTAGTACATGTCCCCACAATAAGACTTGAGGTGTGCTATGGGATTGCCGGTGTCGTTGTACTTGTCAAAAGTCGACATTTTAAATTTTGGAGGCAACGGGACTTCAACAAACAAACATAAATCTGAGAGGTCTGTGGCGTGGATTTCAGCACCACTCATTTTCAATAACTGCTCTTTCAACTGCTTTGATTCCTTAAATATGGGGGTCACTTCCTCAGCAGTGGATTGGACTTCACTTTGGGCTACCAGAGGGTGGGAGATTATAGGAGGAGGGTTAAGGTTGGTCAATGCCCCAACATAAGCTCCATTATTTTTAATCTCGTCTTCTTCATACTGCTGGTCTATATAAGGTGTAGTGAGGGCGGGATTCTCTTGTTGGTGCTGCATGGACTGGGTGGTAATGGCGTGAATGAGGGTTGGGTGAGTCCATTGAAGGTGAGGAAAGGTTTGTTGGGTGAAGGGATGAGTGGAAGTCAGATTTTGGGGTGGGGTCTGATGAGACCATTAGGCATGGGGAAAGGTTTGGAACTGACTTTGGGATGTTGGGACATGGGTGAATTGGGGTTGATGTAAGGCATGGGGTTGAGCTGGGTATGAGAGTTGTGAATGAGTGAAATTTTGGGGGAATTGTGAAAGGTATGGGTGTGAGGCTCCAAGGTTTTGCTGGGCTTGGGTTTGGGCTATGAAGCCTTGGGAGGGTTGGGCTATGAAGGTTTGGCCCATGGGTCCTTGGGAAGTTTGGGCCACAAAACATTAGTCATGATAGGTTTGGCCCATGGGGCCTTGGAGGGTTTGGGCCATGGGCCTTTGATGGGTTTGGGCCATAAGCCCTTGATGGGGTCTGGTTCATTGGGCCTTGGTAGGCCTGAGTCATGGGCCTTTGATGGATCTGGGCCATGGGCCCTTGGTGGGTCTGGCCATGGGCCCTTGAGGCATGTGGGAATAGGGGTTTGGGCCATTGGGCCTTGGTGCATGAGGGAGATGGGGGTTTGAGCCATTGGGCCTTGGGGTATGTGGGAGATGGGAGTTTGGATGGTGTGGATGATGGGGGGTTGATAGGGGTCATGGGGGAGTGAGGCATAGAGGCTTGATAGGGTATGGGATGGATCCATAGATGTGTGGTGTGGATGAGAGGGGATGTGTTGGGAGACCTTCCACTTGTTGTAGGTTTGGAATATCTCCTCCATCATGGCCATGGAAGGGGGATCGGATGGAGATAGGTTATTTGATGGTTGGAGGGGTATGGATGGGGTGTGTGAAGAGGAAAAATTGGGCATGGCCCTGGTATAATCGGGCATGGCTTGGGTAAATGGAGGGATATGAGGTGGGTTGGAGAAATGAGGTGGGGCATTGGTGGATGGAATGGGCATATATGGGGACGATGTATGGGGCATGGAGGTGGAGAATGAGAGAGGAAAATTGGTCATGGTTTCGGTAAAGATGGGCATGTCTTGGGAAAATGGAGGGATATGTGGGGGATTGGAAGTGGTATGGATGAATGTGGGTGGATCTGGTTGGGCGGATGAAAAATAGGGTATGTTGGTTAAGGTAGAGGATGGGTTTTGAATGGGTGTGGAGGGGAGGTGAGATTAGTTGGAGATGGTCATGGATGAAGGCATGGTTTGGGTGTTTTGGGAAATGGTGGAAGGAAAAATAGGGGCACCGAACGGGTTGGTGACGGCGAATGGGGATTGGGTGAGGGGGATGGATGTGAAAGCTTCTTCGGTATGGGAGTGGGTTGGGGAACGCGATGGGGATGTGTGGGGATCGACGTAAGTCAGGTCCACAGCCCATGACATAGCTTGGAATCGGGTCGGGTACGGATGTCTCGAATGGGGCCTGTAAAGCTTCCTCCTTCTCCCTTTACGGGACGACGAAGGGGACGATAATGCTGTTGTGCCAACACCAATCAAGACTCTATTTTTAGGTTTTTTATTTTTAATTTGTTTAGATTTTTATAAGTGAAAAGAAATGAGGATTTCGAGGCATTTTGAATTCCCTTCTCGGGTGACTCTCGTTCCCGCGGTAAGGGTTTTGAAGCGCTTCAAAAGAATCAAAGGGAAACCCCTTGATCTATTGAAGGCACAGAAACCAATGTAAACAACCCGATCCCTCGAAACGAATAAAAAACCTTTTGACCGACGAGAGTGTATTGGGTGTTAGAAGTTGCGGGGCCTAAACAAAGGCACTAAACGAACTGATCGGGGAGTCCAGAATGTGAAGCAGGCCACCAGATTCGGGCTGCTGCTAAGTACCCAAAACTGGCGCAACTATTAGGTGCGCCAAACCAAAAAGTTCCCCTTTTTATGTTGGCGCAACTAATACATGCGCTAGTGTAAAATTGAGGATTTTTTGCTTGGCGCAAGTAATAGTTGCGCTATGCAAAAATGGGTTCCAGTTAGTTTGACAGCAGCGGTTCCAACCCGAAATGAGTCTCCTAATTATTTTTTTCTAGAAGTTGGGCTGCCGGGGATAGACTGTTCTAATGATACGTCTCTTTCCTCACCGATCCTAAGGGTTTAGAGGCCAAATTGGGTTCACTATCGCTCTCTTTTTCTCGGGTTTTAAGCTTGGTAACGAGAAGGTTACCCACCCGATATACCTCAAGTACAAGCACTTTTCTCAGGTACTAGGTGGGCTGAGACTTTTTCGGATCATCACCACTAGGGGCTGCCGTCGTACTAAGACCCGGGCGTTTGTATGTGTACCTAAATAATCCAACTCTTAAAAATCTACCCCGCAAAAATCAATTTAAATCTCCTTTGTTGGTTCAATTTTATTTTTCACTTTTATGAAAATTTTCTTAAGTTCAAAGATGGGGGGTGAGGATCTCGTGCCGCCTCTACGGGCCGGCTTTCACTAGCGGAATATGGTTGCGAAATTAAAAGCATAAATAGGCCCGCCAAACGGTTAAGGCACTTGAAATGACGAAAATGTAAGGAATTTAAATGACAATACACAAGTAGACCCGCCGATCGGCTAAGGTGCTTGAAATGATGGAAACGTAAAAGAATTGAATGACTGTTGTGCAAGTAGGCCCGCCAAACTGCTAAGGCTCGTAAACAATGTAAAGTAGGGGTAAGTAAAATGACGTAATCGGAGGGGTGAGTAAAAAAAAATAATAATAATAGCAATAAAAGGGATTAGTAAATCAAAAATAAAGAGGCCAAATTCAACGGGAATCTCTACTAGCTACTCCCCAGCAAAGTCGCTATCTATGCAACCGTGAGATTTTTGATGATCCCCACCATGACGATGCACTCTCTAATAAATATTTAGAGTCGCCACCTAGAGCTTTTGGTGTCCCAGGAAACCTAGATCAATTTTATAAACACCGAAGTACCACAAAAATGACTCTGAATCTGGTTTAGGCCAAAGGCTATTGGGTAGGGGCTTTGGTTATCGATTGGGAACGTGTTAGGCACCCAATCAACCCGCTTAATACGATCTCTACTTATCGCCAATACAAAAATAATAAAAAAGGAATGAAAAAGCCTTCCTCTTACTCAAAAGGTTCTAAAATCTTATTTATGCCCCTTCATTCCTATCGAAAATTCGGCGGCGTAACGACACAAATGGGAGGATAGAGGAAGAACTGAGAAGGTAGAGGAATAGAGGGGAGAGTCAGAGCTCTCGGGCCTTTGTTGCACTGCTGTAGAACCTTGCGTTGGCTTGCTTCGGTGAGCTTTTGAATGCTTGTATGGTGAGAAATGGGGTTCTAACTCTTAGGGCTTGAGAGCTAAGAGGTAGAGAAGGAAGGCTAAGGGGTAGCATACACCTAACCTAGAGCTTTTTGGTGAAATGCTAAGGTCTAAAGGAAGTTTTGAAGTTCTAGAATTTATATGGGAATGGTGCACTAGAGGAGAGAGAGAAGGGATTTTGTAATCTCTTAATTGCAATTTTTTTCAAGCCTTTGTAAAGAGGGGGGGTGCCTCTCTATTTATAGGAAAAAGAGAGGTTAGGAGGGTGCTTAGAAGCTAATTTGGATTAGTAATTAGGTAATCTAGCCATCTAAGGTTTCCTAGGATTTTTGGAGCCTTAAAAAGTACGAAGAGTTGCTCCAATGGTGGATGATAGGGTGGGGCTTTAATCACTTAAGAGGTTGCGCATGATAGTAAATAGGTATAACAGAACTAGCAAAACACACCCCAAAGGTTAAGATGGTCAATAAGTCAAACACCAATCTCAAAAAATGAGCCAAAAACTCACAATTACTGTTCATATGCCTGGCGCAACTGTTAGTTGTGCTAAGCATATGTACAGTAAAACAGTTGTGTACAGTAGTTTGGGAAGTTGGAAGCCAGTGGGGGTCCCACTTGATGTTGGCGCAACTATTAGTTGCACCAAGCCATTTCTGGGGAGATATGGCTTGGCGCATCTATTAGATACACCAAGTTCACCCATCCTCTCAATGGGTTTCTCGCGAGGTTCAAGTGAACCTCTCAACAGGTTCATGATCGTCTCGATAGGTTCCAACCATGCCCATTTTTGCCCAAACTTCGGGCCGTCGTAACGTTTGATGTACAGCTCCGATTGGGGTGATTCTTGGCTTGTTGGAAAGCTGAGGACTTTTATTTTTCAATGGTATAATATTCGATTGTAGTAGAAGATCATAATTAGTTCCAATGTGCCATTTTTCATCCATTGCTCGGGAAAGCTAGGTTTAGGTCCGGGATAGTTTCTAAAGGTCGGGAAGGGTATCTAAGGGTTTGGGTAGGTTCCTAAGGGATCTAGGGTAATTCCTAAGAGTTTGGAATGACTCCTATAATTTCAGAAAGGTTCCTAAGGGTTTCATACATGCCATCAAAAGCTCGGAGATGCGCCTCTCTCAAAATGTGTCTCGATCGGGCGTTAAGCCAAATTTGGGTGTCTACATCCATGAGGGAATGCTTCCACAAAATTAAAAGGTCCATCCCAATGACTTTGTAATTTTCCCGAGAATGTCTTTAACCTTGAATTATATAGCCAAACTTGTTAGCTAGGCTCGAAACTTTATCTCAAAATGTGCTTATCATGGAATGCTTTAGTTTTGGCCTTATAAATTTGAGAATTTTCGTAGGCACTATTACGAATTTTTTCTACTTCATTGAGCTCAAGTTTATGTTGTTCACCAAATGCATCCAACTCGAAATTCAGTGCTTTGATAGCCCATAGATCTATATGTTCTAATTCTACAAGAAAATGGCAAGCCCTCCCGTATACAAACCGATAAGGAGACATGTCAATCAGTGTTTTATAGGTTATTCAATATGCCCACAAGGCATCATTCAATCTCATGGACCAGTCTTTTCTATCAGGTCGAATAGTCCTTTCTAGTATCTTCTTTATTTCTCGATTAGAAACCTCAACTTGCCTACTAGTTTGGGGGTGATAGGGGGTTTGGGATTTTGTGAGTAACACCATATTTCTTGAGCGAACTCTCAAAATATCTGTTATAAAAATGACTTCCTCCATCACTTATGATAACTCATGGGGTTCCAAATCGTGAAAATATATTCTCCCTGATGAAAGAGACTACTACCTTGTAGTCATTTGTTTTTGTAGCTGCGGCTTCGACCCATTTTGACACATAGTCGACGGCTACAAGTATATACATGAATCCGAACGAAGGTGGAAAGGGACCCTTGAAATCTATGCCCCACACATCAAAGGGCTCTATGACCAAAATCGGTTGGAGGGGCATCATGTTCCTTCGGGACATGGCTACTGCTTTTTGACATCGATCATAGGCCTAACAAAAATTCTGAGCATCTTTGAATAGTGATGGCCAATAAAATCCTTATTGAAGCACCTTAGCAGTCTTTTTTCTTCCATCGAAGTGGCCTCCACAAGCATATGTGTGACAGAATTGTAAAATATTGTGGGTGTCACTATCGGGCACACATTTCCTAATTAACTAGTCTGGGCATATCTTAAATAGGTCAGGATCCTCCCAAATATAGTATTTTATGTTGGAAAAGAAATATACCTGTCTTGATTGGACCAAGTTGGGGGAATCTTACCTGTTGCCAAATAATTCACGATATTGGGGTACCATGGTACCGTTGCTTGAATGGAAAAAAGTTGCTCGTCTGGGAAGGTATCATGCAGGGATTCTTTACTGATAGATTCAGGTATTTCAATTCTGGACAGGTGATCAGCTACCACGTTCTCAACTCCCTTTTTATCTTTGATCACGAAGTTGAATTCCTGCAAAAGTAGGACCCACCTGATTAGTCTAGGTTTGACATCCTTTTTGGTTAGTAAATATTTCAATGCGGAATGGTCAGAGAAGATGACAATCTTTGATCCCAATAGGTATTGTCAGAATTTTTCTAATACAAATATGACAGCTAGAAGTTCTTTCTCAGTGGTGGTGTAGTTCACCTGAGCTTCAATCAAAGTTCGACTCGCATAATAAATTACATGGGGAGCCTTATCTTTTCGCTGTCCTAGGACTGCACCTATTACGTGATCAAAGGCGTCACACATCACTTCAAAAGGTAGGGAGTAATCAGGAGGTTGAATGATTGGTGCAAATGAAAGAAGTGTTCGAAGCTTGTTAAATGCATCAAGACAAGCGTCGTCAAAGTCAAAAGGTACATCATTTGCCAACAAGTGACACGGCGGTCTCGAGATTTTTGAGAAGTCTTTAATGAAGGGGCGGTAAAAGCCAACATGGCCGAGGAATGACTGAATCTACCGTACCGAAGTTGGTGGCGGTAGATTTTCTATTATGTTGATTTTGGCCTTGTCAACTTCTATTCCTCTTTTGGAGACAATGTGCCCTAAGACTATGCCTTCTTGAACCATGAAATGGCTCTTTTCCCAACTCAGCACCAAATTAGTTTCTTCGTATCCCTCTAAGACGAGGGCAAGGTGATCAAGACAAGAATCGAAAGTTCAGTCGAATATTGAAAAATCATACATAAATACTTTTAGAAACTTATCTATCATATCAGAAAACATGGCCATCATGCATCTTTGGAATGTTACTAGGGCATTGCATAACCCAAAGGGCATGCAACGATAAGTAAACGTCCCAAAAGGACACGTGAAGGTAGTCTTCTCTTGATCTTTCGAGTATACCAGAACTTAATTATACCCTGAATATCCCTCTAGAAAGCAAAAATATTCTTGACCCGTAAGTTTTTTCAAAATTTGATCAATAAAGGATAGTGGAAAATGGTCCTTGCGAGTTGATAGCGGCTTGTTTATGTCATCTAATTAAGTCTTAACCTATTGCAAGTGTACAACGGAAATATGAATAAAAGAATTATTTATTGATCCTAAACTACTGGAGAAATATGAATAAAAGAATTATTTATTGATCTAAATTACAGAAAATAAATCCTAAATCCTCCTACTTCAGATTATGATCGTCAATTACAATCTTCAGCTATTGAATGTTTACCAATTTAAAATACCGTTACACTATATCTCACTCTTCTAGAATTTGGGCGTCAATAAAAAACTAGCTTCATTCAATATGGGTTTATACTAATCAACAATCTTCTAAACTTGGGCGTTAATCAAATTCTAGAAAATTGAAGATGGAAAAAATAAAACCGTTATACTAATCTGTAAATTTCAACTCGAGTCGTCAATTCAAATTAAAATTCGAAGATGTTTACAAAGCAGAAAATTTAAACTAGAAAGCAAAATAAATCTAAACTAGAAAGCAAAAGTAGAACCATCCAAAGAGTTGATCTTTCAGCTTCCCCAGCCTTGGTTGTCAGGCAAGACCTTAGAGAATTGTGGACGATGTTACTTTATAAATCCTAAACTAGTTTGATCAGGAGAAAATACAGACCTTAGTTGTCAATTGATGCTGTAAAATTCTTCGATAATTATTCATATATCAAGCCCTCTTATTTATAGATCATAAGGGGTCGGTTTACAAAACTCATAATTCTAAAAGAAATAAAACTATCCTAATATAACTCTACTTCTAATCTTATAGTTCCTTGCTTTACATAGTTGATGCACTTCTGGATTTCTTCATTTATTTCAGTAGTAGAGTCCTTTTTAAGATTCTTCTTTGCCAATCTCCCAGATCCGTGATCAACCAAACTTCCAATTCAAGAGTTCTAATTCGGCGCATGGCGGTGTTCATTCTCACGTGATCAATAGCAATAAAAATAATAGCAGGAAAGCTTCTATTAATACAATCGTAAATTACAATTGTCTCTTTTTGGAATATCGTAAATCACGATTTTCTATCTTTCATAGCTCTCTCTAGACGATTCTCTATTTTACGATCCATCATTTTTCTTCTATATCGGCTTCTTCTGAAGAATCGTAAATTACAATTTCATATAGTTTTCTTCTTTATTAACAGAACAAAATCATCTTTTACGATTTTCTAGCTTTCAGTATATAGCGAATCGTCTTTTTACACTCAATCATCTTTTACTGCTCTTTTGAGTTCATTTTAACAAATATTATCATTTTGATTCTCTTTTATTAATTTTTCTTAATATCTACACATCATTAAGTTATTAGTAACAAATTAAGTCCTAGTATCATTAAGTTAAGGGTGATAAATTGGTATATTTTGTGACTGATCATACCCCCAAACTTACGTTTTGCTAGTCCCTAGAGAACAAGGAAATAAATAACTAAGAACTTAAATTAAATGCCACTTTCGTAGAGAGCACGATTGCATTTAGTAGATACAGCAAGCCTTTAAAACCCCTAGGTGATCCCTAGTGGAGGAGTTGTAGTCTCCTGAAGGTTTTCAGTGAAGTTACCTACAAACTTCAAATAATTTTAGATTTTTCAAAAAATTATTTTTCAAAAACTTAAAAATTAAAATTCTAAACTAATTTTATACACTGACCAAGTTAATTAAATTGACTAAGTTACCTAAGTGGTCAAATTGGTCAACACATAGTTTGTTACGATTTTCTAAAATTACCAATCTTTTATCCTTACTTTCTATTATAACAGTTATCTTTGATTAGAACTCCAATAATTTCAATTCATAGTAAGCAGGGAGTATATGCATCAGTGAACAGTTTATTCTTCATAAATTTTTCTAAATTACAGATTTAAAAAATATTTTTATTCAAAAACTCACTATTGACACTCTCAAAAGAATATCGAAACTTTTGAGTTCTCTCAGTATATTTTTCAGAAAAATTCAGTCAAAGATACTTGCAAAAATTGATGAATCTCATGGAAAAGATAATCTATTCTATTCATATAAATCCCTGTGCAATCCATAGTATCTGTGCAACCGTGGATTTTTATCAAACTCGTCGCAACGATATCCTCTCATGAAAAATATAGAGTCACCACCCAGAGCTTTTGGTGTCCCGAGAAATCCAAATCAATATTGAAAGCATTGAAGTACAAAAATATGACTCTAATTCACCAGTCTATGCCAAAGGCTCTTGGGTAGGGGCTTCGATTATCGATCGGGAAGGTGTTAGGCACCCGATCAACTCGCTCGTAAGCGGCCTCTACTATGGATGTATAAGAAAAAAAAGAGCGGCACTTGCCCTTGCCCGAAGGGACACCAATCTTATTGAGCCCTTCCCACTTGCCGAAATTTGGGCAGCGTAACCACTCAATTTTTGGATAGAAGAAAAGCAAAGAAGGTAGGGGAATAAAGAGGAGAGCCGGAGCTCTCGGGCCCTTGTAGCATCGTGGTGGATCTTTGCATGAGAGCGCCTTTAATGAGCTTCCGAAAGCAAATGGGTGTAGGAATGGGTTTGAATCTCTAAGGCTAGGTAGCTAAGAGGTAGGAGAAGAAGGCTAGAGACTTGATCTAGCTAAATCTCAAGGATGTATGGGATAGAATGAGGTGTCAAGGATGAAACTCGATTATGGAATTATATGGGTTTTAGTGGGGGCAAATGGGAGGGGAGTTCACTAGAATTTTCTCTCTTTGAAAATTTTCAAGCCCTTAATCTAAGGGTGGATCTCTATTTATAGAGAAACGGAGGATTAGTGAGGATTTAAAGTTCTAATTAGGTTAGTAATTAGGTAATAGGTAATCTAAGGCTTTTGGAGTTTTCTAGAGCTTAGAGAAGAGGGATTTGAGTTTAATGGTAGATGATAAGGTGGTAACTTGAATGACAAAAGGGTGATAACTTAAGCTAATAGAGTCATTAGGGTCCTAAAGAAATACACCCTAGACTTTGGGATGGTCCACAAGTCAAACCCCTAATGTCAATTTTGGCCATTTTTTAAATCAGGCCCAAACTGTTAAAAGTTGAAGACCCACAAGGGCCTGGCCCGATTTTACAATTTTCTGCACATATCCGCGATCTTCATTTCGCCATAACTTTTGATATACAACTCTGAATTAGGCGATTATTTGCTCGTTGGAAAGCTAAGAAACTCTAATTTCTAATGGTATAGGCCTTAGGTTGGATAACTATCTATGAAAACTTTAACACTCCCCTTTTCATCAGCTATTTTGGTTAGTTCGAAACTGGCTCTATGGGTCCGATTTTATAATTTCTTGCACAAATTCGTGATCTTTATTTTGCCATAACTTTTGATGTACAACTCCAAATTAGGCGATTCTTAACTAGTTAGAAAGCTGAGAAACTTTAATTTCCAATGGTATATGTCTTAGATTGGGCAACTATCTATTAAAACTTTGGCACTCATCTTTCTAATCGTTATTCAGGAGGGTTCAAATCGGGCCCGGGAAGAGTTCTAACAGGTATGGGGAGGTTATGGTTGATTCCTAAGGGTTCAAGATGATTCCTAAGGGTTTTGAGATGACTCCTAAGGGTTTTGGAATGATTTTTAAGGGTTTGGAGAATGCTTTCGGAAGCTCAGGGGTGTGCCCTTCTCGAAGTATGTTTCGATCAGGCCTTGGGCCAATTTTGGGTGTCTACAGTATCTAATATTCATATCTCTACTAGGCATATGATTTTGTAAATCGTAAATAAAAAAGGTCTTTCCTTCAGCTTGTAATGGGGCTTTGGGTTTTAGAAGGTATCAAAGAAAGGTAGAAGAATTCAAAGTTTTCTGAGAATTTAGCTATTCTTTCTCCTATCTTCAGCTTCTCTATTCTACTTCAGTAAGTATCCAAGATTGGTTAACTTCTTCCCTTTTTTTTTTAATCTGCATACATCCCAGTTCTTCAGCGGTAAAATCGTATTTTACAAATTTTCTTCTTTTCTTGAAAGCTTTAGCGCACATAATCGTGCTTTTACGATTTCTATCATTTTCCCATATTTTCTTCTGTTATATTTCTTCTCAGTTGTACCCTTTTTGGCATACCCTTTATCTATTAACTTATACTCATTCACTCTCTCTTCTTCCCTTCTTTTACATTCTAAACTCGCAGAAATTATAAGGGTTAAAGGTTGAAAGCTTTAGGTAGTATATATGGTTTAAGGTTTTGTGCAACTGTGAGAATCGAGACGATCTCGTCGCGATGATGCGCTCTCTAGCGAAAAATATAGAGTCGCCACTCGAAGCTTTTGGTATCCTGGGATACCTAGTTCATTTTTATGAGCACCGAAATACTAAAAATATGACTCTGAATCCGGTCCACACCAAAGGCTCTTGGGTAGGGGCTCCGGTAATCGATCGGGAAGGTGTTAGGCACCCGATCAACCCGCTTAACGCGATCTTTGCTAATGGCTGAAAATAAAATAAAGTAAAAAAAAAAAAAAAAAATTGACTTCCTCTTGCCCAAAAGGGCTTAGAATCCTATTTGTGCCCCTCCGTTCCTACTGAAAAGTCGGCGGCGTAACGGCACAAATGGGAGGATGAAGGGAGCTAGAAAGAGATAGGAGAGGAAAGGGGAGAGCCGGAGCCCACGGGCCCTTGTAGCACCATAGAGGAGCCTTGCTTTGCTTGCTTTTGATGAGCTTTTAAAGGCTTGAATGGTGAAAAAAGGGGTCCTAACCGCTAAGGCCTACTAGATAAGAGATGGAAAAGAGAGGCTAGGAGATCACACACACCTAGGCTAAGGGTTTTGGGTGTAAGAGCAAGCTTGAGAAAGGATTTTTGAGTTCTGGATTTTAGGTGAAAATAGTGCACCAAAGGGAAGAAGAACTTCTCAGTTGGAGCTCTTTCTCTCTTAAGCAAAATTCCCAACCCCTAAACCAAGGGGAGGGAGCTCTATTTATAGGAAATTGGTGGATTAGGAGGCTACTTAGGAGCTAAATGAGTTTAGCAATTAGGTAATCTCACATCTAAGTATTCTTAGGGTATTTGGAGCCTTGAAATGTGTGAGAAGGTCCTCCAATGGTGGATGATGGGGTGAGGCCTTAAGCCACTTAAAGGAGTGCAAATAGGCTTCAAAAGGGTACAACAGAACTAGCAAAACACACCCCAAAGGTCAAGGTGATCAACAAGTCAAATCCTAATCACGATTTTGGGGGTAAAATCTAACAGTTATTGTTCATATGCCTGGCACAACTAATAGTTGCGCCAGGCAAATGTACAGTAAAACAGTAATGAACAGTGCCTGGAAGTCAGCTCGCGAGGATGGGGCCCCATTTTGAATCTGGTACAACTATTAGTTGCGTCAGGCAAAGTTTATTACTGGCACAACTATTAGTTGCGCCAAGTTCTTAAGGGGCCCCCATGTATTTACATTTATGCCCTCCGGGCCCGATTTGCTATATCTTTTGATGTAGACCTCCGATTAGGACGATTCTTGGACCGTCGAAAAGCTGACAACCTCTACTCTTCAATGGTATGGGACTTTATCTTCGTAGAGGGCCGTTGCTGGTTCCGGTGAATCCCTCCTCATCCATTGTCCGAGAAGGTTAGGTTTAGGGTTTGGAAAGGGTTCTAAGGGTCGGGACTGGTTTCTAAAGGTTCAGGATAGGTTCCTAAGGGATCTAGGGTGATTCCTAAGGGTTTGGGGTGATTCCTAAGGGTTCCATACATGCCATCAAAAGCTCAAAAGTGTGCTTCTCTCGAAATGTGTTTCGATCGGGCCTTGGGCCAAATTTGGGTGTCTATAGGTTTATCAAATTTTGGTACAAAGAAATTTGATTTAGGCTTCTAATATGGGTTTAAAGGATAAAATATTTTATGGGATTTTGACTTTTTGGCTTTGATTTAAACAAAATATGACCTTAAATCATCTTTACGATTTACCAGCATAGATGTCTTATTGCTTTGATATTTCTAATAGATAATTCTAGACAAAAAATTCAGTTTATCATTTTCATAGAATATTTTGATTCTAAATTCAACAATATGAGATTTCATAACAGTATAGAAGTTCAAAGAAATTTTGTGTTGAATAGAAACAATCTCTCTCTGAATAAAAGAGGAAATATGGCTCAAAATCTCACTGATTTATAATTTTGAAACTATAGTCAAATTTTATAGTTTAGATCAATCTATTGTTTCAAACATTCATTCTAATACAGTGTTCAATGAGCTAACCATGAATTGTAATTGTTCTATATTCTAATTATTAAACTTTTACTACAATGAATCGTAAGTTTGCAAGATTTGTAATTTTTTCTATCATAATTCCTATGTACTGCTCAAGTTAACTAAAAAATTCAAATTTTTTTACAAAAACAAACTAAAACTAACTGATATACTAATATATTAAATAAAACTACTATACACAAAAGTTGTGTATCCCCCCCAAACTTAAGTCGGGCAATGCTCTCATTGGCATAAAAACAGGGGACACCTAAAAATTTATTTACCTAAAAATTATTGATATGACTGAGTGTGTACCAGATGTGAAAAAAAATTCTGTAAAGAATGTTTCCTCAAACTTGAGGAGAAATATATCTATTTTATTCTCAAAGATATCAATAAAAAAAATTAAAGAAAGGTTAGTAACAATTACACTGTTAGTAGAAAAAAATAAAGGTTAGTCAATTAGTCAAAAGAAAATTTCATATATTAACTGAATATTTACAATGAACAGGAAAAAGAAAGAACTAAAATATTAAAGACTAATTACATAAAAAATAAAAACCTAGGAAAAATCTAGACACACTAATTTATACATGACACTGGCAGCAACGTCCGAGAGAAGATATCTTCGATAAAGATTGGTCCTCGGCTTCTAACCACCGTTGATTCGAGTCTCATATCCCTTCCTACCAAATGAGTATCCACACCTTGGCAGGGTCGCTACTCTAAGAGTTGTCGAAACACTTCTCTGTGCCCTTCTTTATCTCCCCCAAACAGAGCACATTATAGGTCTTCCTTAGAAGAAATGCAATGCCACAGCGGGAGTGCTTCGAAGGGAAAGGAAGTGAACACATTTTCAAATTTGCTTCGAAGGGTAAGGAAGTGAACACATTTCCAGATTACCCTTCACCCATACTGCTCCCTTGTGAAGACTATGTGAAGAGAATGTACATAGTTGGCAGGGAAAGTATGAGTAATGGAGAAGGGTGGCGAGGGATGGCTCAACCCACCATCATCACATAGGAGCTCACATTCGGGGTGGGTTGTGATGGTATAAAGGTTAGGAAGTGGGGAAAAATGAGTTCCCGGTATATAGTTTTGAATTTGGGTTAGGTTTAGGGTAAAGGGTAGTTTATGTGAACGATTCAGCATCTTGAATAGGTCGAAGGCACTTCAGACCTTCTACTTTCTCTTTTGCAGCCCGGAGCTCAGTCTTATGTATCTCAAGGATTCTATCAAGTTGCTTACTGAAATCGCTTTGGTTAGGTTCTTTCGCCATTAGGGTTGATGTATGAAAGGAAGACGAAAGAGATGAGTTTTTGGGAAGGTAAGGGTCTGATTTTATAGGGAAGGGAAGGGTCACGTGTAAGGTGAAGGCTTATAGGCTTGTGTAGTTGGCAAGTGGCAATATTGAATGCGATGCGTGTCCATTTTCTCTATGAATTAAATGGGTCTGAATTCTAATGTAATCGATAAGATCGATCACTGGAATTGCCTGTTCCCTAGAATTATCGTTTGCAATTCTGTAGAGTAAAAGTGAGACTCTATGACGCTTCAAATCGTACTCACTACGATTTAACTCTATAAATCACAAGAAATCGTAAATCCATACGCTTAAACTGACATGTCACAAGAGACTTTTACGATTGACTGTACTTTCACATACTGTAAATCGTAGAATACTCTTCAAAATTATATACATATGTTACAGGTGTTTGCTATGGGTGAGTCGGTAGCTCGACAGGTTCTAGAGGAATTCAATTAAAAAGAGAGGGAGTTGATGTGTCTCCCATAAATGTACATCCTTTAGATGTACCAACTGCATCTGAATGAAGTACGTTACTCTCTCTTTCAAAATGGGTTAGTTGCTCAATTTGAGTTTCTAACTTTACAACAGATTTTCGAAGATGGTTGAGTAATTGTGTCTGGATACGGCTTTGTTGCACCCAGCTATGAGCTATTTGCAACAAGGGATCCTCTGTAGCAATGTGGTTTATGGTTTCTGTGGGGTAAGGAAAAATAGTTGGAAGTCGGAAAACTGTCTGAGTTGGGTCATGGTTAGGACCACAGGCTTCTCCTTTTCGAGATGTTGGGTATGATTTTATACCCACCAGAGATTGAACTTTTGTTTTTTAAAACCTCTGCTTCGGAAAACATTTTATCATTTTTTTTAATTTATACAATCTTCCTTGCTTAGGAAGCATATTTGTTAAAGTCTCTAAATCAATCTCACCCGATGCGTGGTGTTGCACCGGTTCCTCGCTAAGGGTCTCAAAAAGTTGTCAAGCTTCTTCTACTGTTAACTTACTAAACATACTGCCACAAGCTACATCAATCCTATGTCGGGTTGTATTCTCAAGGCCTTCATAGAAAATGAGCACAAGTTACCAGTGTGCAATCCCATGGTGAGGGCACTTGTGCAGAAGATTCTTAAGACGGCTCCAACATTTATGAAGAGATTCATCCAGGAATTGATGGAATGTTATGATAAGATTCCGAATTTTATTCGACTTGCTGATTGAAAAGAATTTTGTAAGGAACATGCATTTCAATCCTTCCCAATTGACAATCGAATTATGAGGTAAAGAGTTTATCCACTGCTTTGCTTCATCTCTAAGGAAATATGCGAATAGCCTCAATCGAGTGGATGATTATATTAAGTTCTTAATTCGAATGATAGTACATACTTTCACGAACTTATTTAGATGCAAATAGTTCATTCACTCATGGAAAGTTGGAAGTATTTGAAGTATATTGGGTGTAATTTCAAAAGTCCTTTTACCAACTGTATGGTGTATTTGAATACATGGGGGAGGTGTAAGAGGTGTCAATGCATAATATTCTCCCATTGTCTTAGCCAGGTATTGGTCTCTTGGTGGCATAATGAAATGAAAGCAGGATGACTAAAACAATTATTGTAAATATCTATTTAATTTTAGTTTTATCCAAATTTTATTTTAGCAAGCAGGGAGAGAAAACAAATCTGAGTTTCGAGCTTCTCTAATTAGGGAAAGTTGAAACTCTGATTCGGCGCTCCGAATAAATCGCTCCAACATTTTTTAAACCGAAGAACATGACCCGATAATAGAAGGTTCCCATGGGGTGATAAAGGTTGTTTTCTCTAGGTCCTCCTCCGCCATTTTTATCTGGTTGTAACGGGAGACACTGTCCATGAATGAGAGCATCCCATGCCTAGCAGTATTATCGACCAAGATATCTACGTGTGGTAAGGGGAAGCCGTAATTCGGGCTCGATTTGTTGAGATTTCTTAAATCAATATACATGCGAACCTTGCCGTCCTTCTTCGGTACTGACACGATGTTGGCCAACCACTATGGATACTTAGAGACCATGAGGAATCTCACGTTGTATTGCTTGATGACCTCGTCTTTCACCTTTAACACTCATTCGGGCCAGAGACGCCTCAACTTCTGCTTGGCAGGCTTTACGTCGAGATACAGTGGTAACTCATGTTTGACCAAATCGGTATCCAAACCAAGCATATCCTTCTATGACCATGCGAAGACGTCTCTGTATGACAGAAGGAAATCAATCATACCTTTTCTTTTCTCGGGAGACAGCGATGTTCTTATTTAGTGATTTTAGTATCCTCCTCGGTTCCCAGATTGACATCCTCGGTCTTTTCAATGATTGGGGTAGGCTCATTCTCAAAGTCATCATATTGTTCAAGGAGCTCACCGGGAAGCTCCTCAACTGGGACCTCCTCATTCAGATCCATGACTCCTACCTCTTCTTGTATTTCTACAGGAAAGATGTCGATTTCACATCGAACGTGTTTTTTATTTGAGGCATCAATTTTCTTTTTTTTTTCAAGAACTTTAAAAGATAATATTTTTTTATTGTTTTATATTTTTTCTATTTTTTTATGGTTTTTCTTTTCTTTGGAAGCAGGCCCCTGGTAAGGAGGGTATCTGTACATGCACGACGTCACTTGCCATGGCTATCCTCTCTTTTTATAGGTTTTTTTTTTTTTTTTAAGTGGACGCCAAATTTCAGGCCACTAGAAGCTTCCAAAGTTATTGGCGTTGATGCCCAATTCCTTACCTAGGGCACTACACCATTACCATGTTCTATGGGGGAGGTGGAGTGAGATGGATTTTTGGAATCAGCCTCCAACATATTCACCATAGGTTCATCTTGAACCCGATCATCAATTATCAGCACAGGTTAGGGTTGGGTTAAGACAGGCAGCTGTGTCGGCAGGGGTACCCCCTCCTCAAAAAGTGACAGGGAGGCAAGGTCTATTTCGAACTTAAGGGGAATGATTTGGGGATTGGTCTCGTGGACAACGACTTTTTTATGTGGGGTCAGCTGAGTTGCCCCATTTTGGTTGATTTTTATGACCCCTGCACTTGCAAAAGTGCTCTTGATGTGTGGTCACGGACGGGGTTCATCTTCCAGGTCTATCCCCCTAGCTTTAGCAACAGCAGTGATGCGGGCCTTTTCCTTGGCTTCCTGAATCTCTTCTTCAGAAGGCTTGTATCCTAAACCGAATTTGTGACAATCTGATTTTTCCCATATCATAAAATCTTGTACAATATTTTTTTTCTTTCTTACATCTTAAACTCGGAGAAAATCAGACCATCGGATCACACTTCACAATTCGAATATAGAAAATACTTGATATATCCACGTATAAGCGTGAAAATCAAAACAGATATCATACATAAGCGAAAATGAAAATTTAGATATCATTAGACAAATCTAAATTTTTCTACTTTACACATAATATCTAATACAAAGGTTAAAAGAAACCATCGGTGATGGCAGACCATCACCTAAACAATGGCTTCCAAACCGTATACAAAACAAATCTTAACATTGTATTTAATCCTAGGACATATTAAGTCCAAATCCAAAGTCCTAAAAAATCTACCATACAGACCCATAACATGCCCAATTCAAGTCCTCACCTAGGATAGAATTCTCCAAACGAGAGTTCTTATACCTTTCTCCAGTGCTCGATCTTAATCTACACATGTACCTGTGACGTATATTGAGGGATGAGCTAACATCTAAGCTCAGTAAGAAAACATCAATAGCATGCAGATTATCACATCACACATATATCTCATGACATAATCGAACATGCTTTTCAAATAAAGATTCATAATTTAAAGATATTTGACTTGAAGCAAAACTGATATCAAATACATGTTTCAAAGTTTAAATACATGATTTCCAAAACTTATTCTCCCAATAGAAGGAAAATTTTAAACTAATCACTTAAATACAATCTCGAGCATATATAGCATCGAGAGCCTCATATTTATACCGATAGGAATACCCACCATCATCGTTCAATGAATCATTTGTGTGATGCCCAAGTCCCTTCGTATGAAAGAAACTTGTGTCGAAAGAAATTTACCACAAATCAGTAGGAAATGACTATCCCGGAGCACAATTGTACGGATATCCGGCCATACCAGTCACGGATATCCCGCCGCATCGGTTGGGTATTCACTCATAAATCTTAAATCAAAGTATGAAATTTAACTTATAGTTTATCACCGTGAAATGTGATATTTTATAATTAGGTTTGTGGTTTCAAAGCACACATGCACTTATTCACATCTTACTAATGTCACACATGCAAATGATTGATTTCAGACACACACACACACACACATCTCAGTGCACATACCCACACACTTTTGATATTTAAAATTATGAATGAAATTCATGCTAAATAAATGACAAGTTTCATAAATCACACATATTTCTATCACATCACAAAATTTATGCTAGTTGTAATCAAATGCACATGTCACAAAGTTTTTCCCACCTCAACTTGACGCCAAAAGGAACCCTTCTTCCTATCAAGGTGACATTCCTATCACGTCCTCTTGATTGCAACCTAGAACACATCAATTTATATCTTATGTGTCAAAAATGATAAATAACAAGAAGCCCTAAAGTCTCCCCTAATTCTTTCCTCAAAAACAGAAAAACTCTCAGAAACTGACCAAATTGATCGATCGGATCCCAATCCGATCAATTTGTTCCCAAAATTGATCGATTGAAATACATTTCGATCGATCGGTCTCTTCAGAGAAACACACACATTCCTGTTTGTATAATCAGTCCCACACTTGATTGATCGATTTCCAAATCGATCGATCGATCGATTCCCAAATTGACCGATCGGTTTACTCAGAAACCAATCCCATCTTCACATCACAATCCTGTCAACTTTACATGAAGCTTGTTGACTTTAAATGAAGCCTGTCAACAAATTAAAATCGATCAGTTCCTCAAATCGATCGATCGAATTTAAATCCGATAGATCGGTTTCCTTCATAAAACCAACCTATTTATGTTCTACCAACCCTCTTCACGTAATCATGTCCCGTCAAAATCGATGGATCGATTCAGATTTCGATCAATCGATTTTGTCAGATTTTTTTAGAAACACGATTTTCTTCCTCATCTCATTTTTTTCTCAAATCTTCACCATACACTTGTAACTTTTAATCATGCTTTCTCTAAAGCTGATCATAACTAACTATAGCCTAACCCACACATATTGCTTACCTTCCCTTGATCGATCATGCCCTTTTCCACGAATCGTGGCTACGGAGGGTTTTGAAGTGACTTTTGTCGATTCCTCTCGAAATTGAATCGAAACGAAACCCACGATGAATCTCCACTTAAGCACACACCATTCTTCACCCTATCTATCGCATATGGTGCGATCGCACGGAAGGGTCACACGTGATGGATGGGAGAAAAAGTTCAAGCTCTTCTTCTTTTCTCTCTAGAACCCAAACCCCTCACAATTTCAGGCGGTAATTGCTTCCAAAGGAAGCCGTTGCTTTTTATATAAAAAGGGATTTTTTCCCCTATGAAACACATACACCCTTTTGGGTGTTAAATCTTATCCATTTTGCTTCATTCCGATGTGGAACCTATATACCTAAGTCAAGTGTTTTACATCACACTAAAAGGGTCTCTGGTTCGGTGTGGAGCTCATACACTAGGTTAAGCTTTGGCTCACTTACCAAACGTCCATTGTCGGCTCAAATAGTTGGCCCATTCAGTCAACCCAATATAGTTGGCCCAAATTGTCGGTGCGTGCGGGTTCAAAATTTGGGGATGTTACATTCTTCCCTCTTTAAAGAATTTTCGTCCTCAAAAATTGACGTAAGTAGTACATGCTTACACTCATGCCACACAAAGCAAAAGTTCAAGTACTTCCACACCTTACACGAACACACATAGACATATCCACGCTTAATATTCACATCCAAAATTTGTGGAATTAGCCACAGCAAATACGAACATTACACGAAAAATCTCTCCACAATCCACACATACACACATCCATAGTCTACACATCTACTTACTTACCTGCATAAAATTCACACATCTTCCCATTGAAAACCCACGCATCAAAAATCTAATTAAATGAGTACCAATTCCATTCTATAATGACTCAAAGTCCTTCACATTCCATCATTTAGAATTATCTAACACTAGCCATATTGAAAACCTTAACCATCCACATATTTATGTGTTAATCCAAAACCATATACATTCAAAAGTTACCATTATCTAAAAGTTACCATTATTCAAAAGTTATAATAATCCAAAATTTGAAATGTCCAAATTTATTTTTTTTTTAAATCTCAAAATCAATCAAAGGTCCGCAGCTATCTCTCGATACTACCCATCTGGATATCCTCATCAAGATTCCACGTCCTCTAAACCAGGGTTATCACAATCTCCTCATCGTAAAGGAATTTATCCCTCGAAAATTCACGACATGACGTTTGGTTGTCCAATATAGTAATCATTTGTGAAACTCAGATTACACACAGCGAACGATGCAACGAATTAGAATTATACACACGATCAAAGCCTCAAAGTTGAATGGAGATTTGCTACAATACATTGACTGAAGATCAACCACACACTGTTAAAAATCTATCTGCTGAGCTTTACACTAAAGATGTCCATCTCTCACTAATCGGACCGGTGCTCACTCAAGAGTTAAAGGGATAGATCAGTCAGCTCGCACACAGGTAATTATGAAACACCACTTTCACAACTTAATGAAGTATCTCTCTAAATAGTTGGTAAGGACATATCCACAAAGAAAGATATATTGACCTTGAAATTAGAACCATTAATCTAGAACTATAACCATAAACAGGATCAAACATACCATTAAGCACTTATAAATTTACTACTAACTTAGCATACCTTCACTACAACGATGTTAACCATTAGTGGCAATGCATCATTTTCATAATAAAATTTGACTTGCTAATAGGGACCCCCAATTTTGGATACATAGAATTTTACATAGCTCAACTAGCCATTACCATAGATAAACTTGAAACCATGACTGCACCCATTATAATAACACATCCACAAAGCGAAATATACACTCACGTTAAATTGGGGATTCCGACAACTATTAACTAACACATTTAATACAGCTGTACAATCAATATAATCACCAAGATGTTGACCATGAACTAGTAATCACCAAGATTATAACCATGAACTAATAATTACCAAGATTTTAACCATGAACTAATAACCGCAATCATTAGTCTAAAGGTGCGATGCCCACCAAAATTCAAAATTATCGATCGGATACACTATTTTCATAGAAATAAATTATTTTAACTATCAACTGCAAACATACCAACGTTTACCATCACCTACGTCCGTAAAGATATGCGACCATTACTAAAATGAGCTTATTTGAAACCTACCACAATGATCTTGAAATTCCAAAATTTATGTCTTAAATCATTCCTACAACACTCAAATATGATACTGATTATAAAAGGGAGGACAGTCGATTGCAATACGTCCAATCCTTTAATCAAAGAGATGATTTGAAATGGTTATTCCCAATGACGTACCATTTAGACGCACAAGAGTAAGGTCGTACATATATGTTAGGTCAAGATTAATCTTCTCTTCATGTGCATAATCCTCAACACAACCAATATAATAAATACGTCTAAATTTCGTCCCTATGGATCCACATCCATCAATTATGGATTAAACGTGATGGAAACTGCGCAATCCATAACGGGAAAATAAAGTCTAAAGTTGCAATAGTGACAACCAATTAAATAGGGAATTGAGAAGTCACAAAGAAATCTATTGCTCCTCAAATCAAGGCTTGAGTCCTTAATTGAGTCATTCGTATCTTATGTCAACTACCAACATTATTATTTTAAATTCCCCCAAATCCCTAAGGATTTCCACATAAAACTTCAGTGATTAACAACCGCACTCAAGGTTGGAAGGAGTGCTTCCGAACACTTAATCACACATAATTCATTAGTCTGAATGAAGAACATCGCGATTATGTCCATTAAGTGTAAATTTGTTTACAAGTCTTGGTTCAAACATCATTGCTCATAAGCGTCAACTAAATTTCAATTTTACTAAACAACCTATCCTTAAGCAATTATACCCTAACTGTCACGATTGATTCAAGTCCGCCATCATAATTGTCACCTACTTATTTAAACTTTTAAAATTGAAATCTGTTTATGCCATGCAGGTGATTTAATCAGATACACATATGATGGTGTCGTGACATTTCTCAAGTGTCAAAAGCAAACACAAATTCTAAGGACATTCATCATCTAAAATTAGAGTAAAATCTTGACAATCGATATTGAATCTATACCTTGGGAAACTTCATTTGCCACCTGGGCATCGTGCATCGATGCGTCACTGGTACGACCTTGAGTTGTAGGGAGAATTGGTCCCAGAGTAGATGACGATGTCATCCTCCCTAGATCCGTCTCAGGATAATTTTCACCAAATGTCCCACCTGACCACATCTGAAACATGCACCTAAGGCTCGCCTACACTTCGCCATTTTATGATGTTTCTCACACCGCGCATGTATCGGTTAGTGTAGATGCGAAGATACGTAAGGTCTGCTGCACCGTTGAAACTCTCACCGTTGTTGGATCCGAAGAGCGAGAGGGTACGCAGACAATCCCTCTGGCTGCCAGATCATTCTGTGCAGAGATGGCAAGGGCATGATCCTAAAAGGTGGACCGAGAAGTATCCTAAGATGTTGCCGAAGTCATCACCCCTTTTTTCATTGTGGGACAGTCTCTTATCAGGTGTCTCATTCGCCCACACTTGAAAAACACGCACCTGTGGACCATCTACAGTTCTTTGTCAGGTGCCGCCCTCTACACCTTGAGCATGACTCAATCGGTGCGGATGGAGAGGTGTGAGTCATGTCTCTTAACATTGCCGTGAGTAATACAGTATGATGAGCCATTGTGTTGATCATTGTCTCCAGCAACTGCCTATTTTGCTCATTTTCTCCAGTGTGTACGATCTTTGCTCTTTTGCGAGGTTCATAGTGATTTGTAAAAATGAAACAAAGGTCTCAATTAACAATGATCGTGATCACCATAGCTCTATGTTCCAACAAAAATCTAAAACTTAACTCGTCTACTACAGTTGTACTTCTATCACGATCAGTAAGTATCTCCACCACAAGTGATCGTGAAGATCCACAACCCATGTTCTAAACAGAAACTATCACCACAGCTTTGAGTCCCTAGAAGACCTAAAGCCTAAGATTATACCAACTGTGACAAAGTCATAGTTGGGTCTCCTATGCCCTGATAGAATCTACTGTCATAGGCTTGGGTCCCAACAAGATCTAACACCTAAGCTTTGATGCCAACGATCACATCCCGATTTTCCCCATCTCATAAAATCCTGTACAATATTTTTTTTTGTTTCTTACATCTTAAACTCGGGGAAAACTGGTCCGTCAGATCACACTTCACAATCTAAATAGAGAAAATACTTGGTATATCCACGTATAAGCATGGAAATCAAAGCAGATATCATACATACGCGGAAATGAAAATTTAGATATCACTAGGCATATCTAAATTTTTCTATTTTACACATAGCATCTAATACAAAGGCTAAAAGAAGCTACCGGTGATGGCCGACCATCACCTACCCAGCGGCTTCCAAAATGTACATACAAAATAAATCTTAACACTGTATTTAATCCCATGACATATTAAGTCCAAATCCAAAGTCCTCAAAAATCCACCATACATACCCAAAACATGCCCAATCCAAGTCCTCACCTAGGGTAGAATTCCCCAAACGGGAGATCCTATACCTTTCTCCAGTGCTCGATCCTGATCTACACCTGTATCTGTGACAAATAGTCAAGGGATGAGCTAACATCTAAGCTCAGTAAGGAAACATCAATAATATGCATATTATCACACCACCCATATATCTCATGACACAATCGAACATGCTTTTCAAATAAAGATTCACAATTTAAAGATATTTGACTTAAAGCAAAACTGATATCAAATACAGATTTTAAAGTTTAAACACATGAATCCCAAAACTTATTCTCACAACAGAAGGAAAAACTTAGATTAGTCACTTGAATACAATCTTGAGCATATATAGCATCGAGAGCCGCATATTTATACTGATGGGAGTACCCACTATTGTCGTTCAATGAACCATTTGTGTAATGCCCAAGTCCCTTCGTATGAGGAAAACTTGTATCGAAAGAAATTTACCGCAAATCGGTAGAAAATGAACGGATATCCCACTGTCCTAGAGTACAATTGTACGGATATCCCGTCGTACCAGTCACGGATATCCCGCCACGTCGATTGGGTATTCACTCATGAATCTTAAATCAAAGTAAAAAATTTAACTTATAGTTTATCACCGTGAAATGTGGTATTTTATAATTAGGTATGTAGTTTCAAAGCTCACACACACACTTATTCACATCTTACTGATGTCACACGCGCACATGGCTGATTTCACACACACACAAATCTGAGTGCGCATACCCACACACTTTTGATATTTAAAACTATGAATGAAATTCATGCTAAAATAATAAGTTTCACAAATCACACATATTTCTATCATATCACAAAATTCATGCTAGTTGTAATCAAATGCACATGTTACAGAGTTTTCCCTACCTCAACTTGATGCCAAAACGAACCCTTCTTCCTATCAAGGTGACATTCCTATCACGTCCTTTTGATCACAACCTAAAACAAATCAATTTATATCTTATGTGTCAAAAATGATAAATAACAGGAAGCACTAAAGTCTCCTCGAATCCTTTCCTCAAAAATAGAAAAACTCTAAAAAATTGACCAAATCGATCAATCGAATCCCAATCCGATCGATCGGTTCCCAAAATCGATCGGTCAAAATACATTTAGATCAATCGATCTCTTTAGAAAAACACACACAATTCATATTTGTATAATCAGTCCCACACTCGATCGATCGGTTCACAAATCGATCGATCGGTTTCCAAATCGATCAATTCCCAAATTAACCAATCGATTTACTCATAAACCAAGCTCATCTTTACATCACAATCCTGTCGACTTTACTTGAAGCCTGTCGACAAATTTCGATCAATCGGTTCCTCAAATTGATCGATCGAATTTAAATCTGATCGATCGGTTTCCTTCAGAAAACCAACCTATTTTTGTTATGCCAACCCTCTTCACATAATCATGTCCTGTCAAAATCGATCGATCAATTCAGATTTCGATCAATCAATTTTGTCAATTTTTTTTAGAAACACGATTTTCTTCTTCCTTATCTCATTTTTTTTTCTCAAATCTTCACCATACACATATAACTTTTAATCATGCTTTCTCTAAAGCTTATCATAACTAAGTATAGCCTAACTCACACATATTGTTTACCTTCCCTTGATCGATCACACGCTTTTCCATGAATCGTGGCTACGGAGGGTTTTGAAGTGACTTTTGTCAATTCCTCTCACAATTGAATCGAAACGAAGCCCACGATGAATCTCCACTTAAGCATACACCATTCTTCACCCTATCTATCGCATATGGTTCGATCGCACGAAAGGGTCACACATGATGGATGGGAGAAAAAGTTTAAGCTTTTCTTCTTTTCTCTCTTCTCTCTCTAGAACCCAAACCCCTCACAATTTCAAACGGTAATTGCTTCCAAAGGAAGCCTTTGCTTTTTATATAAAAAGGAATTTTTCCCCCTATGAAACACATACACCCTTTTGAGTGTTAAACATTATCCATTTTGCTTCGTTCCAACATGGAACCTATATACCAAAGTCAAAGTGTTTTACATCACACTAAAAGGGTCTCTGATTTAGTGTGGAGCTCATACACTTAAGTTGAGTCTTAGCTCACTTACCAAAGGTCCATAGTCGGCTCAAATAGTTGGCCCTCTTAGTCAGCCCAATATAGTTGGCCCAAATCGTCGGCGCATGTGGGTTCAAAATTTGGGGATGTTACAGAATTTGATCTGTTGCCCTCCTCTTGATCTGACCAGGTCCCTCCTGGTTGCAAGCGAGAGCCCAATCCTTTTCCTTTCTGGTAACCCCATTTTTGGAGCATCACTAATGTTATCTTCATTCCTCCTCCGATTTTCATGGTGACCATCTCGAGGGGTTCTGACGTCACTACCGCTATATTGTATTGGAAACTATAGTGATCTGTGTCCTCAACTGTGTACGGTATGTCCAACATCTTGAGATTTTCTATGTTGTGTGTAGCTCTTTCTCCTTCTTTTCGTCCCTCACCCAGGATAGCTAGCACTTTCTGCTCTGATATAAACTTGAGCTTTTGATGCAGAGTTGAGGGTACTGTTAGAAAAAATTAGGAACAGAAATCCAAAAATGATAAATAGGGGAAGAGAAATTGGACTCGAGGCACGTTATCGCTCCAATTTGGCGATTGGCGTTTAGGCGCATTGGCGCTTTAGGCGTGCACGCACTTTACACTTCGCACGTGCACATCATCGCAAGGAGAGGTTTGACTTTTTGACCAGATAGATCCAACGTGTCTCGAGTCCAATTAATAAATATTTTAATTAATTTTAAAGATAGGGATAACGTGCCTCGAGTCTAAGTTCTCTTGCCCTATTTATCATTTTCAGATTTCTGTTCCGAATTTTTTCTAACAATTTTGAAATGTTGTTCTGTATTATCATGGCTTCAAATCTAAAAATGATGGCTCATAACTTCGTCAAATTGGAGCAATTCGACGGCAACAACTTCAGAAGATGGCAACAAAAGATACATTTCGTATTAACGACTTTGAAAGTTTCTGATGTCCTAACGACTCCAAAATCTTAGAGCCTGAAGACTCTGATGAAGAATCTCTTGCCAATGTTATATTTATTTATTATATAATAAATAAATATAATAGGTACGACCCTGATTTCGTGCAGTCATGGACGCCCCAATGATAAATTGAAGGTGGATTTGATATCCATAACTTAGAACGAGATAGAGAAAGTCATTGGCCCAATGGTAAGCTCAAGATTGACTTCTCCTATCACCTCCCTCCTAGCGTTATCAAATCATCGGGGTCCTGTCTTGGCTGGTCGAAACATGGATGGATCGACCCTTATCCGGGTTGCAGTTCTCAAAGGCCATACATTTAATGTCGATCCGTTGTCTATCAATACTAGTGGCATCACCAAGTTTCTCGTTTTTGTTGTAATTTTGAGGGATCTTGAATTGTTACCTTCTTCAAGTGGAAGGTCAGTGTCGGAGAACGAGATAGCGTTGGGAGCCAACACCTGCCCAATCATTTGTCTCACCTCATCTGGGGAAACCTTATCGGAGACATGAGCATCTTTCAGGGCCACCATTAGAGCTTTTAAGTGTGACAGAGACATCATTAGTAAGTCTCATATGGTAATGTGAGTCGACGTTCTCCTTAGTTGTGTTTTCAACGCATATTCTCGGCTCATTCTTTTCATGGGGTGTACCGCTACGGGTTCTCTTCTTTCCTCAGCTTGAATTGGTACCAGTACTTTGGACTATTTGGAAATTCTCTCCGATCGTGTGATGAACTCAATTGTTCCTTCGTTGTCGCTGCCAGCATTAACATCTGTTTGATTGTAGTTGAGCGGGACCTAGTGGGGGTCATACATTGGTCCGGGAATCTGAAATGGGATGGATGACGATATTGGAGATGGATGGATTTGCGGGGTGGTGAAGCTGGGCCAAATATGGTTAATGGGGGTCAAAGGTGGATGGAACAATGGGGGTGAAGTAAAATTTGGAAATATGTGATTGACGGGGGTTGGCACTAGAAAGGGCTGGCATGGCGGGGGTGAGGTAAATCTGGGTTGGATATGGTTGATGGGAGTTGGTGCTGGGAAGTAAAGCCTCAAATCTAGATATGCTGCTTGGGGTGTAGGATTGGAGAAATATTCAGTTAAATTCAAAGGCTCGACTACCACTATGATTTCATTCTCCTGGCTCCAATGCCTTGGTGTTACGAAGATTTCTCTTGTGCTGATATATTATGAGGGGTCGAATTCTTCCACACCTTCCTCCACTATGTTAATGGTGGGCCTCGGCCCCATCCCTCCTTGCATGTGTAACAACAATGGTGCTTGGAGAATATTGGTATGCGGATTTACTTAAGGAGGTGCTGAAGGGATGATCTTTCCCACCTCGATGAGATCCTGTATTGCATGTTTTAACGGAAAGCAACAATCAGTCGAATGCCCCAGACCCTAATGGAAGTTGCAGTGCAAGTTAGGATCGTAGTTCCTCAGGAGTGGATATGGCGGAGGTCGCGACTGAAATGGGGTAACCAAACCCTTCTCTATTAACAATGGCAAAAGGATATTTATGGATTGCCCCAAGGGAGTGAATACTTGGTTAAATCGGACCACTCTCTGTTTGGGGGTCATTCATGCCCATGGACCATTGTCGAGTCTCTGCACTAGCTCTACCTGGGCTGGGGTTTGCTGTATTGCCTCAAACTAGAACGGTGTTATGCCCGTGGTGGGCTGCGAGGTCATTATTGCTTGGACCTCTGCCTTTGCCCTTTTCTCATTCCTATGCTTTATGAATTTGCGGGACCAGCTGGCCACGGTTTTATTTAAACGATCCTCTCTTACCGCATCTTCACAATAATTGACATTTCTCACTAAATCGGTAAAACTAGCCTGTTGTTGGTATACTTAAAAATCGTATATAACTGGTAACGCAGTTTTTTAGATCATCTCAATCTATTCCTCATCTAGTATGTGGTTCCTCACCTGGACTACTAGGGTCCTCCACCTTCCGAGATACTCGTTAAAAGTCTCATCGGATTTTATTTTAATCGGACCAAATCATACTTGCACGGTTCAATGTCGATATTGTAGACATATTGCTCTTGAAACAAGTGGGTGTTTATCATGGATGGTTCAATAGAAGTGAACCATCTTAGTATTGAACCCGTGAGGCTTTTCTGAAACACCTTGATGACGAGGCACTCATCTCCACCATATTGGCATATATCCCCGTAGTAGGACTTGAGGTGGGCAATAGGGTTGTCGGTGCCAGTATATTTATCGAATGAGGGCACTTTGAATTTTAAGGGTAATGGAAAACAGACAGAGATCTGAGAAATATGCGGCATGAATCTCGGCTCCCCCCATCTTCATCAATTATTTTATATTTTTTACATTTGTTCTCTCAACAATTCAAACTCCCTAGATGGTAGTGTTGGGGCTGTTCCCCCAATAGGCTACCCCCAATCATTCCCAACTGCCTATTGGTTTATGAAGGTGAGTTGTGGGGGGTTGAAATTGGCAAATGCCCCCATATAGGCCTCACTATTTTAGGCCTTGTCATCTTCATATTGATGACCCGCATCAACAAATGGTGGTGGAGGGCTAAGGTTATCTGTCGGGTTCTGAATGGGTTGAGTGGGTGCCTGGTGAGGCCACTGCGGTTGGTGAGGGTTTTGGTGAGTGGTGAGTGGTGGATTTTGGAAGGATTGAGCAGGTGCCTGATGGGGCCATTGCGAGTAGTAGGAATTTTGCTGATTTGGTTGGGGGTAAAAGGGTGTGTAAATTGTGGGTGGTTGGAGGGTTGAGATGGGTTCCCCTGCAGGGTTGGGTATGATGGTTGTGGGTGGATATGATTCGGGTTGGATGGGCGGATGGGGCAAGATTGGTTTGCTATTTGGGGGGGAATGGGGTATGCTAGTTAGGTGTGGTGATACGTGGGAAATTGGGGGAATGATGGATGGTTTGAAGATGTGGCCCTTGGGCCTGAATGGGCTTGTGGTTGGACATAGGGCCTTTGAAGCCCACTAGGATGGTTCCATGGTTGATGGTGGTGACCTTGAGTAGTGTGGATTATGAGTGGTTGATTGAGGTTGGTGTTTTGGATGAGCGAGATGTGAAGATTTTGGAGGGTTTGTTGTGGATTCAATGGCACTTAGGGTGGATTGGGGCGGCTTTGGGAAGCCTTCCATGCCATGAACATGCTCATCATTTCTTCCATGATGGCCATGGGATCAGTCATAAGGGTGGATGTGGATGGCTCACCTGATGGGAGAGATGGATGGGGTGGTGGCGAAGCTTGGTTTGATGTAGGGGGGAAATTGGGGATGCTTTGGGTTGATGTATGTTGGGTTGCTACGGGGCGAAAATCGGGTGTACCTTGGGTTGATGTGGAGGCAAAGTGGGGTTCACCGAATGGTCCAGTGATGGGGAATGGGATGGAGATAGGCATCCCCTCTGTATAGGGGTGTGGCGGAGATGAATCGGGGATCAACAGTGGCGGGATCAACCGGCCAAGACATTCTTTGAAATCGGATGAAGTACGGATTTCTCGGGTAAGGACCGAAGGCTTTCTTTCGACTCCCTCTTCCCCTACGGGATGACAGTGGGTTCAACGATGTTGTGGTTACGGCACCACTTACTCTCTTTTTGGTTTTTTTTTTTACTTTTGAATTTTTTTTTTGGATTGATTTTGTTTGTTTTTGAATCTTTTGAGAAACCCCTTTGTTTTTTAATTTCTTTATTTTTCTTTCTTGTTCTTTCGAGCTTCCCTTTTGGTATTTTTCGAGGCCTTTGAACTCCCTTCGGATGGTGTTAACACTTTCAATATTTCCTACAGCGAGAGTCGAGTGCCATCTTAAGAGTCAAAGAGAAATCTCTTGATCATTAAGGGCACGGAATTCCAGCGATACCGCGATCTCTCGAAGGAGCCAATAAGAGGGTGACCTCTCTTGACTGGCGAGAGCATTGGGTATTTAGAGTGTAGGGAGTATCGGGAGTCTTAAGACCAAAGTACGAGGGGTTCGGGGAACTTATGGAAAAGGCCTCAAATTCTGGACACAGCAAATAAGCTATGCGTGTATACTATGCACTCATATGCAAAAATCTAGTTTTTTAAGCTATACGTGCATACTATGCATGCATGGCTTCTGAACCTAATTTTTGTTGTGCTTCTATGCATGCATGGCTTGTATATATTTTTCCTGCCAGTCTATTGTTCGCGTGGGTCTTGATCTTTGGCTTTCGGGGCAATGCCTCCGGGGACTTTTTCCTTTGCTTTATCAGGCCCCTCCTTTCCGCATCTAGAGATATACGGTTGTTTAATGTAAACTGGCGCTCTCCCCAAGGTTTTAGGCTCTATAACAAGTTCAGTCACCCACCCAATATACTTCCGGTGCAAGCACCTTCTCAAATACTAGATGGGGTAGTCTTTTTCGAGATCATCAATACGAGGGCTGCCGCTCTCCTTGGGACCGGGTTGAGTGTATGGCTGCCTATTTTTCCCTCCCTTTTGCAAAAGCTACCCGTGATAAAATCAAATTATTAAGTCCATTTTTAGTTCATTTTTAAACTCACTTTAAGGAAGTTATGATTAAGTTCAAAATGGGGCCTTTGCCACCGTCAACAAACCAGGCTAAGAGAGTCTCGTGCCACCACCACAGGTCAGTGTTTAGCGGTGTTATATGTTGGCAAGTAGTAAGAAAAATGATGATGCTAGTCAAGCGACTAGGCTAAAATGTAAAATGCCGAATCGTTGGGGTGAGTAAAAGCAAAGGTGTCAGTCACGCGACTAGACGAAGATTGCAGAATATAAATAGCGAGAATTTAAATCTAATTATCAAGTAGGCCCGCCAAATGACTTAGGCGGATAGAAACGTGGTCAGTCAAACGACTAGGCAAAAAGATGCGAAATCGTAAGGGTAAGTGATGAATGGAAAAACATGGTCCCAGTCAAACGACTAGGCCGATAGAGACAAACAGTGGTGAAGCCACGTGTAATGGATCCCCCATCATTGAAAAAAAAAATTAAAACCTTAAAAGTCCAAGTTTTAGGCGTAACCGATCTTCCTAGGGAATCCCCAAACCGATTTTCTAGTTGATAACACAACAAATAATTTTTTTTTATTATCTTAAAAGTTGTTTAATCTTAAAGGATAACTTTATTTGCAATCATAATTTTTAATATAAAATCTTTGGTTGCAAACAACAGTGCTCACCATTATATATTTTTGAGCACCTACTTTTTTGCTACGCGCCTCTATTTTCGCTCCATAATCTCTCATTTCCAATATTTGCTCAACCAAAGTTTCTTGGGGTGCCAGTAAGATTATATCATGGGTACCTTGGAATCTTGCTAGGAAAGTACACCAAAAATCATTGATTGCTCTAAATCAAAAAATGGAGATCATGTTTTGCTCCAATCTTCCCCACAAGGGATCTTGGCCTACCATTAGATGGCCAGTTTTTTATTCCATATGAAAAAAATCTAAAATACGTGGCCCTAAAATCATGTTGTGTGTGATGTGTGTCATGTAATTTTAGGCCACTTTTTTTAGATCTGTACCATGTGGAATTGAAAACCAACCGCCCGATAGTTCGTTCATGGCCTCAAGATCCCTTGTGTGGAAGATTGGAGTGAAAAACGATCTCCATCATATGATTTAAAGCAATCAATGATTTTTGGCATAGGTGCCCAACAAGTTTCCATGGGAGCTAATAAAGGTACCCTCATATCATAGGGTAAGATGTTGCCACTTGGCCCAATCTTTCCACGGGAAATGTACAAGTCCAACCAGGTTGAATCAGATTTCAACTCCAACCTCATTACAAGCCTTGTCCCAATCTTCAACACTGTAGATCTTGAGATCATGATCCTACCATCAAAAGTTTCGATTTTGATCTATGAGGCATACATAAAAAAAAATGAACATAAATGGTATGCACACATCAAACAAGATTCTAGGATCACTTCTAGGGGCGCGTGACACATGAAAACAATATCTGATCATCTGATGGTAGAGTGACAAAACTATTAATATCTGACGATAGGGACCCCCATTAGAAAAATCCTGGCTCTGCCATTGGAGACAAAAATAAGTAAAAAATAATAAAAATACATGCAATGGCGCCAACTTCAAGCAGAAGTTCTAAAAACTATATCCCCAGTGGAGTCGCCATCTATGCAACTGTGGACCTCATGAGTATGTCGCGACGATGCGCTCAAATTATGAAGTCACCACCCGGAGCTTTTATTATGTCCGGATACCTTATATCAATATCATATGCACCGAAGTGCTAGATTTGACTCCGGATTGCCAGTCTATGTCAAAGCCTCTAGGTAGGGACTTCGGTTATCAATTGGGAAGGTGTTAGACACAGGATTAGCCCGCTCTTAAGCGGCCTCTACTATGGTCAAGTATAAAAATAAAGGAAAAAAAATCAAGCAATACCTCCTCTTGCCCGAAGGCACTTAAATCCTATTAAGCTCTTCACAATCACCGAAGTTTCGGCAGCGTAACGACTCAAATCCTCGGATAAGGGAAAAGCAAATGAGATAATAGAAGGTAGAGGAAGAGAGGGGAGAGCCGGAGCTCTCGGGCTCATGTAGCACTGCCGTCGGACCTTCGCATGGATGCTATCTCCGATGGCTTTTAAAAGCAAATGGGTTAGAGAGGAGATCCTAACTTTGCTAAGGTTTGGAAGTAGAGGGTTGGAAATGAGGGTATGAGAGAGCTTGGCTATGGTCTCAAGGTTTGGGGATAGTGAAATTGGGAAGTGAAATGGTATGAGAGGGATAGGAACTAAGGTTTTTTAACTTGGGAGGTTAGGAATGGCCAAGGTGAGAGGATAATTTGCTAGCGTTTTTGCTCTAGGATTTTTCAAGTGTATAAAAGTGAGGGGGGTGGGGGTCTCTATTTATAGAGTGGGAGGTGATTAGGGAGCCTCTTAAGGTCACTAATAGGTTTAGCAATTAGGTAATAAGAAATCTAAGGTGTTTGGGGATTTCTAGAGCTTGAGAAGAGGGAAATGAGTTTAATGGTGGATGATGGGGTGATGACTTTGAATAGCACAAGGGTGATATCTAAGGTGTAAAGGGGTATAAGGGTTCGAAAGAAATACACCTCAAAGTTCAGAAAGGTCCACAAGTCAAACTAAAAAAGTCAAAATCTGCCATTTTTCAAAAATGTAGGTTTTTAAGGCATGCGTGTATACTATGACCTCAAAGTTCAGGCAAGCATGCTTTAAATCCCTGGCCCAGAATTGAGAAGTTAGAGTCCGTGTTGGGGCCCAATTCTGGAGAAGAGATAATTTGGCTATGCATGCATAGCCAAAAAGTGCCAGAAATTGCTCTATGTGTACACAGTATGCACGCATAGCCTACTTTTGTCAGAAATTTTGAAAGTGGACTTGTGGACCAGGGCTATGTCCAGTATGGGTCCTACTAGTCTGATATGGGTTTCTAAGGGTTTGAGAAGGGTTCGGGAAGGGTTCTAAGGGTCTGAGAATTGCTTTCGGAAGCTCGGGGGTTCTTCTTTCTCGAAGAATGGGTCAATCATGTCTTGGGCCAAATTTTGGTGTCTACAGAAGCAAAGATATACAATGTATCTATATATACATCTAGACAGATAACTAGGGTTTTATCCTCTCAAACTAGGGTTTTATCCCAAAAAAAACTAGGGTTTTATCCCTCTGAAACTTAGGTCTTATCCCAAAAAAATTAGGATTTTATCCCTCTGAAACTATGATTTTATCCCTTTGAAACCAGAGTTTCATCCCAAAAAAATTAGAGTTATATCTCTCTTGAAACTAGGGTTTTAGCCAAAACATAACTAAAATAGGGTCTTTATCATCTCATTTGAACAGAGAACAATCAAAATCAGAATTTACAAATTGAAAAAATAAAAAGGAAATCATTGTCTTACCTTGAAAGAATAAGATGTTAGAGTTCCAAAAGCAAAGAGTTAGACAGAGAAGAAGCCATATTCGTTTTCCAAAAATACTATTCTTCAAGGCACTGCATGCATGCATATAGAGAACCAAATTTTTGTAAAATAATAGACAAAAATCATTAAAAAAACCCTAAAATGCATAAAGAAAACCCTCTATCTTACATTGCTAAGCCATTAAACCCACTGATCTCCTCTTGAACGGGAATGGAAACCATCTTCTCTGTCTATTCGATAACACAACTGGAGAGGTTATATGACTCTTTCATCCGAGATAGAGAGGAAGGGTGTAGATGGTATTTGTGAAAAAAGAACGCCGCTTAAGTAACTAACGTTAACAGCATCATGTATTTACTAACGGTTCGTCACAATAAGGGTCATTTTGCATGTGAAAATGTATTCGAATGGACGGAATAGAAATAGGTATAACCTAGGGAGCGGAATGCAATTTTGGAATAACATAGGGAGGTAAATGCCAAAAACTACAAAATTAACTATAACTTCCTATATTTCATTCCTTTCTCCAAAATCGTATCTATACGCTTATCAATCCTTATGTTAGTTTATAGTCAGATTCAAGGTGTCAATTCAGATATCGGTCCATGAAGGACCGATACATATCAGCCGATACCGAGTTGTGCTAGTGTATTCTGAAAAAAAAAAATGGGAAGTATCGACCGATATGGATACTGACAACCGAGTTGATACCTGATACATATCGGCGTTGATATGTATCGGTTTGCCGAAATCGGTAGATATTTGATACCTTGGTCAATTTATGCACACACCAGCATTTATAAATTGTTTGAGAGAAAGATCTGTTATCCCTGGCCTCCTAAACTGATGTCCCACTATAATGTCCATGATCACTTAGTTGGGAATATTCGTAAATTTTTCAACCTAATAAAGTGGCACGTGCATAGTGTATGTCCATTACTATAGTATTATATACTATACTAAACATGCTTGTTGGAGAGGTATTTAAGGCCATGCGCTGTATTAAAGAGCAGAATTTAACAATACCTGCAAAACTACTCTCTCCACACGAGTTGACCCTTAATAGCAGAGCATAGCGAGAATTTTCTACTGGCGAGGGCTAGCAATCATCAATAAATGTCAATAGTTACTTTACCGTTGATTTAGAAAATTATTCATCATAAATTTAGAGGCATATATACAAAAATGATTATATAAGAAGCATAACTTATACAAATTCAAGCTAAATGAGGACTTCCACACTCTTGTATGTGACTTAGGGCTGTTAATAGGCCGAGCTTTTGCACTGCCCTGCCCTAGCTCTAGGTGGACCTTAGTATAGTCGGCCTCAGCCCTAGCCCTAGCTGGCTTTAACATTGTTGGCCTAGCCCTCTTTTACTATATATATATATATATATATATATATATATATATATATATATATATATATATATATATATATATATATATATATATATGTACATGTTTAAAGACCTAATCCCTGCCCTAGGGCCCTCAATGTTTGATCATAGCCCTAACATTTAGGGCCAGGCCGGGACCTTTGGCAGTCCTAACGTGACTCCACTAGTGCTTAATAGTAATACCAATTCAATTTCAAACAGGTATTAGCTGATTCACTGTCTTAAATATAGGGCTGTTACAAAGGACAGGTCGACCCAATACAGAACCTGCCCTACCTGGTTTTTTAACTAAGGCGGAACGTAAACTTGACCAGCCGGGTTGGGAGATGAGGTGTATGACCCGAATTTTGGGTCGGGTCAAGAAAGAAGTGGTCGGGTCGACCCAATATTTGGTATAAAAAGTTAAGGTAAGGAGGCGGGGATCAGGTCAAATCGACCCAATATTTGGTATAAAAAGTTAACGTAAATAGGGAGGTGGGGATCAGGTCAAATCGAGTTTTCGAGCATGGTCAGGCATATACTGTTGACCCGTCGGGTCGGGTCAACCTGATATTTTATATATATAATTAAGGAAAATAGGGGGGGTTTAATTGGATCAGGAATAAGGTCAAATCGATTTTTCAGGCAGGGCCAGGCATACACCCTTTACATATCAGGTCGGGTCGGGTACACAATCAAATAGAGACGGGTCAGGCATATGCCAATTGTTTGGGCAGCAAAAATTGGCCGGCCCGACCAGACCCGTTGACACCCCCCCTACTTAAATAACCTTTTGACACTTGTCATGAGAATGTCCATCAATCAACAGCTTGCTTATAAATCCACCACTATAAAATTGAGTCCTTATTTTAGGATTGACTCTCCTACTTTGACATCATAAGATTATCAACGTTGATGCGATAACAAGGTTCTTCACAAGATTGATAATCAAAGGATGCATAAATGTCCCATTAATCTTTTGAGGGTAACTCTGATCGCGCCTATCATGAGATCGGTCTTCTCTTAGGGCACCCATTTAATGAAAATAATTTATTCCTTAATATGTGGAAACAGAGCACCCACCTAATCTCTCCTTCAGGGCACTCACGTATCAAAAGCTCCTTTTCCTTACCCTACCTGAAAGCACCACCCTCTTACTTTTACGGCCAACTTTTTCTCCTGCCAACAGTCGACGGCATGACCATCTCACCACCTTTTTCTTCTTCTTCTTCTTCTTCTTCTTCTTCTACTCTGTCCTCGTCTTCCTCCTCTTCTCCCGCGAGTGGTGGCAGAGAAGGTGGCCGGAAAAGTAGGACGATGGTGCTCTCAGGTAGGGTAAGGAAGAGGAGCATCAGATACGTAAGTGCCCGGGGCAGGAGAGATTAGGTGGGTACTCCGATTCCTTAGCCTAAAATAAAAATGAGTGCTATTTTTTACCAAAGTGCATGCGTATGCACTTGTGTCAATCTCGCTCCATCAACCTTGGAGAACTTTTGTTATGACCCTGATTTTAAGAGGCTTATTCGATGGCGTTAGATGCAGTGGAGCACTGAAATCCGTGTGAGTGCTCCACACTCTAACTCAACCCAAACATATAATAAAGAAGAAAAAGAAAATCTGAATTGGCACCGAATCCTAAGGTGATTCCACCTTAAGAAATTAGATCCAATCAAACCCAAACAATCTTGGGATTGATTCCCATCAATTATTGGACTCTAGCCAAAACCAGGCAAGTCAATCTTACCCAATCCGACTCCCACTCCCTCTCTCACTTTTCACACCACCCAATCTCTTTCTCTCCCAACATCTCTCTCGGAAAGAGAGACTCTCTTTCTTCTCACTTTTCACACCACCCAACTGCAGCCACCTTCTTCTTCTTCTTCCTCTCTCTACCTACACCTTAACTGCAATCATTTCCATTGCTGGCATCAAAACAGTCTCCAAGACTGCTATGTAGAGCAGTCCTCTCAAAGACTATCTCCATCTCCTTCAGCACCACGTCAATCCACCGTCAAAGCCACATCTCCAATGCCACCATCTCACAGACACTCGAGTGTCACGTGCAAGGATCAAAATTTCGGTTTTCGTTTCGGTTTCGGAGGGGACCGAAACTCAAATTTTGGACCGAAATTTTGAATACCATACATATTTGGACCGAAATTTCGTCAGCCGAAATTTTGATCTTTGGTCACGTGATCACACAACTAGGGCTGCAACAGAGCCGAGCTAGCTCGATAGCTCAGCTCGGCTTGGCCCGAAAATGAGAGCCTTTGCTCTCTTAAGCTCGGCTCGAGAGCAAGAGCCGAGCTTTTTATTTATAGCTCGATTGAAGTAGAGTCAAGCTAGAGCTGAGTTGTAAAGCTCGCTCAAATCGGCCAAGCTCAGCATGATTAACAGTATATAATACTTTTATATATAATAAAATACAATATATATAATTTTGAATTTTCTTTTACTTTTCCCCCTTATAATAAGGTCCATCAAATTGTTACTATATAATGGATAAATATGTAATAAATATATAATCCTTATAATCTTCTATTGAAGTTTGCTCTCTCTCTCTCTCTCTCTCTCTCTCTCTCTCTCTCTCTCTCTCTCTCTCTCTCCTATTGTAGCTATTAAAGTTCTTTCTCACTTGTCTCAATGAACGACAACTAGCATGATAATTGGCCAACCAATCAACACTTACGACCAGCACCTATGCTCTTAATCAATATTTAGCACATTAACTTTAAACACGTTTTTCTCCTATCGATCTGTTACATCCAAAAGAACTAAGGGATTAAAAGATATTAGGGCTTTCATTTCATTTATTTAATTTTATTAAAACTTTCATCTATTTAAAAAAAATGTCTAAAACAACATTAGGAGCAAGAATTTATAATGAAATTTATTTAGCTCGAAGCTCAGCTTGGCGTGGCCCGAGCTTGATAGAGCTGAGCTAGAGCTCCGACTTTTCAGGCTCGAAGGGCCTAGAGCCAATTTCCAGCTCAGCTCGTATTATATAGGGCCAAGCTAGAGCTGACCCAAGCACGGGCTCACCCCGGCTCAGTTGCAAATATAGCCGAAGAAGACTACCTGTTGAGAAGATCGGAAGACCTTCGTCGAATCGAATCGTAGACCCAAAGCTCCACGATCCGAATCACCCTGTGCCCACATGCAAGCTCCAACGGGTGGGTGCCCTCACATCCTCTTCAATCTACCTATTTCCACCCTTAAAATTATCATAGAATCATCATCGAGCGCGAAATGAACGATGAAAATGCATAAAAATCAGGTTTGTGTGAGTTTTCATGGATTTCCAAGGCCATAAAAGTCAAAGGATTGACCCAATGGTCAAACCCTTTGACCCAGACCTAGGGGATACATTACCCTTCACTTTGGCTCGAATGATGATCAGGAAAAAATGCCATTAAGGCGCGATTTTTAAGGCACAAGGTGCCCAGGCCTGATCAGCCGCAACCTGCACGCAATGCAGCCTAACTGCACCCGTGCAATTTCATGAAGGCGCTGCCCTGTGTGCGGGCGCAAATACACTGCGCAGTGCCAGAAAGGGCTCTGCCCCCTTTTACGTTGAAAGTGAGTGAGGACCCATATTTGACCGCCTAGATCTCCATGATCAAGGTCATTTTGGGATTCGATCCATTAGGTTGACTCTCACTATTTTTGGGTGCTATACCAATCTAAGGGTGGACATAATTATTTGCACCTTACTTACACTAAATTTAAGACTCCTAAAATCAGTTATTATTTTCCTACACTTCTGCTATTGTAGTAGGTTATTATGTGTTGCCTCAAGGGCCTAGTTTGACCCATCATATTGAGCATACCGTGGCCCTCTAGGTTGAAGCCCATGGACCAAATAAACGAAAATCTGACCATCTATGAAACCAATGGCCAAATTTCAATTTAAAAAATTTTACCTTGGTTTGTGTGTCACCCGAAATGGTACACTTAACCACTGAGACCCTATCTCTATTCCTTGCACACAGATCAGAGGTCTGGCTTGGACTATCTTAGATCTTGGGTTCAGGGCCGAATTGGGCTAGGTTCCCCAAGGATGACATCCCATAAATTTTGACCTATTATTCATCGGATGGACAGTTTAATGGTAAATTATTGAGTCGCCTCGTTTTACGTACTATTATCTCGAAAAATCATAAAAACTACATAGACTGTCGAGGGGTCACTTTGACCCCAAATTCGGTCTTGAAAATGATGGAATCAGAAGAGAGTCCATACAAAGACCCTCTATCATTTCTAGTGCCCTACACAGCTACCATAACCGATTTCTCATTTCGTATTCAACGAACTCAAAAAACGTAACTCAAGCTACCATAAGGAAAACTCGCAGCTATCATTTCATATATATTTTTCCATAACTAAAAAATTTTCAGTAGACGAAAAAGTTATCTTTTTCAATATTCTAGGTCCACCAGAGAAGTTGGCTCAATCAGATTTACGGATTTCAAAATCCGTGCACCCCCTTATTCCGTATATGTTTCTTTTATAAAAACTAGGTCGTCGAAATATCTTCGCACGAAACGATATTTAACCGAGAAACTCCAATAGTTTAAGCTACCGAGCCCTATGATTAAATTAAACCCACAGCCATCAAAAATTGATAGGGATGCCACGTGGACTTGTACCAACCCATGGGCCATTTAAAGGCCCCTATACCCTAAATGAACCCCTCACAATTTTCAGAAATCGTGAACCAGACTCAGTAGGCCTATCCCACCTTTCAGAAACTTCAACCTTAGATAAATAAACCCTCTACTCAATTCGTGGTGATATGCATACCCCATGATCGTACGATGAGACGATCACGACTGTAAATTGGCAAACGTTTTATTAATGGTGCAGATTGACAAGCCAAGAGTCTAAACCAACGAAAACCTCTAACACTCTTTTATGACAAACGCATCTATAAGATTAGACTAATCTAAACTCAATGAAAAGTGAGTTGACATCCGTAAATTTTGATCTGACGGTCTATGAAACTGAGTCATATATGGTCCGATTCTCACCAGAATCACGAATATGACTAACCCATTTTCATCATATCAAGATGATGTATCTACTAACACTAGCTCGTTCTCGCTTCGAGAAACATGCCTTAAGGTTAATCATAAATTCTTATCATCTAACGTTTAAATGCAAAGCTTTCAGCGTTTCCTTTGTGTCCACTTCATCTCATAAGTAATATCTAACTCATAACATTTCTTTAATTTCAAATTATGCGATTCATAATACATAGGAGGCATATAATAGATTTCTTTTCTTCACATATTACATCTTCATCATATATCATACATTACATAGATGATACATTAGATCATATGCATGTTAAGCTTAAGAATCAGATACGACACATGACAGATATCTTCGTCATGGTGGGGCTCTTTTCACCATTACATGGAACCTATAATGTAAGCATTCATTTACAAATGCAACACATCTATGAAAATATAGGTTGCCACACAAAATACATATAGGTTATTACGAAACTCATCCCTCGAGAAGCGTGATTTGTGAAGCCTATTTCACTATGACTCGTTTTAATCTAAGAATCTAATGAGCTATATGAATGTTACGTACGATAAGAAAGTGGGAACTTAAGCTCACGTCAATAATGAAATCAGAGCGAGGACCTAAGCGCAGAACCGAACAATGATATGATAAGACATGATGTGAAGGCCAGTTGAACACGAATTAATTTCTACACGTGTCATATCTTACGAGCCACCGTAAGAGTACAACGTCTGCAGCTAAGACGGTCTTAAGAACAATATATTTAGCTTTATCTTGAACTAAGAGGACATTAAAAGTTTCGATTTAAGGGAACCTGTTGTATTAAATACACAACCTCATTAGGCTAGATGGTCGTTTATAATACGCTACGTTATGGAGGGAATGGTAGTAATCTAATACGTGGCTCTCACGTGTTAGGCTCGAGCATTGACTCTTGTACAAGTCGCTATTAATGATAAGAAAACACGACCGTACAATGTGTAGACATATGAGAGTTCAAAATATAATTTAAGATAAATCACATATGATAAGGTGACTAGACAGATTAAGATAAAGCGAAACATTGATGCATCATATGCATATCATTTCATTTTTGTACTTCATCTCAATTATTTACAATTACACGGTGAAATCAATGTTAATGATGGTACTCCCTATTTATAAATCTATAAATCTTATCAAGTTTAATGTATGAATCATAACCACTCACGAGGTTGCACACACGATCACCCTAAGTAGATTGTAGTGGATTGGTTGTGCAACTCAATGAGTTACATAACTACGTAGCTCAACCCATATGCAATTTAAATCTTTTAGATAATGATACGAACTTCGATGTCGATGAAGATGTTAAAGTTTTATACGAGAATGAATCTCTCGAGGGCAACCAAGTAAACGACCAGCATTGATAGCTCCCGTGCTTTTAGTTTCATTCCATTCTTATTGATGAGATACATTTCTTTTTGTTTGCGTACTTACAGTGGTTTGTGTATAGGACGGTTTTACCTTATGTTAAACCTCATTTTCATTTTACGATCTTAGATGCACAGTTAGGATGAATACTCTTTATATTAAGCCTTTGCAACTGATTTTATATTCAAAGATTTTTACATTGTTACCTTGTGTGATTAAATGTTATGGGTATGAAAATGGTTAAATGTGAATCATCACGAGAATTATGAACCTCATAGCAAGTGAATTATAGATATGATACATGTCAACTTAACACCCTAACAAGCGTGCAGGGTCATAACACGAGATTTTAGACCCTCGGGATTGGAAAAAATCTTGGGTCATGACGACTTTGCCGATATTTTTGAGCACCAAAGGAGTGGCAGCTATTTATAAGCAGTCATTGACTGCTTTAAATCAGACGATGGAGATCGTTTTTGGTCCCAATCTTCAACATAATGGATATTGAGATCATGTGTACTATCAATCACTGGGTCAGATTTGATTCCGCGTGACAACGCAAGAAATGATCCGAGAGCCACGTTTGATGTGCACCCATGCTCACATTCACTTTCTATGTGCCACGTTAAACCAAAATCTGACTCTCCGAGAGTACGCTATGATCTCTAGACCCAATGTACGGAAAATTGGGACAAAAACCAATCTCCATTGTTTAATTCAAAGCAGTCAATGGTTTTTGAAGGGCGTCGGTGCCTTAGATTTTCGGCTGTTGCAAATAGAGACATCCTTTTCTATTTGAAGAGCGCTGCAGCATGGCTTTCCAAGCATTTCCTCAAGAATCTTGATATGTAAAAGCAAATGATTTGGTGCAGCACTTTCACAAGTTTTCAGTAGTTCAACTTGTGAATTTGAATCGCACTTCAATATTTAAAAACATCGATCAACATCCGATGACGCTGTAATTGTTTTCTTCAATCGATCAACATCCGATGACACCGTAAGTGTTTTCTTCGGTGGATCACAACCCGATCACTTGCATCTACGGGTGTAAGAAGCAGAGGGAGTAACCGTCAAACCTGATTGCTCATAGACGATATAATATATCGCACACGATCACAAGGTATTTCTTTATCAAGCCTCTCTTATTGTAACAAATTGGGTGAAGTCAGAGCTGAGAAACTCCATGGGGTTGATAAGTAAAGACGGAGAATAGTACTCAATCCGGGAGATTTGATATTCTGCCAATCTACAAAGGGGGCAACGATATAGATTGTAAACGATATCAAGGACCAAATTTTCGGCCAAAATTTCTATATCAAGGATCAAATTTTCGGCCGAAATTATCGGTTTCGTTCCACACCAAGATGATAATTTGGGACTGAAATTTTGGTCATCAAATGTATGTAATTGAAAATATCTGCCGAAATTTTAGCCATAATTCAAATTTTCGGCCGAAATTTCAGTCCAAAATTTCGGTTTCAGTCCCCTCCGAAACCAAAACGAAAACCAAAATTTTGATCCTTGAACGATATAGCCTTGTAGATAGGGATCTCAACAAGCCTAGGCTCAAAAACAAAGGAGCTCGCAAGTACTTTGAGCTCAGCTCGCGAGTCAATCCAAGCTGAGTTAAGAGCTCATTTGTCAACGAGCCGGCCATGAGCTGGGTAGTCTGTAGCTCAGCTCAGCTCAGCTCGGCTCGACTGATATGTAATATTTATTTTTAGATATTTATATTATAAGATTATATATAACTTAAATTACTAAAATATCATAAAAACTGGTCATTGGAAGCTTTTAACGATTAAATGTTTTGGGTATTCTAGTAAACTAACAAATAAAAATTCTAACCTACCTAAAAATTATTTAATCTATTGGGTCAAATCCTAATGGTCAACTCTCATCTCCTCCCTATGACTCTCGTCAAGGTAGTTTACTTTGAAATAAAATACTTTGATTAAATACTTTTAATTAAAAGACTAGAAGTTTTAACTATTTAAATATAGATAAATTAAAATATAATGAAAAACGAAAGATAATAAGAAACAAATCCAAAGAAAAAAAAATTAATATAACATACTACTAGGCTCGAAACCAGCTCGAACTCGGCTGGAACAATATAAAGGAGCTCAGCTCGAACTCGGCTCATTGAGAAGCCTACTTTTAGACCACACTTGCGTATAGTGGGGTCAGTCACTGTATGGCTAAAAATGTTCCAATTCATGCAGATCTTTTCTCTATACTTGGTGGACAACCAAGTTACTTGACTGCAGGAATGCACCTTCCATTTAGGGCCAATCAGGTGAATCTTATACCAGGTTCACCTGGTTTTAGAACCTTTGGATGCAGGGGATTCTTGTTGGAATTTTCTTATAAATTAAATTTGTTTTAAAGAGAATTACAATTTCTTATGCCTTTAGGCACGTGAAGGCAATTTTGAACTCTGTTGCAGCATGCCCCAAATTAAGGTACATGGTAACGCCACCTAAAAACTCATTTTTCACCTGTAATTCTCGTGTTTATCGGATTTGATTTTGTCCAAACAGTCTCTATATCCTGTTTGACAATCATGGCTACTGTTTTCACACTCGTTGAAAATTATCTTATACGTCTTTTTTTACGATAAGAAGGAAGATCTATTATAGGGAAAAGTCGGTGATCACGTCCCGGGGACTTAGTTGGGTGCTTTAAGAGGCCAGATACCCGGTGATAAAAAAACAAGAACAAAAAAAAAAAAACTGAGAGATACAGCAAGATGCTTAGCACCCCCTGTGCGGACAGCAACAGCCAAAGTCCTCTCTGTCACTTTCTTTCCGATCCGAAAAGCAACATCACTGCCATTGATCATTACTGAGAAGCATGGCGTCACAGAACAATCCCTCATCTGGTCTCTCCATTACTAACCGAACCCAGTTAACGACAATTGGAACCATTTAATGTAGAGGGAACCTGATTAACGCAGCTCTAGCACCAAATTCTGTAGACCATGCGACCCACAAGTATTCAAGAGACAAAAACCTCTTTAAAATTTGCAGTCACTGTACTAAATACAGCCAAACTGCCCCTTGATATCACAGTAAATAATCGATATGACAGTCCTGAAGAGGGCTGTCGAGCACCGATAAAAAACAGCACTTAACTCACTAATTTCTATATTAAAACAGTCACAGTAGTGATAAAAAGATCATAGATTTGCTCAGAAATTTGTGAAAACAGTGTAATAGCGACTACTAAAGTTGATTTCAGTTACTTTAGTGGACTTTAAAATCACCGAGAGTCTCTAACTTTTACGACTCGAAAACCCAAAAAAGTCAGCGCAAATAAAGACTGAAATTAGGGTTACCGAGACCCAAAAAAATAAAGGACATCTCTTTGGAACCCCATCTTAGTCCAAATTCTGGACCAGACATTCCCAGCTGTTAAGGTCCATTGGACCCCTATTTTTTACTCTAAACTCTAGTCCAGTATAGTCCCTGTTTGGGCCCTGTATAAGTTTCAGGTCCAGCCCCATTAAAACCATATTTCTGGACTGTTCTTGGCCCTGATTTAGCTCCAATTTTAATCCCAGTAATGCCCTACATCATTAATCCCGCATAGCATATAATCATGAAGACTCCAATTAACCTGATCACACGCTTTTTCCATGTCAACTTTGCACACCAACTTGGGCTTCCTCAGCTTTAAAGTGGACATCAATGCACTCCCAAGCAACACCGCCATAACCAAAATCTGTCTGTCCTAAACAAAAGCACCTTGAAAAGGTGAAGGAATTTCTCACATTGGCCTCAACAGCTTTGCTAGTACTTACACTAAATCTTCTACAAACTACAAAATAAATTAATTGACCTAAAATCTCCAAGTTCCTCGTCCCACTGCTTCTCCAAAATAATTGAAATAGACTCAAGAGTCAAGAGTGAACACGTCAGATCCCAGCACCGTTCTTACATTCCCTTTCATTGAATTTGCACCCAAGGTGCTGCCTGGTTTCATCATTAATCTAATTGAGATCCAGGCCATCCACTTTCGACCTTGCCCAAGACTCCTCCGAATATAGTTCCTCGTAGAAGTCCACCATAGTGTTACCGGTAAACTCCCAATCCTCAACCTATTTCCATTGACCATCCAGTGGTGAATGGGATTTCTTCTCCACCATGAGTTAACCATGGCTTGTAGGAATTTGGTGTTTTATCTTTGTATTTCAATTGCCTCACCCTTGATCTTTGTTTCCAACTTACCTTTTCTTTTCAACCTGCTTTATCTTTGTAGACAGTTCCTTCCTCCTTTACAACTCTACGTGATCTAGAGGGATGAATTTTTCTTTCTCATCTATCTTTTTTAATTCTCTTAAGAGCTCATTTTTCTAGCATCTACCCTCCCAAAATCTTCCTTATTACATGTTCTGATCTTGCCTTCAAGAAAGTTCAATGTCGTCATGAATCTGAATTTTGAACTCCCAATGATTACACACATATTCCACATGCATTGACCAACTCAGAGAAGCTGCTATTCTCCAACGACATGTTCTAAAGCCTAAATGGAGAGGAGGCCCAGATAATCAAAGGAGGAGAGAAAAATAAGGATGTGAAGAGATGTAGGGTGAGGATGAACTTCCAAAAGGAGATTATGGAAGTGTTACTCCCAAGTCGCATTACAGATAAAACTATCCAATAGGCATTGTAGTGGATTCGACTTCCAGTTAGACCAAATAAACATTGATTTACCCATAGTGATATCAATAATCTTGCAACAGACATACATTCCTCAAAACCCTTCCATGCTAAAAGTAATTCTACTTCCCCCACCCTTTACCTGTCTGAAGCATTCAAACCACGAGGCTTCCAATCCTTTCCATACCCTCACCGACTATTTACGAAGGTCATCAAGGAAATCCAAGATATTAGGGTTGAGGATTGGAAACCACTATGAGAACCCAGCTAAGCACATCCATTCTATTTCGAAACAAGACCAACACGCTAAAGTTCCCAATCACCTCACTTGTCGCGCAACTCGTTCTACCACTTTGTATTCTATAGGACGACGACATCCAGGCACTTGGATTAAACCATATTCCTAACAATTAAACATTTATCAGAACATCCCAATCCCCTCACATTCCAAAACATATATGAAAAATTGATAGTGCAACAAATTCCTAAATCACTGATACATATTTTATCTTGGTATTGAAGCAGGCTCATCAGAATCAAACAACGTTGTTGACGTGACCACCGTTCAAGTTGAAGTTATCACCGTTCAAGCTGACATCATCATCACCTCCTCACATCGAAATTTTTTCCTCAATTTAGAATCAGAAATCCAAGGTAAGCTTCTTTATAGCTTGGATTTTTGTGATTTGCCTCTAGATCTCACTTTCGAAGACATTTTTAGGGTTCATGGATTTCATGATTTTTTAAACCTTGATCACCGTGAGGCTTCTATCGAGGGGAGTTTTATACGGTCTGGAGCGGATTCATGAGAGGAATCTATCGGCTGTGGCCTTGTAGCATTTGGTAGAGTGGAAAGAGTTATCATATGTTTATTGAATTCTGCAACTTTTCCCAATTTTTGAAATTACAGAGATTTGTACTCTCAGTTTGACTTATGTGTACCTAGAGTTTGAGTCGTAACATCCTGATACAACAAAGGAATTAATATGTGAGACATTTGAATCATGTGCATGATATATATGTCATTGTTTGTGTTGACAATGATGGATTCAGGCTCAGTAACATGTGTTGTTGTTTGTGTGTCGAACAAGACCGTATGATCACTGTTGTTGGTTGTTGTGTTTTCAGGGTCGTTGATCTTTCGTGGTGTGTAAAAACTGGTGGTTGCTATTGTTGTTGTTATACTGATTAGCAGTAGTGCTAATTTGTGGGGTCAATTCACCTGTGAGTATTTTTTTTCAGTGTTTGATATCACCAACATCACTGAAATTTAAGGACTGTAAAGCCTTCGTTCAAGCTTGTGAATTATTTGCAAGTGGGAGAGAGCATTGGTACTCATGTGTCATTACCTTGTGCTACTCAAACAGACGAGGATGATTTTGTCCGAGAAGGAAAATTCTTTGAAAGGAAAAAAGAAGACAAAGGTTAAGGCACCTTCCCCTCTCACTTAAGACACAAATCAAATGTCAACTTTGAAGATTGGTCCAATGGCTGATGAACCTCCTCAAATTTCGGATTTGGATCTTAAAATTGCCCATTGCAAAGAAACAAGACACCCATCATTAAGTTTGTATCCTACCAAAATTGTTCATCATCTCACATGTCATTTGTGTCTCTGTTAGATTCTATCACTATTCCTACTAGTGTTTCTGAGGCTCTTTTACAGTCACGGTGGAAAGAAGACATAATGCAGGAAATGAGGGTAGCTGAATATAACGAAACCTGACATATTGTGGAACTTCCTCCAGGAAAAAAAGCAGTTTGGAGCACTGTTGTCATAAGCGATCGCGTAAGCGATCATAAGCTACAAAATCGCATAAGCCATCATGGCTTATGCAATTTTCACATTATGCGATCGCATAATGCTCCAACGGTCACATTTATGACCGTTGGAGCACTTTAAAAATTTTTTTTTTTTTTTTGAGGTCTCATTGCCTCTATAAAAGGGTGGGTTGGGTCCTCTACTCCTCACACAACTATTTTAGCTAAAACTTCCTCTCTAATCTCCTTTCTTTACTCCCAATCTCCTCCCATCTTTCCTATCTAGTTTTTTATTTTATTTTATACTTTGTAAATTTTTTTTAGTGAATTAAATTGTTGTAAACTTGGTAATATTAGTGTTAGTGTGTTATAAAACCTCAAAGGGAAAAATTAAGGATCAAGATTCAAGAGTGAAGAAAGCTTATAGTTCTAATCTTCTATCAATCAAGTGACCCAGATCAAGCAAGCAAGACTTTTAAGAGGTTTGAGTTTTATTATTTTTGTTTCAAAAATTTTAAATCTCTAATTTTCTTTTCCTAGTTCCTACTTTCTATCATCATTCACCAATTAATTATGTCTACATCTTCAACCCCGGATCATCTAAGACCTAAATCGAATTATCCAAGTTGGAAATATGGACAGTATAAGAGTCCAACCGAGAAAGCAACCATAGTTTGTACCTTGTGTGATTATGAGAGCACGGGTGGCATAGGCCGTCATAAACAACATCTTGCTAATGAAGCCGGAGCAAATGCTAGGGCTTGTAGAAAAACTACTCCGAAAATGCGAAAGGAAATAATGGAGTATATGGACAAGCATTCTAGGAAAAAACATGATCAAGATATTATTTTAGAAGGTTATATGGAAGGTGATCATGATGATTATGAAGATGATAGATCAACACCATCAACGGCCCAAAGTAGACAACCTCCACAACCACCATCGAAAAAAGCACATGGTCGTGGTACACTAGAAGAGTGGTGTCGACCGCATCCGGAGGATGTGGTTCATCAAAGGGAGGGTAAAGGACCCGCCCAAACAACACTAGAGAACTGATTTACGGGTAAGGATAGACCCACCACAATCCAATATGTGACTAAGTGGTTCTACCAAGCCAGCATTGCTTTCAATACCGTTAAGCTAAAGAGCTTCAAAGTGACGATTGAAGCTCTTGGGCAATTTGGGCCCGGACTTAAACCCCCTTCCTACCATGAAATCCGGGAAATATGCCTCAAAAAAAATGTGAGAGTGACCAACAATATATTAGCCGAATACAAGGATACATGGAAAATATACGGTTGCACATTGATGGCCGATGGATGGACGAATAGAACCGGTCGGACATTGATCAACTTCTTGGCAAATTGTCCTACCGGAATTATGTTCCTAAAATCGGTAGATGCATCGGCCCATTCTCACACGGCCGAATATTTATTTATACTTTTGGATAAGAACATCAAGAAATAGGACCCGAATACGTTGTCCAAGTTGGAACGGACAATGCGGCATCCTACGTAGCCGCCGGTCGCCTCCTTATGGAGAAGCGACCGCAACTATATTCGACGTCATGTGCGGCCCATTGTTTAGACCTAATCCTAGAGGATATAGGCAAACTACATATTAAAATAATTGTTAAAGCTAGGAGGATAGTTGTTTTTATGTACAAACATGCGCTTCTACTTCAAAGAATGCGTAAAGCAATAGGAGGTAATTTATTACGTCCCGCCGTGACCCAATTTGCAACCGTATTTTTAACTTTACAAAGCTTGTATGCGAAAAAAAAGGAACTTAGAAGTTTTGTAACATCGGCCAATTGGAACAATGGGCCTTGGTCAAACAAAGCCTATGGTAAACAAGTTGCACAAACATTGCTCCAAAACCAATTTTGGACTACTATTGCACAAACCCTACGTGATTCCCAACCAATCGTAGAGGTGTTGCGATTGGTGGATGGTGATGAGAAACCACCAATGGGATATATATGTAATTTTATGGAGGGAGCCCAAGAAAAAATAAATTCTAATAATCAATTCAAGTCAAGATTATATCAACCCGTCTTGGATATAATCAATAAGAGGTGGGGAAGTCAAATGGCTTCTCCACTATATTCGGTCGCCTTCATTCTTAATCCGGCAGTGTACTTTGCACACCCGGATCGAGATGATGCGGATGCCACTCACATGGTTGGCTTTTTTGACTGCTTAGAAAGGATGGTCCCTAATAGAGGTGAACAAGATAGAATAAGTCATCAGTTGGATCGTTATAAGGCGGAAGGATTTTTTGGAATGAACATAGTTATCCGACATAGAACTACAAAAATTCCAAGTATAAACTTTAAAAGTCCCTAAAATTCAAACTAATTAATGTATTTTATTTCTACTCTAATAGTTCTAACTTCTAATAATTCTCTTTAATCTAGCAGCCGACTGGTGGACAACTTATGGGGTAGATCCGATAATAAAGGATCTCATTTTGAAAAAACTGGCCATTAGAATACTTGGCCTTACTTGTGTCGCTTCCAGATGTGAGAGGAATTGGAGTTCTTTTGAAATAGTAATTGAAGTCTTAAACAATTAAAGTCAATCCATGAATATTTTAATTAAATTGCAAGGTTTTAATAATCCTACTCCTCGTGTTTAACAGATCCATACAAAGAAAAGGAATCGACTTGAGCAAAAGAAGCTCAATGACTTGGTGTTCGTGCAGTACAATCAAAAATTTCATGAACGATTCCTTGCAAGGAGAGAAATCGGGGTTCTATGATCCCATCTATGTGGATGATGTGTCTGTTGACCATCCATGGATGGTTGATTCTCCAGATAAGCCTGTCTTTTATGAGGAAGATTTGACATGGGCACAAGTTGAAGCAGCAGCTCTTGGTCCGGCACCCACTGATAGGAGGAGGTGAACTGTTGGTGGAGGTAGTAGCAGTCAAGGCATGCATATTGATGAAGATGAAATAATAGAAGAAGAGGATAGACAATCAAATGATATAGATTCCATACTAGTGAGATCGAACGAAGACGAAACAGAGGAAGAAGGAGATGATTCCGATGACGACGGCAATACCAGTGATGATGATGGAGGAGATGTACCACAATAGATTAGAAATGAATGTGTAGAGTACATTACTGGTACTCAATATCAAAATTAAAGTTTTAATTTTGAATATTAGTATGTAAAACTTCTTTTTTAAATGCAAGAATGTCTATTTTTCCCTTCTAAAAACTTGAATACTTATTGTTAATTTATTTTTATTTTTTTTATTTTTTATTATTTTTTTTGTTGCGAAAAAAAAAAGTATGTCATGGCTTAAGCGATTAAGCGATTCGCTTAAGCGAAATTGAGTCAAATCGATTATCATCGCTTAAGCCATTTGACAACATTGTTTTGGAGTAAGTGGGTCTACACTATGAATAATAGACCTGATAGGTTGGTAAAAAGATACTTTTGCACTAGTTGCTAAGTCAAACACGACTCAAATTCTCTTGTCACTTGTTGCATACAGAAATTGGCCCCTATTCCAACTTGACGTGAAGTTTGTCTTCCTTCATGGAGATCTAAAGAAAGAGGTATATATGTCATTTCCTCTTGGCTTCTCTCCTGCCAAGGGGAGAGGGGAAAAGTTTGTAGATTAAAAAAGTCCATCTATGAGTTATACCAATCATTGTGAGAATGATTTCAGAAGTTTAGTAAGGTTGTGTGTCGCATAGCTCTCTGCTAGCCCCGGGTTCTCATTCTCTTTTCTCACTCCCTGCAAAGAAGGATTTACCTACTCTAACAACAACCTCCCTGCTCTCTACTAACTCCCTACCAGAGCAATAAAATCTGCTATGGCAAGGAGTGAGTAGAGAGGAGGGTAGAACTGCTGAACAGGTAAATCTTGCATAACATCTTGCTATGCAAGGAGTTATCAAGGAGAAGGGGTACCTGCTAAAGTAGGTGGCAAGATGTTAGCAAAGACGACGGGAACCTACTAAAGCAGGTGAACTCTGCTATGGCAGGGGCTAGCAGAGTGCTATGCCATACACAGCCTAAAGCAATTATGGAGTTTACTCTATTTGTGAAGAAAGGCACTCATCTCATAGCTTTTGTGGTATATGTTGACGATATCATCACTGGAGATGACATTGAGGAAATACTGCAGCTGAAATGCTACTTGAGTAAAGTCTTTGATATGAAAGACTGGATCCGCTTAAATACTTTCTGAGAATTGAAGTAGTCAGTCTAAAAAAGGATAGCATTGTCACAAAGGAAATACACTCTTGATGTGTTGAAGGAAACCGGTATGTAAGGATGTACGCCTGCGGTTACTATAATAGAACAAAATCACAGGCTTAGTGGAGTGGATGAAGAACTCCTCGAGGATGCGCGTACGTATCAACGGCTCATAGGAAAACTCATCTACCTGACTATGACTCGTCCTGACATCGTGTATTTTGTGAGTGTAGTAAGTCCGCACATGCATTCTCCGAGGACCACTCATTTGAGCGTTGTATACAAGATTCTAAGGTATTTGAAGGGGAGTTCACGAAGAGGCCTTCTCTATAGTAATCATGGGCATCTAAACATTGAGGTGTTTAAGATGCGGACTGGGTTAGTTCCTCGAGTGACAATAGATCCACTACTTGTCACTGTACACTCCTACGGGGGAACCTAGTCACATGGAAGAGTAAACAAGCAGGACGTTGTCTCCAACTCAAGCGCAGAAGGAGAATATAGAGTTATGTCCCAAGGTGCTCGTGAAGGGTGGCTCAAGTAGATCTTAGTAGATCTAGGAGTCGCTGTCAAATTTCTTATGAACCTGTATGGAGACAATCAAGCAGCACTTAATATATCGAAAAACTTGATACTCCATAAAAGGACGAAACATATTGATGTTGACTGTCACTTCATCTAGGGATGTCAACGGGGCGGGTTTCAGCCCCGGCCTGGATGGATCAGGCTCAGGCCCATAACTTAAAACTCTTTTCATAAGCGGGCCGGGATAAGCCCAAATATAAATGGTTTCGGGTTTGGGCTTTGATGTGTAAAATAAACGAGCCGTTATATTTGTTAAAATTAGCTTGGCAGGTTTACAAATTTATTTTTCTCCTTTCATTCCCAGCTTACTCTTGACCTTCATAACTTCTTTTTTGGCTAGCTTATATCTTTCAAAATCATCTGCAGTTCTTGTTCTTTGACATTCTTTAAAACACTTCTTCTCTGCAAGTGACTTTTGAATTGCTACATTCCACCACCATGTTTCATTTTGTACATATTTTCTTCCTTTAGAATCCTGAGCACCTCCTTAGCAACTCGCTAAAGACATTGCGCCATTTGTTCCCACATCTCATTTGGATCCCCTTCCCACCATCATCCTTCTCGGCCACTCATTTTTCTTTTAAAGGTTGTTATTTTGTCTCCTTCAAATTCCCACCATTATATTTTTGGAGGATCCTTACTTAGCTCTTGATGAGAACATCCAAAACTATCAATCTAGCTTGCATCGTGAGGCTCTCTCCTAGGATGACCTTGCAATCCTTGCAGTTTGGTCATTCTCTTCGCCTTAATAAGAAAATAATCTATTTAGTTCTACTTGCTCCACTCTTGAAAGATATATGATTCTTGTCTCTCATTTTGAAAAAAATATCAATATTTGTCAAGTCAAAAGCTACTACAAAATCAAGGTTAACTCCCCCCATCTCATTCCTTTCACCAAAACCATATCCTCCATGTGTATCCTTTCATATTTGGTTCTCATCCTCCTTACGTGTCTGTTAAAATCACCTCCAATCACAATGCTTTCACTAGTGACGCTAGTACTAGTTCATCCATCGATTATCAAATTCATGTTTTCATATAGTCGAACTTGGGGTACATAGGCACCAATAACATTTAATACTTCCTTCACCTAACGATTTAAGCCATCATAATTAGATCTGTTTTTTTTCTTCACCTCTGCAATGTTATCCTTCAAATCGTTACCCACTACAATGCCTACCCATTATGAGAGTTACTCATCCTGGGTAGTAAAGCTTGAACCCATTTCTCAGGTCCTTCATAGTCATTATCATATCTGTAATATAAATACCGTCATATATGTTATAGTCTATATTAGTCTTTAAAATGTTTTCCATGTAATAATTCTGTGCATCCGAGTGTTTTAAAAGCAGGCTCATTATATTTTTCACCTAATTGAAATTGAACACAGCCCATAGATTACAAGCACTCACACCAATAGGGACCCCACGCCAGATTTTTTGAAAAAAAAAAAACAAACAAATAAACAGACAGTGCTAAATTCGAGGAATCCTACTTCCCACATCCAGGGCCAACCTATCTAACCCCTCAGCAACGGAATCCATTGACCTTGTATGCATGGCTAAGCAATTTAGCAATGCATAAGTTACACATCACCATCGCCGTCATCATCATCTCCCTTGCCTTAAACCCCATTTAAGTTAGCTTGCACGGATTTGCATATATGACTTACCACAAAAGTTATTGATGAAAGGTTTCACTGCCAGCTGCCTACTTTACTCTTATATTTATGGACTTACACTAAATGTACACTTCCTTTTTTTGTTTCATGGGTGTATACAGGTATGCTTTAATTAAAAAAAAAAAAAATTTAAAAATACTTATATAGGGTTCATCCAGTTGGACCTGAACACTGTCCACAAATATAACATCAATTTTGACGATGAAGTTTTAGAGTACTTCAGTATTCACAATTTTGCACTTTAGGTTATCATTGGCAAGGATCATGGACAACAGTATAAGGGCACGGGCACTATGGAAACTAGTAGCATATACTACTAAAATATACTACTAGTAGCACTATGAACACTGTCCACAAATATACTACTAAAATTTGTGAACAATAAACTAACTAATGAGCATACCCCTATCATTTCTTTATAATGAAAACGAAAAAAAAATCCATTATATGCCAATTATTGTTGATAGCCGATAGTTCTAAGACACTAGAGATGACCTTGATAAAAGATATGCATTAGGGGGTTACTGTTTTAAACAGGCTTACTAAGAAAAACTTCACTTTATCAATTTTTTTTAATCAAATAAGGGATTCCAATTAGACGACTTTTGTCCAATGCATCGATTCTTGAACATGCCTTCATACTTCGGTTCTTGTTATAATGCCAATCTCACACAAGTTACTTTAATAATTATTTTTTTATAAAACATTTGATTAGAGCTTCATACTAATCAGCCTATTTAAACTTCTATCTTGTCAAAAGTTATTTTAATTTCATTGCCAAGAATATCTGAAATGTTCTTTACTATGAGATGGCTTGAACGTATTAATTAATCAACGATGCCAAAAAAACGAATTTGGTTTGTGCATTCTATTAGACACTATCTTATAACGCACGACAAGTTTGTTAGATAGATGGTGGCACGTGATAGTACAATCAGATAACAATTGAACGCACAAGTTTGTATCAGGTCAAGGAGCTGCATACAGTACAGTGGTTGTACACAGAGTCACAGACCAAACTCATACTGTCCGCAAGGTCAAAAGTGTATTTGCACGGATTTTATATATGTTAGAAATCTGCTTGCATCACAAGGTTATTCATGAAGCAAACTGAGATTCGTTTGCATGTAAGGCCATAAACCTAGGCACTGCAAGATGCTCGATCATTCATTTCTCACCATTGATTGCATGCCAAACATTCGTACATGGATCTTTTGCTCATCAAATCCGCTGATAGAGTCAAGGCTGCTGATAGCCAATGTGTGGCACCCTTGAGGTTACCAGCTCCCCAAAATAAACACTAAAAATATCATCGAGACCAAAAGGAAGCTTATAACATCGGGTGGATTTCCCCAGCTTGACATACCATGCCAAGAAAAATAGTAAGGTATGGAATATAACAAATCTGGAGCAAGTTTACACAACAAATTCCACATCAGCTAAAGTTAATAAATTTGTAAAATATAGCATATGGCGTGGGACTGATAGTTTTGCTAGCTTTATTTTCATATAAAAGCTTTCCTACATCTAGAAGCACGCTCAGATTGACAAGCCACGTAAAAATGGAGCAATCTGTCTGAAATGGGGAAATTCAAGAATACAGCAAGTGCAGAACTACTTACTTGGAACGAAGTAAAGATCAAAAGGGTGGTACCGAGAAACCACATGAAGATACCGTACACGGCTCGCCTCTTTCGCATCCTCCTACTCTGCTCTCGATTGGCCTGCTCGAGAAGAGAGAATGATGCCCACAATGAGGCCATACAAGGCAAGCGCTTCAGCAAAAATGAGGATAAGGATCATTCCAACAAAGAGTTTTGGCTGCTGTGCATTCGCTCTGCATGGTGCATTCAACTATTAGAGGGTACCGTTTTAGGGAAATATCTCAGCAAGGCTTCAATCATATAAAACAGAAAGGACTAGCAAATTAAAGTAAAAGAAAAAATCAGATATTCACGTTGTGCTACAGCATGCAAATTTCTTTCTTATCAGCAATAAGTGCATTTATTAAAAAAGAGAAAGCAAATATGCAGCTAGCAGTCCCAAGTTGGGGCTGCAATTTCGAACCAGCAGTTGAGCAAAGCAAAGCAAAGCAGCCAATGCACATTGCTACCCCTTTCTTACCAAGGCAACCGGTCAGCAAAAAAGGTTAGCCTCTCACAGGCCCCAGAAGAAAACGAAGGAACATGCATTCCCAAGGTCTTGACAAACGTATGTGTTGCTGGAACTGCCTTCTAGGGTATCATGCTTGTCAACTCAAGCACAGAGCACTCTGATTCCATCCCATTGACCCTTCGCTTCCGCTTCCGTTATATCAGCCCAATCCAATCGACACAAAATTTCATCATCACCTCTCCACCATGCTTCGGTACAGCCCCCCTGAACCCATTGCACTCCAGGTTATCTAAGGAGCGGCCATGAAAGTCTATCTTCAGACAATCCGAAGGGAGAGGTCTCCAAATCATGGTTTTGTAACTCGACCAAGTCACTCAAAACTCTCTGGTCTAGTCGACTCAAATGAGTTTTGCGTACTCGAAAATAGAGTTTGTCAATTAACTCAGTCGAGTTTCATGTTGGCTCGACCGAGTTAACTCGATACACTTGATTTATATTACTAAAAAAAATGAAAAACACGAACTTCCCCCTCAGGATGGTGTTTGAGGATCATTTAGGATTAAGATTTGTTAAAAGGGCAAGGGCAAACTTATCCTTTTAACAAATCCCACCAATAAAATTTAAGGCTGAGCTTTTAGAAAACCCTAGCCACCAAAAATCCATCCAGAGCAGCATAACAAAAGAAGACGTTTTATTTTTTATAAGGTCATTCACTGTCAAATACAGTGAATCATCAAGTGATCCATTGTATTTTACAGTGAATCACCTAATTCACTGTAAAATGTAAACTATTTTTGTTAGCGGTAATGGGAGCTCACCTTAGCCTAAGATAAAGCCCTCACCATCCTTCTTCTTGAGCCGTATGCAGACCGTTTTGCCAATCCAATTTGTCCAGCCAACAAAATGCTCATCCAAGGGTTCAAAATGGATACCAAATTATTCGATCAACCACAAGTTCATACGTCCTGTCACTTGCTTAAGATTTGGGTTTTAATATGGACCAACAATATTAATCCAGACTTGGTAAGGGTTTGAATTAAGATTGCATTGGGTTTGAAATGGATCGTTGGCCAAACCATTTCATCTAGGGACTTTAATATCAACAATTGACAATATCCAAACATAGGGTTTGATTGACCAGCTACATACTGTTCTCTGTAATTGTTTGTGCTTCCAATTAACAACATTCGATGCTTGTGTTGGTCCAAGAGTGCATGATCCTCCTCGGGTTGGAGGAAACTCGAGCCTGTTGAATTGGATAAACCATAATTTCTCCACATATCCCTATATTCCTTCTACGATCTGTTTTCTCCAATCCGTTTTCTCCAATCCAGAAATTCTTTAAAAGGGGCTCAATCTCAATTTATTAAAAACTAACAATGTTCCCCGCAATGAGTGTGCAACAGCGTGGCCACCACTTGGTGTTTAATTTTATCTCTCTATTCGGTGTCAATAATGTCGCAACGACTTACGGGCTCTACCCTCGAATCAAATCTTTATAGCTCATGGACTGTCTGTGAAAATCTTTGTGCTCCTTCTGGCTCATGAGATAGTGCTACAAATTTGAAAATCCCAATCTGGGCACCAAGACCATCATGGAGCTCATCAAGCGCAACATCACCAAATTCTTCCAATAAAGATTGTACTAGTTCAGGTACTATGCTGCTCTCTCCACTTTCTTTCACCATAAGTGCAAATACAACCCCAAAAGATGCATTCTCTACTTCGAGCTAGGGAAAATTCAGTAAGCTCTCTGTTTTCTTCTTTGATTGTTTAGATCAAGGTTACCCAATTCACTCAACACCCCATCAAACCGCAAACAGATTCGTAGCGAAGCAGTTCGCAGTTTGGTCTGGTTCACTCAGGCTGGTTCGGCCGATTCACCCCCCTATAATGTTAAAATGTTAAGACTCTAAATGTGTTTAAAAAGGTTTGAATACAGGTCAATTGTTGTTAACGTAGAGTCTTAAACTAATAAGCTCACTGATGATGTTATCTTACCCTTCAAAGTGTACAGGAGGCGCAAGAAGAGATTGAAAAGATTTGTGCCTCATGTAGCACTTTGAATGGGTGGTTGAAGACCCAACGTGTGCATGTGCAACATTATAGAAGACCCCACATTCGGAAGATGTGCACAGGGGATGATTCGGACCATTGGATTATCACTTTCCACCGTTGGATCTTCACTATTCTTCATTTCACTCGTTGGACCCTCACCGTTCGTCATTCTCACCGTTGGATCGTTTCTTTGCAACATTTTCACCATTGCGTTGTTGCTCGAGTGATGGAACGTTGGTAGATGCATGTGGAAGTGTTGATCTTGTGGTCGACTTTGATTTTGGTCCATTAGTTTAGATAGGATGTGTTTATTTTGATAGTGTTTTATTTTAGGTCAAAAGAGTAATATAAATACATGTAGACATGAGCCCTTAAATTTGTCACTTTTAGCCCAGCCTCCGAAAAATGGTCATAACTTCTTCAAACTCCTCAGAATTGCACGTTTCTTGGCTTGTTGGAAAGCTACTTCGATAAGCTTTCAAATAAGACCAGTTTCGCATCAATCCAACATCATTTGATGCTTTTGAAAATTGGTTGTATATTATAAAAAAAATTAAAAGTTGATTATTTGTGCTCATCCTATCGGAGGCTTTTAATGGTAGTTTAAGTATTTAATTAGCAGTTAGAATTGGCTTTGAATACTTAATATAAAGAAACTTTATTATAATGATAATATTACGTTATAGTCATGAATGTTGAAAGAGAGATTCTTCTTCTTCCCCGAGATGGGTTTAGTGTGAGACCAACGGTATTGCTTGCGACGTTCTTTGACTTGATATACAATGCAAGGTATTGAATTTTTAAATCTTGAAATCATGAATCTTTCTTGAAACTTTTATAAATCTAAACTTTTTTGAATATTTCTCCAATCTTTCTTGAATTTTCATGAATCCTTGACCCTTGATCAAAATCTTGATTTTGGCTTAGGATTTATCCCTTGTAAAATCTTCTTGATTCCATGGGGTATATTCCTAAGAAAAGTTGATTTACATTTGATTTTCCAAACTTTCTTAAATCTGAATTACCCATTCGCAAACTTTTAAATAACACCTAAACCTACCACTCTTTCAAATCCTAGAATGGAAGCAACAAACGCCCTTATGGGATGTCGTTTGATACACGAGGCTAGTGGAAATGAAGATCTCTCACTAGAATCCTTGTTTCGAAATTTGAAAGGGATCGCATTGCCGGATTGAAACATGAATCAAATTTGGGCATAACTATTATAATGAGATTCTTTAGTTTTTTTTCATGAATTCGACAATTTATTTATATAATTTATTGTTCATAAATATAATTTTTAATATTAACCATGAAGATTAAGTGTCTCTCTGGTCATGAATCAACTTTGATATCAGAGCTATAGGTTCTAGTTTAGGGTTGCATATAAGTGTAGGATTTGATTAAGTTGAGATTGTTTTGGAGATAAATTTAGGTTCATTCGATTTTTCAGATTTGGTTAAGGTCCCAAAATACCCTTGTTTTCAAACACATGCATATTATACTAATTGTTTAGGGTCACCAAATGGACAACGGTCAGATTCTTACCCTTCTTGAGGAACATTAAGACTGTATAGCGAACATGGTAAGGATTAACCACCCATGTTGAGGAGTTGTACCTTGTACAAATCCATAAATGGAGAGGGTAGTAGAAACTACAATGGTCGAGATAAGCGTAGGGATGGAGGAGAGGGCCTCCACTTTGTGCGCCGGAGTATGACTTTGATGAGAAATTTTTTTAAACCATTTGGGTCGAGGTTCCGAGTTTCAATGGAAGGATGGACACAAAAGTCTTCTTCAATTGGTTGACTGATATAGATCAATACTTTGATTGATTGGTATGGCATGTCTGAAGAGTGTCTGACAGGGACGCCACATACATGGATATTGGATTCAGACCACATTAGTTTTACCGGCGTCGGAAGAAGCGTAGAGGAAGCTCGGAGGAGAAAGGAGAAAGACGGAGACAAAGAATGCGCAGCGTGCCGCGACATCTACCGCAGCACACCGTGACAGCAGCGCCCCGCCGCCGACGATTTCAAACAGGATTTTAATTTTTCTATGCGAAAGTTGCCTTTTAGTGTTTTACTAGTATTAGGACTTTCTTATTTCGAGTTTAATTATTGGTGGTCTATATATATAGAGGCTTGTAAACACTTTTAGTTAGTTGATTGATTATTTGAATGCATTATTGCTTAAATAATCTTTGCCTGAGATGGGTTTGGTGTGAGGCCAAGCGAGTGATTCCCAATAGCCATTGTTATTTTCTCTATCAAATTTGCTATCTCTCAATCTGTGCTTGCTTCTCTAAATCTCAGCCTAATTGCTTCCTTCGATCCCAAAACCCTAAGCCTTTTGAAACCCTAAATCAAACATAGCCAACACCCTTTTCCAAACCATAAACCGATCTGAAAACCATAAACCTATTACAAAACCAAAACCTATTACAAACTCATAATCTAATTCCGCAACCCTAGTTCGAGCCGTGAATCTACATCGGATCGAAGACGAATGCCTAAGCCTGGAAAAGCTAGAGTCCTATCTCTAGGCCCGATCCCGCCTCAAATCTAATAGGACTTGCGCATCGGATTGGATACCCTATTCGGATCTCACGTGATTTACCTACCGAAATTCTACGAACACCCGAAGGTAGCGTGATAATTTTGAGATTACTCTTGAATTAATTTTATTAATTTCGGCAAATCTCATTAAAAATCATATTCACGCATTTTAGGGCTCCCGTCCCGTGTCAATTTCGGTATCAGAGCCCTAGGTTTTCTAGGTTAGGGCATCTTTGCTTGTCATTTTATTTTATTGCATTGTTTTGAGTCCATATTGCATTCCATATTAGAACCCTAATAGACCATGTGATCACCATGGCTTCGGATGAGGTTCTTAATACTCTTAGGGTCATGCGAGAAGAATTGGGTGCGATTAGTGCACGTTTGAATACAATTGAGCAAGCCCAAACATCCCTAGGAGTTGGTAATGATAGATTACGTGATCGAATCAACCAACTGGAAGTGATGGGTGAGCTGGAAAATCAACACCAAGAGCGTGAATGTCCCCACTTGGAACGTAATGGACGCCAAGACAACCGGAACCGTAGGGATCATCGTAGAGATGACTATAACCCCGAAGTTCAACTCCTTAAGAATATCCAAGTTGAGATTCCGACTTTCGATGGAAAAATAGACCCTACCGTCTTCCTCGATTGGCTTTCTGACATGGACCAACACTTTGATTAGTATGCCATGAATGACAACCGTTGCGTTAGACTCGCTAAAATGAAGTTGGTTGGTCAAGCTCGACTTTTCTGGCTCAATGTCAAGCGCATTAGGATGAACGCGGGTTGTCCTCCCATTACCCGTTGGGACGACATAAAGGAACGACTTACTGAGAAGTATGTTCCTTTATCATACCACCAACGCCTCCTCGACCAGTGGCAAAATTTACGCCAAGGTGATATGCCCGTGACCGATTACATTGCCAAATTTGAAGAGTTCATGATGAGGGCAAAAGTATCGGAAGACCCTGAAATCACTCTTTCTAAATTCCGCACCGGATTGCGACTTGATTTGCAAAAAGAGTTGATTTCTCACCCCGTAGAAACTCTTGAAAGATGATATGCCGTTGTGCAAGATTTTGAACGGTATTTGAAAACTACGGTGGTAAAGAGAACCGAGCCACAATATAGTAACCAACGATCTGGTGAGGGACGATTCAATCCTCCTCCCAAACCTACACAACCCGCCCCTACCAATTCTAGGTTTGAAAAGGGAAAAGGTGTAGTCGGGGAATCCTCAAGGGTTAATTCTCAAGTAAAATACTATAAATGTCATGGGATGGGACACTTTGCTGCCCAATGCCCTACGAAAGAACCCCAAAGGACTGTCTTCATGGAGGGAGAGGAGGATGATGATGAGGTAGTGGCTGAAGAAGTATTTGAACCGGTTAGCACACCCAGTGATGAGGAGGGTGATGTTATTGGTCATGCGTTAGTTGTGAGGTGTGCCCTTGCACAACCTCAACGGGATGAAAAGGATGACTGGCGTAGGGAGAACATTTTCCACACCTATGCCAGATTTGGTGAAAAGAATTGTCGGGTCATTGTGGATAGCGGTAGTTGCACTAATGTTATATCAACTCATGTCGTACGCCGCTTAGGACTGACACCTGAAGCCCACCCGAAACCTTATAAAGTCACATGGGTCAATTCTTCATCCATTCCCGTGTCGAAAAGGTGTCGTGTACCAATTCAGTTAGGTTCTTATTCGGGCACCTTATGGTGCGATGTGGTGCCGATGGATGTGGGTCATATCATTTTGGGAAGGTCGTGACTCTATGACATAGACGTGACTCTTTCTGGTAGATCAAACATATGCACGTTCATGCATAAGAGTAAAAAGATCACTTTACACCCTTTGCCTCCCAAAACACCATCAACCAACACAGTCGAAAAGAAGGGCGAGTCTTCTAAATCCATTAATATTGTGAGCCCTTCTGAGTTCGAAAAAACATCGATAGAAGAGAGTGTGGTCTACGTAGTTATTACCGTAGAGAGTGCTCCCGAGTCGTTGAGTGAGTGTCCCAAGGAGGTTGAGCCGATTTTGAAAGAGTTTACGGATGCCTTCCCTAAAGACTTACCAAATGAACTCCCTCCTCTCCGTGATATCCAACACGCAATAGACTTGGTTTCTGGATCTACCTTACCGAACCTGCCCCACTATAGGTTGAATCCGGTTGAGCACGCCGAGTTGACTCGGCAAGTCAATGAGCTCCTTAAAAAGGGATTCATCCAAGAGAGTTTGAGCCCGTGTGCCCTACCTGCCCTACTTACTTCTAAGAAAGATGGTACGTGCCGCATGTGTGTGGATAGCCGTGCAATCAACAAGATTACCGTTAAGTATCGGTTTCCCATACCAAGGCTCGATGACATGCTTGACATGATGGTTGGTGCCACTATCTTTTCAAAGATAGACCTTAAGAGTGGCTACCATCAAGTCCGAATCCGCCCCGGTGATGAGTGAAAAACCGCCTTTAAGACTAAAGATGGTCTTTATGAGTGGATGGTCATGCCTTTTGGGCTTTCTAATGCCCCGAGCACTTTCATGCGACTCATGACCCAAGTGTTGAGGCTTCTAGGCAAATTCCTTGTTTATTTCGATGACATCTTGATCTATAGCCACGACAAGGATCAACACTTGACCCACGTTAGGCTGGTTTGTGAAACCCTCAAGGGCGAAAAGTTGTTTGCCAATCTCAAGAAGTGCGCCTTCATACAACCTTCTGTTGTCTTTTTGAGATTCATTATCTCGGCCAATGGAATGGTCGCGGACCCCGAAAAGGTTAGAGCCATTGTGGAGTAGCCCGAACCTAAGAACATACACTATGTCCGCAGCTTCCATGGCTTGGCTACTTTCTATCGTCGCTTCATCAGGAGCTTTAGCACCATTATGGCCCCAATTACAGATTGCATGAAAAAGGACTTTAAATGGGGCAAAGCGGCGACAAAAGCCTTTGCTGAGATCAAACAACGAATGAGTAGTGCATCCGTCATGCGATTACCGGACTTTTTCAAAGTCTTTGAAGTTGCATGTGACGCATCAGGTGTAGACATAGGAGTGCTTAGCCAAGAGGGTCACCCTGTGGCCTATTTTAGCAAAAAACTTAACGAGGCGAAGCAAAAATACTCCACCTATGACAAGGAATTCTATGCGGTCGTTCGATCTCTTTAGTATTGGAAACATTACCTTAGACTGCAGGAATTTGTGTTGTTCTCTGACCATGAAGCCTTACGCTTTCTTGCTTCATAGAAGAAGTTGAACCCAAGGCACGCGAAGTGGGTTGAGTACCTTCGAGGGTTCACATTCGTGTTAAAGCATAAGGCTGGAGCTGAAAATAAGGCCGCTGATGCACTTAGTCGGCGAGTGGTGACTTTGCGCACAATGAGCACCGAGGTCATCGGGTTCGAAAAGTTAAAGGATGAGTACCCCGAGTGCCCAGATTTTGAGGTTGAGTACACTATTGTCCTTAGTAACCCGACCAGCACACACTCCGTGTACACCATCCAAGATGGGTTCTTGTTTAAAGGCAATCACCTCTGCATCCATCGCACTTCATTGCGTGACTTTCTCATTTGGGAGATACATGCTGGAGGGATGGCCGGACATTTCGGGCGTAATAAGACTGTTGCGCTCGTAGAGGATAAGTTCATTTGGCCTAGCCTGATGAGAGATGTCGCTCAGGTTGTCAAACATTATCATACTTGCCAAGTGTCAAAACAGACCAAACAAAATACCGGCTTGTACACTCCTTTACCCGTGCCACACACACCGTGGCAAGACCTCTCTATGGATTTCGTGCTTGGACTTCCTAAGACCCCTAGGAAGCACGACTCCATTTATGTCGTAGTGGACCGATTTTCCAAAATGGCCTACTTCATTCCTTGTTCCAAAACCTCCGATGCATCTCATATTGCTAAACTATTTTTCGCGGAAGTAGTACGTCTTCATGGGTTGCCCAAAACCATTGTGTCTGATAGGGATGTTAAATTCACTAGTTATTTTTGGAAAACCCTTTGGCACATGATGGGCACATTGCTCCAATTCTCAACAGCTTACCACCCTCAAACGGATGGCCAAACCGAAAGCACCAATAGGAGCCTTGAGAATCTCCTTCGTAATCTTGTCAGTGATCAAGTTAGGACCTGGGATACCATCTTACCCACAGCTGAGTTTGCATATAATAATTCTATTAATAGGTCCATAGGCATGAGTCCTTTTGAGGTAGTACATGGTCATAGGCCTAGGACCCCATTAGATTTGATCCCCATGTCTGCATGCCATAGAGTGTCAGAGTCTACCGATGCATTTACACAACACATTCATAGTTTGCATGCCGAAATTAAACAGAAAATTAATTCAAGCAACAGTCAACATAAGTTATCTGCAGATGCTCACAGGGGTTCTAAAGAATTTAATGTGTCAGAGTCTACCAATGCATTTGCACAACACATTCATAGTTTGCATGCCGAAATTAAACAGAAAATTAATTCAAGCAACAGTCAATATAAGTTATCTACAGATGCTCACAGGGGTTCTAAAGAATTTAACGTGGGAGATTATGTGATGGTCCGGATTAGGCCTGAGCGGTTCCCATCGGGATCCGCAAAGAAGCTCCAATATCGAGGCGTTAGACGTTTTAGAATTTTGGCTAAGAGTGGTCCTAATGCATACGTACTTGAATTTCCTTCAGGAACAGGAGTTAGTTCAACGTTCAATGTGGAGGACTTGATTCCTTACTTGGGTTTCACCCCACCTCTTGAAAATCCACTCCAGCCACCTCCTAGTCCCAACCCCAACCCAACCTTGCAGCCTGTACCTCTTCCTTCCCCAAGCAGACAGAGAACAGATGAAATAGAGGATATAATCAATGATCATGCCGTCTCTACACATGACGAGGGATTCCAGAAGTACTTGGTTAAATGGGTCGGAAAATCGGAGTCCGAAAACACTTGGATCCGCGAGAATGAAGTTCGCCGCTTGAATCCCGACCTGATAGACATCTACCACGAGCGTGTTTCATCAGTGATAAAACCTTTTTGGTCCAGGAGAATTAACGGGGACGCGACATACATGGACATTGGATTCGAACCACATCAATTTTACCGGCGTCGGAAGAAGCATAGAGGAAGCTCGAAGGAGAAAGGAGAAAGAGGGAGACAAAGAAATGCGCCATAAGACTACACAACAGATCATGAGACACATTGCCCATTGACACATGTGTGATATCATGCCCATGACGTCATTGGTGGCAATGACGCTCGCGACATCTCTGCCATAGCGGCCAGGATTTTAATTTTTCTATGCGAAAGTTGTCTTTTAGTGTTTTACTAGTATTAGGACTTTCTTATTTTGAGTTTAATTATTGGTGGCCTATATATATATAGAGGCTTATAAACACTTTTAGTTAGTTGATTGATTATTTGAATGTATTATTGCTTGAGTAATCTTTGCCTGAGATAGGTTTGGTGTAAAGCCAAGGGAGTGATTCCCAAAAGCCATTATTATTTTCTCTATCAAATTTGCTATCTCTCGATCTGTGCTTGCTTCTTTAAACCTCAGCCTAATTGCTTCCTTCGATCCCAAAACCCTAAGCCTTTTGAAACCCTAAATCAAACATAGCCAACACCCTTTTCCAAACCATAAACCGATCCGAAAACCATAAACCTGTTACAAAACCAAAACCTATTACAAACCCATAATCTAATTCCGCAACCCTTGTTCAAGCCGTGAATCTACATCGGATAGAAGACGAGCGCCTAAGCTTGAAAAAGCTAGAGTCCTATCTCTAGGCCCGATCTCGCCTCAAATCTAACGGGACTTACGCATCGGATTGAATATCCTATTCGGATCTCACGTGATTTACCTACCGAAATTCTACGAACCCGATGGTTTCGTGATAATTTTGAGATTACTCTTGAATTAATTTTATTAATTTCGGCAAATCATATTCACGCATTTTAGGGCTCCCATCCCGCGTCAACGTCGAATCAAATTAGCTAAGATGAAATTAGTAAGCCGAGCCAGAATTTTCTGGACCACTATGGAGCGCCTGCATGAAATAGTCTAACGTCTACCCAATACCCATTGGGAGGACAAAAAAGAAAAACTAACTGGAAAGTATGTTCCTCTGACCTATTACCACCGCTTACTGGACAAGTGATAAAACCTTCGCCAAAGAGGAATGTTTGTCGTTGAGTACATTGAAAAGTTTGAGTATAAGATGAGATGCAATGTAAGGGAGGACCCACAAGTAACCCTTTCTAGATATAGAACGTGCCTCCGTCAAGAATTATAGAAAGAATTGATCCCTCATAGTGTCCACACCATAGTTACCCAGAAACCCTTTTTACCCTATCGTACCAGTCCCCATGTGTACCAGCACCGGGGACTGGTACGATACTCTTTTGAAACATTTCTAGAACGTTTCGAAACGCATTTCAATATATAACTGAAACTCGTTTTATTTAAATAGAAATTGGTTTCTATCATAGAAGAAACTTGTTTCAATTTATATAGAAACTGATTTCTATTAAAAAAGAAACTTATTTCATATTTAATTGATACTTCTATTCTTAAATATGAAACTAATTTCATTCTTCCATATAACAATTTTTTAGAGCCATTAGATTTGGTCAAAATCCAACTCTTATGAATTTTCAAGGACATTGAAATCATTCTTTTTATAAATCATGAAATTGTGGGATGAGCTTCATCTGCATATGATTGACAATTATATGTACACTGCAGAGATGTTTCGAGTAATATTTTTTAATAAGTATGTTTGATAATATATTATACACTACTAACAAATAAATTTAATCACGTGCTTTTACACCCATCGATATATGAATTCAATGAAATCATGTGTCTAAACTCAAAGTTAAAATTATAAATATTAGTACATGCAAATATAATTCTCATATACAGTTTACACAAAAGAAGCACCAATGTTATACCAATATCATATATGTCATCCATTTCGCATCTATGTCGCACTACTAGCGTTCTATGACGAATGCATCTTGTATCTATGTGGTACCAATGTCATATCTATTTTGTACCTATAACACATCCATTACATTTTTATGTTGTACCAACATCATAATGAAGACGTATCAATAAAAAAAAATACCTAAAACTTTGTTCACCTAAACGAACCATTACCAGTACCCGGATTCGTACCAATACCCCATACCAACTCATGGCAACTATGGTCCACACTCTCGAGGAATGTTACTCGATGGTTCAAGAGTTGGAACATATTTGAAGAAGCAGATGGTTGTGCATATTTTGTAACAGTCCATATTAAAGTGCAAGATCAGATGATCACAATCCTCTAATAGTCGTAATTCGTTGGTCGAGACATGTGTGAGTAATGGGGTTCTACTGGAACAATTGGATTGATAAAAAAATGTGATCCACATGGTGCAAATATGGGTCTTCACGGCCCTATATGTGCAGTGTCGATTAGTAGAGTTGAGTCCTTAATGGTTATTGCGGAAGATGACAAAAAATGGAGTAACTATCATTTATGAAACGAGGCATCATGATTTCATAGTACAGTTAAACAAGGATATCCTCCAATCGCAAAATCTAAGAATTGTTATGAGAGAATTCCCATTTTATCTCTATGGCTTTATCTATGAAGACCCTTTATGTATATGCATGTTTCTAGCCTACAGATTGGAATCGTGGACTGATCAAGAGCATAGTCACCAAATCGGGGGTTCAGCAATAATTCGACGAGGTTAAAATTCGGAAAAATCCGGCAAATCCGGGAGGTTTAGGGAAATATTCAGAGGAAAAATCAGTGAGAAAAACTTTAAATAAAAATAAAAATATTTAAAATTATGAAAAAATTAAAAAATATATTTAAAATATTGGAAAGTCACATTTTTTTTGAAAAAATCAGGAATTGTTTGTGAATTTTTGTTATCAGGCTAACTTTCGAAAATTGACGAATAATTCAGGATTAATTAGGGGGACCTTAAATTCGCGAATATTTCAAAAAATCGGGGATTTTTGTGAGTATGATCAAGAGGAGGATACTAACGAAAACATGGACTGGCAAATTGGTTTTTAAAGACCTGTTAAAGACTGGTTGAAGACTCATGTGCACGTGTGCGCCATGCGAGAAGACCCCACTTTAGGAAAATGGGCACACAGGAGAAAATGAAAAAAAAAGGAACTCTACACTATGCAATCTCACTCGTGCGAGTTCCAATTCTCATGCCGGCGAGATCAGGCAGATCGAAGTTTCAAAGCTGCGATAATTCGGACCATTGGATTACCAGTTTCCACCGTTGGATCTTCATGAGCATTTATTTCGACCGCTCCACACTCTTGGCTCATTAAACGTGTGAGGATCATTGCTAGATGCATGTTGTTTTTGAACGTGTGGTGGATTTTGATTTTAACAGTCCATATTAAAGTGAAAGATCAAATGATTGCGATCCTCTAATAGTCGTGATTCTTTAGTTTTTTTTCTATTTTGGGTCGATTTCTAACCTACCCTATCAGTTTTCAGTTACAATTTTTCTGGTTTTGGGTTGGTTTCGGTCCGGCTCGGAGGAGTGATTTTTCGGTTCAAACCTTGCATCCTTGCTAGTAACAAAAACTAATCTCAAAAGGTTGGGCAAATTTCATGTCTCTGTCATTTAAAAACAGATCAACACACAGATCGCAGACAAATATAATAAACGTTGAGTTCATATTGGAAGATGAGGAAGCCTCAAATCTAGAAGATGAGCCATTTATCGAAACAGGAGTAAAAGACCACCAATAAATGAAGAATAATTGAACAAAGAAATATATAAGTACCTGACACCGGCATCCCCGACGATACCGATCGCCATCCCAGCTGAAAGACCGGCAAGGCCACAGGCAAGACCAGAGGAAAGATGGGCATAGCCATCAAAAAGATAGTAGGATTTGGCCTTAGGGTTTATCCCTGTGCTGATGATGACGGCTATGATCAGACCGTAGATACCCAACACACCAGCCATAACTACGGGAACGATCGATTTCATCACCAGCTCCGGCCTCATAACTCCCATTGATGCGACTCCCACACCGCTCTTCGCCGTCCCATAAGCAGCTCCCATGCCTAATTATGAAAAACCATTAAATTAAAACCCTAAAAAGGAAGAGGAAGAAGAAGAAGTATGGAGTTTAGTACATGAGAAAACCAGGGCTGCTGCAGCGCCAAGGAAGCCGAAAAATGGGGCAGTTTCGTCTCCGCTGAACGCAGACATTTTCGGCCGTTGATTTGGAGAGAAGTTGAACGGATCTCTAGATCTCTCTTCTTCTTTCTTCTTCTTCTTCTTCAGGAGAGGAATTATAGAGATTTCTTTTTTAAGTACTTAAGACAAAATAACACCAAATCAATCGGATCACAGGCACATCTCAGCGCCTCTCAGATATTTTACAAAGACACAAGTTTTTTTGGAACCCCACCTCTTTAAGCCGTCTGATTTGTCATGACATTAAACATCTTTAGTACTAAAGATATGAAACATGATCTCTTCTCAGGGCAAGCCGTCTGATTGAACCGGATTTCCAGTTCAATCACATCTTCTGCCCTTTGGAAATAATCGGATTTTCAGTTACATCCTCTGCCTTTGGAAATAGGAGAATCTTGACTACACCTTATCCTATACAAAAGTGAAAATCATAAAAGTCAAAATTCTCTAGCATTAAAGTGGTGGAGATGTGGCTGACGCCGCTATTTCCTCTCTAATCGTATCATGGCAATCAGGCCTAACTGATTGAACAATATTTTTTGATCAACCAAATTTAAAATCATGAGGCCGGGGACGATATGCTGGGGCCAAGCATAAGTGTCCATGACAATAATTGAGTGTAAGAGCAACTTAGGTAAGGTCTATCGGATCTCATTTGTTAAAATGTTATCAAAGTTGGAAAAAATCAATGCACTAAAATTTCGGAGTATTACCTTATATTTTATCTATCAAATAAAGAGAAAACAAAGTTAAAAAAATATTTTTTTTTTTATTTTATATAATATCTCATGGCTGATCAACTCAAACGAGATTTGTTTTTTATTTATCAAGCCATGTGGTCCAGCCAGCCAAGCCCAAAATTTCAATCCCATGTGATCCAGCCAGCCAAGCCCAACCCTGACCCGCTCAACTCTCACTCGGTCCCATATGGGGCGTTAGTAGCAGCCAGCACCCTAAAAAGATCTCCATCGTCAGTCACTTACCATGGTGCTGCTAAGGAAGGAAGAAGATGCATAATAAAGTATTAGGGTTTAGGGAGGAAGAACCGTTGTAGAGATAAAGTAGAATGGGTTGAGTTTTGATTTGGTGCATATGTGGGAGAGCACTTTACATCCCCCAACTCGGTTTCCTAATGTTTCTGACCAAAATGGTAGAAAATGGTAAAGTGGTCTCAACTCATAAAATAAGCAAAATTAGGTGGGTCTCTGTCACGACCCAGAATCCTTATCCGATCTCGAGGACTTAGAATTCTGTGTTATGACATCGCACGCTTGTTAAGGCGATAAGCGGACATACACATAATTCTTATATCGATTTAGCATATGAATCAAGGCATTTAATAGTATCATTTAAAAATAAATGGCTCAAGAAATCAACAGCGGAAAACATAGATGACATTAGTTAAGTGATAAATCCTAATCATACATCTATAATCGAAAGCAAACAGAGATTTTACGTAGGATAAAACAGTCTCGTCCGCCGGATCTATTCCCTCGTCCAAATGGTAGCCGGCGTCCTCACTCTCATGAGCCGCATCAGGAACAGCAACATCCACATCCCCAGTAATGAAAAAATCAGAGTTCTCACCTGCAACTGTTAGTTTTGGGGAGGGGGTGAGTTTACTCCGTAAACTCAGCAGGTTGCACAATCAATCCACTATAAAATACCCAAGTGATCGTGTGTGCAATCGCTTGAGTTGCGGTACATTTTGAAATAAACCAAACAGCTATAAATTATTACAAAAATATCTAAGATCTCATATCTATCATATCGAAACTGAAAAATATAGCATAAAAAGAGAAGACATAACATAAAATGAAAAGACCTGACATAACATGAAATGAATATGATGCATCAAGTTATAATCTCTTTTTGTGTCTGCTTTGTCGACTTATCCTATGTGGCATATCTTAAAACTTAATATTGCTCCATACGCCTACACAACGTACTTCGCATCTTACTTAATTTACGTATACGACCTGTGTCAGGGCCGCTGCTTGAGCCTATCACGCGAGGTCCACGTGTAGATAACCACCTAACCTTCATATCATAACGTATACCATCATCCAGCCCGATAAGGTTGCATGCTTTTAAATCAGTGTCCCCTTACGTTCGGGACACTGTCGTAGCGTATTGTCCGTAAAACCCGTCTTGGCTGTAGACGTTGGATCTTGCGATTGCACGCAAGACATGGCACGTGTAGAAACTTAATTTATATTTTGTTAGCCTTCACAACGTACCTTATCTGTATTCGTATCTTACCTTATCTTACATATCATTTCTTATTGTTTGCTTAAAACTTAATTTGAAGTGACTGACGGTGCGATAAGATTAACAAAATCACGATTTCCAATGGACGGGTTCCGTAATAACCTGAATGTACTTCGTGTGGCAACCCATACTCCCTTAGAGGTGTTGCATCCGTACATGGATGCCTACATTTCAAGTTCCACGTGACCGTGACGGGAACACCACCATGACGAAGGCTTAAAAGTCGTCTGATATAGCTTATTTCTTTTTAATTATGCATATGCCCTATCGTGATTTTTCTATGTAGTGCATGCCATATGATGAAAGGACTAACTTGGCCAAAAGAAATTATTTCATACACCTTACATACTTGTGAATATAAAATAATAATTAAATTTTGAAGATAACAGATATTTCATACAAAAATTTTGGAGAAACCTTCATGGGCCGTTAGATTGCTTAGAGAGTATCAAGCTTATAATTCTTAAAGTTTTCTAAGTGGTATGTGTGTCGAGACATTTTTCTAGTTTTGATCCAAGAGTAGATCAAAGAGACGGGTCAAATAATCTCCTTAGTTATACACGGGTTTATATCCCTTATCAAATCTTTCAAACTTGCAGGTCTCAAAACACATCCTCAAAGTTTTAGTGGCACTTTTCTGATCCATTAGATTACATTGTGTTACTATCGAGATCATTTTGAAGTTGGTCCTATGGGCTAGTTGCGCCTTGATTCTCAAAAATTAAGGGTCAAAGGGAGTTGATGGCGTTATTCCATGTGACACCTAAGGCTAAAATAAGAAGACATGAACTTAGAGTCATCTATCATCTAATCTGAGCCATTTGATAGTTAGACAATAAAATTTTACATAAGATTGGTTCTTTTTGTCCCGATCCTGATTCGACCTCTAGGACACTAGATCTTTAAGTCAACCTTTTACAAAAATCTAGGAGTCACGTGCACACTTAGTGTACCTACCATGTGGCGATCAGATTGAACGGATCTGAACCATCAGATACCTAAGAAGAATAATTTTAAGGTGTTAGGTCTTTGGGCCCAAGTTATTTCCGCTTCTAAGGCCTCAAATCTAACGGTCAATCCTTACATGATCGGTAGTGTCCAAATGGAGGTTCAATTTCTTGATTTGTGTTTCGATTTCTCGGATTCTGGACCGTTAGATGTCTCAAGATATTCACTTTATAAAGACGGACCATGTCTACACCATTTCTTGGGTTGGCCCCACAAGGTCCAACTATAATCTATTTTATTTAAATCTAATGGTGCCAAGGAATGGTTGCACCAAGTTAACCATATCAAGTAAAATCTCTAAAGCGTACAACTACAATGGTTATCATGGGCAAGCTATCACCGGTATTGATAGTGTTTGGTCGGGCCAAAACCCGAACTTCGATTTATACCAGCCATAGAAATCATAAATAAATATATGCATATACATATATTTAACCAATCAGGGGCCACCTGATAATTTCACTCTAGTCCCTCTCTAAACTTCTATGTATTAGAAGTTGGGTCTCATTCTCTCTCTCCTTAAGCCTATGCTAAACCATGACATAGGTGTCTTTCTCTCTTTAGATCGAAATCTGACCATTTGTTTCATAGATGGTAAGCTTTTTATTTATTCGATTTATGGGTTTCAGCTTAGAGGTCCTTAATTTGTTTATTGTAATGGGTCAAATTAGGATTCTCAACTGGCACAAAAATAATCAAGGTAGCAACAAAAAAGAACCCAAGTATTGCAGTATACTTGTAGGCTCATATATGGGGGGCTCTACATTTATACATACATCTATATAATATATAGATCTATAAATATATGTGTGTTGTTGCTTTGCAGGTGTACGTTTGGAGAGGAAGGTTGGTCTGTTTGTCTGGTCTCCCTCTTCTTCTCTCTAGATTACAGCTTTAGTAATTAAGTTGCAGGGGACATGGGAGTGAAACAGAGACAGAGTTGCCTAGTGGGATTGAGTTCTGTGGTAAGAGGGATTGAGTCTCTCTCTCTTTTATCAGGTAAGCATATAATTATATATATATATATATATATATATATATATATATATATATATATATATATATATATATATATATATTGCCTATTACAGATAGGGAACAGATAGGGAAGGAAGAAGAATAACTTGAAAATGAGGGGTTTAATATCCTTGCTAAGCACATGCAAGATTATATATTTGTATATGAGTATATTTATTATTAATTGATGATTGTTTACTGTTATATATAAATACATACAAATTTATGTTTTTGTAGGTGAAACAAAGGAGATTGGAGGAGAAGACAGCTAAGAGAGGTTGGGTCTTTTCCCTTTCTCTCTACGATTATCTTTCCAATCCCCCTGCTATCCTTCTCTCTCTCTCTCTCTCTCTAAGATATTCTATTGGGTTCCTTGGGACAAGGGCGTGGACCAAAGTAGAAGAAGCAACCTCATATAAGTATCATGCCATATATATATATAACAATATCTAAATTTGTTCATAAAACAGTACATATAACACTATATAAATAAAACGGTGTAAATCTCCTTACTTTCTATATATGTATCATCTTTTTCCTCCCTACAGGTGCCATTAATGGAGTTAAGGAAAGACAGGTATAAGCGTCTTTTAATTTTTTGAAAAATAGCCAGATATTTTAAGATGGATTGAGGGGCACCCACCTGTCGGAGCGTGTACGGGTTGATTTCGATCGATTCGACGACACAACACTCGACGCGTTGTTTCGGCAATGCGGGAGATGTAGCGGCAGCCCACGCGTCGATTGGACGATGTGGTTTCGGTGGTGGTTCGGCGGGTGCTTGATTAAACGCGATAGAAAGAAGAGTCGGTTGTGTTCTTGTCAAAAGGAAGAGATGGATGAAGGAGGAAAGGGGGCTAGGGATTTTGGAATTTATAGATACGAGGTGAAGGTTTACATTGGGCAATGATCACTGAGAAGGAAAGAGTCTAAAGACTCCAAATTTCCTTATGAAATTGGAGGATCTTGGACATTAATCGGTAGGTTTTTGTTTACTAATAAAAAATATACTAGATTTGCTAGCTGGTAGACGAGTCTAAGATAATTATGAAGTTTCTTAAATATGAGTGAGTTGGGTTTGAGTGTAGAGCACTCATATGGGGCTCAGTGCTCCACAATACTTAAAGCCATCGAATGGCCCTCCTTTTATCCGGGTCATAATAGTCTCATGCCCATTGCCTAATGCAGGAAAAGGTAGGAAACAAGTTTTTTTTTTCACTTTCCTAATTGAAATCATGTATTCGAACGAGGCCTTAGTGTTTGCATTTTTCATTGGATGAGATGGCAGTCAAGATTTTCTTTTTTCTAATGGTTGAAAAGATTTTCTTTTATCTAATGGCTGTAAAAGTGGTTGGACGTCATTTCGCTACGGTATGTAGGGGAAAAGCCATCCTTTGATTGTGTTGATTTAAATGAAAAGATTAAATCTTTCGTTTGTTAATTAGTGTGAGCCGATTAGTTAAATAGGCAGTTAAATAGGCAGGGCTAAGGGATTGGGAATGCCAGCCCATTAGGCACATGCTATGTGGAAAATAAACAACTTCAAAAACACAATTTATGACCCCCACTAACTATGTACTAATGGTCTAGACCCGATTTTCCATGTTCATTGGCATAGTCACATAGAAGATTGTGAGGGCTTAAGCTCTCATTTAAATATAGAGAAAAGTATTTAAAGGCGCCCCAAAAATATTTTTATTATTCTTTCCGTGACTTTTTTTTTTATCATCAAATAGTAGTCGTGTAGCTACAAAATGGGTTGCATCAACGCGCGGCCCTTTTCTATGCTATTCTGAAATTACCGAATAGCCATTTTCTATGATTCTTCGTCGGTCGTCTCCTCCCTCCTCCCTCTTTCACAGCATTAAACGATTTCTTCTTCTCCGGAGGCTATGGGGTCTCGAAGTTCGCCGGAGTTGAAACAAACGTCGGGATTGATCGGACAATACCGATTGCTTTTGATAGTAGTAGCGATAGGATCAGACGGTCAAGATTCATCAATGGGATGTCGTGTGTTTCGATCATCAAACTACCGGAATCCGGTATGAATCTGATCAGAATATCTTCGGAGATTCGAGGAATTCCGGCAAAAAAAAAAGAAGCATCATAATCTTCGTGTAGCTCTTCGATCTGACAGAACAGTGATTGCTCGATCAAATCGTCCGTATCGGACAGTCAAGATTCTTCGAGAGATACGGAGGTTCAGAGCTCATATATGGGGCCCTTGGAATCGTTGGATGCTTTGGAGTACTCGTTGCCCACCACTCTGAGAGAGCTTGAGTTGATGGAGATAGGTTTATGGCATAAAAGGAAATTTCATTAGTTTTTAAGGGGAGATATATTAGAAGGGTAAAAATGTAAGAGAAAAGTATTATGGGCGCTATAATTGTAAAAAAAGACGCATAGGTATTTTTGGTGATAAAATAAGGCGCAGGGCACCATTTGGACAAAAGCCCTTAAATATATAGAATTTCTATGAAATATGTGTCTTATACACCTTTATTTGTATATAAGCTCTCAAATCTATGATGTAGAAGTCTCCAAATCGAGAATAAAATAACTACTAACATTATATTTCCTTTGTAGCCCCCACTAACAAAGATTCTTGGCTACGCTCCTGGCCATGCTCTAAACTCTTTACTCGGTCTATGGCCAAATTGATCTAAGTCGGGTTTACTTCAGTCAAACTCTTTATTTTTATTTTTTTTAATCCTTAGAAATAACATACCCTTAAGTTATAAAAATAGGGCACTTTAGAAAATAATGCTCCAAAAACAAACTTTTTAGCAAAAAAGATCTGACATCAAACATTTTAGAAAAACGGTGCTTTCACGATTTTCTGAAGTTCCAAAATCTGTGAAAGCACCATTTTTCTAAAACGTTTGAGGTCGGATTTTTTTTGTTAAAAAATTTACTTTTGAGGCATGTTTCTCTAATTATCTCTAAAAATAAAACCTTTATTTATGCCTATAAAATAAGATTTTATATACAACTATACCTTTGAGGATAATTAGGCCAACTAATTAAGTAGAAGTTACACACACCTTAAGAGTCTTTGGAAATTAGAAGATAATGTAATACTTGCCCCTCTAAACTCGGTCAATCAACCAGTTACTAAACCAGGTCAATGAGCTTTTATGTAGGAGCCCTCAATAATTGGATAAGGGCCAAGAGAGCTATAACTTGTTCAAATTTATATTGACACGCGACAACTTCCACACTAGAATAGTGCCGTGGCACATAGTTTAGAAAAGAAAATAATATTTTTGAGATTTGTGCCACATTGAACACCATCTAAGCAACTTGATTTGAAGGTTGGCTGGTTTAACAAATGATTAATTTTAAAAATAATTAGCTCTCTATTTCAAAATTGAATTATATAGCGAAGGATAGCGGTATTTACAATTAAAGAGATTTTTTGTGTAATTGTTGGTTCCATCAGTAGCACTGTTGACTACTTTGAATTGGATGATGGAGATCGCTTTTCGATCCAATCTTTCACACAATATATCTTGAGATCATGGTCTACCTATCAAAATGCAGGTGCTGATTCCACATGACAGATATTCATGATCACAGTGTACCATGAGATTTGGGGATGTATGTCACATGGAATCAACATTTGGTCATCTAATATGTGGGTTATGATCTCAAGATCTATTACGTGAAATATTGGGATAAAAAATCGATGTCATCTGATCTAAGGCGGCTAATAATGTTAACGGTGAAACTATCAATTGCGCAGAAAGAATCTTTGGCTGTAAATATTGCTATCCTTTAACAAAATAGGATGGACAAAAGTTTTACACAAAATATTTGGTCAACATATATTCTATTCACAGGATCCTAGAAAAGTATTTAATAAAACACGATTAGCATGCATTTTATTTCATTAAATATTTTATGATTTTTGGCATTTACCTACCTAAGATGTCTTATTTGCACTCGACCTCCTGTGTTTTACTTATTTACATTGTGACCCTCACTTTTTTGTTTCCTTTACTTATTACTCGCATGGTGATGGATTCTTTGACAAAATAATTGACTACTTTGTGAATCAATTGATGATGATATTTTTTGCCCGATCATTGATCTAATTGATCTTGAAATCATGAAACTACAATCAAATGGTCAAATTTTGATTTCATATGACAATGTCTTGAAAAGATATCAAAGAACTATATTTCATTTATACCCATGATAATCATGTAGAATCAAAATCTGACCGCTTGACGGCAAGCTTTTGATCTTAAGATTGGTAAAAAATGATCTTCATTGTTTGATTTGGAGTAGTCAAAAATTAATTTTATAATAGCTAGCGATTGATTCGCCACTCTAGGGGTAAAAAGAAAAAGAATCACAGCAACAAAAGCCACAATGTAAAGAAGTAAAACACGAGAGTGAAGTGCAAACAAAACACATCTTAGGGGCTAAATGCAAAAAAACCCAATATTCTTAGCTTCGCACATGGCTAATTATTTCAAAATGAATCTTTTTTCAAAATTTTATTTATACGAGGCTTTGATTTATTCTTGTACATGAGATTAAAAAGAAAGACGATGCTATTTTTTAGATCTCTCCCACATGAAACACTATTTAAACCCGGCTGATTTGAGACCATAATATCAAGATTTTCTAGGGGACAAAATGGCACTGAACCTTAAGGTCTCAGGTTTAATCCCCAACTTATCAAGTAAAAAATTATGATGTAAAGAAATAAAAAATAAAAAAGGATAACTCTAAAAGCGCCCGCGCGATATCTAGAAGTGCCCCCATCCCAGACCGCTTAAAATCAATGATTCTTTTAAATCAAATGATGGAGGTCTCATCTCAGCGTGATCTTTCACACAATAGATCTTGAGATTATGGCACACCTATCAAATGGCCAGTTTTTTGTTCTATGTGTCAAATATAAAAAAAGATGGCCCTTGAATCATACGACACACATTGCGCTCAAACATGATTTTAGGGCCTTTTTGGAGAGATTTGTGACACATGGAATCAAAACCTAACCGTCCGATAGGTATGACATGATCTCAAGATCTATAGGGTGGAAGATTGCGGTGAAAAATGATTTCCATACTCTAATTTGAAAAAATCAATGGTTTGAGACATGAGTGCTTTCAGAGAATGCGTACCCAATGAAAAATTATACTTAAACCTTATTAGTAGGTTGTCAATGGACCGGATCGAGTGGCTCGATGGCTGGGTGCCCTTAACTTGGCGCGGTATCAGCCAGGTTGAGTGGTAGCCAACCTAAACTAGGTCGGGATAGGATCAGAGTTCCAACGACTTGGCCCGGCCCAACATGTGTATTCATAGCTTGAGATGAATCTAAAACCATCTATTTTGAAATTTGACAATGACACGCACTCCACCTTCATCACATCCCACTTAACCTAAATTAAATACTTTGGACATGATCCTGTCGCCATTGGGTTGTTCATAGGTTGTCATGCTCTCAAGCAATAGTGGCGATGAATCGTCATAAACTTTGAATACCACAACTTCTGGATGGTTGATTTCTAACTGCAATGTTCAAGGAAACTCACAAGAAATCCTTCATCCCAACACTTGATGGAAGCTCGAGAGTTAAAGTTGAAGTGCACCTTCGTCGCATTAGTTGCCAATACCATTGTCCACATAAGAGAAATATTTGTTCTCACACATTATCTTGAGTATAGGATATCAGATAGGGATTATGTGTGCGGTAGAGAGAGAGAGAGAGAGAGAGAGAGAGAGTAGAGCATTAATATATTGAGTCTGCCAAACGCAATATTGAGCACGCCCAATTTGATACTGAGTTGGACATTACGATACCGAGTCGGGCAATGGGATAACGAGTTGGTCCGTCTTCATGCCATGTAACCCTATCTTGACATAAGTCCGAAAGACTAGATATCAAGACATATAGGATCGATATCGTGTCCTCTGACACGATATCGAACACGTCGACTGGACATCCAATCATCCAGTCTCGATATCAAATCCCAGGATACTAATTATCTCTACATCTTTGAGCTGAGTTAAAAAATGTCATAATAATAGGTTAATAAGAGGAATAAATTTTGACAAAAATTATAAAAATAAAATAACAAAAATCAAAATCCTCACTTCTTTTGCATCCTCTCGCCCCTATCTGGTTAGCTATAAATCGAGTCATATACTCATATCCTTCTCTACGAAATCCAACGGTTTAACTTAGGAGAGGTATCGCGTGTATAGTATGAACAAGACTGAATTCGTTTTTTCCTACACAGAATGTAGAAAGGGTCAAACCAACTGCATGTCACGCTCTTTGATTCACATGATTGTGAGTGTTCATTTTTTATGTTAAAAACACTCGACTACACCATAAGAAATACCTGCATAGATGATTAATAAAATTATTAACGCTAACATTTCACAATTCAAGTGTCAAAATTTAAGTAGATAACCATAGTATCAACTACCGGCCGATACCAATACATATCAGTTTTTCAGTAAACCGATTCAAGTATCAGGGCGGTATCATTTATCAGACCGATATGGGTCTGTATAGGCCGATACTGACCGATACAAATAAAAAAAAATCTATGTCTTATACTTTTTTTTCAAAAACAAAACATACTCGCCGACACCGTATAAGCCGGTATGTACCGGTCCAAGGTGGACTGATACCCAGTACCGATACTGAGTTTCATAACCTTGTAGGTACCTGTATCAAGTGATTTTACATGCCACGTAACATAATGAGACGTCAAGAAATTTTTCTTCTCAAATTAGTCACAATATGGCTACAACAGGGACATGAATCCAGTTTTCAGAGGTTTACGTTTTTTTTTTCTTAATTAAGGATTGTATGATCCATGTCTTTCTTAAATAAAATTACAAGATAACAAACAAAGTAATATTGTTAAAACTATCGGTGTGAAGGTTTGTTACTTACCAATATCATTGGTTTCTAAGAAGAAGCACTTTTCCACTTTTTATCATAACGCATCTGATCTCTAATTATTTTAAGTCTAAAACTGTGATATTTAATTCGCTGGTGTTGTAGTCCCACATCGGGTAGGGAAAATTCTTGACCCTGAGCTATATGTGACTGCGGGCGCTATATGTCATGACGCATTTTGAGTGAGGACTTCAGTCTATGTCAAAAACAAAACCAGGGCAAGGACCTTAGCCCAAAACCGGACAATATTGTGATATGCGGGTCTGAGTAGTCACAGAATGGTATCAGTCTGACCCTAGGCTATATGTGATTGTGGAAGCTACATGTCATGTGTTTTGAGTGGAGACTTAAGCCCATTCCAGAAATAAAACCGGGGCGGGGATCTAAGCCCAGAACCGAATAATATTGTGGCATGTGCGTTTGGGATTCGATTCGCTAGAAAATAGCGAGTTATTGCTTTGTTTTAAAGTAGAGAAGCATAATTCGTCGTACTAATTCTCGTCACCAATTGGTGAAGTATAACCGTTAATAATGCAACAGCATACCATATCAGTACTCATTACAAAATAAACTTAAAGAATCATACATAGAAAAGCTGGCACTTCTCCACGTCTCCCCGCTCCTAAAGGCTCTGCATGGTCGTCATCTCCAAGTTGCTGCAATCTTCTTCCAAAATCTCCCCGTAGATTCCGACTCAGTGCAATATTCTCATACAACCAAAAAAGATAAACCAACTTATGTTATTTCCTTTCCAATCTTAAGGGTTAGCTAATCCTACCCCTAACGAAATGAATTCGCTCCATAACAGCAAATTGTGAATTGCGAAACAAGCAAACTAGCGAACCAAGTACCATAAGTCTAAAACATGCATCCATAACCTACAAAAAATAAATTTAACTTAAGATAACAATGTAACTACTTTACCCACTAACTCCAACCATAGCATGATAGTGACAAGTTATAGAGTTATCAAGCCACACTTTCCTTGTCCAACACATTGGAAACAAGAAAATGAGCATTTAGTCAAGGCACATATTTATAAATGATGTAACAATAAAAATACATAATTGTTCGAAAGAACAACTTATTGTCGTAGCATATATTTCTGCTCGTCCGTAACTATCTCGTATTTCCTCCCTTTTTCTCCACTCCTTTTGTCGTTGTTCTCTTCTTCTGTGAACAAGTTTTTTCCCTTGAAGCCACTTACTGTTACAGAGAACCTTATCCCGACCTTGATCCTTCCCAGCCTCCTTATCCTTCTCCATCCTGAACTTTCAGGGTTTGGGGTTTAAATAGTTCAATTGCGAATTTTGTCAGAGGTCTCTCTTGTTTGGGTTGTGTCGCTAGTACTTTGGGCTGTTTGCTAAGTGGATGCTGTGATTTTTTGAGCACAAGGTTGTACAACAGGAAACTTTAAAACTTTTCAACATTCGTTCCACCAATACTACAGCCCCCTCACCAACACCATCGCCGCCTCACCTGGTTCAAAATATTAGAACAGAACGGACGACAGAACTTCCTCCTATGAAAAAGAAACAAACTGACCTCAAAGAAAGTAATAGGCTGAACTCTTAAAACAACTAATATCTCAACGAATGCCACTCAAGGCAACATGATAGCGAGTGGATCGATCGAATCGACTCGTCTCGATATCGAGTTGATCCATCTCGATATCGAGTCGGCCTATCACGAGAATGCATTGACTGTCTTGATATCATGTCACCTGACTCGATATCGGGATGTCTGACTTGATATCGAGTTGGTCAACTCATATCTAAATGGACAAATCAATATCAAGCCTACTGACTTGATATCGAACCAACCGAAGCGATGTTGAATCAGTATGATTCAATATCTAGCCAACGGATGCAGTATCTACTCGACCGACTCAATATTGAGATGGACCAACATGATGTCTATCAACTAAAAAATTTAAATATACCTTATTTACTTTATCTTGCACGGCCCTTAAATTCTTTCTTAAAGACTGTTCTCCTTCTTCAATGTCATTTCGTTTCCTTGCTTGTTCACTAAGGCGCATTACTTTCACCTCGAACAAGCTATGCGCTCTCTTCAGGTGATTTATTTCTTTCCTGTCCCCCGATGCCATTGACCTTCGTCCCAGGGACCTTCATGTAATGTGTACTTTTTCTTACATAGGTTGCTTCTTTTATTCTCTTCGTCTTTTTCTTATTTTTCTAATAATTTTCTTCTTTAGTATCTTCTTCCTCTTCTTCTGCATCTTCTCCTTCTTAGAGTTCTCCCAATCATAGTCACAAAAATCGCTGAATTATTGAATAATTCACGATTTTTGTGAGAAACGAACAAAACACGAACTATTCACATTTTTTTTTTTGAAAAAATCGCCGAAATCGCCGAAGTACGCGAATAATTCGGTAAAAACGCAAACATCACCGAAGTCTGTTACCTATAGCGTACACGCCAAGTTACTTGCAAGTTGCAACTTAAAAGTTAGAAGTAACTTGCTATTTAAAAGTTACTTTACTATTTAGGAATGTGCAACTTAAAAGTGAAAGCTTTTATTATTTTATATATATATATAAAAGTTAAAAAGTACAAAAGTAAAAAGTTAAATGTAACTAAAAGTAAAACTCCTCTCTGTCTCTCCGGTCTCCTCTCTCAAACCCTTCGTCTCTCTGATCTCCGCTCTCATACCTTTCATGTCTCTCTCACAACTTAAAAGTTAATATATATATATATATATATTTATTTATAATTATATATTTATAATTTTTATTTTTTTTTATTTCCCCGAATTGTTCCCGAACTTCTCGAATTTTGCGGGATTTTTTCAGATTTTAACTTCGTCGAATTATTACCGAACCTCGATTTTGTGACTATGCTCCCAATTAGTATGTAGTTGGCATTTTCCCTTTCACATAACCTTTCAACTTTACTTTCTCTTTCACATAATCTCTTTGCTTTTATCATTGCTTTCTCTTTCATCGTCTTCTTTTCTATCTCCTTCCTCTTTTGTTGAAAATACTCATCTATCATATTATTTTCTAACTCAAACTTTGAGTTCAAGACTGAGTCTCTACTACCGCAAACTGTGTAAAGAAAAGAGAATATAACCAAATAAACATGAGTAAAGAAAGATTCATCAATAATTATCCTATACAGGAAATTTCACAGATTACCTTTGATTTGAGAATTTTTTAATGAAAGAAATCTGGAGTCCTCAGATACTTTAAAGACTTCCATTTGAAGATCCTCAAAATTGATTTTTCTGTTCATCCTCTAGGGAGCAATATAAGGTATATATTCATATGCCCAGATCTGTTTCTGTTAAATAAATTATAATTTGAATAATATGAGTATCCGTGCAGAAATGTAAATACACCTAAAGGGAAATAGTGCAGTCATTACTATTGAACTCTTTATTTTTTGCTTTTCTTCCTCTCCAACATTTCCTACTGACTCAATTAAATAGTTATAAACACTTCACCCCATGGGAACTCATTGAAATTGGTCGCGTTATCTACTAATTCTAAGCATGCCATCTAAGAATGGTATGAGTTTGGCAAGTAGGAAGGTGCAGATTACAAAGAGCAAAAATAATTTGAGGAATTCATCATGAAATAACTTCCTATTTTTGTCTTTTAAAATAACATCTGTGACACCCCGCTTAACCATCTTCTTTCCTTGAAAAAACTTGAGGCGGATGGACTCTTTCCCATCTATTGGTCCCAACCGTCTGGGATCCACCCGTCCAAGTCCTAAAATCAATATTATATCTAACTTCCTTCAGACTCAATTTTGTATTGTGTATTTTGAATATATTTCCGCAGACCAAAAAACACAACATTCCATCAATTAGTTCTCGCATAATAACCATTTTCCCTAGAACGCTAAAAAGTAAACAAAAAATAGAATCAGTCAGTATTCTCTTTTGCTCCAGCATACATCTACTATATAAATTGTTAAGGCCAACTATACCCATTAGAAATGAGAGGATAAGAGGACAGACAAACAACTTACATAATAAATTAAAGCAATGCTAGATAATAATAAATATGAAATAAGTAAAAGGTTAATAACCTGTTTATATATAAACTATCATGTTCATATGTAAAGGATCTAAGGTAATGGTAGTTGAAACATAATAATGAGTGAAAGGTCTACATTCAAAAAAATTAGGGATTTAACAGTTTAACCTGAGCCGACTTGATATGGAGTCAATATCGAATCAGCTAACTATCGAGTCGCTGATATGATAGCATATCGATTAATAAGATATCAAATTGGATAACTAGTTATCGACTCGACTCAACAAGATATTGAATTGCTGCTTCAGAAAAAAATTAAAATAACTAATTTGAAAAAAGAATACCTAAATTGGAGCCTCCAGCAAGCGCCACACGATTGGCACGGGACAACGAACCTAAGATCCGTGAATGCCCATGATATGATGATTTTGCCGAAATTAAACAAATTAATTAAGCAATCAATCACAAATTAAAGCGATACCTTCGAGTTTCTCGAGGTGATCCGAGAGATAGAACTCTCGCTTCATCTAGGTCGGGGCATTGGATCGTAGTTCTTCGTGGAATAGGGAGTTCCTCGCTAGGGCTTTCAATGGAAGCGATCAATGGCACGAGTTGAATACGCTCAAGCCTAACAACGGTCGTGGATCGACAGGTAGGGTCGGATTCGATCAACGAGGATGAACATTGAGGGTATTCTAGATCTAGGGTTTGGGGATTGAAAGAATCAAATGAAAGGAATATTAGATGTAAGAGGTTGTGGGAGAATAGGGGAATCAAGCAAGAAAAGAGATAAGAAAGAAGATCAAAGATAAATGGGCATCTCACCCTTGGCCTCACACCAAACCCCTCTCGGGGAAGAAGACTCACTCTTCAAGCTCCTCACAAGTCAAAATGCAATGCATTCTCATTCATTAATCATCAAATGCCAAAAATGGCTTACAAAATTGTGCTTTATAGCATTTACAAAGAAAATACCCTAAAATAGAGAAATACTATGTTACCCAAAGTGGTAACTTACATTTGGACACAAAAGAACAAAATTTAAGGTCAAATACGCCACTTAAGCCGCTGGGGCTGGGATTTCCACGGATGTCCATCCTGGGGCCCACAGACGTCCATAATGCTCACGGGCGTCTGTAGTGCTACAGACGTCCGTGAGCACTACAGACGTCCAGATTTCAAGGCCTTTACTGTTTTGTGCTACGACCCTCAAAATCCGGACGTCTGTCCAAAAGACTACGGACATCTGTTGCCTGATTGTTTTTGTGCCTCTTGGGCTGACCCCTGGGATCGTTCCTCAATGGTTCTTGACACTTTGTATGGTCTGAACCCTAGGCCTTTGTTGGTGGCGTCCCCGTCAACGATCCTTCTTGATTTCCCTATTCATCGCTCCACACGTTCCTTCTTGATTTCCCTGTTCATTGCCTTTCTCACAACTTGATAAATAATTTTAAAAAGTGACAAAGTAAACTATAAATGTTATTTTTATAGCCTGCAGCCCTGGAGGACATTCTCACCATTTTGCAGGGCATGGCGCTGACATGGAAGCAGCTTTGCTCCGAGCCGACCTCTGTTACAAAAAGTGATACTAGGGCCTCTTATCAGAAGAGGTGAAAATGGGAGGGCCGAAAGCGCAAATTTTCCTTACTTTAAAATGGCCTCAAAGAATATTAAAAGGCTAGCATCTACTTCAAATTCATAAGATTGAAGGTTTAGGTTCAAAGATATTGACAAGCTGCTCTATTGTCAATTTGTTGATCAGATAGCATCGACTGTTGGTACCAGTCTTAAGTGGTAGGGCTGTCAACTGGCTAAGTCTGCCCATGACCTGACCCACCGGACCAAGTCTTGAGCCGGGTCAGGCATATAAGCTTTGGCTCATCGGCTCATGAGTGTGTGCCACACAGAAAAACAAGTGCACTTGTGAACGTTTCATCCATTGATGTAGGTGATGGCCGATTAATCCTTTCATAAATGTTGGCTGGAATGAGAGCAAGATGTTGATGAGCCTTTTAGGGACCTGACTGAAACCTGTTCCCAACTCAAACACGGTCCAATCCAATAATAAACAGGCCGGGTCTGCATCTATCCTCACCTAACATCCCAATCCATTGGTGACTCCTGTCAGGTCTGGTTTGAAAAAAAATAAACCCGTTTATTAGATGGGTTAGGCCCACAATCTATAACAATCTGATCTAGCCGGGTCCATCAGTATTCCTACCAATTACGAGTTGGTAGTAGGTAAGCAGCCCAAGTGCAACGTGACTGGGTTCATGGGTCACATTTTTTATACTTGCAACGTGGTTTCATCATGTGTATCGTGATTTGAAGACCATGATCTAGAGATATACGGTATTGAAGATTGGGACAAAAAAACATCTCCATAGTGCGATTCAAGCAGTCGATGCGTTTTAAAATTAAGAAAACCATGTAAATCTCTGACACCACCATAGAGGCATTGACTGCTATGAATAACAAGATGGAGATGTATTTTCATCTTAATCTTTGACATTAGATCACGATTTCAAATCACATGGCACACCTGATGAAATCATGTGACAAGTACAAAAAAAAGGTGACCTGTGAACCGGTCACCTAGCGCTCAGGCCGCTTACTTAATACCACCTCACCACTTAATGGATGTACTTCCCGTATGAGCTCCATTTATGCTGTGCTTGGATCATCCCTTTTGACTACGTGGCCTGCATGACTGTAGATCCAAACCCTCCCAAGACATCAGTATCAATAAATACATCTAAACATCAAGCAGATTAGCTGCACTTTTGCATATTAAACAAATATGGCCCCACAAACTTTTTAATATGTCCACTTGGAAACCCTAGATCGAATGGGTCATATCATCCACCTAGCATGAAGTTTAGACTTTGGTCCATCCTAAGATCGCAGATTTGAGCCCAGCTTACCCTTTTGAAAGAAATAAAAATTAAAAAAAAGAAAGAAAAAAAGACGACTTTGGTCAACTAATATATATTTTGTACTTTTCTTTTTAAGACCAATAAAACTTATAATCAATTTATAAAATTGTCTTGCTAACACAATTTGAACCAACTCATGTTATACACCAGTGACATCAAATTGGAAATTTAGACAAATGATTAGAATCATCTGAACAGCATAAATTTAAACTTTGTTCCATCAACAAAATGAAATGACACATCAATAATTCAAACTGGTGATCACGTTGCATGTGGAGAGAAGAGATGGCAAAAAAACACAATATACTCATTCAATCTATTAGGCTTAAAAATAGAATACTGATTGGTGGCCATCACGATAGACACCATCATTTCGATTTATTTGAGTTCTTATACATTCTTTTACATTTTTTTAAAAGTATAATAGGTAAATCTTAAAGGGGATATCCGAGTCTGGGAGAGTAGTGAGTGGAGCATCCTCTAAGATGATAATCAAATATATCTGAAACTCGGCTTGGGTTTATGCTGGGAAGATTAATTAAAGTTTTATTTTATTTTTCTTTGACGAGGGCAAAATTTTATAGAGTAAAAGTTTGTATCGTTCTTATCAATTTGGAGAACACCTACAATGGATTTCCGAGCAAATTATCTAGTGGATATTGAGAAAATGCATCACAAATTAATATATTGAGATTGTTTATAATGCATGAAGAGACCTGTAACAACAGGAGTAAAACCACATAAGCAAAAAAGGATTCTGCACTGCAACTTCACAAAAAGGAAACCTTACTAGCTTGGAACAGCGACAATTGCAACAAGAAGCAGCAAGAACACAAAATTGTCCACAATCCAGCCAAGATGGAACCACAAGTTTCAATGGCATATAGCACATAGGCCTGCAAAAAGAACAGAACAAAAATATGCAATTAGTGGGCAACACCTAAAGAAATGAACTTCTGGATGTCTGAATATTTCTGTCCCCAAGAGGAGCAAGGCAGCCAAGGTCATTGAGAGGAAATAAGTGAAGCATACAGCAGCAGACCATGAGAAGGCAACAGATCCAAATTTCTTTGTTTAAAACTTTAATTATCAATCTATAATACCATGGCACATGGTTAAAAGGAAAGATTGTGCTATTTTTGGGATATGTGCTACGTGGAACACCAACTAAACCATCTGATTTGAAGACCAGGATGTAAAGATCTTTGAGGCTAAATGGTGGCATAAAAAGTGATCTCTATCATCTGATTCAATAGTCAAAGGCCATCATCTGATTCAATGATTGACTCTAACAAATCAGATGATAGAGATCATGTTTCGAGCCAATTTTTGGCCTAAAAGATCTTTACATCATGGTCTTCATATCAGACGCCTTAGGTGTTCCACGTGGCACAGATAATCTTTCTTTTCAACCATGTGCCACAGTACAAATCTCGTGTGCAAGTTTTAGCTCCCTAAGTAAATTTCGAATACCTTGATCACCTATCTGCCAGTCTCCACAACTAGAAAAAGCTGCCTGGAAAAAAGTTTAGTCAACCTACCAAAAGAGTTGATTTAGAGATAAGTGATTTAGTATGAGGCCACACTTCATGAATCCAGATGTCAAAGTGCATGCATACACTTGATTATGCATAAAAAAGGGAAAAAGGTAAAAAGAAGAGCAATATATCTTTGTTTCTATCGCAGTACAATTATTTTGACTGGTAAAATCATGGCATCGGAGAAGAGGTGGATAAGTCTAATTTCCCGTTCAATGAAGGGAAATTCTGTTTGCTTTTTGCTTATAGATAGGTTCCCTTTTCAACCAGAAAAAGAACGGTAAGTAGCATATAATAGTCAGTTTATATTTTTTCTATTCCTTAACTGTTCAACATGGATTAGGGTGCCTCGCGGGACATATGGTCCCTGTTATAATACTTCATTTAGCTAATATTTTAGATTACTTTAATGACTTTTCTTTTTGCTCGGGGACCTCATCAATAAAGAGCATTCTCTTGGAAAGCAAGTAAAAAAGAAAGTAAGAGATATACCATGCATAGCACATCAGATGGCTACTCTATCAGCCCCAGATTGGTGATTCCTGCATCCACTTCACCACGTGGCATTTAAAACATTCCTGTTAAATATTGTTAAAAAAAAGAACCTACCTTTTGAATCGATGCTTGTGATTACACCATTCTTACATGCTTGAAAATGACCACCTTATCATTGATGCTTTCGGTTACCAACCAAGCAATGAGACGCCACTCTAGAGATTTTTTATTATTTTTAAATCATTAATACTCCACAGTTCTTCATGCTGGCAATAAAATCATCTATGCAAGTGTGCACTAAAAGAAGAGAGAAACATGATCTTCAAACTACCATCACATCTGGCAGATTAAAGATGCTACTACATAAGTAACAAGAACTGCTATTTGGAGTCAGAAAATCCACCAGCTACTTCAAGATAATAAAGAAAGAAACATGTTCTGTAAGATGTTGGCGTCACATATAATTTGAGCTGTACAAGAAAAAAGGACAAAATTAAGTAAATCTTCCCTATGGGGATCCCTGAACAAAAAGTAGGGATTAATTTGTGGCCTCAAAAATATTATCTCCAGCAGATTTAGCAATTGCCACCAGGATGCAATCAATCTTAAAATGGATTTGATACCATTTCTCCATATCTAGCTAAAAAAATGTTGAGTTGCTTCAAGCTCATTGCCTAAAAATTATCAAAGCAAGCTGACTCTTTGGTCACATCCGTGGTTGAATATAGCTTCCATCCTACCTATTCTTTGGCACAACGCCAATATTTAGAGCACTTTGGGTGTGTCAAAACCCTACAGCCGTAGCATGAGTATGTTAATTCTTACGACACCAATCTATTGGATCACTGAATATATGGGCTCTGTATCCATGTAAATGGTTATATAGATGTTTCCATCCACCAACGCTCTCCATAATCCACTTCCTTTAACAAACATATCGTGACAGAAATGACGCTAGTAAATCAAGTCGAACAACGCACCACCCTTTTTGTATATTTTCCACAAAGGGCAAAGGGATCATTACCATATACCTCTTGATCGTTTTTTCGATGAGGAACAAATTTGCAATCACAAGTCCAGAAGTCAGTCATGCGGAAAAGACTCTGATATAATAATGAGAAGCATCAAGGTTTCACATTTGGTTCATTGCCATGTGCTTCTCAATCAACTTGTCGACAAAGGAGCGAATCTGCAACAACAGTTTAGCACTCACGTCAAAATACATCAAATAATTCACCAAGGGATGGGACTTTAACAAACCATGAAAGTTGGAAAAGTAAAAGAAAATAAACTAATCATCCAACAATTTTTTTTTTATCGGTAAATCTAATCATCCATCAATTGAAAATGACAATAATTTATTAAGTATCATACTGACCCAAATCACGAGTAAGAAGAACATGAAAAAGGAGTCTAGTAGGCACTCATCAACCAAGTAATTGAGCATAACCAAACTACAAATCACTAAGCAGAAAGAGGTGGCCAACATTGAAAACTAACGAGAAATATAGAGCCATAACATTCTGGGAATAGATCAAGTGCGGACCTTATTCCTCCTTTTGAAATCAAGAAACTCCGACACAATCATATTTTTCTCTGCTTCTGTACAGTGAGCCATGACCTAATAAAACCAAATAAAAAAAATGACATGAGAAAAGGAAGAGTAAAGATTAGAGACCTTTTTTATCATCAGAGCAAAGCAGGTGTTTATACTGCTTTATGGCTACCACATTCATCTACTCATATGCTCCTCACTCCTAACACCATACAATAAATATGAGGTCAGAGGAACATGACCCAAATATTTCTACAGAAATTGCTGTAAATTCTGCCGGAGCGTGGCTCATCTAATCAAGCTATCTTTCAGTGAACAAAAAGTATTGAGTAAGGAAGAACTGTAAAGGATCATGGGAGACAAGAAGTGTGCTGAAATTCTTGACGAAAATATAAGGCAAAAATAAGTTAGAACCACAAGTTGATTAGCAAACAAGTAAATGAGAGAGAGGGAGAAGAGAGTGAGAGAGAGTGATGAAAGGTAAATATGTAGAGTGTACTCGCAGGTGTAAATTAAAACCAAAAACCGACCCTCCTGAACCGGACCAAAACTAACTGAAGACCGACACTGAACAGAACTGGTCCAGCCCTGTTTGGTTTCGGTTTTGGTAGCTGAAAGCCGAAAACCGCCTGGTAGGGTGAGAAAACTGATCCTAAAACCAAAAAAATCGAAAGATAAAAAATAATAATAAATTCACCTTAAAAAGAAATTTTGGAAAAAATGAAAACCAAACCGAACTGAACCGACCGAAACTGAAACCAGATTGGTTCGGTTCGGTTTCGGTTCAGAGGGGTGAGAAGTTCGGTTAACCAAAACTTTTCAGTTCGGGTTTGGTTTTAAGTGAACCGACACCGAAACCGAAATTTCAGTTTTGGTTCGGTTCTCTTAACCAAATTTACACCCCTATGTGTACTAGAACATGTGACAAAATGACACGAAATCTTCAGGGAAATCAGAAAAGGCTAGCATAAAAATGCACAGGAGTAAGTACAAGCTATTATGTCAAAATAAACGGAAAATCATCAAGGCTGGTTCGAAAAAGGAGAGATAGTCAGTCTCAGAATCAGAAGTTGATTGACAAACAAGTAGCTCACATGCAAGGCTAAGCTAGCATTTATTTAAAAAAAAAAAAAAAACCACAGGAGGATGTACGAACTATTAAACTATAAAACCCTGTAATATCCCTATGGAGAGTCATAAGTTGATCCAAAACAGATAGGACAACGAAATGATGATGCTGATGAAACAGAAAATCACCAAACACTCAGGAGCCATAAATGCAGGATGAGAAAAATGGCCATGAGGCAGAAACATGATTATACCTTAGTTGCACTTTTCTTAATTATCGACTTATATCCATCCTTATCTATTTTCCTAGCTTTATAGAGAGGAAGAAGCAATGACGCCACATAATCTACAGCTGCTTGTTTGATATGCTCTGTCTTTCTTGGTTGATTTTCCACCAGAGCGTTGTTTTCTGCAACTTGTGACACCGAGCTTGGATGAGAAAAATTGGTTTCAGTAGTTATTGCTTGTGAGTTCCACCTCTCAATGGAATCATAATCCTTTACTATTCCGCTGACCTCACGATCAGCCCATGCTTTTGTAGACCAACTTTTGACAGCTCCACTTTCCCCAGATTGCTCTTTGAGATTCAAAGGGCAAAAAATGCTGTTTGAATTACTTCGTTCTGTACAGTTATCACCAGATGTTTTCGAATTGTCAAAATTGTTGGAAGTTGTGGAAAAATCAACAGCCCAGTTCCTGACCTTGCAGTTACTTGAGTCTACTTCAGATATACAATCTTGCCTCCCTAAACCACCTCCTGACAACTTCCTCCTCCAAAGATCAGAGTCATCTATCTGAACATGTTGCTCAAGTGCTGCAAATTTTTGGAATGAAGGTATCTTTGGGAGCTTACGCAATTTGCTAGATTCTGCTTCTGAAGAAGCATATGCCTGGAGAAAGTATTTGAAATAAATAAATTATCAGTCCAACAATATAAGATACACATATAGATGACTAAAAACCTAACTGTGAACTTGAGCGCTGAAATACCAAAAACAATGGGAAGTAATAGGAACATGCCATATAAGAATACAGAACCATATTGTGCTTTAAGCTCCAAAAAGACAAACCTCTGCAGCAGCACGAGCTGCTTCTGCAGCAGCAACAGCAGCAGCTTCTTGTTCAGAGAATAAAACATTATCCACCACCTTGGAATCCAAGCTCTGTGTAACATGGTTGGTAAGTGATGAGTTATCCTCGGATTTTGCATCAGTCAAAGTCTTTAACTTGATGAAATCAACTTTCCTAGTATCTGAAGGCAGACGATTTCCGGCAGATGAAGTAACCTGCAAATTTCCTCTGCTATCTGATGTGTAACTAATTGTCCGTGTATGTGTCTTTCCTGATCCTGAATCTTTAGATTTAGCCTTTGACGAATCAGAAGTAGTTGATTGCCTAAGTAATTTAGACCCACCATTTGAGGCCTTTTCCTTCCGGAAAACTTCAATCCATATGCTGACCAATTGACTAGCTATAGCACGAATGTCGCGGCTGGTATGCACACAAACTTTCTCTTTTACCGTCCTTCCAACTCCTACACCAACAGGAAGAAGAAATAATAGTTCTCGTAGTTCAATATTTTGTTCCCTAGAGGACTGGATGATGATGAGAGTATGACCAGAAGCACATTTTCAGAAGAAACATCTAATAACTTTCTACAGGATAGATAGATTCAACAAAAAACATTACCAACAATTTCAAAATATTCAAGAGCTTCCCATCAACAAAAATTCAGAAAGGACGAGGAAAAAGTGAGCAGGCAAAGAGGAAAAAAAAGTGATTAACCATACTGTGCCATGTGTAGAGAACAGAGAAATTGTCAATCAGTTCTTCAGTTATATACTATAATTTAATTTCATACATAGAGTGATTCTCGACAAAAAAGTCAAAAGAGCTGCTTAACCAGTAAATTTTTTAAGCAGCTTGATAACCAGTAGTCATCCTAGTCACCAAATCGGAGTACAAGAATAAAGTAGACAAGTGAAAATTTTGGAAAAAATTTGCTAAAATAGGGATAATTCAGGAAAAGGGAGAAAATATTGGGAAAATAAAAAAGATTAAACATTATGAAAAAAATAAAATATAGGTTTTCAACATATCTTTGAGCAAAAATAGACACTACAGAATATTTATACATGGTAACATGGTTCCACAGATAAATATGGAAGTCTAGCAAATAACAATCAACATATCTTTTGGGCATAGTAAAACGCTATTGAATATTTAGATATGAAAAAATGCTTCCACCATAATCGGAAAAAAATGTTTTAAAAACAAAAAACATTTTAAAAACACTTTTAAACATGTAGTTAAAAGGATGCATTTTAGAAGCTTTTTTTTTTCTTAACAGAGATTTTGTGAACAAAATTCCAATAGTTATGCTCACAGAAGTTAGATTATATACAGTCTTTTGGTTCTTTAAGACATTTACTGGAGAACGATCTACTTACTTATCTTGAATGACCATTTAAACTTAAACCAAGCTGTACACTAAAAGAAACTTTACTTTCAATCATCCAAACACCAAATGATCACTTTTAAATAATTGCGCTCTTCCCCATCAAGACAGCCATGGGCAATTAGAGATAGGAACTACAAGCATAAGATTTATAGGATCATAACTCATAAATTTACGCTTCTTCTGAACATTAATGCTACATACTGCCATTATAGTGAACGATATTTAAGATACTTTGGATCAATGGAAAAGCTTTGAGTTCCTACATAATTAAAAGTTGGTTAATTACAGAACATTTACTTAAAACGAACCAGAATCAAGCTATAAACCATAGCAATGGGGGCTGGATATAGTCTCAGTTCTTCACATTCCATCTTTAATAATATACTCAAACCATTAAAAAGTTATGTTATTGAAAGGACTACTCATATGAAATACATCTATCGATATAAGAAGGAAAATAATGACTGACATTCAACAAACACTAAACAAGAAAGCAGATTTGAAAGTTACGTATGAGAACTCAACCAATGAAAGAGAAACAGAGAGTCTAATCACTATCGCCCTAATATTGTGTCAGTATTGATAATACAGATAAGACCAATTAAATTCCAAACCACCACTTCATATCCAACACAACTTTTCTGAATTTTGACCAAGGTTTAAAACATGAGTACCTTTAAATTTACCCACCGAATCTTTGAGTTCACCCATGTTGAAACCCATTGACTGCTTTGAATTAGACGATGGAGATTGTTTTTAGTTTCAATCTTTCACACGATGGACCTTGAGATCATGGGCATACCATCAGGCGGTCAGTTTTTTTTTTATTTCACGTGGCACACATCCCAAAAAAGTGACCTTAAAATCAGATTTGAGAGTGATGAGTTCCATGTGATGCTAAGGTCACTTTTCTGAAATGTGAGCCCACGGGTTAAAATATCGGGTTACCGATACGTATCGTCCGAGCTCCAAAACGATACGTATCGGACGATACATATCGGTACCGGTTTGTATTGGACGATACATTCAATGTATCGTTCGAGTCCAATACCGATACGTATCGGTATCGGACGATATTTTGATCCATGTGTGAGCCACGTGCAATCAAAAAACTGGCCGGCTGATGGTACGCCCATGATCTCAAGATCCATCAGGTGATAAGATTGGGACTTAATATGATCTCCATTGTCTGATTCAAAGCACTCAACGGGTTTTCAACGTGGGTGAACTCAAAGATTCAGTGGGTGAATTTAAAGGTGCCCTTAAAATATTAATACCGGTAGCAGTATCCAATACCATTCATGGTTGACACCAGTACATTCTGTTTATACTGGCCGGCACAAATGGTATTAACCCTACCAGGAAGTACAAACAAATAAAGGGCAGCACTTCCCGGTACCAGTATTGCAGGAAGAAAAAAACAGTACCAAACAAGCATTTAAACCATGCCGCCTATGTCGCGTGAGATGGCCAAGCTATATGTAGTTCATAGACTCATATGAGTCCATCAAATGTAGCTAGCACTTTAAAATATTAGCTGAACAGTGAAAACAAAATCACCATTCCACTCTGTGCAGGATCAAAATTTTCTCTTCCGACAACTAGTCCTCACTATCCAGTACAATTTCCATAACCTATGGAAGGGTACTTAATATTGCTCCCTGAAAGAAAATTCAGTTCAAACCAAGCCATAACACAACTCCCCACTCTGCAATCTGTAAGTTTCAAATGCCTGATCTGCCTTTGCCACTGGATTAACTCAGTTACCATAGGCATATATAAGAAGTTTTCAAACACGGCAAGTAATAGACTTTGTTTTACCTCGGTGCATCCAGAAGCACAAATGAAGCAACATAGAAGCATTAATTTTATACTAGTTATAAGAGTAGTCAAACTAATTTCATATTTGTTCAATGTACCATCGTTTTCATAAAGCCACTAGTAAAATCATTAAAAAAGGTGAATGTATACCAGACAAACGAACAGCAAGCAAATCCATTGATACAAGAACGAGCAAGCGAACACAATGACGCAAGAGCTGAGTGCCATCCTTGCCCATTGAATCCTGTTTCAAATTAAATAAAATACAGCCTTAGCAACTTTTCAGTTAGACAAAACGTAATGGATGAAAGGGGAAAACTATAAATGAAACTGGCAAATAGAACAGCTGAGTATTTCGAAAGAAGGTATAGTTGGAATATAATAAGTGCAAGGTTGATGCCAAAACTCCTTTCACATTTATTATTTAGCTTTTTTAAAAGGTGATAACAAAGTACCAGAATCCATGAGTTGAGAGTACAAAGTCCTTCTTTGGTCCCAGCAAAGGACTTCAGAGCCTCAACAGGAAGACACAACAACTCTTTAGCAAGAAGCAGCCGTCCACCAGTAGTCTTTGCACTAGAAAACATATCCTGCAGTAAAGCCTCCTTGGTCAACAACCTCTGTGCATCATCATAAGAGTTCTTGCTAAGAACATTAGAAAGTTCCACTGCATCAAGTCTCTTCGCCATGTCCCTCACTTCATTTCTTTCATCATCTGACTGTTGTGCAGCCACTGTTGCCTCAACTTCCGACAAATAATCACTTCCGGTACTCAGGATTTCAATTAGACGTACAGCTTCTCGGAGACCACTCACCATCGCACCACCAACAGTGTCTGGGTGTTCTTTGCATGTAGCTTCACCAGCAAAAAATAAACAATTCTCAACAGGATGTCCCAAAATATCGTAGTCCTCGCCAGATGCTCCCACAGCAACATACGAGTAAGCTCCCTGGCTAAAAGGATCCCTGCCCCAATTCGTCACAACAGATGCAACCGGGTCAGGTACAAAAGCCTCGCCAAAAATTTTACGAAGAATCCTAAGAGCATGGCCCACATGATCCGATGTGCTCATATTTTCGCCATCTATGGCAGCCTTACCAACCACAAGTGCTATTAGAACAGGAGCTCCAACTGTTTTCTTTACATTCCAGAACATAAAGCACTGGCCCCTGCATTCAGTTTCCTCTGCAGTTGCTCCAAAATAATCAACAGTATCATCCCAAAACACTCCCGGAAATTCCAATACTACTTTATTCAGCACACCAAAACCAAGTCGTTGGATAGAAGACTGTTTCCATTCTGGCAGTGGCGGAGAAAATTTGATGGTGTTTGCCTTTAAGCAACCTAGAGGTACAGTGATCAGAACAGCATCTCCTACAAATTCAGTACCACTAAATGTGGAAACTTTGACTTCACATCGCTGACCATCAGTTCCTCCACTATCCTTCATACCATAAGTAACTTCTGTAACAACATGGTTCAAGTGGATATGAAGTCCTTGTCCTAGAGATTCTACAATGGTGCTGTAACCCCCTTTAATCATACAGTGAGGCCCACCAAATCCGCCATAAACATCATCCTGATTCCAGTAAGGAAGGGATACTGTCTTTAGCAAAGCCGCACATCCATATTCCAAATTTGCAAAGTGCCAGTCCATCACTCTCCTCTCAAAGGGGCTCAAAACATCATCTTTCAAACCCTTATCAAACTTACAAGAATCAGATTCTACAGAAGCTAAATTGGACCGAGCCATGCGACGGGACTTCAGAGCATATTCTAGTCCTTCCTCAAGTGACATTCTCATTGCTCCTTCGCCACGTTGTGCAACAAGTACCACCATGTCATCAAGGAGACTGTTATACTCCGCTTCAAGAGCTTCGTCCAAAGCAGCAGGTACCTTTTGGCCTGTTACGATATCGTAGAGAGGGCAGTCACTGTTCAATACAGTCAACTCGAGGCCTAACTGAGCACAAAGCAAGGAGGATGGGTCTGGTCTTCTTTCAGTTGCAACATCAGCCTCAACGCCAGTAATAATGCTGGCACCAAGATCCACGGGAACTGAAAGTGACGAGTAGTCTGTATACACACGACCTCCTATCCTATTCCGAGCCTCAAGCACAGTTACAGAAAAGCCTTGGCGTTGTAAATGGCGTGCTGCAGTTAATCCAGCAGGGCCAGCTCCGATGACAATTATTCGTTTGCTTACTTCCAAGTCATCCTGAATACTACAGTTGGCCTCCCAAGGACTTATTACAGCAGATTCGGCCCCAGAACCTTTAAAATGCATAACATTTTTGCTGTTGATATCAGTGAATTCACACTTACCACATGAAAGCTTTACATGCTCCAGAAAAAGGGTAGTGGGCCCACCATCCACTATGCCACGTAAGGGATCAACACTCAAAGCATCCAACTTATCCGTTTTGTTTGGTACAGAACCATCCTCCTGGACGGTTCGATCTGAGCATGTTTCAGTCGCAACAATTTTCTCACTGCCATGTGGTTCTGATACACATGCTACACAAGCATGATGGTTTAATTCCAAATTAACAACTCCAGATTCTCCAGACTCTACCAAATAGGATGACTTCAGTCCCATGCTAGGGACAATGAGTTTTTTGCTTTTCATAGCTTCTGCAACAGGCACAGATATTGGTTTTCCTTCTTCACAAGAAATATCATTCTCTGCAGCAGCAAGATTTTCAGAAGTTTGAGTTCGACCAAGAATGTAGGCAACTTCATCCTCTGTATCAGTAGCCCGTCCCCCACAAATTTCTCTGGATTTGTTTTCTTTCAAAATTTTGAAATAAGCCATACTGTAGGATTTTGTACTCTCCTTTTCTGAAGCAATGCCTATATTTATGTAACCCTGTTGAAAGGTGTTAGAAGTTGATGGCATGTTTTCAAGAATAGCAACGCTTTGTATATAATAAGAAACAATATCAGTAAAAATAAGGAAAGATAATTCCTCTGATAAAAAGACAGTTTCGACAATGTTGTGCAGCTATATCGCCTGAAAGACTGTTTTTGGCATGAGAAAGAGATCAGAATGAAGCAATCAACTTGACCCTGAGAGTCGTGCATACTTTTAAAGCTCCGTTTTCTCAGCATGTACCAAAAGCTAGGTGTTTGATCAAACAGATAATATCAACAATCAGATGTTGAAATTCCAGAGAGGTGTGTATTTGCATGGGTACTAATAAACCCAGAACCATATACTAACCATTTGTTACCAAACAACATCAAATGCCTCTACGAATTAAAATAGAAGACAAATGTCTGATGCTACAATAGAAAACTTACTCTCTGATCAAGAAATGTATAAATATCCCGAATAAGGGATGCACGTCGTGATTCATCCTCTGGAGATACTCCACAGTCTGTGAGAGGCAAAATGCGGCTAAAATCTTTACTCCAAAGACCTAAGATCAAATTCCTGCAAAATTATATCAAAATCAAACACAGCTATGCAGTTGGTATCCAAGATACAAAAATATAAAAAAATGGCAAGAAAGAACGGAAGAAAATAAAAACATAAAGCTAAAAGAGACAACTCATTGAAGCCAACATGTCAATATGAGATAAGGTGTGCACTTGAATAAGGGTTAGGGCTAGGCTAGGTTAGAGGAGAGGAAGAAACATGGAGAAGAGAGATGGAGGAAATTTGGGTTATGAGATATTCTCTGCGTTGTTAAAGGATGCTGTCCAAAGAAACATGATTTCTGGGGCTAGAGTGTGCAAGGATGCACCAAAAAAGTGTCACATCCATTCTTTGCAGATGACACCTAGCCTTGTATACGTAAAAGCTAATGATGCAGAATGCAACAAAGTTCTCTGAATTTCTAAACACTATGAAGATGCATCAGGACAGAAGATAAATTTGCAGAAATCTCAAATAAAGTTTAGCAAAAATGTTACCCCGGATGTACGAGGAAAGATTTTGTCGATGATGAATGTTAAAGGAGGCAATTCCTTTGAAAAATATTCAGGTTTACCTACTTGTATTGGGAGGTCGAAAAAATCCATCTTCGAAAGTAATAAGGACAGAACCTGGAAGAAGTTGCAAGGTTTGAAAGAGAAACTTCTATCAAAAGCGGGAAAGGAAGTTCCTCTAAAAGCCGTGGCTCAGGCAATCCCCAATTATGCTATGAGTTGTTTCAAGTTACCGGATTCATACATTCAAAACATCGCGTCACTAATTAGAAAATTTTGGTGGGGGACAAAATAAAGAGACTGCTATCCATTGGATTGCTTGGTACAAGGTGTGCCAATTGAATGATGGAGGGGGCTTGGGTTTTAAAAACCTATCACATTTTAATTTTTCCTTGCTTGCAAAACATGGCCAGCGTCTATTAACTGACCCATCCTCCCTAGAGATGAAAATTGTCAAGGCAAAAGATTCAAAAACAAGTTTTACAGAAGCTACCTTGGGAAAGAACCCATCATATACTTGGAGAAGCATTTTTACCGCAAGGAAAATACTTGAGATAGGAATTATTTGGAGAGTTGGAGATGGCAAGAAAATTCAAATCTGGAAAGACAGATGGTTACCGCGGCACAACACTTTTCCGAAAACTGATAGTGTGGGTGATCGGGTGTCGTCCCTTATTTTGGAGAATCCAAGAAGATGCAGAGCTAATACTTCAAATTCCGCTCTCAGATAGAACAAGAGAGGACAGACCTGCATGGGCGTATACAAAGAATGGAATCTTCACCATTAAAAGCACATATTTCGGGGCCTTGAATAATTGTCCAGCCGAACTAACAAAGCCAGCTCAAGCCCAAATGGAACGGATTCGATTTGGAACCCCGTGTGGAAATGTAACATGCCTCAAAAAGTGAAAATATTTGCTTGGAGGGCATACCATGAGATAATTCAAGTGAAGGCCAGGCTGCGACAGAAAATTGGATGTGTTGACTGACCCTATATGTGATATCTGTGGAAAAGCTCCAGAAACGGTTCTTCATGCCATCATGGAATGCGATCATGCAGCTAGAATTTGGTTCCTCAACTCACTAGGTGTGCGGATACATCTTGGAATGGGGATCTCCTTCAAGTATTGGGTAAAGGAAGGTGCTGATAAACTTGGAGTACGCCTTCTCAGTTGCTTCTGCATGACTGTTGGACAATGTGGAGTAGAAGGAACAAGCTGCGACTTGGGGAAAATCCTTCGAATGAATTCCATACTGCTAGAATGGCAAAGAATCTCCTTCTTGAATTTGTGGTTGCTCAGAAGCTTTACACAAATAGAACAGTAGATGCTCCGAGCAGGCGGAGGAAGCCGGAGAGGGATCGTGTAACATAGATGGTTTGTGGCATGACAAAGAAAAAAGAGGAGGTGCAGGCATCATCATTAGGAATTCAGATAGAGAGGTTATAGTTGCCATGGCTAATAGGATTGAACATGTATCAAGGGCAGAGCACTGCGAAGCCTTGGCTCTACTTACCGGTATTAAGTTTGCCAAAGAAATTGGATGCAAAAATGTATGATTCGAAGGGGACTCAAAAAATGCGATTGATCCAGCTCTGCTACAACCGAATAACCTCACTGAAATTGGTGTGTTAATTGATGAGATTAAGAAGGAATTGGCCCACATCGCTGATAGTAGATGCTTGTGTATTAGAAGAACAGCTAATGGAGCAGCAGATGCACTTGCAAAGCTGGGTATCAGTACTAATATTCACTTAGTTTGGATTGAGGGAATTCCTCATCTCATTTCTGATGTTGTAACTAATGATTTGATTTGATTTTAATGAAGTTTTATTTTATCCAAAAATAAAAGGCATCAATGATTTTAGAGGAAAAATTTAGAACAATAGGAGGGTTGCATATTTTTCACTTTTTGGATCGATGCATTTTTTTCATTTTATAAAAGTTGTCCTCAATGATTTCAAAAAGAAGTATGAGGTTGCATGCTTCTTTTTAATGTCAATTTGGTTCAAATTTATATGTATCAACGCATAAAACCCATGATATTAAATAAAATAATATAATAACTAAAAAGTAGGCGCTAGAATGTTTGCATGTTTTTCTAATAGCACTTTATTGTGTTATATTATTTCTAGGCATCCTTAATTGTAACCCTTTTCATTGATATCATTTTTCAATGGAAATAAGGAGGTCGTTAAAATGCCTACTAGAATGGGTTTGATATTTTATCACACAGATCTGCTTTTCCTATTCACATCATTGAGTGTGCTTCTTCTTTTTTATCAATTGATGTGCAATGAAAAACGAGAGGTTTGAGATAGGGTTACGAAGGAGAAGGAGAAGTAGAAGAAGAAAAAAAGACGCATGAGAGAGAGGAGTTTGGAAAATTAGGGTAGAGCATTGTACCCTACACACACATATGTTTAATATTTATATTCCTACAAAATAGAGTCTCATATTCATCAATAACATCAATGTAAGTATGTTATTGCTATACATACCAACGATACACCATAAAAGTACCCATCACACACCATCTCAAGTTGGTTCATAGATATCAATCATGCCCAACTTAGAAGACATGTCATGCAACAGGTTCTTCCAACTGCTTTGGTGAGGATATCAGCTAGTCGGTCTGCTAAATCCACTTGTGGTTTACAAAATTCATTTGATTCTACTCTCCCATATGAAGTGACAGTCCGCCTCAATATGTTTATTTTTTCAAGATAAACCAGATTCTCGACTGTATAAAGGGCTGCCTCATTATCCCCATAGACTCTCATAAAAAGATTTACTCAAATGCAAAGATCTGGCAATGTATGCATCAAACCCCACATTCCTTCGCGAGGCCCTTGTGACATAGCCCTGTATTCGGCTTCAGCACTACAATTTGAGACCAGATGTTATTCCTTACTCTTCCAGGTGAATAGATTGGCCAAAGAAATGTACGATAACCAATAGCTGACCTTCTGTCACTTATTGATCCAGCCAGTCGGCATCGATGAATAATGCCACATCAAAATGGCAATGATCAGCATACAAAAGGCCTTTACTCAGGACTAGCCTTAAAGTATCTTAGGATTCTATAGACTGCAACAAGATGAGTAGTGCGGGGAGAGTGCATGTGTTGACTTACAACACTAACAGCATCTGCAAGTCATAGTGAGATATATGAGTTTTCCGACCAGTCTTTGATATATGCCAATATCTATAGACCATCTTTGGAATTAGTCCTATGATTCTAATCCAGGGGAGAATCTATAGGTTTATAACCCCACATTCTGGTTTGCTTCAACACATCTAGTGTATATTTTCTCAGCGTCAGCGACAGTACAATTCCCTTCTCCCTAAATATATGGGATAAGGATGATGATAATAGTACAATACCCTTATGTGATCTAGCCACTTTAATCCCCAGAAAATCCCACAATGGGCCTAAGTCCTTGATGTCAAATACTTGACTTAAATAATACTTCAGCCTCATAATTTCTTCACTACCATCACCTACGACAATGATATCATCTACACCACTAACGCGATGAGACCCAATTTTTACAAACAAGGTACGATCATAATGACTCTTTTGGTACCAAAAGTGCATCACAACATCCCTGCATTTCCTAAACTATGCCCTAGGAGATTGACTTAAACAATAAATGGCCCTCTTTAGTCTGCAAACTTGAGTTTTCTCCCCCTAAAGTAAGAGTCAGGTGGAAGAGTCATATAAACCTCTTACTTTACGTCACCATTAAAAGGGCATTCTTGACATCCAATTGATAAAATGGCCACTTCTTGTATGCGGCGAGGGTTAGAAGGACCCGAATGAGATTATGTTTTGCTGCGGTGCAAAGGTGTTTTGGCGGTCAATGCCAGGAGTATGAGTCATATTCACCAAGTTGGGGTTCAGCAATAATTCAGCGAGGTTAAAATTTGGAAAAATCCGAAAAGTTCGGGGGAAATATTTGGAGGAAAAATCGGAGAGAAAAAAAAAAAGATTTAAAACTATGAAAATATTAAAAAATCCATATCTTTTTGAAATATTCGGGAATATTCGCGAATTTTTGTGATTGCGCGAATTTTTGAAAAAATAACGAATAATTCGGGATTAATTCGCCAAACCTCAAATTTTTTTCAAAAATTCGGTAATTTTGGTAACTATGGTATGAGTAAGGCCCTTCGCCACCAGCCTTGTTTTATATTTTCAACGGACTCGTCAGATCGGTACTTCACAGTATACCCATTTACAAAATGGGTGTATACTGTTTTCTTCCGTTCAGGAAGCTCCACAATCTCCCATACATTGTTTTGTTCAAGAACCTTCATTTTCTGCAACATAGCCTTTGCTTACTTTGGTTGAGATAAAGCATTAAAAATGGAAATAGGAAGGGACACAATCCATGACCGAAATAAAACAGGAATAAGATGTTGAAACGGCATGATATATTACACACTTACTTATGGGGTGTCCTTATACCCTTGTGCAATGCAATGGGAAGATCCAAATCTGTAAACTAAGGAGGTTCATCACCCTGTGGACCTGCTTCAGGAAACGACCTTGATTCACAACTTGAGGGACAGAGGATTCTCATTCTGTTTTCATACAAAACACTTTTCTTTCCAAACTTCTCTGTGGCTTCCCTTTGTTGCACCTCATAATAACTTCATCTAACTTCATCTAAAGTTCATCTATATTCCTCAACATCCACCTTCACATTAACTTCATCTAAACTTTCATGCATAGGATATAGGAATGGAAGCAGTGCTCTTTTCTGTAGAACTTGCCCCTTGAAGAGGGCACTGAGAGGGTGTGACGAGGACGCCGACATAGTAGACATCAGATTCTGGCTGTTTCACGTGTACCGACGTCGAAAGAAGCGGAATGGAAATCAGAACCAAGCGTAAAGGGCGAAGACGAAATTTTCGTTCGATTGAACAAAAATTCGCAGATTGAATTATCTCGAATTCGAATTTGAAATATCAGGGTTAAAGTTGTCTTTTATTATTTAATTGTTTTAGGGCTTTCTTTTATTTGAAGACCTCCTAGATAAGGTCATTAAGAAAACAATGTAATTAGTTTTTTATTAATGAAAGAGCTTATGCTTGTGTGCTTGAGATGAGCCATTGTTGAAGAGCGATTCTTCTTCTTCCCGAGATGGGTTTGGTGTGAGGCCAAGGGAGCGATTCCCAAAGTTACCTTTTATCTTTTCTATCTCTATTTCCGTATTTTATTTACCTAACTCAATCTTTATTTCCTAAAAACTGTAACCGAACACAAACCCTACTCTGATTCAACAACCCTAGATCCCATCAGAGCCATTAAACCTTCCGCATCAAATATCCGAAGAAAACCAGTGATCCCATTATTGGATTGTGAGCACCCTAATCTGGAAAAGCTAGAGTTCTACCTCTAGGCCGATCCCGCCTTAAAACTAACAGATCTAGCGCACGGACTGGACCTGATTCGAACCACAACTCAATCTGTCACAGGAAAGCTACGAAAGCCTAAGGTATTCGCTTTATTTTCAAGTTCATTGTTTAATATAATTTAAATTAATTTCGGCAAGTAATTACTTCATCGCACGCACGTAGTTTAAGGGTTTTGTCTTGCATCAGTTTTGGTATCAAAGCTTAAGTTCTAGGTTAGGGCATATTAGTGTGGCATTAAATTCATTACACTTTAATTTTTCATTGCATCTTATTTCTGTTTTAGCCAAAGTGTGCACATCCTGTGTTTGTCAAAAGTCCCCTACATTGTCAATTCATTTTGCATGCCATTCTAGAACCCGTCATTAGTGAACCGTATCACCATGGACATGAATGAGATTGCCGAGGCTCTTAACGGCATGAGGGCTGATCTAAAATCGATCAATGATCGAATGGCTGCCATGGAGACAGCCCAAAGGAACCTTGAAACGTCCAATGAGAGGTTGTTAGACCGGGTCAATCGGTTAGACGAGAGTGATGAGTACTTTGAGCCACACTGTGAGAGTAATGGTCCACGTTCCGAACGAAATGGCTACCAACATAATCAGAATCGGAATCATAGGATGAATCATCATGGAGATGACTACGACCCGAAAGGAAAACTCCTTAAGAATGTCCGAGTTGAGTTCCCAACTTTCGATGGAAGATTGAACCCTCAAGTCTTCCTCGATTGGTTATCCGATATGGACCAGCACTTCGAGTGGTTTGATATAAGCGATGAGAGATGTGTCAAACTTGCAAAAATGAAGCTTATAGGCCAAGCCCAACTCTTTTGGGTCAACATTGAGTGCATCAGAACGAATGCGGGTTGTACTCCCATTACCCGTTGGGAGGACATGAAGGAGTGACTTGCAGAGAAGTACGCTCCTTCCTCATACTACCATTGTCTCCTCGATCAATGGCAATATCTACGCCAAGGTAGTATGCCCGTATCGGACTACATTAGCAAATTTGAAGAATTCATGATGAGAACCAAAGTGTTTGAAGACCCTCAAGTCACTCTATCCAGATTTCGCATTGGATTGAGACTTGACCTGCAAAAAGAGTTAGTTTCCCACCCTGTTGAGACTCTCGCCGAATGTTACACCGTCGTTCAAGACCTTGAACGATATTTGAAAATGACGATGGTTAGGCGATCTAATTTTCACATCAGTCAACCTCATACCAGCGACGTGAGACTTAGTGTTGGAAACCTGCCTGCCAAACCCACACAATCCACATCTGCCAATGTGCGGTTTGACAAAGGCAAGGGTGTAGTCGGAGAGTCCTCGAAGAGTGGTTCTCACGTCAAGTGTTACAAATGTCACAGTTTGGGACACTTTACCGCCCAATGCCCCACGAGAGATCCACAAAGGAATCTCTTCATCGAAGGAGAAAGAGAAGAGAGTGAGGAGGTTTATGAAGAAGAGGTCTTTAAGCCGAATGCCACACCTAGTGACGAAGAAGGTGATGACATGGGTCGCGCTCTAGTTGTGAGGTGTGCCTTTGCACAACCTCAACGGGATGAAAAGGAGGATTGGCGGAGGGAGAATATCTTCCACACCTTTGCCACATGTGGGACAAAGAGTTGTAGGGTTATCGTGGATAGTGGAAGCTGCACCAATGTAGTGTCAGAACATACCGTCACCCTCTTAGGGCTTACACCCGAAGCCCACCCGAGACCTTACAAAGTCTCATAGGTTGACTCCTCATCCATTCCCGTGTCACAGAGGTGTCGTGTTTCCATACAATTGGATTCATACTCGGACACCTTGTGGTGCGATGTGGTGCCGATGGATGTGGGCCACATCATCTTAGGTAGGCCATAGCTCTATGATTTGAACGTAACCATTTTTGGTCGATCTAATATTTGCACGTTCAATTATAAGGGCAAGAAAATCACTCTTAACCCTTTGGCTCCCAAGGCACCATCAGTTAACAGAGTTGACAAGAAAGGAGGCCAATCTAAGGCCATCAACATAGTGAGCCCTTTAGAGTTCGAAAGGGCATCGTTAGATGAGAGTGTAGTGTATGTCGTCGTCACCGTTGAAAGTACTCCTGAGTCGGCACGTGAGTACCCCAAGGAGGTCGAGCCAATCATGAATGAATTTGCGGATGTCTTCCCCGAAGACTTACATAATGAGCTCCGTCCTATGCGTGACATTCAACACGCAATCGACTTGGTTCCCGAATCTACATTACCGAACCTGCCCCACTACAGGTTGAATCCGGTTGAGCACGCCGAGTTGACTCGGCAAGTTAATAAACTCCTTCAGAAGGGCTTCATCCAAGAGAGTCTGAGCCCGTGTATTGTACCCGCATTACTCACTCCCAAGAAAGATGATACATGGCGCATATGTGTGGATAGCCGTACAATTAATAAGATTGAGGTTAAATATCGGTTTCCTATACCGAGGCTCGATGACATGCTTAATATGATGGTTGGCGCCACTATCTTTTCTAAGATAGACCTTAAAAGTGGCTACCATCAGGTTCGTATTCACCCTAGCATTGTCTGTTACCACCTGCACAATCCGCTTTTCTCCAACCTCTTTTTAGTTGAAAGAAGTAATCAATTGTCTTTGCGTGTTTAAAAGCAGTGACTAATTTCAGAAATACTGTCCCAACATCACTAAATATTGTCCCAACATCACTATAGACTTAAAAATTCATCAAATTCTTCTTTGTCGGACCGGTCCATCCATCGCACATAATTGCGCAACCTCTCACATCCCATACTTCTTCAAAGCTTTTCACATAAGCTCCTATCTCCTTGTACTCATCATCCAGTAGGGGCCTAGATATCTCGTATGGAGAAGGCTTTTAAACTCCTGGATCAGCTTCGGCACTAGCATCGATCATACTTTTGAAGTATGGCAACTCCATAACCTGACTTGGAATGTGGTTCAATACCACGAACTTTGTAATGGCCTTTCCCAGCTTCTTCCCCCATGTTTTCAGTGAGGTTGCGCTTAATTTCATTTGTTTCGAACTTTCTATCCAATACATGAACGGATCCATGAGACCTGTAGTACGACCTGTAGTAGGCGTCCTGGTCTCTCACGGTTGTTGACCTACGCAACCCCGCAGTCTCCTGACTAGACCCACCACCACTAGCACGCATGGATGGGCCCCTCAAGCTGGACCGAAACTGATAATCGACTTCTTCCTGATCTCATCGATGTCGTGCTTTTCTAGCACTCTCCCTCATCACTCTCTCTGTCACCGCATCGACATCCTCATCATCTCTAGGTGTAGGAAACTCTGAGCCCCCCCTCCTTATTCTTTCATACATGTCCCTATCCCAGTCGACATCTATTTTTTTTTATCCTTAGCTGCCTATAAGGTGGCTCTCATAGCTTCTCTCATCTCTTTCGGAATATGCTCACATCATTTAATTTTTCCCTTAATATGAGCCAAATGCCCCTTCAATCGTGTTATACCTCTCCTCCCTGCATTTTCTTTCCACATAGCCTACATTCGATCGAAGCCCATCGCCATCCATTTAATCTTGCCCACGTACCATATTTATTTATTTCACCTGCATGAATGAGCAAACGATTGGATTAAATTACAAGCAACAAGACGTGATGATGTGTCATATATTGATTACATGTGACACATCATCACATGTTGACTACATGTTGATTAATAACATCCAATGATGATGTGTCACATGTTGATTACATGTGACACATCATCACATGTTGATGATGTGTACATCCCATGATGACGTGTCACATGTAATCAACATGTGTCACATGTTGATTACATGGTGATGTGTCACATGTTGATTAATAACATCCCATGATGACGTGTCACACGTAATCAACATGTGTCACATGTTGATTACTTCTGACGCATCATCACATGTGATTACATGTGAATTAAACACTTCTCATGATATGTCACATGTTGATTACATGTGTCACATCATCATGTGTTGATGTGTCACATGTTTATTACATGTGAATTAATAACATCCCATGATGATATGTCACATGTAATCAACATGTGTCACATGTTGATTACATGTGAGACATCATTATATTATTAATAGATAATTTCATATGATTATATTATTAATATATGATTAAAAATTAATATATAAATATTAGATTACATGAATACATGATTAGACATATCATTTTAATTTTTTTTAACATTAATAATATATGATTATATATAAATTAATATTTAAAAGAGCAATTAATAATTTAATATATGATTCTTCTAAATATATAAAATTATAAATTCATAGAAAAAATAAAAAATATTTTATTTTCTTGGTTAGGAACCAGTTAACAAAATATTATGATCTGGGTTAGGAAATAAATGAAGCTAGGTTAGTAGATCTAGGCTAGGTTAGATCTAGGTTATAAACCCAAAAAAAAAAAATTAATTTAGGACACTTTAGAAACATGTAAGGCCTCAAATTTGATATTTTAACACAAATTCCTCAAATTTTGGCCTAAAATTTAAAGATCTACCATATTTATGGGTAGATGCAGTAAAAATAATGATAAAAATGTAAGCAAATAGAGAAAAATCAACCTAAATGATGGAACATGATACCTTTTCTATGATCCGGCGAGATGGCGGTGATGCCGAGCCTTTCCAGGTGGTGGGTAGGCTAAGTTTGGGTCTCCGGTGGGTTAGAAGTGAAGAGGAGGAAGAAAGAGAAAAGAAAGAGAAAAAAAATGGGAGAAAAAAATGGGCTAAAAAGGTCAAACTCAAGGCCCTCCAAATTGCTAGGCCCCATCGCTAAAAAAACATTAAAATTATTTGGAATATCATGATAAATTGCTCGTATCGTCCGATAATTTGCTCATTTTTTGGGGTGCTCGGTAACATGGATTTTTATCGTCTCAGGCACCCCAGATACCGATATGTATCGGACGATACGTATCGGTATCAGACGATATTTTGATCCATGGTCCTTTTACGAACCGAATTGTATATGAACCCGACACCTTCGTGAAACTAGGATTGATGATGAATCGACCCAAGCAATTTTATAGGATCGTAGGTGAGCTACAGGTGCAAATCCTAAGCGAGAAATTGTACTTTCGGAAACAACATTGGTACAACTTCCACTATCGACTATGATTCTACAGGCTTTCTCACCACACTTAGCTACGGTATAAAAAATGTTATCTCGCCGCCAATCATCACTCTCCTTAGATAAGGCTAGAGCACATCTAACCACAAGAGCCCGCTAGGTATTACCCTCCTCAACGGGGTAGGAGTCTTCCCTAAGACAAGCCACAGTCCGTTCCCTTGCAAGATTTTCCTCATCACTAGGGAGTGATTCAGGCTTATAAACTTCTTCTCCCCCATCTTGCTCATTCTCAGCGTCCTCGATTAAGAACAAGTTTCAGAAGGGACATTGTGCTGCAAAATGTCCGAAATAATGACACTTGTAACACTTGTTTTGACCACCACTCTTGGGGCCTTCAAGTATTGAACCTTTACCCTTATCAACTTTGGTTGCAGGTGTAGCAAATGATTTGGACCTAGCTGACTAGGTATTGACGTCAAGTTTTGACTCAGAATAGTTAGACTTATAACTGGACCCACTAGTATCGAAACGTTTGGTTTGAGGGGTCTTGACGTACCCTTCTAACTCTTCGACTCCAGAGAAAAACTAATCTAGATCAGTAATGGGGTATGGAATGAGTTCCCTTTGTAGTTCTGGGCGAAGGCTCATCCGAAATCGAGATAAGGTAACTCTTTCAGGTTCATCCACATTAGCCTAGGACATTAGGTCTTCAAACTTATCAATGTACTCTGTGACCGGTGAACTCCCTTGGCGCAGTGATTACCACTGATCAAGAAGACGTTCATCATAGGAAAGGGGAACATACTTCTGTTTCAGTTAGATCTTCATATCATCTCAGGTGGAAATGGGAAGATCCTAGGACTGCCTACTTGACCCATCAGTTTGACCTTGGCAAACCGAACTTTATGCTTCTCAGACATAGTATACTATTCGTAGTTTTCCGTGCCAGTCACCCACTCGAGATAGACTTTAGGTTGTCTTTTCCCATCAAAAGTAGGAGCGTCCATTTTAACGGACTTCATGATTTTGTCGTCCTGATTAGTTTGGAGATCACACCGGTGAAGGCCATCTCTTCTATGGTCATTAATGTGGACTCGATAATGATTCTCAATGATGACCTCATGCATCTCTTCAACACGGGTCACCAAAGCCTCATGTCGGGCTTGTTGATCACGCAACTGGTTTTGCAATTGATTGTGGTGATCAGTCATCTGGGCTTCGAGATCGGCTTGACTTGCAGTCAACTTAGACGCAAGTTCATTAATGAGGGATTTTATCTTAATAGAATCCATTACCATGCAAGACAAAACAATATGAACCCTAGAACCTATATGAACATTGACAAAGCTTTGATACTAAATCTGATGCAGAAACCAACACAATGCAAATGTTAGGGCTTAGATTAATAGAAAATTAATATAAGCAGTTAAAATGCAAATCTCCTTAACAGTTTATCACAGAAAATAGTAAAAGATTCAATTAAATGATTTAAATCTAGCCCGAATTAATGTTACTTTCGTATATATTCCCTATCAAATCTAGAAGATTAGGGTTCTTAGCAAACGACTAGATCTCCGACAGCTTTAGGGTTACGAACGAACTCATAAGTGGGTTCTTTCGATACCGAGCAAAATAAAAGCAAATAATAGGTTTAAAGATGAAGTGGATAGGTTAGGGTTTAAACACTTACGCAACTCATAGATCGAGAAGATAGAAAGGAGAGAAAAGTTGGCATCGCACCAAACTGCACGCAGGACAAAGAATCGCTCTTCTGTTGAGAGAATCACACCCTCACAAAAAAATTAATCAAAAGCTCTCAAAACTTTGCAAAAGCAATAATATATTAACTATCAATGAATAAAAGTGTTTTTACAAGCCTTTAAATAGGCAAAGCAAATCCTAACTCAAAATTAAAGAGTCCTAAAAACTTAAAACACTGAAATGGCAAGTTTTGCCAAAGAAACCCGAAAATCCGTCATTTGGTGGACTTGTTTCACAGACGATCAATCGATCGAATGTTTAGAATCGATTAATCGACTGAGAAAGAATAAGTTCGTCAGACAAACCTGTTCACAATCGATCGATCGACTTCTTAGAATAAGGTTCGTAAATCCGTGCGGTTCTTCTTCCGGAAAACTTTCACATTCTTCTTTCGCCTTTGATGGGTTACGGGTGGTTGCTTGAATCGGACGTCCCTATCACTTATGCACCCCCAATTTGATACGGGGTTAAATATCGGATCAAGCAAATATCGGCTCATATTGGGATGTAGCGGCCAACATGTATCCAACATGAATCGAACATACTACCACAAATGCCTTTTTGAACAAATTTGCTTGTTTGGCCCATATGTAACAGATATATCTAATATATCGTCTTGGGACTTAGCTGAAACGCCCATATATATCATTGTAAATCTTTGCATGAGACCAAAGAAGACTACTAAAAGAAACATAAAATGGCACCATTATTTTCACCTATTGAATCTTTGCGAGAACCTATGCAAAAGAACATGGAATGTTTTAAGTCAGACGAAGAAGATCGTTTTTCACTTATTTTTCCACCCCATGGATCTTGAAATGATGGGTGTACCATCATACTGTTAGTTTTTGGTTTCATGTGGCACACATCTGAAAAGAGACCTCAAATTGTGCTTGAGCGTAATATGTGCCACAGGATTTGTCAATCACTTTTTTTGGGGTGTGTGCCATGTGGAATAAAAAACTGATCATATGATGGTACGACCATGATCTCAAAATCCATTGCATGGAAGACTGGGGCGAAAAATGATCTTCATCATCTAACTCAAACAGTCAATAGATTCGTTCGATGCCAATGAAGGTGCTCATATAAAAATGAAAAACAAAAAAGATAAAAAAGAACACAAACCTGATCATCCCCTTGTTCCCCTTATTCTACCTCTGAATATCACTCATCTCAAAAAATTGCTCCAACAAAGGATTAAAACTGAATTTAATCGAATTTATAGTGTTAGAAACTTAAAAGACGGGACGTATGGGAGAGGCATCCTTCAGTTAAGAGACACGATTGTATTCCTAAATATATTCGTTCATCTTGAGATGGTCGGAGATGGGTAAGGATATTTGCAACCAAATATTCGATCTTTGCAATGATGGTTTCCACCTTTAACATCGTTGAGTTCCTTGAATCTGATGGTCAAGATCATTTTTTGTCCCAATCCTTCACATAACAGATCTTGAGATCATGCCCCCCTATCAAACGGTCAGATGTTGATTAAATGTGGCACACATCCCCAAAAGTTAACTAGATCATATTGTAACATGAGAAGAGTTCTCATGACACTTTTGGGAATCTGTGCCATGTGTAATCAGCATCTGACCGTCTAATAGGTGGGTCATTCTCTCAAGACCTATTTTGTGAAATATTTGTGAAATATTGGGATGGAAAAAGATCTGCATAGTATGATTTAAGGCAGTCAACTATGCTAACAGATGAAACCATCGGTTGCAGATACCAAATCTTTGGTTGCAAATCTTCTCACTCAAGATTTAGAGATTTTTGAAGAGTTTCTTGAAGAGTTCTGCGGAGAGGTGTGTGTAAAATGCACACAGTTCGACCAACAGACATTAGTAAATTTTTTTCTTTTTAATTCAATATTTAAGAGACAAAAAAGCCTCAAAATATTCTGGAGATGCCACGTCAGCGCTCTTCGATTCACTTTAATAGATATAGATATGTACATTATATTTGAAAATTTTATCGATGGAGCTTCAAAAGAACTAGTTTAACTTCTATGGAGCTACTACAACCAAAAATGGATTCTGGACATTTTTACTATGCACATGCAGAAGAATGGGCTTATAGTGTACACTGATGAACAATTATACCTATATCTATATTATAAATTTGAAGAATTTATCGATGGTGCTTCAAAAGCACTAGTTCAACCCGACTTCTAAGATTCACACCTTTATGCACCTAAATTTTGGCAGCAATAATTAGCAGTCGTGACATATACATCATGTTTTCAATGACTGGATAAAAAATCAAAAGTACTTAACTAGTATAAACAAATCAAACATCATAGAGCTACTAAAAGATGTGCATTAGAATGGATCAAATTTTCACAGACAACAAAATGGATCCACCATAAAGAAATAAAAAAACGCCACAAAGATTAATGCTTACACTTTTCTGAACAGAATAGATAGTAGGAATTATATGAGAAATGTATAAGATGTGAAACATATTGTAACAGTTAAAATAATCAAATACCAGGTAATAAACACATACTATTATTTTCATAAACAACTAAAATACTAAAATAGTATGGATATAAATGCAGGTAAGTTTATCACAGGAAGAATATGTAGAAAAGGCTTCACCGGATCCAGGTATTTGGACAAGAGAACCAACCTGCACTCAATGTACTCCTGAAGCCCACCTCTGCGCTTTAAGACGTCCTTAAATTTAATTTTTTCAACTGGCCCAGCAGCACAAGCTTTTAGGCCAGCTGCTACTGCTGCTGCTGCACCTCCATTACCAGACTCTTCCAACATAATTGAAGGAGATTCAGACTTATATTTTGTTCTAGCAAATGAATCTCCATCAATGACTGGATAATTTTTTGAAAATTTTTGGCCGCGCATCAAAACTTCCCAATCAGTGTCCCCTTCGTAAGCCATGTCAACATTTTGACATTTTCGTACCTTACGCACTGCTCGCTGCATCGCTGTTACTCTTATTTCTTTTTCATCAGAATCAAGTGCCCTTACTAAATCATCTGGATCAATTTCCTTTACATTTGGTACTATAGACTGACTCCTGGCAACCATAGCTTCCTTAACAAAGGACACCTGGAAAGGAACAGAAGATGGCCCTTTTGAGGCATCACCTAAAGATTGATTTTGAAGGCAAGCTGAGCGGCTATTTTGAATTAAGGTTCTTGAATCCATCGAAAATTCATCAGAATATTTATTCAAGAGATCGGCGGTGACAGAAAGTTCTTCCTTGTCATTCAAAGTGGAAGCAAAATCAGGTTTTTTAACATTACTGGAAGGCAAAACTGACTGAACTCCACCAGAATGCTGATGCAAGCCAACATAAGTTTTTGAGGTTTCTCTTGTCTGTTTAGTGACTGGAGCAAGGCTTGCCTTTTGTGCAGCAACCGATGTGGTATCTTCTATGGATATGTCAGCAGACTGATTCAAACCATCAACGTAAATTTGGTTTGTTAGTTTCTCCACCGAATCAGAAGTAAATGAGGATGTTTGAAGTTGAACAATCTGAGAATCTTTTAAATATCCATCATCAAGCTGATTGATCCCACCATCAGGTAATGTGACTTCCTGCTTAGAAATCAGGATGTTAGTTTCTCCCCAGCTCGAGCTGGGTTCCCAACTCCGACTACTGTCAATAACAGAACACAGATTCAACCCATCGCCATCAAAACAAGACGCTGTAATTTCCTCTATCTGTTCTTCAACTATGCCATGCAGCAAATTACTTGAACTTCGGTTAGAACATTGATTTAAGCCATCCATGTGCCTTTGTTCCTCCCCTGGAAGCTTCTGGAAGGAAGCCGAACAAGATTCTCGAACTAGGTTAGACACCAAATCTTCTGAACCTCCATCACAAGATTGATTTAAGCCATCATTATACAGAGTTGTTCCCTCAGGAATCCCTTCAGTCTGCTTACACAATCCGTCATTGTTGGGTTTCGAAAACTTCACTAATGGATCTGGAGCGGAAACAGTATATAGTCTTCGATCTGGAGATACATAAGACCTACCATCATTAAAAGACCTCAAAATTTCCTCTGTAATCTTCGGAGTGGATGCAAAATCGTACTCTTGAACTGAACCAGACAACAACTCCTTTTGAATGCCATTAGATTTTCGATTCAGCCCAGAATAAGATTTCTGAACCCGCATGGATACATCCCTCGAAACCCCATAAGATTCTCCGCTGAAGGCATCAATGCAGGTAAAAGTGCCCTCCCTAATTTTCCTCTTAGTAGAAGATCGAGCTTTTTTAACCAAACCAGAATTGAGCTTCCGAAGGAATGCAGATAAGGAATCTTCTAATTTTTTATCAGAAGGATTATTACATACAGAATTTTTCCTAATCCCCAATTTCAGTTCTTTCAAGTAAGTCGAGTGAGATCTCCGAGCACCAGGACTCCGATCCAACCCAAACGAATCCTCCACCTTCTTCTTCGTCAAAGAACGAAGAGATATTTTGCCCCGAAATATAGGCTTTTCTAACCGCTCATCGGCACAACATTTGGATACATTAGAAGATTGATTTGAGTGTCCTATACCATTCAAACGAGAATCCTTATCTGCTGCCATGGCGTCAGATTCACCACCCTTCAACATCTTCGGAACCCTCAATTTCTTCGTAAAACTTGCCAGGGTGTCATCCATCTCGCCTGAATCCTTACCTCCAACCCTAAAATTCTCAGGCATAACTCCAACCCCCTCGTCATCTGAACCATTCCTTCTCCTTTTCATGTCGTTTCGCTCTGCGAACTTGAACAGAAATCCAATAGGTTCATTATCATCATCAGCGTCACCATCGGAATCGCGATCCATCTCAATCAATTTCGACTTGTTCACAAAACCAAACTTCTTATTTTCTCCTACATCATCTGACCTAGGGTTTGGTGACGCCAAACCCTGTTCTAACTTCCTCTCACCATTGAAATCCAAAGAAGCATGTGAACCTTCTCTGTCCATCTCTTCATTACCAAACACAGACCTTTCATAACCAGAGACAAATAGCTTCAGAAGACCCCTAAAATCCCCATCCACCGCTCAAAGCATGTATAAAAAATAAATAATTTAAATTTAAAAAAAAAAAAAAAAAAAAAAATCCTCAACTCAAACACAGAACATCCACAATTACTGGAGCAGAAATTGAATAAAAAAAAATCTCTTCTATGTGGTAGAGATAGAGAGAGTTCTAAGTATGAGAGTGTTGTTGGGCAATATGGAAGCGCCGCACCCGATTGTTGAAGGAGCTCTGGTTTGGCTCGTGGAGACCAGGGGGTGCGCACGTTAATAGCTTCTTCGCTGGAGAGAGAGAAGAGAGAGAGGAGAGTGGCTGGCCGATACTTTGTGCAGCCGCTTTCAGTACATGACCATCTCCTTCCTTCTTTTAAATGTGCATCACTATGGAGAGAGAGAGAGAGAGAGAGAGAGAGAGAGAGAGAGAGAGGAAGGCGGAGGGAATCGTTTGTGTAGACGCATGGAAGTCCGTGAACGTCACAAAGTCCGACATACCTGTGGACTACTTTAACGCATGATGAGTGGACGCCCTTTGTAATTGTGGATTAACTCTAATAAATAAATATGGTGTTACCAGTTACTACCAACCACTCACCTCACTGAAACAATGGAATATTCTGTTGACTGTTTTGTATCAAACAATGAAGATCGTTCTTTACCCCAATCTTTCACACAACAGCTCTTGAGATTAATATGAACCATGCACCCTCAAACATAGTTGGCATTCACTTTTTGGGGTGTGTATCGCATTGAATTTATATCTCGATGTATGATAGTAAGCTCATTACCTCAAGATCTATTTGTAGAAGATAGAGATGAAAAATGATATCCATACAGTCAACTCGTCTTTCCATTGTTTCAGCAAGGTGGATGTAATGTAACAAAAAGTGGTTATGTTTAAGGTTGTGTGTCAAAAGTTTTGGCTTCGGCATCTTAGGAATCTTTGACTTAATTTTAGTATTTGGGCTTTTTGGTACTTAGCCCCATATAGGGTTTGAAGGTCAAATAGTTTCACTTGGTGGGATTTATGGACTCAATTAATGATTTGTATGCCTTGTATAATCTATATGGTTAAGGATATGAACTTATTTTAAGGTTTAGGGTTATTACATCTTAATTTGAGAATTTGGCTATAAAGTATGTTTTCAAGTGAGCATGTGTATTATGTCAAGTGACACGAAAATCGAAGTTCATTATCTAAGATAAGAATTTTACTATCGATTTGATAGATGGTTAGATGATTTATAGTTAGGTCTATGGGTTTTGACTCATGATTTGCTCAAGAAAAGGAGTCAAAGTGCATCATTTTAGCTAATGTGCACCTATTTACATATATAGGAAACAACAGAAATAATCTAAGTGTTAATACACAATTTTCACAGATTTTTAAAATATATAAAATAATGAAAATAATAACATCATGAGTAGTATAAGTCGTCTGGATGGATAGACCGTCAAGAAGTATGTGGGGCTCACCTATATGTATAACTCTCAAAATGGATGGGATCATCGAAAACTAAGAGGTCAAACATTGACCATTAAGCCTAATGTGCACAAAACAAAAACAGGGCATCAGCCCATACATTGCCTATGCTTTTTGTTGTACCTGATTTACAATCCTTAGAGTCTATTTTGCCGACACACTTTTTAATCATATGGACGGGTATAATACCCTCTTGTTCTTGGTCAATGGGTTCGACCAAAGGGTCAATCCTTTGACCATAGCAGTCCTTTGAATCCACACAAAACATAAAATTGGGGAATTGCAGTTTTCATATAATCATCATAAATTTATTAAATAAAAGATGTAAAAGTCACTATGTCAAAATGAGGGAAAAATCACTCTAACAGCATAAAATAAACTATTAATTAAAATAGTGGTGTAATATTTCACTCCCTAAAACAGTGGTTTTTGAAGTTAAACTACTGTCACGTGCAAATATCATGCGAAAATATTAGGCCGACCCAGAAGAAGCCCTAATTTGAAAACTATATACGTCTCTTTTCACTCTTTTATATCTCTAACAAAACCGCCTCCCTCTTCATCTCCCTTACGTCTTCGTTCTCTCTGAAATCCTAGCTCTTCGTTGCCCTCTCTCACCTCTTTGCCTCTTCCCCTCTCTCTCGCTCTCTCTCCCTCTTCGAACCTTATCGGGTGTCTCTTCAAAACCCAAGTCTTCGAAACCCTAGCCTCCATCTCCCTCTCTTCTCTCTAATGAAATCTCATAGTTAGGGTTTCAAGAGCTGACGATCCTCTCTCGTCGAAACCACTAGGGTTTGAACAGCCGTCGAGCGTCGAATCCGTAGTTAGGGTTCGATCAACTTTAGAATCTATAGGGCATTGGAGGATCGAATCTGCGTAGGCGTCTTCACCTTTTATTTCTAATTTTTTGGCTTTTTATAAGCATTTGTGGATTGGAGGATCGAAATCTGTGACAGCCCGGATTTCGACACCCCGAAACCCGTGCCATCAGCATGATCATCTTGACCGTGCCTCTTAGCTAAGCACGGAACATTGGCATATCAAGCAAAAATAAAATAGTAAATGAAACTGCGGAATTTAAAACTATATAAAAGCATTTCTCAAAAGACAGTTCTACCCTCATGCCTCTGCATGAATGGAGAACTGATCCGAACCATCGATGATAGCAAATCATCACTGATGGTTTGCCCCAAAAGAATAATCTCAATTTATACATGTACATTGTTTAATCAAACAAGGCTTGACATACCAAGCCGTACAAAATCTCCCCAAAAATCCTCAAAGTGGCACAACGAAGTCCTCAGGAGGTGGCTCCAACTCGTCTCCGGCCGCAAGGTCCGACTCACCGGGGTCAGCGTCTCCTGAAGCCTCCAAGAATCGCTATAGTAGTGGACTGCACGATAGTCATAGAGTGAGCTACATCCTAGCTCAATAGGGAACAAAACACAGTTGAACATATAAATTATTACTCACATATATTCTATGATATGCCATGCATGATGTGTCTATGCAGTTATTGATGAAAACAGTTAAAAAAGCATTTCATTTTACTGGTAGTTTACTTATGTCTTCATTTATTCATGAATGATACTGAAAAGGCCTAAAGCAAAACTTAAACTTTCAACTTAAGTAATCCCCGAGCAATATAGCATCGAGCCCCGATGAGATACCCATCATCATCATCTATATAGACACTTTTAACGTATTCCCTCGGAATACAAATAGTACCCAAGCCCCTTTCCCCTGGGGATTGGTGGCGGGATTTCACTTGTCTCAAATCAACACCCCTGGGGTGTGCTTACTGTGTACGGATAAGCTTCCGCACTGGCCTAAGGTTTCGCCGCCGTATCGGTCACGGATATCCTGCCGTGTCAGTCGTGGATATCCCTCCACGTCGGTGGGGTACCCTATCAAACCTCAAATAACAAAAGTATCAGGTGCTTTACATATAGTTATTCACCGTGTAATTGTGCTATCTTATATCAGTTAGGCTCTATCAAACATAATTCAATCTTGGATACATCCCTGTGATGTATCCATTCACTTGCATCACACCTGATGCTCTTATCTTTTTACTTCCTCATCCCCTGGGGATGGTTCATTATAATTACCCTTATGGATGTCACGCACATACCTTTTTCACAATCCTTAAGCAATAAAAGATATTTTTGAATTGAATTCTATATCACTACATACATGCTCTTGCAAAATAAAGTACATGTTCAAGGTGTTCCCTACCTCAAGTCTTTGTTCGATCAATGCATCAAGGTCCCACGTGGCTCCTTGTGCACTAGCTCACACGTACCACCTATGGTACCACATAACATGTGAAACACATCACTAAAGATGCAATAAAGGAGGTCCAAGACCCTCCATGAAGCTTAAAGTCAAACTCAAAAGTCAACATAAACTAGCCCAGTCGATTAATCGAACTCCAAAAATCGATTAATCGAAAGTCAATATCGATTAATCGATTCTCAAATCGATTAATCGAGATTCCCATTCGATTAATCGAAACCCAATTCGATTAATCGAAATTCTCCACTCTATCCTGTCGATTCTCAATTCGAGTAATCGAATTTCCAAAATCGAATAATCGATCCCAAATCGATTAATCGAAATTCTAATCGATTAATCGAATTCCCATTTCGATTAGTCGATTTCTCCAAGCTATTTTCTTTCCTCCACTGGAGTTCATTGTAGGTTCCCAGTCGATCAATCGATTCCCAATTCTATTAATCGAAATCTAAAGTCGATTAATCGAAATTCAATTCGATTAATCGAGATCGGGGTCCTCTGACTTTTCAACTTCTTGGCCAATTTCGATTAATCGAAACCCAATTTCGATTAATCGAAATTGCCAGATTCAGCCCCCTTTTGGCTGTTCTTCTCAATCTCTTTCCTTACTTTTTTTCCTCCATTTCTCTAGGCTTTTACCCTACATTTTACACTATTTCTAACTACAACTTAACCCTTTAATCTATACATTTAAACTACAAAATCCTACCTTCAATCAATCTCAAATTAATTTCAAATCGAGTGGTTGGAAAGGCTAGGGTTCCAGCTTTGGCTTGAACAGATTCTCCGCGTCGAATCGGTCTCTTTAATGCTAGAATCTCCCTTCCAATCACTCACAATAACTCCTTGCTCAACCACCTTCTTTACTCCTCTCTCTCTCTTCTTTACTTCTCTCTCAACAACCTAAGATAGAGATTTAGGGTTATTAAACCCTTTTATCCCTCTTCCCACTTGTGTGTTGAGCACATGCACCGTGATAGGTGTATGCGACTTCACATTCACATCACACACCATATAGTCACTCAAACTATCACATCTCATCTGTTCATCACACTCTATGCTAACTATTGAACTCCTAATTAGTCAAACCTATGACTAATTGGGCACGGATCCTGAGGTCACTGTTTAACGTGATTTTTCGGGATATTACATCCTCCCCACCTTGGGAATTTTTGTCCTCGAAAATAACCCAAGGGTACATGCTCCCCCCACACTCTGAGGTGAGGTGGTCTAATTGACTCAGATGCATCCAAGTAATTACACGAATACAAGCATAGGATTATAATTTGAGGAAAATGAACGATTTACACAAAAAATTTGATTTCTATTAATATCTGAAAATTTTACAACGCGCCACATGAGTTGGCGTACAAAATCTATATGTATACAATCATGACTGAACAAAATAAGTACAAGACTCAGACAGTCCCCTCGCCAGGGTGGTCGGGTGCTACAGGGGCTGGTGGGTCTGCTGAAGCTGGCTGTGACGGCGGTGGTGGCGACTGTGCTGGCTGAGTAGGCGGAGGTAGCGGTGGTTGTGGCTGCGGCATCTCTGTCGGTGGATAGGAGGTAGATGTGGAAGGAGCCGCGTCGGTAGTGGCGGTGGTGGGATGAAAAATGGGACCCCGGTGGAAGGCGGTTCGTCCGGCAGTCCACTCCTCCTCCTGAGCGAGGTAGCGGTGGTAGTCTGTCGGGTAGATGTAGCGGAGGGTGTGGAACATCAAGAAGTCCATCCTCCGGTTCATTCGTTCGTTGTTGGCCTCCATGCGAGCCAACACGTCCTTAATGGTAGGACCGGATGGGGCAAGGGCGTATGATGAGGTTGCAGAAGGCGCGTGAGTGAGTCAAGGTGTTGGTGACGCTGCAGTATGAGAGGTAGCCTCTCATCGATGGCTCGTGGTGTCCCCACCCACGGGTGGGTCCTCTGTGTGGTGGGGGTGGTGACGATCGCCGCCGCATCGAGCGGGACCCGAGCCAGGGGTCCGCTTGAGCAGGTTGTAGCTACGGGTCCATGAAGACTTGGAGAACGTCTTCACGCAATCCGTAGCTCGCACCTCATGAGGCGAGATGGTGTAGTCGGGAGCGTCGAAGTAGCACTCCAACATGCTTGAGATGAGCCACCCGTATAGCATCTTCTCCTTGGGCCGTAGGTTGCCCTTCGTCAACTTCCTGTGACAGCCCGGATTTCGGCACATCAAGCCGTACAAATCTCTCTCAAAAGCCCTCAAAGCGGCACAACGGAGTCCTCTAGAAGAAGTCCTCAGGAGGTGGCTCCAACTCGTCTCCGGCCGCAAGGTCCGACTCACCGGGGGTCAGCGTCTCCTGAAGCCTCGGCAGCTGCTAGTAGTGGACCTGCGACGTATTGTCTATAGGGTGAGCTACATCCTAGCTCAATAGGGAACAGAGCACAGTTGAACATATAAATTATTACTCACATGTATTCCATGATACGCCATGCATGATGTGTCTATGCAGTTATTGATGAAAACAGTTAAAAAGTATTGTATTTTACTGGTAATTACTTATGTTTTCATTTATTCATGAATGATGCTGAAAACGCCTAAAGCAAAACTTAAACTTTCAACTTAATAATCCCCGAACAATATAACATCGAGCCCCGATGAGATACCCTTCATCGTCATCTATATAGACACTTTTAACGTATTTCCTGGGAATACAATATAGTACCCAAGCCCCTTTCTCCTAGGGATTGGTGGCGGGGTTTCACTTGTCTCAAATCAACACCCCTGGGGTGTGCTTACTGTGTATGGATAAGCCTCCGCACTGGCCTACGGTTTCGCCGCCGTATCGGTCACGGATATCCTGCCGTGTCAGTCGTGGATATCCCGCCACGTCGGTGGGGTACCCTATCAAACCTCAAATAACAAAAATATCGGTGCCTTACATATAGTTATTCACCGTATAAATGTGCTATCTTATATCAGTTAGGCCTTATCAATCATGATTCAATCTTGGATACATCCCTGGGATGTATCCATTCACTTGCATCACACCTGATGCTCTTATCTCTTGACTTCTTCATCCCCTGGGGATGGCTCATTATAATTACTCTTATGGATGTCACACACACACACTTTTCACAATTCTTAAGCAATAAAACATTTGAATTTGAATTCTATATCACTACATACATGCTCTTGTAAAATAAAGTACATGTTCAAGGTGTTCCCTACCTCAAGTCTTCGTTCGTTCAATGCATCAAGGTCCCACGTGGCTCCTTGTGCACTAGCTCACACGTACCACCTATGGTACCACATAACAGGTGAAACACATCACTAAAGATGCAATAAAGGAGGTCCAAGACCCCCCCATGAAGCTTAAAGTCAAACTCAAAAGGCAACATAAACTAGCACAGTCGATTAATCGAACTCCAAAATCGATTAATCGAATCTGATTCGATTAATCGATTTCCAAAATCGATTAATCGAAAGTCAATATCGATTAATCGATTCTCAAATCGATTAATCGGGGTTCCCATTCGATTAATCGAAACCTAATTCGATTAATCGAAATTCTCCACTCTATCTGTCGATTCTCAATTCGAGTAATCGAATTTTCAAAATCGATTAATCGATCCCAAATCGATTAATCGAAATTCTAAATCGATTAATCGAATTCCCATTTCGATTAGTCGATTTCTCCAAGCTATTTTCTTTCCTCCACTGGAGTTCACGGTAGGTTCCCAGTCGATCAATCGATTTCTAATTTGATTAATTGAAATCCAAAGTCGATTAATCGAAACCTAATTCGATTAATCGAAATCGGGGTCCTCTGACTTTTCAACTTCTTGGCCAATTTCGATTAATCGAAACCCAATTTCGATTAATCGAAATTTCTAGATTCAGCCTCCTTTTGGCTGTTCTTCCCAATCTTTTTCCACTCTTTTTCCTCTATTTTTCTACACTTTTATCTTACATTTTACATTATTTCTAACCACTATTTACCCTTACAATCCATGCATTTAAACTACATAACTCTTACCTTCAATCAATTTCAAATTGATTTCAAATCCATGGTTGGAAAGGCTAGGGTTCCAGCTTTAGCTTGAACGGATTCTCCTCGCTAAATCGGCCTCTTTAATGCTAGAATCCCCCTTCCAATCCCTCACAATAATGCTTGCTCAACCTCTCACTCCTCTCTCTCTCTTCTTTACTCCTTCAACAACCAATTTCCAGAATTTTAGGGTTATTAAACCCTTTTATCTTTCCCCATTCCTTGTGTGTTGAGCACATACACCGCAGTAGGTGTATGCGACTTCGCATTTTCCATCATACACCACATAGACACTCAACCCATCACATCTCATCCATCCATCACACTCCATACTAACTATTGGACTTATATTTGGTCAAACCTATGACCGATCGAGCACGGATCTCGAGGTCACAGTTTGGCGTGATTTTTCGGGCTATTACATCCTCCCCACCTTGGGAATTTTCGTCCTCGAAAATAACCCAAGGTTCGTCGGTCTGGGTCTCTCCCCCCCCCACACGCGCAGGTGAGGTGGTCCAGTTGACTCAGACGCATTCAATTAGTTACATATACCAGCATAGAATTTAAATTTGACGAATTTGAAGAATGTACACAAAAATATTTGGATTTCTATTAATATTAGAAAAAAATTTTACAATGCGCCACATGAGTTGGCGTACAAAATATACATGTATACAATCATGACTCATACAAAAGAAAGATAAAACTCATCTTGCATCGCTCGATCCGAGCCGACGGTGCTATGGCGGTGGTGGGTCTGTTGGATCTCGTGTGGGTCATGGTGGTGAGACTGTGGCTGTAAGGCTGAGGTAGCGACGACTGTGGTGGAAGTGTCTCAGTCGGCGGAGCAGATGTAGATGTGGAAGGAGCCGCGTCTGTAGTGGCTGTGGTAGGATGGAAGACGGGTCCTCTGTGGAAGGCGGTGCGTCCGGCTATCCACTCCTCCTCTTGGGCGAGGTAGCGGCGGTAGTCGGTAGGGTAGATGTGGCGAAGGGTGTGGAATAGAAGGAAGTCCATCCTCCGGTTCATCCTTTCGTTGTTGGCCTCCATACGGGCCAACACCTCCTCTATGGTCGGCCTCGATGGCAAGCCGTAGGATGAGATGGGTGTCGCGGCGCTGAGTGAGGGGTGGTGGTGTGTGAGGTGCAGGTGAGAGGTAGCCTCTCCACGGATGGCTCGGCGGTGGTGTGCCCACCCACGGGTGGGTCCCGCTGTGGTGGCGGGGTGGCGGTGGCACTGCACGCCAAGGGCGATCGAGCGGGACCCGGAGCCGGTAGGGTCCGCTTTAACAAGTTAGAAGATGGGCCCATGAAGACATGGAGAATGTCTTCACGCGTCCAGTAGCCCTCTCTTCATGAGGAGAGCGGTGTAGGAGGATCGGCCGAGTAGCACTCCAACATGCTCGATATGAGCCGAGCATAGGGCATCTTCTCCTTGGGCCGAGGTTGCCCTTCATTAGCTTTCCTTGATGTACCTCATCCCCTCAAGGATGAGCATGGTGGCATCAAACCACCGCCACAGAAGGCAGTAAAGTGCCTGCTTGCACTTTTTCCACGCGCCGGTCGTGGGCACATAGGGTATAGATTACACTTGACCACCGAGTCAAGCATCCACATATAGTGGGAAGGTCAGCCCTCTTTATGGAGGCAGGCCCTTTTACCATTGGTCATGCGGGTCATGACCTCCTCAAAGCGAGGTTCCTCCTCGAAGGGTGGGAATCGGGTGGTGTCGGGTGTGAAATCGAGGTAACACTCTAGTACCTCATGTATGTGACGACGTGTGATCGTGTAGTCTCGACCCTCTATGGTGGTCCTGATCACATCGTCGGTTGGGTCCACCTTGGTAGAATAATCTCACCAATCTAGGGTAGTAAGAACCCCGGATTGGTTTGAGAAGGTTGCCGAGACCGGCGTTATTGAGGTAGTTTCGAGCCCATTGGGTCTCGCCCGGTACATCGGGATTGGTGAATAGGGTTGGGTCAATGACGTATTCGACCTCGAAGGTCTTGGCCGCCCACCATTCATTTGGTTGCACCACATTAGTGGGTGGTGGAGGCATTGGTGTGGACTCGCGGGAAGACTCGCGCGTAGACGCGCTCGTCGAACCGGAGGTGGTCTCCGATGTTGATGGTGACGGAGTCCTCACCGGCGATGGGGTAGGTGGTGGTGGTGCGGCGTTCTTACGCCGAACCGGGAGTTTAGAAGTCGCCTTCTTTGAAGACAACCTAGTCTTGGGTGGCATGGTGGGGAAATAGTAAGAATCTAGGGTTCTTATAGCTCAAATTGAAGGAAAAGTGGAAATCTAGGGTTTACCTTAGGTTTCAAAGGTGAATGCGGATGCGAATCGACGGAAAATCCAAACCCTAGACCACTCGGTTGGTTGGAGAAGAAGGAGAAGTTGAAGCGCCCCAAAAATTTCAAGCTCAAATGAGTCGAATGGCAAAGAAAATCCCCAAATTTTAATATATAGACATCGGCTCGATTAATCGAAATCCAGAATCGATTAATCGAGATTTCAAACTAAGTTAAGCCGCGTAAAATCGATTAATCGATTTCCCAAATCGACTAATCGAAAATCAAATTCGATTAATCGAAACCATTTCGATTAATCGAAATCGTATCTGCTTAAAATTTTAAGTTTTTGAGCTCACTGGCGCGAGCCAGTCGATTAATCGAAATCCATTTCGATTAATCGAAATTTCAAAATCGATTAATCGAAATTCACTTCGATTAATCGAAATCGTGCAGTAACTTCCAAAATTTTCATGATTCTTTAAGTTATTCGATTAATCGAATTCTACTTCGATTAATCGAATTCCACTTCGATTAATCGAATTTCACTTCGATTAATCGAAATCGTTCCTCTGACTTCATATTTCTTCCAAATCCCTTTAGTAATTCGATTAATCGAACTTCCAGTTCGATTAATCGAAATCCCAAATCGATTAATCGAATTTCCAAAATCGATTAATCGAATTTCCAAATCGATTAATCGAAATTATAACTCGATCAATCGAAATTGCATTCTATGTCTGTTCTAACTCTCATTCAATTTTCCAGTCACTGGCAGGTGCCAGTCGATTAATCGAACAAAATTGATTAATCGAAATTCCAAATCGATTAATCGATTTGAAATTCGATTAATCGGTTTTGCCCAATTTCTGCAGATTTTCAATTTCCTTGATTCTTTAATTTCTTTTGGTAGTTTATGTCATCAAGTGGTTCATAGTTCCATAAAAACACATACACTTGGTCATGTGCATAAAAATCTGGTCGTTAAATCATGCTTTGATCAAAACTTCCATTGAATTACAAGTATTGTGGAGATTCCACAAACATATTTGTGGTTTACATTGGATTCTCACGTCGTTGGAAACAAGGCTGGATATTGTTCCTTCACATCGGCCTCTCGTTCCCAAGTAGCCTATTCTTTTGGATGATTGTTCCACCGAACAAGCACTAAGGGAATCACTTTAGTGTGCAGTACTTGTTCCTTTCGATCCAAGATTTCCACAGGTTCTTCTATCGTGCTCATGTCCTCACACATCTCCATAGGTTGTTTTCCTAACACATGAGACGGATCATTCACATACTTTCTGAGCATTGATATGTGGAAAACGTTATGCACCCTATCAAACAGTGGTGGTAACCAATGTGATACGCAACTTCACCTACGCGTCCCAAAATTTCAAATGGTCCAACATAATGTGGGCTTAACTTCCCTCTCTTGCCAAATCTCATTACGCCTTTCATAGGTGACACTTTCACAAACACGTGCTCACCCACTTTATAGTCGACACTAGTCCGCTTCATGTCGGCGTAACTTTTCTGTCTACTCTGTGCTGACTTCAGCCTTTCTCTGATAATTCGAACAACGGTGGTGTTGTCTTCAAGTAGTTTTGGCCCTAACACAAATTTCTCACCTGTTTCCTCCCAATTGAGGGGTGATTTGCATCGTCGTCCATACAGAGCTTCATACGGTGCCATGCCAATGCTCGTTTGGAAACTGTTGTTGTATGCGAATTCGAGCAACGGTAGATACTCGTCCCAGTATCCTTGCATATCTAGCATGCACGCTCTGAGCATGTCTTCTATCACTTGGTTCACTCGCTCTGTCTGCCCATCAGTTTGAGGATGGAAAGCTGAACTAAAGTCTAGTCGTGTTCCCATTCCTTCTTGAAATTTCTTCCAAAACTTGGATGTATATAGTGGATCACGATATGAAACTATGCTGCTTGGAATCCCATGTAATCTTACAATCTACTTCATGTATAAGTCTGCCAGTCTTCCTGCTATATATGTAGTATTGTACGGCAAAAAGTGCGCCGATTTGGTCAATCGGTCTACGACGACCCAAATGGCATTGTGTCTCTTAGACGTAATCCAACAATGAAATCCATCGAGATTGATTCCCATTTCATTCGGATTGGTAAAGGTTGCAATAGTCCAAACGGGATGTCTATGATCAACCTTTACTTGTCGACAAGTCAAACACCGTGACACGTGTTCGCCACGCCTTGCTTCCCTCTCCACCGTAGTTCTTTTCAAATCTTGGTACATTTGGTGCTACCGGTGGATATCATAATTTGACTTATGGGCCTCATCAAGAATCGTTGTCTTAGATCGACATTGTCCTAATGCATGACGGCCCTTAAACAAGAAAGAACCATCTTCTTTAACCAGAAGTCCGACGCACGATGCCTTCCTCCGTCTTGATGAATCTTTGTTAATCTTGGGATCTTTCATCGTAGATCGTGGATATGCTCAAATATCAGGCTTTTCTTGATATATTAGCCAAAAAGGATCCGGTGGTCCTTTTGACTCAATGTTAGCATCATAGAATGCGAGTCTTCAATAATTTCCATCGGTGCATACCCAAAATCAAACAAGCTAAGCGAAATTTGAACCTTTTCGACTCAATGCATCGGCTACTACATTCGCCTTGCACGGATGGTATTGTATGGAGCAATCATAATCCTTGAGGAATTCCATCCATCTGTTGTCTCATGTTGAGCTCTTTACGTAGCAGATATCGGAGGCTCTTATGATCGGTGAAAATTTCAAAAGTCTCACCATACAAGTAATGTCTCCAAATCTTGGTATAAAATAGTATTGCTAGCTTCCAAGTCATGAGTCGGATAATTTTCTCGTGTTCTTTCAAATTTGTCTTGATCCGTAAGCTATCACCTTCTTGTGTTGGTTGAGTACACAACCAAGGCCATTGTATGACGCGTCATTTGACACGCGTATCCTCCATTTCAAGGAATCGCTAACACCGAGCCGAAGTGAGTCTCGTTTGAGTTCTTGAAAACTCTTCTCGCATGCCTCACTCCACTCAAACCTTGAATCTTTTTGTCTTTGTGAGAGGTCCCGATATCTTTGAAAACCCCTCAACGAAGCGTCGATAATAGCCTCGCTAAGCCCGTAAAACTTGGACATCGCACTATCTTTGGTGCTCCCATTTAACCACTTCTATCTTTCTTTGGATCTATAGTGACACCATGCTTTGAGACGACATGTCCCAAAAAGCTAACCTCTTCCAACCAAAACTCACATTTGCTGAGTTTGGCATACAATTGGTGTTCACGCAGCGTCTGTAGAGCAATCCTCAAATGTTCTTCGTGTTCCATCTTGGATTTGGAGTATATCAATATATCATCAACGAACACTACGACGCAGGAGTCCAAGTGTGGTTTAAACACTTTCTCATCGATCCATAAACGACGCCGGAGCATTCGTCAATCCAAACGGCATCACAAGGAATTCATAGTGTCCATACCATGTCCGGAAAGCTATCTTCTGGATGTCCTCTGCCTTGACTCGCAACTGATGATATCCAGATCTCAGGTCGATCTTGGAAAAATACCTAGCTCCTTGCAGTTGGTCGAATAGATCGTCAATTCTAGGCAAAGGGTAGCGGTTCTTCACAGTGAGTTTGTTCAATTGTCGATAGTCAATGCATAGTCGCATTGACCCATCCTTCTTCTTGACAAACAAGACCGGTGCTCCCCATGGAGACACGCTCGGTCTAACAAACCCCTTGTCCATAAGCTCTTGTAGTTGTTCCTTCAACTCCTTTAACTCAGCAGGAGCCATTCTATAAGGCGCTTTCGAAATAGGCTCCGTTCCTGGTGCTAAGTCAATGGCAAATTCTACTTCTCTTTCTGGAGGTAATCCAGGCAATTCTTCTGGAAACACATCGGTGAAGTCTCACACAAATGATATTCTTTTCTTCCTTGTCCTCCTTTAAGAAAGCCAAGTATCCACTGCAACCCTTTATGATCATTTTCTCCCTTCTACTTTGAGATCGAAGTACGATGACGACCTCACTCCTTGAAACCGAAATGATCGCCTTTGTGTTGGGTCCGAAAATGACTACCTTGTCCTTGCAATCGATCGATGCACAATCTTGTCAAGCCAACAGGATCACATCGAACCCTTGCATGTCTAACAGTATCAACTTTGCTTCCAATTCATGCACCTCTAAGTCTCGAACTGCTACTATGATGGATTTGCAAGCTAACTTCATGTCTACTAACTCTCCAGTCGGAATAGACACAGATAGGACGAAATCCAACGCCTCTGGAACAATCTTCATCTTCTTGGCGAAACGTGGAGTGACGAATGAGTGGGTAGATCCTGGGTCTATCAACACTCGAGCGTCATATCCAACGAAGCATCCTTTTTCATATATAGTTAAAGTACCTATAGTATACATACATACATACAATAATTTACACATCAATTTACACCCTTAATTCACATATAGATTTAACATTGAGAAAAAGAATCTATACAATTCCTAATGCATGCACCTTCTCTATCTAAAATTTTAATGAAATGAAAATTTTCTTTAATTTTTAATGAGTCTCACCTTGGATGACGTCATGCACGTTCCCTGCTTCCTGAGCAGTGACTGCATAGGCTCTCCCCTGAACGATCGGCTTCCTTGCTTGAATAGGTCGTGGCGCTGCAACTGAAGCCGTCCTTCTTTTATCCGTCTCGGGGCAATCCTTGATCAAGTGGCCCACCTTGCCGCATCGGAAACAACCCCTAGTTCCCAATCTACAATCCACTGTCCTATAAGGCTTGCCACACTTTGCGCAAGTCTCCCGAGGTGCGGAAGAAACAGTACGAGAACCCTGTGTGATAGTGGCGCCGGTAGACATGGCAGGGCTCTCATAGCGTAAAGGTCTCCCCGACGCAAGTAATGGAAACCTCTGTTGGTGTTGTTGTTGCACCGGCCTTCCGAAACCCCCTTGGAACTGTGGTCTCTGATTTTGGGCTACGAACCTCGGCTTTTTATTCACCGGTTCGTAGGTCCCCGTCCTTCCTTGTTCATTTCCTCCTCTCTGCTACTCTCTCTGTCGATATCTATTTGTATTCTCCTCTTCAGCCACTAGTGCTTTACTCATGACCTCTTCATAGGTCCTCAATTGAAATGGAGCTACACCTCCCCTAACCTCAGGCTTCAATCCTTGCTGAAACCTCTTGGACTTCATCACTTCAGTAGCGACATAATCCGGAGCAAAATGGGCAAGTCGTAGAAACTCTACCCCATATTCTCTCACTGTCATTCTCACTTGCACTAATTGTAAAAATTGTATCTCAACCTGGTTCCTCACCACTTCCGGAAAATATTGTTTGTTGAACTCCTCAACAAACTCCTCCCAAGTCCAAGGCAACTCTGGGTCTCTCGAGCCCGAGTCCAGATTCACGGACTTCCACCAAGGGCCTCCCATCCAACATATAAGCCCATCTCACACTCTCATCTTCCGCATGTCAAGACGCTAAAGACTTTCCCCATCTCCATAAGCCGCTCTCGCCATTGTGTCTGAAGGAGGTCTCATCCTCCTAACTCTCAAAGATGAGGGCACAAAACAGTCCTATAGGTGGTATAGGTGGTGCCGTTTTCGACTTGAGTGGTCAAAGGATGCGGCTTGTTGTGCCATGGCAATAGTCTCCATAGTGTGCATCATCCTTTGTCGCTCCTCACTCTCTCTTGTTCTCTTTGATCTTGATCCTGACGATCTCGATCCTCTTCATCATGTTGTCTACTACTACTGCCACCTGGGGCCTTAGTACCTCTTAAAGGCACTCTATTAGTAGGAGAGATGTAATCATCTCCACTACGTAGACTCCTCTGCTGGCCTCCCCTTGGTCGGCCTCTTCCTCTAGATGACATTTGCGGCTGCATTTGAAACTAAAGTTTCGTTAGCAGAAGCCCCTATGTTCTGACCAAAAGGACGATTATCAGAATTGCTAAAAGAAAATGCTTTGATACCAACTGCGACAGCCCGGATTTCGGCACCCCGAAACCCGTGCCATCAGCACGATCATCTTGACCGTGCCCCTCAGCTAAGCACGGAACGTTGACATATCAAGCATAAAATGAAATAATAAATGAAACTGCGGAATTTAAATCTATATTAAAGCAATTCTCCAAAAGACAGTTCTACCCTCATGCCTCTGCATGAATGGAGAACCGATCCTAACCATCGATGATAGCAATCATCACGGATGGTTCGCCCCAAAAGAATAATCCCAAACTCAATATATACATGGTTTAACCAAAACAAGGCTTGACATACCAAGCCGTACAAATCTCTCTCAAAAGCCCTCAAAGCGGCACAACGAAGTCCTCTAGAAGAAGTCCTCAGGAGGTGGCTCCAACTCGTCTCCGACCGTAAGGTCCGACTCACCGGGGTCAGCGTCTCCTGAAGCCTCGGCAGCTGCTAGTAGTGGACCTGCGACGTATAATCTATAGGGTGAGCTACATCCTAGCTCAATAGGGAACAGAGCACAGTTGAACATATAAATTATTACTCACATATATTCCATGATACGCCATGCATGATGTGTCTATGCAGTTATTGATGAAAACAGTTAAAAAGTATTTCATTTTACTGGTAATTACTTATGTTTTCATTTATTCATGAATGATGCTGAAAAGGCCTAAAGCAAAACTTAAACTTTCCAACAAAGTAATCCCCGAGCAATATAACGCCGAGCCCGATGAGATACCCTTCATAAATCATCTATAGACACTTTTAACGTATTCACAGGAATACAATATAGTACCAAGCCCTTTCCACAGGGATTGGTGGCGGAGTTCACTTGTCTCAAATCAACACCCCTGGGGTGTGCTTACTGTGTACGGATAAGCCTCCGCACTGGCCTACGGTTTCGCCGCCGTATCGGTCACGGATATCCTGCCGTGTCAGTCGTGGATATCCCGCCACGTCGGTGGGGTACCCTATCAAACCTCAAATAACAAAATATCGGTGCCTTACATATAGTTATTCACCGTGTAAATGTGCTATCTTATATCAGTTAGGCCCTATCAATCATGATTCAATATTGGATACATCCCTGGGATGTATCCATTCACTTGCATCACACCTGATGCTCTTATCTCTTGACTTCTTCATCCCCTGGGGATGGCTCATTATAATTACTCTTATGGATGTCACACACACACACACTTTTCACAATTCTTAAGCAATAAAACATTTGAATTTGAATTCTATATCACTACATACATGCTCTTGTAAAATAAAGTACATGTTCAAGGTGTTCCCTACCCCAAGTCTTCGTTCGTTCAATGCATCAAGGTCCCACGTGGCTCCTTGTGCACTAGCTCACACGTACCACCTATGGTACCACATAACAGGTGAAACACATCACTAAAGATGCAATAAAGGAGGTCCAAGACCCCCCCATGAAGCTTAAAGTCAAACTCAAAAGTCAACATAAACTAGCACAGTCGATTAATCGAACTCCAAAATCGATTAATCGAATCTGATTCGATTAATCGATTACCAAATTCGATTAATCAAAAGTCAATATCGATTAATCGATTAATCGGGGTTCCCATTCGATTAATCGAAACCTAATTCGATTAATCAAAATTCTCCACTCTATCTGTCGATTCTCAATTCGAGTAATCGAGTTTTCAAAATCGATTAATCAATCCCAAATCGATTAATCAAAATTCTAAATCGATTAATCAAATTCCCATTTCGATTAGTCGATTTCTCTAAGCTATTTTCTTTCCTCCACTGGAGTTCACTGTAGGTTCCCAGTCGATCAATCGATTTCCAATTCGATTAATCGAAATCCAAAGTCGATTAATCGAAACCCAATTCGATTAATCGAAATTGGGGTCCTCTAACTTTTCAACTTCTTGGCCAATTTCGATTAATCGAAACCCAATTTCGATTAATCGAAATTGCTAGATTCAGCCTCCTTTTGGCTGTTCTTCCCAATCTTTTTCCACTCTTTTTCCTCTATTTTTCTACACTTTTATCTTACATTTTACACTATTTATAACCACTATTTACCCTTACAATCCATGCATTTAAACTACATAACTCTTACCTTCAATCAATCTCAAATTGATTTCAAATCCATGGTTGGAAAGGCTAGGGTTCCAGCTTTAGCTTGAACGGATTCTCCTCGCTAAATCGGCCTCTTTAATGCTAGAATCCCCCTTCTAATCCCTCACAATAATGCTTGCTCAACCTCTCACTCCTCTCTCTCTCTTCTTTACTCCTTCAACAACCAATTTCCAGAATTTTAGGGTTATTAAACCGTTTTATCTTTCCCCCTTCCTTGTGTGTTGAGCACATACACCGCAGTAGGTGTATGCGACTTCGCATTTTCCTTCATACACCACATAGACACTCAGCCCATCACATCTCATCCGTCCATCACACCCCATACTAACTATTGGACTTATATTTGGTCAAACCTATGACCGATCGGGCACAGATCCCGAGGTCACAGTTTGGCATGATTTTTCAGGCTATTACACTTCCCCTTTATGTACCTCATCCCCTCGAGGACGAGCATGGTGGCGTCGAACCACCGGCCACAGAAGGCCGCGTAGAGTGCCTGTTGCACTTTTTCCACGCGCTCCGTGTCGTGGCGCATCGGGTATAGATTACACTTGATTATAGAATCAAGCATCCACATGTAGTGGGGAAGGTCAACCCTTTTGATGGAGGATCCCGACCCCTTCTTACCATTGGTCATGCGGGTCATGACCTCCTCGAATCGAGGTTCCTCCTCAAAGGGTGGAAATAGGGTGGTCTCAGGGGTAAAGTCGAGGTAGCATTCAAGCACCTTGTGTATGTGACGACGAGTGATCGTGTACTCTCGACCCTCGATGGTGGTCTTGATCACATCGTCAGTAGGGCCGTCCACAAGCCCTTGGTAAAATAATCTCACCAATCTAGGGTAGTAGGAACCCCAGATTGGTTTGAGAAGGTTGCCGAGACCGACATTGTTAAGGTAATTATGAGCCCATTGGGTCTCGCCCGGTACATCGGGATTTGTGAAAAGGGTAGGGTCGATGAGGTACTCGACCTCAAAGGTCTTTGCGGCCCACCATTCATTTGGTTGCACCACGTTAGTGGGTGGTGGGGGCATGGGTGTGGACTTGCGGGAAGACTCGCGCGAAGATGCGCTCGTCGAACCGGAGGTGGTCTCCGATGCCGACGGTGATGGAGTCCTCACCGGCGATGGGGTAGGTGGTGGTGGCGCGGCGTTCTTACTCCGAACCGGTAGCTTAGAGGTTGCCTTCTTAGAAGACAATCGGGTCTTAGGCGGCATTGTCGGTGAAATAGCAAAAATGTAGGTTTTACCTAACTCAAATTGAAAGAAGAGTATGAAATTAGGGTTTACCGTGGGTTTGAAGGCGATACAACTCGAATACAAGCCAAAAAACCAACGGAGATGCAACCCTAGGGCGTCGGATGGTCGGAGAAGAAGAAGAATGTCAAACGCCCAAAATTTTCGAGAGCTCAAATGATTTCGGATGGGAAATAAAATCTCCAATTTTATATATATAGGCCCCGGCTCGATTAATCGAACTCCAGAATCAATTAATCGAGATTCAAAACTAGGTTAAGCCGCGCAAAATCGATTAATCGATTTCCCAATCGATCAATCAAAAGTCAAATTCGATTAATCGAAAACATTTCGATTAATCAAAATCGTATCCGTTTAAAAATTTAAGTTTTAGAGCTCACTGGCGCGAGCCAGTCGATTAATGGAAATCCATTTCGATTAATCGAAATTTCGAAATCGATTAATCGAAATTCACTTCGATTAATCGAAATCGTGCAGTAACTTCCAAAAATTTTAGGATTCCTTAAGTTATTCGATTAGTCGAACTATGGTTCGATTAATCGAAATTTCAAATCGATTAATCGAATTCTACTTCGATTAATCGAAATCGTTTCTCTGTCTTAGAATTTTCAAGGTTCCTTTAAGCAAATCGATTAATCAAACTTTCAGTTCGATTGATCGAAATCTCAAATTGATTAATCGAAACCTCCTCGATTAATCAAATTTTCATTAATTCCTTCCTAATTTCTTCTAACATTTCCAGTAGGTTCGATTAGTCGAACATGCAGTTCGATTAATCGAATTCCCAATTCGATTAATCGAATTCCCAAAATCGATTAATCGATCCCAATTCGATTAATCGAAATTATAAATTGATCAATCGAAATTGTATTCTGTGTCTGTCCTAACTCTTATCCAAATGTCCAGTCACTAGCATCTGTGATTCGACTAATCGAACAAAATCGATTAATCGAAATTCCAAATCGATTAATCGATTTGAAATTCGATTAATCGATTTTGCCAAATTTCTGTAGATTTTCAAGTTCTTTGGTTCTTTGATTACTTTTGGCAGTTTATGACATCAAGACTTGGTCATGTACATACAAAAATTTGTTCCTTTAATCATACTTTTGATCAAGACTTCCATTGAATTACAAGTGTTGTGAAAATCCACAAACATGCTTGTGGTTTACATTGGGTTCTCACGTCGTCGGAAATAGAACTGGATATTGTTCTTTCACATCGGCTTCTCGTTCCCAAGTAGCCTCTTTCTTTGGATGATTGTTCCACCGAACAAGCACTAAGGGAATCACTTTAGTGCGCAGTACTTGTTCCTTTCGATCCAAGATTTCCACTGGTTCCTCTATCATGCTCATGTCCTCACACATCTCCATAGGTTGTTTTCCTAACACATGAGATGGATCATTCACATACTTTCTGAGCATTGATATGTGGAAAACGTTATGTACCCGATCAAACAGCGGTGGTAAGCCAATGCGATACACAACTTTACCTACGCGTCCCAAAATTTCAAATGGTCCAACATAATGTGGGCTTAACTTCCCTCTCTTGCCAAATCTTATTACGCCTTTCATAGGTGACACTTTCACAAACACGTGCTCACCCACTTTATAGTCGACGCTAGTCCGCTTCATGTCGGCATAACTTTTCTGTCTACTCTGTGCTGACTTCAGCCTTTCTCTGATTATTCGAACGACGGTGGCGTTGTCTTCAAGTAGTTTTGGCCCTAAAATAAATTTCTCACCTGTTTCTTCCCAATTGAGTGGTGATTTGCATCGTCGTCCATACAGAGCTTCATACGGTGCCATGCCAATGCTCGTTTGGAAACTGTTGTTGTATGCGAATTCGAGCAATGGTAGATACTCATCCCAGTATCCTTGCATATCAAGCATGCACGCTCTGAGCATGTCTTCTATTACTTGGTTCACTCGCTCTGTCTGCCCATCAGTTTGAGGATGGAAAGCTGAACTAAAGTCTAGTCGTGTTCCCATTCCTTCTTGAAATTTCTTCCAAAACTTGGACGCATATAGTGGATCACGATCTGAAACTATGCTGCTTGGAATCCCATGTAACCTTACGATCTCCTTCATGTATAAGTCTGCCAGTCTTCCTGCCGTATACATAGTATTGTACGGCAAAAAGTGCGTTGATTTGGTCAATCGGTCTACGACGACCTAAATGGCATTGTGTCTCTTGGCAGTACGGGGCAATCCAACAATGAAATCCGTCGAGATTGATTCCCATTTCCATTCTGGGATTGGTAAAGGCTGCAATAGTCCCGCAGGATGTCTATGATCAATCTTCACTTGCTGACAAGTCAAACACCGTGACACGTATTCAGTCACGTCTTGCTTCAGTCCTCTCCACCAGTAGTTCTTTTTCAAGTCTTGTTACATTTTGGTGCTACCAGGGTGGATAGCATAATTTGACTTATGGGCTTCATCAAGAATGGTTCGTCTTAGATCGGCATTGTCCGGAATACATAGATGACCCTTAAACAATAAAGAACCATCTTCTTTAACTGAGAAGTCCGACCTGATGCCTTCACTCACGTCTTGATGAATCTTTGTTAATGCCGGATCTTTCATCTGTAGATCGTGGATATGCTCAAATATCACTGGCTTTACTGATATGTTAGCCAAAAAGGATCCGGTAGCTTTTGACTCAATGTTCGCATCGTAGAGTGCCAGGTCTTCCAATAACTTTCATCGGTGCATACCCAAAACCAAACAAGCTAACTGAGCTGAACCCTTCCGACTCAATGCATCGGCTACTACATTCGCCTTGCCTGGATGGTATTGTATGGAGCAATCGTAATCCTTGAGGAATTTCATCCATCTGCGCTGTCTCATGTTGAGCTCTTTCTGTGTAAACAGGTATCGGAGGCTCTTAAGATCGGTGAAAATCTCAAAAGTCTCACCATACAAGTAATGTCTCCAAATCTTCAGCGTAAAAATGACTGTTGCTAGTTCCAAGTCATGAGTTGGATAATTTTTCTCGTGTTCTTTCCGCTGTCTTGATCCGTAAGCTATCACAGTTAATCGGGCCAGAAAAATTCTAAAAACGGGCTGAGCTTGACCTGGCCCAGATAGCTAAACGGGTCGGGCCGGGCTCAATTTTTTTTTTTAAAAACGAATCGGGTGAAAAACCCGGCCCAACCCATTGACAGCCCTAAAAGAAACTGATCAATGCATGACAACTAAGCCTTCGCCATAGTGCGGTTCATTACATGGCCATGTGGAATCTTAGAAACATGGAGTTCACGTACAAACATGGAGTTCACGTACGGATGCTAACCCTAAGGTGGTATAGGATGCCATAGGTAGTCCGTCCAGGTTACCTGAAAACCCATATCTTCGATACGACGTGGTTTTGAAGCCTCCTCACTATGGCACATTTAAACGTAAGGTTTCACATGTAAACTATGGATACGTTCAATATGATAAGATATGCTATGCTATGAAAAGATATGTTGTGAAGATCAACCAAATATGATAAGTTCTACACGTGTCATACCTTACGTTAGCCACCCTAAGGGTCAACGTATACAATACTGATCTTAAGGACAATATGCTATGACAGTGTCCCGACCTACAGTGATAAGGGGATTCCGACTTAAGTGAACCTAAACTTTATGCGCACAACCTCATGAGTTGGATGAGGTTTATGCTATGTATGGAGGGTTACGTTATGTGCATCACTATGGTGGTGGTGGTGATCAGATACATCCCCTCATGTGTCAGGCTCGAGCAACGACTCTAGCATAAGTCGTAAATGTATGCTAAGATGCGACCATGTACTGTGCAGGCGAATGGGGAGTTACGCTAAGACTTAAGATATGTCACGTATTAGTTTTAGGTGACAAGATTAAATTAAGTACATGGTCATCACTTGCATTCACCACATATGCATCTTTTAGGTTAAACTTTATCCACATGTTTTAGGCTATGTGATGGGGACATCCAAGTTAAACCGCCATTTATTGTGTACCGGAGACGCAAGAAGAAGCTCAAGAAGCTTTAGACAATCATGGCCGACAAGAGAGAGTCTCTGCCTAGACTCGCTTGATCGACAATGGTTCCCGCTCGAGCGAGGTTGACGGCGAATTGAGCAAAAACTCTCTGCCCAAACTCGCTCGAGTGAAATCGGTTCCCGCTCGAGCGAGAATCAACAGAAAGTTTGGCGTGGACAATTTTGAAGACTCGCTCGAGTGACTTTACACGGAAACGACACGCGAGGCCTAATTTTACTTGAAAATTTAGGTTTTAGTTTCCCATTTAGATTAGGAGTCTTTCTAATTTCGATTATATGTTTAGTTAGGATTTTAACCTTTATCCTGCAACAAATTGGTATTAGAGCATAGTTTTAGTTTAGGATTGTCAGTATCCATACTAAGTTTTAGATTTCAATTGCATATAGGTGTGTTAGTATTTTTTTCTACCTTGAGTGTCATCATGGACCCATAAAAGTGACATGCTTTCATAGAGAGTTTTAATACCCAGATGGCTGCCATAAAAGTCAAGTTGCAAAACCAACAAGCCCAACAGGTTGATTTGTCAGCAGAACTTTAAGAGTTGTCTCGATCGACTCGCGGTGAGTATCATAGGGTTAATTTCGATGAGAGGAGGGATCCTTCTAGGCATGAAAATCGCCCTAACCCAGATGATAGACTTACAAAGTCGATTAAGGTTGACACTCCCAATTTCGAAAGAAAGATAGACCCAAAACTCTATATAGATTAGGCAACCGCTATGTTGGTGCGCACTTTTTTTAGGTTCCTCTCAGTTCTCGTCGAATCAGTGGCTTCCAATTCTGTCTAGGTGAACTCTAGCAATGCGGTGTTTGGAATGACAAGAAAATAAAAAGGGAGATTTTTTTAGGAAGGTTCTTAGTTTGATTGCGATCGCCAGCTGCAGATATTTAACGACGCTTCAACACGTCAGTGATCACGCTGTGAAGCGGGTGTAGGTTACTTCTATACTGAATCGTCCACCTGTGAACGTCAGCAGCAGTGCTTTTCCTTAGCTTAGTTAATTTAATTCTCTTCTTATTTCCCTTTATAATTAGAATTTTGGTCGATTTAAGTTTCCCAATTTTATTATTATGTTATGATTATGTGAGCTTATTCAGGTGAGTTATTTTATTGTCCTGATGCTATCAAGAGTCCAACGAGTATCAATGTTCTGGTATTATTGAGAGTTCAGTCAATCTCAACCTCCTATTGATACTAGGAGTGCACATGTACCTATTCCAATAATGTTCCAACTAAAATTAAGCAAACTAATTAAAGCAATTGCAGTAATTCTACTATAATTCTGACTAAAATACTCATGACAGCTATGCTATAATTCTAATTAAAATAAAAAGACTGATTTTTTTTACGAGCCTAATTAAAGCAACAAATTTAAATTTTCTTAATTTTTCTTATCCGAATATCAACAAAACAAAAAGACTGATTTCTCTACGACCCTAATTATTGTAACAAATTTAATTTTTCTATTCAAATATCAACAAAATGAAAAGACTGATTTTTCTATGACCCTAATTATTAATAGATTAATAGTGGCAAAATATAACTAATCATGAATAAACTAAATTTTCTAGAGTTCGGATCTAACATAATCGATTAGATAAACTCATGAAGAGGAAATTTGGATTTAACATTCTAATAATCATATCAAAAGCTAACTAATGTAAATAATCAATTATGTATGATATAAACTAATTAAAGTAATTTATTAATTCTAGAAAACTCTAAAAAAAGGGGGTTTAGGCCCGCTATGCTAAGGAGGATTGGCCTCGTTCTCGAGTACCCTCCATAAGCTCCCTTGGGCAAATCGGGTGGCTAAGTTTAAAGAGAAAAAATTGAATTTTGGATTATAAAGTAATATTTTTAGGCTTTTCAGGGTTGATTTCGAAATAATAATTGTAAATTAAATGGTAGACTAGAATTATAAGACTAGGATTAATATTTAGAAATTTGAAAGTATTGAAATAAGAGACTAAAATTAAGACTAACCCTTTTTTTTTAAAGACTGAATTTGAGTCTGAAATCGAGAAATCAGGTCGTATGATTAAGGACTGGTTCTTAAGCAAAGGATTAGAACTAGAAAATAATGATAGGACTATAGATCGAGATTTTGAAATTGAATTAAAGTCTAGGATCGGTATATCAGATCGATGAATTAATGACTGGTTCTAGAAATAGAGAACTAGAACTAGATATATAGAATTTCGGTCCGAAAAGGGGGCTACGGTCTAAGACTAAAAAATAAAAAAAATTAATTGAGTTCCTAGGACTAGAAATTAGAAGCTACGACTACGGATTGAAAGATTAAATCCTTCCCTAGGGGTTTGGGTTGCGGAGAGAAATCTTGAAAATAAGAAGCTTGAATCTCGAAATCATGATGAAGATGCTCTATGGGTTGATTCTCAGGGTTCTCTGATTTTGGAACTCGTCCACTTTCGAAAATCAGGGTGCTCTGATTTTGGAACTCATCCACTCTCGAAAATTCTAACCTTTTTTCGTCCAACCTCTGGCCTCCCTCTCTTTTCTAAAAAAAAAGCTTTTATAGGTTTTCCTTCAATTACGCGCCTCTTTACGGGCATTTAACCGAATTGCGCGCCTGAGTTTCGGCGCTTAATCGCTTTGAGTCAATCATCGACTCAGTGAGCGACCGGCTGACTTGCTCAGCGAGTCTCCTAGTCCTAATAAATTAGGACTAATTGCGCGCATGTTATCATGTGCTCAATCTGATTAAACATTTAACCTAAAACGTAACGTAGGGGTCAAGGGTAGTAAGACTAGGTCGGGGGTAGGCCAATTGCACGCAGGTGGTGAAACGCTCAATCCGATCACGCTTTCTGTTTCAGGTGCGTAATCGAGTCTCGAATCTTTCTGGGAAAGGAAGTTTGGTCTGAAAGGTGGATTGATCATGTGCTTGTGGTTTTGCGCACAATTGAATTACGTGCTGAGTTTCTAGCGCATAATTCGAGATTGTCCGGGTATGGTCTCTAGAATGAAATACAAGATTATTATTTCAGTTTGTGTCTTGACTATATATTATTGCTTAGTATATAGTTTACCCATTTTGGGATCTGAGCCACAATGTTATTGTTTTAGCCTGTGTTTAGCCATGTACTACTGTTTCAGTGCATGGTCTGATATTAGGGATAAAAGGGTCAAAGGTTGACCGAACAAGTTTGTATACTCCGAGAATGCAAAATGGGAGTGTCTACACCATGGACCATTATTGCGATTGGTATGATATGTTGGATGAGTGAAAAGTACAGATTGCTAAGATGAAACTCATGGGACAAGACAAATTTTATTGGACGAGTACAAAACGACGTCGAGAATCTCTCGAACGTGAGAGATTCTCACGTTCTACATGGGCAAACATGAAAGAGAAACTTCATGATAAATATGCCCCCTTGTTCTACAACCAGTGAATCATGGATCAATGGCATGGTTTGAAAGAAGGAACATGTCTATTGATTATTATATGAACAAGTTTGAGGAGTACTTATATCGAGCTAAAGCTTATGAGAGTCCACACGTCACCTTATCGAGGTTTCTCACTAGACTATGTACGTCCTGAGTTACGAAAATTACTCATCCCTCATCATGTTGAAGATTTAGAAGAGTGTTATGCTAGAGTACAAGAAAGGTATTTCGACGCTCCAACCAGTGGGTGAGTTAGTTCCTCCAATCCTGATTTTTGATCTAGTCCTATTGAAAAGGTGAATAATACTTATAATCAGTCCTCAAAACTCGTGAATCCTCAGATTGACAAGGGTAAAGGAAAATTAATCGAGAACTTTAAGCGTGTACCACAACAATGTTATAAGTGCCAATGCTTTGGTCACTTTGCATCTCAATGTCCAAATAAATCCCACACCTTGATTATTCAGGAGGATAACGAGAAAGAGGACAATAAGTTAGGAGTAAAAATTTATGAACCTATTGGAATGCCAAGTGACGAGGAGGATGAAATTCCAGTGAAAACAGTAGGTTGTGTTAGGAATGTTTCTATTTCCGAAGAAAGTATCGGTAGTGCGTGGTGTGTTTGTATTGCATGTGTCGTTAGAGTCAATAGGAACATGTCATCATTCTAATTTGCATGAGATTAACGATCAGATTTTATTGAACGATGAAAATACAGCGAATTTCACTAACACATTGAATTTGTTTAATGAGTTTAATAATGATAATTTTGTGTTCATTCATGATAGTCTCGTTTTCCGGTCTTGAAAAGAGGTAATGATGGAGGTCCAGATTTTTCTCTAGACAAGAGTAATCATCCAATAATTGCGGTGAAGGATCTTACACCTATTCTAGGTCCAACAATTATGTCCTTTGACCCATTCCTTGTTGCCCAAACAATCAAACCAAACTCATTTAACCAATTCATAACCCATACCCTACCTGTGCAATATGAGAGAATGTTGAGTGGGGAGGAGGTTATAGAGTTTACAAGCTTTACTATCAATGTGGGCAAACATCATGAGTATCTCACAGCATGGAAACCCAAGCCAAGAGTTGAGCCTCCTAAGTGTGCCATGTATGGGTCCTACAACTCATTGGAGATGAATTTCTCCTACCCTAAGAGAATTGATGGGAATATCTAAGTTAAACCACCCTTTATCGTGTACTGGAGACACAAGAAAAAGCCCAAGAAGCTTCAGACAATTAGGGTTGAAAAGAGAGCACGAGTCTTTGCCTAGACCCGCTCGAGCGACAATGGTTCCAGCTCGAGCAAGGTCGATGACGAGTCAAGCGAAAACACTCTGCCCAAACCCGCTCGAGCAACATCGGTTCCTCCTTGAGCGAGAATAAACAGAAAGTTTGTATGAAGAGTCTCAAGACTTGGTGAAATATGCACGTAATGGAAGTTCGCTTAACTCCGTAAAAAGCGTGCGGGGTCATAACACGGAATTCTAGACCCTCAAGATTATGCAGAATTCCGGGTTGTGACAAGAACACATTTTCGGCCCCATTCTTCCACACAATGGATCTTGAAATCAAGTGCTTACCATCATATGGTCACATTTAATTTGATTCCACTTGGCACACATGATCAGTAAGTGACGATCAGTAAGTGACCCTAAAATCATGTTTGAGCGTGATGTGTGTCACATAATTTTAGGGTAGGGTCACTTTTTTGGATGTGTGTCATGTGGAATAGAAAATTGACTGTATGATGGAACGATCATGATCTCAAGATCCATTGTGTGGCAGATTGAGATAAATAACGATTACATTGTCTGATTCGGAGGTGGTCAATACATATAACGGCTGGAGGAGATGGGGGGTGAAAACATTTTTTTGGGTTGAGAATAACAATATCGTTGTATTCATTAAGAAATAGAATGATATTATATATCCGATAAGAGAACCGGACGCATGAAAAAATAAAAAATAAAATCGACCAAAGTGGCCAATAATTATCGTTAGGGGTCGATAATATCAGCCAAGGTGTAGACCGATAAGGCCAATATTATTCGATTTAAAAACCTTGCTTCCAACTATGTTTTCATATGCACATAAACACTCTACTATCCTAAGAGTGTTCTAAATAGCGCTCGTGTTGCCTTGTAATGTAGCGTACCCGTGTAGCACAAATGAGCTGTAGTGTACATGTAGTGTATGCCACATACAGTGTATACGTAACATGTATATATCGTACATATACTTTTTAAAATTTTACAAAAAACTTTTTTATCATTTTTTACACCTATGCACTTGGGTTATATTTATTAGTCTTAGACTCTTTAAGTTACGTTGATTACTTGGATAGTTTCATTACGAAGTTATCATTACAAAATTAACCCTATTTATTTTCTATGTTTTTTCCTATATTCTAATTTATTATATTTTTTAAAATTAAAAATTTGAAGAAAAAAAAATTAAATTCATGAGGCGTAAGTGGGTCTAATAGCCCGGATGGGTGTGTCGAGAGTGTGTGGTTTGAGCACTCTTCATCCTTAGTAGTTTAGTACAATATGGTGACCCTTTTTCTTTATGAAATGCTAAATTATCCCCAAAAAAGATTTAGACAAAAATATGGTTTGAGCACTCTTCATCCTTAGTAGTTTAGTACAATTTACGCCTCATGAATTTAATTTTTTTTTGGGGATAATTTAGCATTTCATAAAGAAAAAGGATCTAATAGCCCGGATGGGTGTGCCGAGAGTGTGTGGGGTTTGAGCACTCTTCATCCTTAGTAGTTTAGTACAATATGGTTACCCTTTTTCTTTATGAAATGCTAAATTATCCCCAAAAAAGATTTAGACAAAAACTAAAAATTAATTTCACAAAATTTCAAAATGGGTGTTATAATTTTCACTTCCCTTTGATGATCATAGTGGCATGTAGGGCTTTCTTGCAAAGATGAAATAAAGAACCAGTGTATGCAGCAATAGAAGGATTTCGTATTACTAACAGACATCAACAGGATAGCAGTAGTGTAGTTTACGCATACAGAAATGAGAAGAGCTCAACAAACACCAATAGAAACAGATAAAGAAAATAATAAATGACAGATGAATGCACCTATCGTCCATCCTTGCTTGAGCTTCAACGTAAGACATTGCAGCACACGACCTGATAACACTTTTTGTGTATCTTGTAGTAATAATCTCTGCTTCAGGTGTCATTTCCTGATATTAAAAAGAAATTTTAAGGTTTCCATTCCACGGAACATGAATATTAACCTTACAATACAGTCCGACATTATTTTTTGGAATATATTCCTTCATTTTGCATTTTGTGCCAATTTGTGTTAGGCACTTTCTGTTAGTTGAATAAAAGTAACTATCGATTTAAGATATCAAGGAAAAGAAATCGCTTCTATCGATTCAAGAACCAATCCAAATGCAGCATTCCAGATAGATAGTGGAGTGGCCATTCCTCAATTATATTCTATCAAGAATGTGTTAAGGTCGCAATGGAGAATGGAGATGTTATATATACGTGTTACTCTATGAAACAGTGAGATGTTATATATAAGTGTTACTCTATGAAACAGTTGGCAATTCTTACGGTGTGGTCCGACGAAGGAAAGCTCACATGGGTGGAAATAAGTCTTAATGCGTAAGTATTAAGTAGGCTCATTCTATAGCTAAGCAATCTAGGCACGCTGTAGGGTTTAAAATGAGAGGAGAGGTTTGAAATGGCTAGCCTCAAATTTATCGATGACAATGATATCTGCTGCCTGTACAAATTTGCAAGAAGTTCAAAACCTCAGATGATCTTAATATGATTTTAAGCTGTGTGGTGGTGGGTGGTGGGTGGTAGGTGGTGGTGGTGGTGGTTTGTCCTCTCTAAGGGGTGTGTGTGTTTGAGCATGGTGAACAAGTCGGAGTTTGGGAATAAATCGGCTTGGAAAAATTCGGTAAAATTTCCAAATTTGAGAAAAAAATAGTTAAATTTTGGAAAAATAAAAAAAGAATAATTATTAAATATATATTAATTAAAAGCTATAAAAATTGAAAAAATAAAAAATTCGGAAAAGTTGGGGAAAAATTATGGAGATATTAGGGAAATTCACAAATAATACTTCAAATTCATAGTTTTTATTCGTTTTTTCAAAAAATCGCAAATAATTCATAACTTTTTCAAAAAATTGGAGAATTTGGTCACTATGTGTTTGAGTGTGTGCTCAGTGACAGCGTCCCAAAGAATGTGAGATATTAAAAACTGAAAATTGGCGCGAATATCCCAAGCCTCATCCAGAATTACTACAAAACACTTTTGAGTCGAGCAATAACACTTTTTTGAGTGACGCTCTATGATTACAAGATCAACTCCTTTGCACATGATTATCATATGGGAAATTTACCTGATCGGCCCTGTCAGATGGTAGTTTACGTCAGAGGCCCTGTAGTTTCACCTTTACCCAAATCGACTCGCTGTGCGCCGAGCCGTTTACTTTTTCATTCGAAGTTGGTGGAGAGGCGGTGTCGATTCGTAGTCGCTAGCGTTCCGTTCTTCAATCTTCAAGCTACCAAATTTGTAAGTTGGAATTAAAATTATCTTCCATTGCTATAGAGTTTTTTCTTCTCCTTTCATCGCTGCACATTTTGTCATAATTTTTTAAGGTTACTATATATGCAATTGATATCGATTGAATATAGAATCAATATCGATTGAATATAAAGTCGATATCGATTACATATAGAGTTGATATCGACTCTAAATACAATCGATATCGATTCTATATTTAATCTATATCGATATTTACAGCTTATATATTACAGTTCATTTAACATATAAACAGTCCGTGTTAGTATGAGACTCAGTCATTTCTTTTTTATTACAGCTCATTTTAACAAGCTGTCAAGATGGTTGTACACAGACCTGTTGCTAAGTGTTCCCCTAGTGCCATTTCGAATCTCTACGATACAGCTAATCCAACTCGAAAGGAGTTGCTGAGAGCTTCAATTTTCGGTAGAATATTTCAAATGCCTAAGGGTGTGGGATTTCTTGGAGATGTGGTCGATGTAATGTTGACTTTTTGGGTTGAAAAAAACTACTTTTGAATATGAAAGACTGATGTCTATTTTCGAAAGTTGAACATTGCATTGATACTGGGCCTTGTCGTAGTTGGCCCCGAAAAGTATATCTCGTCCGTTAAACCACCGGAAGAATAAACCATTCGATACAAATATTTTCGTGGAACGCCTCCTGAAAAAATTCTCCGTTCTCATATAAATACTGCAATTTAGAGAGCGGAAAGTGATAACGACTTCGAAAAGTTATCTCTTCTGTATGTGTTGTGTATATTTCTATTTCCTGGGTCCCACCATCAACTAGTGGAAGACCACATCGACCTCATTGATGACGTCGAGAACTTTATACGAACTCCGTGGGGTCTCCACGTGTACCATGACTTGATGGAGTATATAATGAAGGGCGCGACGAATAGAAAGATTGCCGAGATGGATAAAGCCCTTAAGACATATAATACATATGAATGCATATGTGTACTTCAATGGTGGGCTTATAAGATACTACCAGATATCTCACCTGCCCAAATAGGCCTTAAGGACCCTTTCCCATGACTGGTGAAATGGTCGGACATAGTGCAATCAAGGATCAAAGGTTACACTCGCGGACAAATGTTAGACAACAAGGTATAATGTCTATTAAATAATTCAAATAAATAAAGTTAAGGAGTAGAGAGACCCGATGCTGATTCAAATAAATAAAGTTATCGATTTTGTAATAAATCGTTATCGACTTATTAAATACTCGTTATCGATTCTGTAACAAATCGCTATCGATTATTTAATAAATCGTCATCGATTCTGTATTGAATCGATAATGACGTAATAAATAGTCGATAGCGATTCAATACAGAATCGATAACGATTTATTAAATAATCGATAGCGATTTGTTACAGAATTGTTAACGACTATTTAATAACTCGATAACGATTCATTACAAAATTGATAACAACTTATTAAATTATCGATACTTTGCATTTGAAATATATTATCAAATTAGTCTGTTATTTACCATGTTTCCTTACATTTCAAAAGGTTCGCGCTCCCCTCGTGCCTGTTGCCTTTGAATTAGAGATACCCATTTTAAAAAGATATCTATGGGGTTAAAATGTCGCTGGGGGGAAGAGGAAAGAAGCTCCCCTTGTGCCGGTCAAGAAAGTTGTGGAAGAGTTACGGCCGAAGAAGAAGAGAAATTACATTCCTGTCGAGAATATTGACGAGGAAGAATTTGATGACCAATCGACGTCGGATGAAGAATCTTTCTCGAAAGAGGGCCCCGTCCATGTAGATGTAGAGCGGTCGAGAACTAGGGGGCCACGATGGAGAGCCCAGCTGTGAAAGGGAGCCAAGCTGCACCGTCCTCCTCCAATGAGTCGTTGAGGAGGGTCAACGCTTTGGCGCTGGAGAACTTGAAGCTCACCCAAAGAGTGAGCCATTTGGAGGGAGAGAATATGGTCCTGGCGAAACGTTGTACCTCCATGGAGAAACTATGCAACTCCTTGAATGAGCGACTCAATTCAAGGGATGTGGAGTTGCAGAAGTTGAATCACTACAACTCGTTGGTCAGAAAGGGCCAGGGAAATATAAAAGAACTTCTTGAAAATTTACTGGAGGCGAGACCTAAGGTATGTGTTGATACGTAGTTTTTATATATGTTCAAGATTGTTAAAATAAATTGATATCGACTGCATATAGAGTCGATAACGATTGTAACTACAACCGAGATCGACTATATATAGAATCGATAACGATATTATGTTCAATCGATATCGACTTCATATAGAGTCGATACCGATTGTATTGGCAATCGATATCGACTGCATATAGAGTCGATAATGATTAAATTTAAAATCGATATAGACTTTTTATAATGAGGGCCAAAAACTATTTCTTATACTGTACCATTATTTCGATATTTAGGATGCCGATATTGAGGAGTTGATATCGAAGGTGTGTGACACAATCGTCGATATAGAACCATCAGCTCCAATGCATGAGGATCCTCTCATGGACGAAGTGACGGCAGCTGTTGACGAGCAGCCTGAGATTGAAGCCGATAAGGGTCCAGCTGGTGAAGAGCAAACGTCTTCCTAATTGCCTCTCCAACAAATTGAGCCTCGGTTAAGACCTAGGCAAGGGAAACTTATCAAAATAACTGTCATCAAACCTAGGACACAGCGAAGGGGAGCGAAGGTGAAAAAGCCTATAACCGAGAAGGCCGTTGAAGGACCTACGACTGAGCCTGGACCAGTGGCTGATGCTACCGCTAAACATGGGTCTACGACTGATGATGCTACTGCTGAGCTGACAACGGAGCAGAAATACATGCTAGACATATGGAACAAGCCTGAGTCTGAGGAAAAGTAAGTCATTCTTCTCAGGAACAAGCCTGAATATTTTACTTTATTATTTATTACGAAAATTGGTTATGTTGGCTTTTATTTATACAGCAACTACGTAAGTACTGTTGGTAATTATGCGCGGGTGGTACAATCTTTCAGATGTTTGGTGGGCACGAATTACTTGGATAATTTTGTAAGTAAAGTAACTCTACTGTACGCACAAATAGAATTATATAAAGATGTCGATGAATCGAAATAGAATCTTTATTGACTCTAGAATGAATCGATATCGATTCATTGTAGAGTCGAAAATGATTATTTATTTAGTCGGTAACGACTGTATGAAGAATCAATATTGATTCATTGTAGAGTCGATAACGATTATTTATTTAGTCGATAACGACTGTATGGAGAATCGATATCGATTTATTATAGAGTCGATAACGATTATTTATATATTATTGAAGTGCAGGAGACGACTCTTTTGAATGTTACATATTTAATTGTAACTGCATTGGTTTCAGATTATGGGTGCCTACCTGAGACACTTGAAAGTAATTGATGACAATATTCATCTTGATGCAAAGGAAAAATGCTTCCTTATGTGCCCTACCGCTCTGACTTACATGGGGTTTGAACTTAACGATTTCAACAAGTTCTTTCTTGCTGAAAAATTATACGAAGAATCGTTCGAGTTTCAAGTCAAACGGTGGGCTGCCCATAAACTCAAACAGAACTAAGGCAAGAAGCTGCTGAAAAATTTCTTCTTCAATCAGTTTCAGAAGCTGTGGGCTCACGAGTGCAGCACAATATGCTTCCAACCTCTTTATAATTTTTTCTATTATATCCTTTGAGATTATATTACTTTTTTATAGATATTTATTCTAATTCATTCACAACAATCATTACACTGGGCACTTGCGACCGTGAAGGTAGTTGAACGATCAATAATGGTCGTCGACCTTATTTGTAATAGGCCCTCTAAGGAAAGATATCCGACCCAATTGCAAACGCTGGTAAGATATTTTACTTAGCATATCTTTCATCGTTGTTAGCTTAGTATATCTGACATTCCTCTATTTCGAAACATACCTAATACCTTCCCGCGGTTTTATAGTCGTACGGTGACTCCACTGCATTGAACGCGAAGACCTATCCTTGGTCATCTAGTGACTACCAGATCAAAGTCGTTCCTCGACAGACTAATTCGAGTGATTGTGGGGTGTTTGTGGTGAAGTATGTGGAGTACTTCATGTTGGCGAAGAAATTTAACTTCACGCAATCAGATATGGATAGGATCAGGGTAAAAATTGGCCATACACTGGCTAAATACACCGGCGATGGAGGAGGAGAACTGGAGCAGGACGACAAAAAGGAGGAGGCACAGTAGTAGTGTGGTTATAATGTAAATAAAATATTTTATAAATATAAATGACATATTTTTTGTAAATGAAATTTTTTTAATATAAATGAAACATTTTTAACTAACAGTGATTATAATGTAGAAGCAACAGTCATTATCGACTTTCTATAGAGTCGTCATCGACTATATAAATAATCGATAGCGACTCTATATAGAGTCGCTATCGACTTTCTATAGAGTCGTCATCCATCGACTATATAGATAGTTGATAGAGATTCTACAATGAATCGATATTGACTTTATAGAGAGTCGATGGCGACTCTACATAGGGTCGATGGCGACTCTATATAGAGTTGTTATCGATTATTTATATAGTCAATGACCGCTCTATATCCAATCGTCAACGACTCAATATACAGTCGTCATGATTATATATACAGTTGTTGACGGCTCATTTGTACACTCCATATTGCATGTTTTTGAGTAACTATATAGTCTAAAATTACAACTATTACGAAACAAAAAAATCGGGATTTCTTAGCAAATATATATTGTCTCATTTATATTCCATCTATCATTATTAAAAATATACACTATCAACCCATCGGTCCCACTGTCGTGCAACTCCTGCGATTGTGACCATACTCATTGCATCTGCTACACTGTAGGGCCCTAACCTGACTCTTAGACTGTATCATTCTCTTTCTCGGACGGCCGACTTGCTTTCAATAATTATAGGGTGGTGTCACTTTTATATTTTCAGGGAGTTGCTCTGCTTGAAACTCCCATTGGCTTTTATCGAGGGTGGGAAGTCATTGCTCGTCATATATTTGTCTAAAGCAAGCGGTGAAAAACTACTTCTCACAGAAGTTATGGTAATCGTAATTTTTTCGATTGATGGCCGCCACGGTATGAGAGTAAGGCAAGCCATGAATGTGCCAACGGCGACAAGTACACGTCATGTGTTCCAAGTCGACGTGATGAATAAAATTTCTGGAGTTGACTTGAAATTGATCGCGCTGGTATGGTTGGGCTCTCTTTCTACCGACCCATTGCAACACCTTATTCATATGCTCGTCTGCTTTCGAGCAGAGGGTGGTCTATTTCTCAGATATTTGTCGGTGCTTTTGAAAATGATCGGTGACTCTCTCTAGTAGTTCTAATTAAGTCAATAATTAGTTTCTCTCGAGCTATCTTTAATACACTGTTTAAACTTTCGACATTATTCGTAGTCAGGGATTCGTACTGCCTTCCTTCCATATATGCCCGTGCCCAATGCTTCGTGTCTATTTTTGAAATATATTCTACGACCTGAGGATTAGCAGGATCGTTCTTTATTTCGTTCATAAAATAATAAAATCTCTCTACTGAATATGCACGCGTAGCTTTCCACCATAAACACTTCACATTATTCTTGGAATACTTGTGTGCCAAATTTTATGTCATATGTCGCATACAGTAGTTGTGATATGCGTTAGGGAAGATATATTTCACTACCTTTATTAAATCCTTCGACCTATCCGTGATAAAAATGAAATCTTCGTCAAACCCACCGATCATGAATGCACCTACCCATTCAAGAAATCACATCCACGTATCATCTTCTTCTAACTCGATGACGGCAAATGCTAACAGTAATATATGACCATTACTGTCTTGCACCGAGGCGATAAGTAGGATCTCTGTGAAATGTCCTCATAGGTGTGTGCCATCTACAAGCAATATGCGACGTAGTGTATTGTGGTAGCTTTTGATGCACGGGCCAAAACTTCAAAAAAATCTTTGGAACTTACCGTCAAGCGTAAGTTGAAAGGATATTTGTACATTAGGATCTACCTTCTCTATCTCCTTCATGTAGGCCGGTAGGTCCATAAATTTTCCTTCTCAATTGCCTCTAATATTATTAAGGGAAAATTCTTTTCCCCTCCAAGCCTTTGCATATGAGATTTACACATTATAAGCTTTTACAATATCAAATATTATCGACACTGGTGTGTAGTCGAATCCTTCCATAAGTTTATCCCGTATATAGTTGGCTACGAAGGAGATTGTTGCATTACGGTGACTGTGCTGTCCGATCTTAGCGGCCCCGCATGTGTGAGTACTATTGAATGTCTTATTTTGGAAAGAGTCGAGCCCAGTCAATTTAGACACATGTATTCGCCACGAACAATCGGGTTCGTAGCATCCGACTGTCACTCGATAACTAGCAGTTTTCAAAGGCTGAATTTGAAAGTCTTTCTCCATCGCGTGCTCTTTAAATGCTCTTTGAAATGTTTGTTTGTCTCTGAAGATCTCTCCAACTTTAAACATCCAATTCCGATATTCAATTTCCACCTCTTCATCGGAGGAGTCGCCCGATGTCTCTGACACTTCGTAATCTCCGTTTACTAAGGGATTATTAATGTCTCTCACAAAAATTTTTGGATCCTCTTTTATAAATCCATCCGTTTCGCTTTCATAATCTTCTTCTAAGATATCTTTATTAGTGGGTTGAGGATGATTACGCCATTCACTAGCGGTGTTCTCAGGTGGTTGACTAGATCCTTCACCGAAGGGGTTCTGATATGATTGACTAGATCCTTCACCTAATCGATAATGGCGTGGTTGACTAGGCCCTTCACTAAAGGGGTGCTGTGTATGGACATGAGGCTGAGTTTCTCTGGTAATTCCCATCGATGGCATGGTAGAACATAATTTGTGAGTCAACCAAGTTGTCCATCCACCGGGAAAGATATGACTGAAATCGTTGGTGTCCACCACCCTTTCTGAAGTGTAGTCTAACCATTGACTACATTGTTGTGACCCATGCATATATTTTAGTGGGTCATCATATAATTCAATCGGAGCATCGTTTAAATCAAAAGTTGCTTTTCTGGCAGTCATGTTTGCCGTAATATCGTTGTCATCGCCTAACGGGATGATATCGTATATAGTTTCATCCTCCTCAAACTTACATAGCTGAAATGAATGGCTACTCACAAAATCAGTCCCGCCAAGATCTACTTGTTCAGCTTCGACTCGGAAGGATGATGGTTCCTTAATGATAAATACATTTATGACGTCCACCCCGGATCTGTAAAACGTAAATAGGGTGGCCAAATCATCAGCGTCCAAAATATCGACAACCACAGGGGTATTTACTATCTTCATATGAAACTTTATAGAAACTGTTTCATCTGCCCTCGCAAAACTGACAGCAGACATTCGCCTCATGAATTATTCATAAAAAATACTAGTCGAAATATTAATAACCCTCCGCTGGCTACCTTCATACAAGCCATCATCGTTTACAAGAAGGCCATCATAGTGACAAAAAAGAGGAATCCTCACCTCCGTCGTCGCTTGTTTAAGAATGAGAAGGAAGGGATCATAAGACTGATGACACAAAAGAGAAAAAACGATTCTTAACACATATCGACTGTAAATATAATCGTTACCGACTCTATATATAGTCGATATCGACTGCAAATATAATCGATATTGACTCTATTTACAGTCGACATCGGTTGTATTTAGAGTCAATAACAACTCTAAATACAATTAATATTGATTGTATATAGAGTCGGTAACGACTCTAAATACAATCGATGCCGATTGTATATAGAGTCGATATCGATTATATTTGCAGTCGATATTAACTTTGAAAAAAAATGATCCAAGGAAATAAAGACTTTCTTATATTGTACCATTAGGAGACCCTAATAAACTGAAAATGGGGTTTAAGTAAGATACCTCTCGTCACAAGAGCAAACTGCAGGGTCTTTGTGTCACAATGGAGAAATGCAGGGGCTTCTTCTCCCAAGCCTCTGTTTTCTTCTTCGAAATAGCAGATTAGAGCAGATCAGACTATGGAAGAAGACGTCGTCACCTGACCCACCTCTAACTTTTTAGCAGATTAAAATGAGAAAGAAGAGGATGCTTTGTGGGTTAAAGAAAGTCATATAAGGGGGTAATTTGGACTTTTTACTCTCCTTAGGGTTGGCTAGGCTTGGAGCTAGTCAGTTTGGGTAAAGGTGAAACTACAGGGCCTCTGACATAAAAGGTGTATCTGACAGGGTCGATCAGATAAATTTCCCTTATCATATACTTTCCTTTATTCCATGGATCTCCGCATAAGTGCTATGACATGTTCCTCATAGTCCTAAATAAATGGCCACCATACCGTAAGCAGTTTGTAACCCCAACCAGCAGCAGCCAGCTGGTCACAAATTCCCTAGGTAGCAATCATCAAAATTTAGCTATAAAATACCGAAGGTGATGTGATTTTTAAAATTGACAACCTTCAAAATAGGGCATAGGGATCTATAATTATTATTTGCTGTGCAAAGACCAAAAACAGTAGATCACTTGCTATTGCAAAATACAGATGCTTCGGGGATGAATCAATTGTTTGGGATGAATTTCATTGCTTTGAATAAGTCACATTTGTCTTGGGAATTTTTGCTTAAATGTATTTAGAAGATTTAATTTCAAGTTACTGAAAAAATATGTGATTTTTCTATTTTTCTGTCCTCTACGAATAAATAAAAGATTTTACACCTTGATAACGATTTTTCATGAAGTGTATTCTTCATTAATATATCTACGAGTCTCTAGTTTAAACTTATTTACTTTGTTTTTTTTTTTAAATCCAACCAAATATAAGAGAATCAAGGTTTTTAAATAAAAAAATCTGAAGTTTCATAATTTTCTATCTCTGCCCATTTTTCCAGATGTCACTTTTTTTTCCCGATTTGCGATTTTTTATGTTTTTATCGATAACAAAGCAATATATTAAAAGAAAGAAAAACGAAGAAAGTACATAACTTAGCGAGTAGTGAGAAACGACTCAAAAAGGAAGCCCCTAGGCAACCCCAGATGGCCGAGCAACCCAGAGAAACAAGGACACCCCATTTCCCAGGAAAGCCAGGAGAGACACCTCAATAAGGAGCTAGGCCTGCTAAAATAGAATATCCTACTTGTGCAAGAAGTCCCAAATTTCCGATATGTGATGCCTAATGGCGTAATCATTTCTGAATCCCGCTTTTTCTCAATTCTTTCTTCAACATTTTCCAAATTTTACCAATTGTTTCCCAAATCATGAATTTTTATCCTTGCGGAATAATTTATGATTCCAGAGTGGTGAACATGGATCAGAGGACTTCTTAACTCTTGGGGTAATCATTTTAGACAGATTCAACATCATTTGTTGCTTATAGAATGAAAGAAAGTACCAGGCCTTTGTGATAAGGAAAGATTCTCAAACATTGGCATTTTGAATTGAGAATGGAATAATTTTTCTGTGTTGATACTGTTAAAACTATTGTAACGACCCGATTTTTAGTGCACCTAATCTTGTGGTGTTAGATGTGTTTTGCACCACGCATGGTGTTAGCACCTCACACCGGATCTTCTTATTTTATTTTAAAGGTGTTAGATGTATAGTTTCACTAAACTTGATGGTATCACTCCACACTGGAACTTACCCCATTTGAGAAAACCTTATTTAAGAATAAGGAACGCACAACTCTTCTCATTCTAATCTTCTTAAAAACCCCTAGCCCCTTTTTCTTTCTTCTTCTTCAAAGAACCCTAGCCGTCACCACATATCTTCTCCACCCATATCCTCTCAAATCATCTCAATCTTTTCCTCTAAAACTATTGTGCGCTCTTCCACAAGAACCACCGTGATTTATTTTTCCACCACCAAGATCGAGGATAAAGAAGGAGGTGAAATCGTAGACGGACCATCGCGTTGACACTGATCTCTATAGCCCAAATTTTCATTGATCTGCCTATCACGCTTTAAAAGGTGAGTACCCACTAATCCATCTCATCCTTCTCAGATCCCGCCGCGTAGGATACGATTCGATCACGTATCGACGGGTTAATAAAATGAACCGTAGATTATTTTCATATAAAATTATTTTAGAATTGAAAATATGATGAATCTTTGCTCTATTGTTATTTTTAATTTTATTATTATTATTATTATTATTATTATTTTTGGATATATTTTGGGTTACTTTGGAACCCAGATCCGTTTAGAATTCGCGACAGTCGATCAATCGAGTTACACTATCGATTGATCCACTAATTTGACACTGTGGTCAGAAACTTTATATAGTCGATCAATCGACTTATATGCTCGATTAATCGATTCTGGGTTAAAATAATTAAAAGTTCAAATTGCGTTATCAACTTAATCTCGATCAATCGACCCTTGTACTCGACGAATCGACTCATCCACCAAACTCCGTGTTAATTGTGTTGAGATGTAGGTGTAATGATTGCTTCAATAAATGTCACTGCTTTACACTTAAGGCATCTATTGGATATGTATATTATATTATATAAAAAGGGAGAGAGTGAATATGGGTTAGCATATAAAATCGACTTGCCTTATAAAATTTATATTATAATAATAATAAAATAATATTATATAAAAATAAGAGGTGCTCAAGTACCACAATATATTATTAATATAATTGACTTTGTTTTTAATAAGAGGTACTCAAGTACCTAATATAATAGTCATATAGATTGATTTCTTAAGGCTTGAGTACGAAAAGCCTATTCCGACTTCGTTCTTGAACAAACTGATATCGTCGATCAATCGACACGTACTATCGATTAATCGACTTTGAAACAAAACCAACCATGATTACTTTAATTCGATCGATCGACCCTAGTGTTTGATTAATCGATCCTTAGCAGAACTGAACCGTTATTCACTTTTAATTATTTTAGCTCGAACGAGCGATTCTCGTCCGATCAAGTCGACTTTGATTACCACTATAATTCCACTTTTGTTCGACCAAAGCTTAGTGTATAGTAAACACTTGAGCATTTTGATCGATGGTCATGATGCACTCCACTTTAAGTATATTGTCATCTTATTTGAGCATTTAATTATAGTACACTATATATGTATCATTCTATTGCTTCAACGCGACCACTTCGATAACACGAAGTGTTAGAAATTTGATACCTCATGAGAATCGAACTCTGACCTTCAAATTATCGAAATCACACTTATAACCATATTCTATAATTACATTAATGTGTTATGCAAATAAATATAATTATAAACATAATCAAAATCTAAGTGTAAATCGTTCTGTACATGTGATACTTTTGTCTTTGCATCCTAATCAATTTATACGAGTTAAGGATATGTTAGATCATAAGTACGAGAGTGTATGAGATCATGCCTACGCTTGGGCGTGATGATTCGCTGAGATGGTATCGAAGCAAGAAATACACTGTATTCACATGCCTTACAACTCATGGTGGAATGAGACCAATGACGAGTTGGGTGAGTGCGAATTCAGTGTGACCTCGTATACGGTGGCATATACAATGACCCGATCACCCCGAGTTCAAATATGATAGTATGAGTTATGAGTTAAGTTATGAGACTTGACCATAGGCTTTAGCTGTGGTGAGGTCTCTTTTACGGTCACGTGAAACTCTGGATATTGGCGTCTATGTACGGATGTAACCCCTCTATGGTAGTATGAGCTGCCACACGAAGTACATCCAGGTTACTACAGAACCTTTTTCCTTGGGAAGCATGATTTAGGAAAGTTATCCCATTATAATTTATCCTAAAATTAAGTATAAGAGTACGATAAGATATGAGTATAAGATAAGATAAGTTGCGAGAATAAGAGATCGCTGTATAGGCCAACAAAAGATTAAGAATATAAGTCTCTGTACGTGCCGTTCCTTATGTAGCTACCATAAGGGCAATAACGTCTTTCAGCCAAGACAGATCTCTGGGAGAGATTATGAGTATGAGTATGTTATGAGTTAATTTAGCCATTATGTCTCCCTATTGGCTGGATGGTTAAGTATGAGTATGACACGAGGGCATTATGATATGATGGTGTGATACTATGTTGACCCTCCCATGGTAGCTCGAGCAATGACTCTGGCACAGGTCGTTAAGAATTTTACGAGTATATTAGTTACGCTCATGCAATATACAGACGTATGTGCGAGAATAATAATAAGACATGGTATGATATATTATGAGCACTACGTCAAAAACATTTATAAAAGATGAAAAATAAGATTGATTTTTTTGGTCCTAAAATAAGTTGGTCTGTAGTCGTCTTATAAGACGACCACGCACTAACCGATGGCACGAAAATTAAGGACGATTAATAAGACGGGATGTTATTATTTCAATGGGTGTATACCTTTAATCCTGTCTCTTGTTCTCCCTCTCTCATCTCGTCACTAACCTTTCCAATCGCTCACACAAAGTGTCCCTTCTCTCTAATCTCCGAAAGGGCAAAACCCAACCGAAAGGGTGAAATCGAAATCAAAATCCCTTTCTCCATCGTTCTCTTCGATCTCCAAAGTAGGAAACCCTAATCATTCTTCCAATCTTTCTCTCTAGGTTCTCAAAAAATTGTTCAATCACAATTGATTAGGCCCCAGGGATTTAACCAACTTCATCTTTCTCCTGTCACCCTGCTTCACAACAGTATCATATAATCTTCAAACGCAAGAAAAAATAGGTATCTTCCTTGGCTCCTCCTCCTCCTCCTAATTTCAACACGCTTTCTCACCCACCCCTAGAATTGGGTTTTTTTTTTGTGTTTGTTTTTAAAACTTTATTTTTTCTCCATTCCTCTATTTTTTTTAAGAAAAACAAGCAATTTAGTAATTAAGCTGTTTTGAATTGTTACATCGTTGTGCAGATCGAGATCCTGGTCTCGACTTATCGGATTTGTTGCTGTATAAAGGTATTTTATTTATTTATTTATTTTTTACATTTCTTTTGCTTGATCTTGTTATGTTCTTGCTATTCTAGATCCGAAGTTGGCAACTTACTTCTTTTTTCTTCTACAAGTTTAATGTCGTTATTAGTATCTTTGGATCTGCAATTTATCGTTTGGGTGTTAAAAGATTCAAATCTGATGAGAATTTAATCCAAAAGGTGAATACAAGAATTTTGTATGTTTCGTTCTTCAATCTGAACACTAACAAGACAAGGAAATTTGGTCTCTTTGATTTATTTATTTCTCATTGCTGTGTTATTTTCATTGCATCAATGAGAAATAGTCTACATGAAAATCTGAAATTTGCATTCTAAGTATAATGAGACGTTTATGCTTAGATTTAGTGTTTAGGGTTTTGTTTAGATTCAAATGGCTTCATGATCGAGTTAGTTGACGAATTCAGCATTGTTTAGAAGTTTTATATATTGGATTTTTGTTCAGCAGTTGAGCCTTTATTAATCAGGTTGTAGGTGTGTAGTATGTGAATTAACTCATTGATGGGGTATCTTAGTTTCAACATGTAAGTGATATGCCTTAAGGTTTTGCTTTCATATGGGATGAGAAATGATTATGTTAGCATATGTTAATGTTAATGATGGTAACTAGATTGAATAGCATGCTTAGAGGTGCCACGAAAAGTGTTGAGATTCTACAAAATAATAATTGTCATTCTTTTTCTAGGGAGTGTATGCAATATGCCTTAAGGTTTTGTTTTCATATGGGATGAGAAATGATTATGCCAAGGTTTTGAGAGGTTTTGCTTTTTCTAGGGAATGTAATTTTGAGAGGTAAATATTTGAAGTGATGCCAGAGCTAAATTAGTTTAACTACATGGTTTTTATGCATAGATAGTCATTTTGTATAGGTTGATGAATAGCGTAATTTTCTTCCCCAAGCTGCAACTGCCGGGGGGTGGGGTGGGGTGGGGGGTGGGCGTTTGCAGCAGTAGAATTAGTATAGAGCAACCGACCTGATCTTGGGCATACAGTGTGAGAACCGTCCACTGCGCGGACTCTGAGAGTTGTGCGGTTTTCCATGCTCTATAAGTCTTCCACTTGTCTCAAGGTCCATGAGGCACATGGTTGGCACACCCTGCACGATGCGATTGGGTCAGTCGCTTTATACTATTTCTATGATGAATCAACACTAAAATTTCTTAGACAAGGTTGATTGGATCTAGGTATTTTCATTATAACCTTTGGTGGATTGCTTTTACTTGGTAATTTTGATATATGTAGCTTTCAGATAGAAATCTGAATATGCGCTAAAGTTTGGGTTGGGTCTTAGATGGTTCTATTTTCAAAGGATTATTGGGACATCACCTGCACCAATATATCAGATGTTCACTCATGCACTTGCTTTGCCACGTGGCACACATGCTTGACCATTCCACTTCTTCCAAGTTGGAAGTCATAAAGTGAGCTGATGTTAGCCTAGAATTGGTGCCCATCAAAGGATTCTAATCATTTCATTCAGTTCTTCAATATAGACTATTGTTCATATCTGATGTAGGGATAGAATCTGACTATGCTCTAAAGTTTGTTTTTGTCTTTGATGATACAATTTTAAAGGATTAATGGGGCATTACCTGCAGTAATAGATGAGACACTCACTTGTGTACTTGTTTTGCCACATAGAACAACCATTGACCAGTCCACGTTGTCCAAGTTGCAAATCATAAGTGAGCTGACGTTAGCCTAAAACTGGCGCCCATATAAGGATTCTAACTATTTGATCTAGGCTTCATATTGAGGAACTTGAAATACTATATCAAGTCTGGTAAGTGCTTTCCTCTGGTATGTTTTTCTTATACGACTCATGTTTGACTTGCTTTTACATCTTAAGTACTAACCATGACCAAATTGATGATGGTTAATATGGATGGAGTTGAAGGTTTTATTTTTCATAACTGACAACCAATATTTTGTCATTGTTACCGAATTGGAAATAATTTGTGTTCCTAAATCATCTGTAATTTATGAGGAATATACTTATTTAAAAATTGATGGCAAATGCAATTTTGAACGTCCAAATTTCGAAAGAAGTTAATGCTTTTGAGGCTTGATGTTGTTAATAAAATCAGATCAAGAAAATTTGAATGAGCACACCGGAAAACCTTCCTTTGAATGTTTGTAGGATTTAGTAGTTGCTTGCTAATTGTTTCTTGTATCTTCTATAATTTACATGTGCTTTTTCATGTTTGAAGCCTTGATTCTAGCACTAAGAAAGAAATACCACTCTTTAAGATGTGTTTTTGCCTTGTATTCTTTGTTTTAACTAATTGAAAGTTTAGGGGCTGTTTGAATGACTGCCTCTTATAACCGGGATGCAAGTATGGGAGGAAATTATTTTTATTCCATTTGTGAATTGGGGACTAAATACAATTTGGATGGTCATAGAGGTGCAAGCCAAATTATTTTTTTAATTGTATTTTGATTCCAAAAATGGCGTTTTAATAAGTATTGATGAGATCTTAAATGATCTGAATCTCATTTGGCAAGGGCGTCATTTTTGATATGCTCATTTTGAACATCTAAGCAGCCTCTAAACAGAACAAAAATTTTAACTGACAAATAGCTAGTTAAGATATGTTGTATCAACAAAACTACAGTGGAGGGCAGACTTTTCCTAATTCACTCATAGATTGAATGCTGATAAAGCTGGTCATAGACATATATTTTTATTGTTTTGTTATTGGCTTTTGCATGCCTTGAATCTTGTAATAGCGATAATTTTGTTGATTAATTATATTACACTCAACTGTTTTTAGTTGTTATATTGTTGGGTACAAATTATGGAAAGCTACACTTCCCATACTACCTTAAATCCTGAGAGTTATGACTCAGCATATTATAATTTGCGACTGATGCATTCATATGGTGATGGGGATTATCTTGTGTTTTCAGAGATTCTTAGAAGGATCAACTAAAGAAGCCTGTGGTAACTCAGAAACTTTTTCCTATATTTAGGGTTCATATGAGCTACCTTGCTACAATATGGTATTTTGATTAGTTCCTGATTTAGAACATTGTCTTATGAATTGTCTTTGTTTCTTCTTTGATACCTTCTTTTTTTTTGTAGGACAAAATTGTGGATTATGCAGACAGTGGGAGTCCTTCAGATCGGAAAGGCGAGACTGGGACCATGCCCAAGGTTGAGGTCTTGAGTTTGGAATTGTCTACCGAGCCAGCGTGCTTGAAACCACCGGAGGTACATCTCTGTTTTATATTATTAGCTCCATTTACATGATACATTTCTGTCAGAGAATCTAAAATTTTCCCTTTACCAATCTTGCTCGAAACCACCGGACGTACATCTCTGCTTTATCAAAACTGGGTTCAAGCAATAGGACTATCGATTTATCTGCTACTACTTTTAAATTATGTCGTAGAGGGGAGGGAAATGATTCCTCACTAACAAGAATGGTTTGTCATAGAACTTCTCTTAAAGGGTTCAAATTTAAGGTTTTTACAGTACGAATGAGGGACTGATTTTTATAGTCTAAATTTTAAGGTTTATATTCGGGAATTAGCAACCCCGTTCATTTCCACTGCAGAAATGGTGAGGAGATTTGAGGTGAAGGCTAGGCACGAGAAAAATCTCATAATAGATCCCTCTCACATTGTAAATTGCAGGCTCCTCCTTACCTTTTGTGTTCTATTATATATATATATATATATATATATATATATATATATATGTTCCTCTAATATTGGAGGTGTTATCAAATATCATGTAACAGATATAATTCCTTATATTTGGTGGTGGGGTATTGCTATTTCTGGATGAAACTGCTTTGAAAGTTCAAAAGAAGCTCAAACTAACTTTGACAAGGCCAAAGGAGCGTAAACTTGAAACAGCTCACACAGGGCACACCCTGTCATGGTGAAAAGTTCTATTGATCTCGAGAAAGAGATGGTGGCAAATCTTCCAAGCTTTAAAGCCAGAGCAGTAAACAAGAAGGTTTATAGTACTCCATTGACAAATTATACCCAACAGCCCACAATGTAGATTTTGTTTTAACTTCTTTTTTAACCCCGTGTAGATCTTGGAAGCCCCCTCAATACCTACAATGCTAAGGAGTACTCCTCACCGCAATTCAAGGTAGGATTTATTACAAGAGGTCATTGTTATAGGGAGTTTGTAATATGTTTCTGTGCTCCGATGCTTTTAACTTGCTTAGGGAAATAAATTACCAAATTCGATTTAGCAAATTATAAACTAATTTAGGCTATTTCTCGAAATCTAACTAGAAACTAGCAAAATTTGATGACCTGACGATGAATTTGACAACTATCTATGCTTAGGAATTCCACTTGAAAATGATGGAGAGGGATAATCAACATGTATTTACACCATCACTTTTGTCCTCCTCGATGGACTCTTCATGCCAGGTAAAGTCTTTCAGGGTTTTATTCAAAATTTTACTATAAAATCAGGGTAAAGGTAGCCTGGTACCATGACTAGGTAAGTTACCAGATACCATCACTTTTGCAGCCACAGGGCAAAAGTGATGATACAAAATCTGCCAGGAACTAAGATTGCAATCATTTCAAAATCTGCTACTGGTTCAACACCTGCTCAGTCAGAGAAGAAATTAGATACAGATGTTTTCGATCAAAATACATTTCTATCTAAGTAGCTTTCGTTTAACAGCTATTGGCCTTTTCATCACCAAAAACATGGTACCTCGAATTCGAAGTCTCTCTCTCTCTCTCTCCATATAGTATAAACCATGGCTTTAAAACGTGAAAACTCGTCAATCCTACCCTCTTCATATCTTCAGCCATCTTACAAAAATTTTTGGCTGTACTGACTGACCAAAGGTTGGATCGAATGTCTCATGCCCGACCTCTCTCTCTCTACTTGACTTTCTGAGAGCCCACTATTAGATTAAATGCACCTCAATCTCCCTATATATTTTTTATTATAAGTTCTTTAACAACAGAGATTGGTTTATCGTTTCCATTTATCTTAAATTTATTCAAATGTCATGGCTCTTTCTTTGTGATGAAGGGGCTAGGGTTATTTTTTAATTGTTCCTATTTTTTAGTTTACCTTTGAAGTGACATGATTAAATGGGTTATTTCTCTTCATATTTGTGTAGAAAACAGGGGGTTGAAGTTAAAGGGTGGTTGATGTTTTGGGCTGAAGATGTGATAGTGTCTAATGGATTTACTATATTTATTGCTAATTGCAAATAATTTTGAAAGTTTATAGTTATAGTCTTTGATGGCAAATGCCAAGGAAATATAGTACCATCTGATAAAAGGACACATTGTTATTGCTGTAAAAATTAAACGGATAAAGAGGAAATATGTACTTAGTACCTGATTGTGTACTGTCGATGAATAATATCCTATATTTCCTTTCACTTCAAAACATAGCAGGTGATTAAACTTATATTGTTAGCTATGGTGAAATAGAGTTTGCACTTTTCTCACATATTTTTTATGTACTCAAACCAATATGTTGTTATATTAGGCCTAATTTTTTTTATATTGGAAAAGGAAGGTAAATTTGTGGTTTAGTTCAAAATATTTATTATACTCATTTGTAATTTTCTGTTGGTTGAGCAGCGTAAATTTTCATTGGATAAACAAGGTAAATTTGTTGTTTTATTGTGAAGTATTTTTTTTATGTTCATTTATAATTTTTTGATGGATGAGCAAGGTATTCTGGGGCACAAGCCCTTCCCAGAATAATTAATATTTTTTTTATTACAATTTTTAAAATAAGACTGCCTAGGACAGTTTTATTTCGACCATCATTCAAATAGGACAGTTTATAAAAGACTGTCTGATATAATAAATAAGATAGCTCATGACTGTCTCTAATAGAGCGTTCGATAAAGGACAGTTTCCAACCGCCCTTTAGGTTTTAAGTGACCGTCCTTTATTGGTTCTTATGAGATGGCTTTGGACCGTCTTATATTAGGACTGAGGAAAATAGTCATTTTTTACCATCTTATTTATAGAAAATAAAACGGTTTAGGACCGTCTTTTATATTTAAGACACCAATAAAAACAACTGGCGTGAGGACGGCTTCGAGCCGTCTTGTTTAAAAAATAAGACGGCTTTGGACCGTCTTATTTCGACCATTTTGACGTAGTTATGGTAAGGTACGTTAGGATATGAGTGTTTAGATCATGGTCTTACATTTATGATATGATATAAGTTTCACGATATACATATGATTTTGTCTTTCTTTTACTATCTGCGTTGAGATATTATGTTTATCACTCACAAGATGCACCCATACTGAGTAGTATGGGATGGATTGGTGGTGTATCCACTGAGTTTACGTTACTGAATGAACTCATTTCACAATAATCTAACAGTTGCAGGTGATTACCCTGGTGGAGTAGACGCCAGCAATTCAGATCCTGCTGACACTGATTTCATTGATCCCGCGGGTATTGAGTACAAGGAGCCTTGGGAGGGTGATGAAGCTGAGTACCAGGAGGGCTATGATGCTGACTTCGATCCAAGTGCCGGATATTGACCATTATAGACTTGATAGTAGATTTGGTCCCTATTATTATTATTATCAATTTTATAATTTCATTTTATCGAATTTGTCTTCGACTTTTATTATTATTTTATTAGTGGATTATTCAGATTCATTACTTTTATTCTAGTATATATGACTGCTTTTATTTCTACCTTTATGTGTTGGCTTTCATGGATTTTGTGAAACCATATTTACGCGATAACTCTGATTAGGTGAATGTCCGCTTAGCATATCCGGGATATGTGCGGGTCATAACTCAGAATTCTAGGCCTTCGGGATGGGATAGAATTTCAGGTTGTGACAGAGTAGTATCCGAGCTTAGGCTCTACTTCCTCGAGAACTGCATGAGTTATATAGGTACAATATATTGATTGAGGTTATGATGATTTAGATAGACCCGAGACTTTAGATCTTTTGAGGATTTATTAGTTTCAAGGAAGTTCGATCATTGATGATGGAAGACTCTAAGGTTCAATTTGATATTTAAATGTTTATTTAAGAATAATTTATATAGTTAGGAACTTATGAGAAACATTAGAAATGATCAAGAAGGATTGAAAAGTAATGGATGGAACTTTTCTAAAATTGAGGGGGGTAATTAGATAAATAAATCCTTGAAGATTTGACTGTTTAAGATTTAGATGATCTTGAGTTGGCCGTAGTCATCTTTGCACTTAAGATTTGGCGGCATTATCTATACGGTGAGACTTTCAAGATTTATACGGACCACAAGAGCCTCAAATACTTATTTTCTTAGAAAGATCTTAACTTTAGGCATAGACGTTGGATGGAATACATGAAGGACTATGATTGTTTCATTAATTACCATTCGGGTAAAGTAAATGTGATTGCTGACGCTCTAAGTCAAAAATCTTCAGGACTGCTAGCACATCGAAAAGCTTGAAAGCCGCTCGATGAGATTGCTTAGCTGGATGTGCGACTTGACAAAATTGGTGAGGGGGTATACCTAGCCAGTATGATGGTCAAGCCTTCCTTTGTTGGCCGTATCAGAAACGGGCAGCCCTTAGATCCCAAAATTTCGAAGATTAAGGGACAGTTAGCAGAGGGTCCTAAACCAGATTTCTCTATACGGTTTGACGGGACTCTCTTTTTTCGAGTTAGATTGTATGCCCCCGATATTGAAATATTGCAGAACGAGATTCTCGAGGAAGCACACGAATCTGGATATTCGGTGCACTCAGGAAGCACGAAAATATACTGAAATATTTGAAACTATTATTGGTGGCTGAATATGAAGAGAGAGATTGTTGAATACGTCTCCAGGTGTTTGGTATGCCTACAGATGAAAGTTGAGCATCCGAAGCAAGCCGGTCTTTTACAGCCCTTATCAATTCCCGAGTGGAAGTGGGAGAATATCTCTATAGATTTTATAGTTGGACTTTCGAAAACTTTAAGGAAGCACAATGCTATCTAGGTTATTGTGGACCGATTGACTAAGTCCGCGCACTTCCTACCATTTAAAATTATCGATAGTGGGGACAAACTGGCTGAGACGTATCTAAAGGAAATAGTCAAGCTTTACGGGGTTCCTATGAGCATTGTGTCGGACAGAGACACGAAGTTCACTTCTGATCATTGAAAGAAATTTCAAGAAGCAATAGGTACGAGACTCGATTTCAGTACAACCTTTCATCCATAAACCGACGGTCAGACTAAACGAGTTAATCAGATCGTAGAAGACATGCTTCTAGCCTGCATGTTAGATTTATGAGGAAATTGGGATGACCACCTCCCTTTGATCGAGTTTTCATATAACAATAGCTTTCAGGCAAGCATCGGGATGTCGCCTTTTGAAGCTCTTTATGGCCGAAGTTGAAGGACGCCTCTTTGTTGGGACGAGGTTGGTGAAAGCAAGATGCTTGGGTCAGAACTCGTAGAAATCACGACCGAGAAGGTCAGAGTTATCCGTCAAAAATTGAAAGAAGCTCAGGACCGTCAGAAAGCTTATGACGACAGTAGAAGACGCTTGATAGAATTTGAAGTTGGTGATTTGGTCTTCATTTATGTGTCACCGACTAAGGGAGTCATGCGTTTTAGAATGCAAGGAAAACTAAGTCCAAGATACATGGGACCTTTCGTTATCACAGATTGTATCGGCGAGATAGCCTACCGAATTTACTTTCGAAATACTTCACTGGTATACACAATGTGTTCTATGTGTCTATGTTGTGTAAATACCTGCCCGATTCATCTCATCTCCTTGATATTGAGCCGACTGAAGTTAGAGATGATCTGACCATCATAGAGAATCCGATTTGCATCGTAGATCAGAAGGAGAAGCTCATCAAGGGTAAATTCGTTCGCTTCGTCAAAGTACAATGACAACATCATTCACCGAACGAAGTCACTTGGGAACAAGAAGCTGAGACTTTGGAGAAGTACCTGGAGCTCATCACTACAGGTACGTAATTTTCGAGGACGAAAATATAATAAGGGGGGGAGAATGTAATGACTCGATTTTTAGTACACCTAATCTTGTGGTGTTAGATGTGTTTTGCACCACTCACGGTGTTAGCACCTCACACCGGATCTTCTTGTTTTATTTGAAAGGTGTTAGATGTATGGTTTCACTAAAATTGGTGGTAGCAATCCACACTGGAACCTACCCCATTTGAGAAAACCTTATTTAAGATAAGGTATGCACAACTCTTCTCATTCTAATCTTTTTAAAAACTCTAGCCTCTTTTTCTTTCTTCTTCTTCAAAGAACCCTAGCTGTCACCGCATATCTTCTCCACCCATCCCCTCTCTAACCATCTCAATCTTTTCCTCTAAAACTATTGTGCGTTCTTCCATAGGAACCACTGTGGTTTATTTTTCCACCATCAAGATTGAGGAGAAAGGAGGCGAAATCGTGGATGGACCATCACGTGAAGGCCGATTTCTATAGCCCAAATTTTCGTCGATCTGCCTATCACGCTTCAAAAGATGGGTACCCACTAATCCATCTCGTCCTTCTTAGATCCCGTCGCATAGGATACAATTCGATCACGTATTGACTGATTAATAAAATAAATCGTAGATTATTTTCATATAATATTATTTTAGGATTGAAAATATGATGAATCTCTGCTCTATTGTTATTTTTAATATTATTATTATTATTATTATTATTATTATTATTATTATTATTATTATTATTTTTGGATATATTTTGGGTTACTTCGGAACCCAGATCCGTTTAGAATTCGCAATAGTCGATCAATCGAGGTACACTATCGATTAATCGACTGATTCAAAATCACGATCAGAAACTTTATATAGTCGATCAATCGACTTATATGCTCGGTTAATCGATTTTGAGTTAAAATAATTAAAAGTTCATATTGCGTTATTCTGACTTCTGACTCTGACAACCTAATCTCAATCAATCGACCCTTGTGCTCGATGAATCGACTCATCCACCGAACACTGTGTTAATTGTGTTGAGATGCAGCTGTAAAGATTCCTTCAATAAATGTCACTGCTTTACACTTCAGGCATCTGTTGGATATGTATATTATATTATATAAAAAGGGAGAGAGTGAATATGGGTTAGCATATAAAATCGACTTGCCTTATAAAATTTATATTATAATAATAATATATTATTTTTATATAAAAACAAGAGGTATTCAAGTACCACAATATGTTATTAATATAATTGATTTTGTTTTTAATAAGAGGTACTTAAGTACCTAATATAATAGTCATATAGATTGATCTTTTAAGGCTTGAGTACGGAAAGCCTATTTCGACTTCGTTCTTGAACAAACTGATGTCTTCAATCGATCGACACGTACTATTGATTGATCGACTCTAAAACAAAACCAATCATGCTTACTTTAATTCGATCGATCGACCCTAGTGTTTGATCAATCGATCCTTAGCAGAGCTGAACCGTTATTCACTTTAAATTATTTTAGCTCGATCGAGTGATTCTCGTCCGAACAAGACGACTTTGATTACCACTATAATTCTACTTTTGTCTGGCTAAAGCTTAGTGTATAGTAAACACTTGAGCATTTCGATTGATGGTCATGATGTAATCCACTTTAAATTATATTGTCATCTTATTTGAACATTTAATTATAGTATACTATATATGTATCATTTTATCACTTTAACGCGACCACTTTGATAATCGAAGTGCTAGAAATTCGATACCTCGTGAGAATCAAACTTTGACCTTCAAATTATCGAAATCACACTTATAACCATATTCTATAATTATATTAGTGTGTTATGTAAATAAATATAACTATAAACATAATCAAAATCTAAGTGTAAACCGTTCTGTACATGTGATACTTTTGTATTTACATTCTTATCAATTTATACGAGTTAGATCATGTATATGAGAGTGTATAAGATCATATCTATGCTTGAGCGTGGTGATTCACTAAGATGGTATCAAAATGAAAAATACGCTTTATTCGCATGCCTTACAACTCACGGTGAAATGAGTCCCATGATGAGTCGGGTGAGTGCGAATTCAGTGTGACCTCGTATACGGTGGCATATACGGCGACCCGATCACCCCGAGTTCAAATATGATAGTATGAGTTATGGGTTAAGTTATGAGACTTGACTATAGGCTTTAGCTGTGGCGAAGTCTCTTTTATAGTCACGTAAAACTCAGGATATTGGCGTCTATATACGGATACAGCCCCTCTATGGTACTATGGGCTGCCACATGAAGTACATCCAAGTTACTAAGGAACCTTTTTCCTTGAGAAGCATGATTTAGGAAAGTTATCCTGCTATAATTTATCTTAAAATTAAGTGTAAGAGTACGATAAGATATAAGTATGAGATAAAATAAGTTGCGATAATAAGATACCACTGTGTAGGCCAGCAAAAGATTAAGAATATCAGTCTCTGTACGTGTCATTCCTTACGTAGCCACCGTAAGGGCAATAACGTCTTTCAGCCAAGACAGATTTCTGGGAGATTATGAGTATGATTATGTTATGAGTTAATTTGGCCATTATGTCTCCCCATTGGTTGGATGGTAGAATATGAGTATGACACGAGGGTGTTATGATATGGTGATATGATACTATGTTAACCCTCTTACGGTAGCTCGAGTAGCAACTTTGGCACATGTCGTTTAGGATTTTACGAGTATGTTAGTTACGCTCATGCGATATACAGACGTATGTGCGAGAATAATAACAAGACATGGTATGATATGTTATGAGTTATGGTAAGATACGTTAGGATATGAGTATTTAGATCATGATCTTGCATTTATGATATAATATGAGTTTCACGATCTGTATATGATTTTGTCTTTTTTTTGCTATCTGCTTTGAGATATTATGTTTATCACTTATAAAATGCACCCACAATGCACTTTAGTAGTATGAGGTGGATTGGTGGTGTATCCACTGAGTTTACGTAATTGAGTAAGCTCATCCCACGATAATCTAACAGCTGCAGGTGATTACGCTGGTGGAGTAGATGCCGGCAATCCAGATCCCGCTGACGCTGATTTCATTGATCTCGCGGGTGTTGAGTACCAGGAGCCTTGGGAGAGCGACGGAGCTGAGTACCAGGAGGGCTACGGTACTGACTTCGATCCGAGTGCCAGATATTGACCATTGTAGACTTGGTAGTAGATTTAGTCCTTATTATTTTCATTAATTTTATGATTTTATTTTATCGGATTTATCTCCGACTTTCATTATTGTTTATTGGTGGATTATTCAGATTCATTACTTTTATTCTAGTATATATATATGACTGTTTTTTTTTCCACCTTTATGTGTTGACTTTCACGAATTTTGTGGAACCATATTTATGCGATAACTCTAATTAAGTATCTGTCTGTTTAACATATCTGAGATATGTGTGGGTCATAACTCGGAATTCTAAGCCTTCAAGATGAGATAAAATTTTGGGTCGTGACAACTATCTAATTTACCAAAAGGGACAACATGATGAGTTGATTGGATATGGTTCAAAGTAGCGATCAAAGGTGGAAAACACACACACACACACACACAAATTGGGGCATCCCTCTTTCGGGATGTCATGTTGAACTTCAAGGACTATTCAATAAAGAATATAAGGCCGGTGGGTGATGGGGATATAATGAGGGCCACTGATTAATTCATATTAGCTTCTTATTCAAGCCTTTAGGTGTATATATATATATATATATATATATATATATATATATATATATATATATATGATTATATATGGGCACACTTATCCCATTATATATATACACACACATATGATAGGTATTTTATATTGTCATTAGAATCCATGAAACTTTCCCCAAATCCTTCATGAATTTATCTGAAATGAACCAAAGCGACTCCATCCAAAACATTCCCGAAAATGAAATTATTTATTACGACTAAGGTGTTCCACAGAAAATAAATAAGAAACTAACAATTAAGGGGAAATAAAGAAGAGGCTTTACGTTTTTACAATATCCATATTGTATGGGCTCAGCTCAATTGACCTTGGAGGGAGTAAAAAGAACTACAACCTATGGGGATTGACTTCTTGGCCTAGTAAATAAAGAGTAAGAGGTGGATCATCTAGAAAGTGAAGCTGCAAGGAAGGTTCAGGATCAGAGTTCAATATTGTAAAAGGTCGTACACCAACCTAAAAAAAAATGAATGTCCGGGTGGTGTATACTCATAACGATAGTCTACATGCCCCTGTGGTCTCTACTCTTGCCCATCCTACATAAGAAATTGACCAAACACTTCAGTAGATGCTCAACTTGCACTGCACTTAGCAAAGCTGTCAACAAAGCCATCATGTCCCAAATCACTTCTGTGGCCAAAGATTGGGGCCTTGCATTTAACGTACAAGGTTTTATGCCAACCAAATCTCCATTTTATGAGTAAAAACAGCAATGCCGATAGCTAAACATCAGGTGGACCATTCTCCTACTAAAATTTGTCCATGCCCTTCTTTTTCCAGGTCATGCCAGTCCTACATGAGCGATTTACCTCTAAGAGAATCTATATAAAAAGTTTTCAGTAGATTCTTAACTTCTAGCCCACTTAGCAAAGATGTCAACAGAGCCACCCTCATTTGTGCGGCTAGAAACACCTCAAGATTGAACCAATCCTTTAGTTTGGCAACCCAAAATGTCACATAAGAACACTTCAATGCACCTTTCATCATCGTAGAATTAGCCAAAAGAGGCTAGGAAACTCCAAAGCAAACTTTAATCCCATTCCCAAATAAGTGTGAGACACTGAAGAATATCTCCCCAAGTAGCAATCAGTAGACTTTACATCAACATTAGAACCTAAGAAGCATGGACACGGGTATAATATGATACGGGTACGGTGATATGATAATTATAAAAAAAAATCAGGATATGATACGGGGGGTACCTGTATTTAAAAATTATTTTATATATATTTTTAGGTATATTTTAAGTTAATAAAGTAAGAAAAACAAAAAAAACAAAAAAGAACTTATAGAGACTGATTTCCAATAGGTAGGTTGCAAGCTGGTAGGCTCCTTTTGATTTCTTCTTCTTCCTTTCCAAATATCCGTAAATCTCAAACTCGCATTCTGATTTCTTCTTCTTTTAATTTTTTTTTCGGAAAATGCCCAAGATATGCATGCAGTCATATCGGTATCCGATACGGATACGAGTACATTGCCAAAAATGGAGTATCCATACTACCTTGCTTAGAACACAAACGATTCACATGCACTAATTTAATTATTATAACTTGGATCTATGATTATATATATATATATATATATATATATATATATATATATATATATATATATATATATATATATATATATATATAACAAATTCCTTTTAGAAAGATTCAAGCTACTAGATCCAAATGCCTGCAGTTTTAGAATGACGCAAAACGAACCCTCAAGTGCGAGGGTTCCCAAGAAAATGAAATATACAAAGCCATTGAGCAGTGCTGACTAAACATCAACTTCCTCAAGCTTTAAAAACAAGAAACTTGAATTAGATTTTATTGCAAGACAGAGAATAGGTTGAATAGAAACTCAAATGAGTAAGTAAAAAAATATAAATTATAATAAATGATTAATATTAAAAGGTGTAAAAACTGGACTCACACGAAAACTCAGTAGGAGAATATATCAGATGAGTAACAGAATTGTGAAAAAAATTAAGTTATAATAAATGGTTAAGATTAAAAGGTGTAAAAACTAGACTCACACGGAAACTGAGTAGAAGAATATATATATATATATATATATATATATGTATGAGGGCCGGGCCTATGCACTCCAATGTAGCAAAAACAACTGCACATCAATCAGTTTAGCACCATGTGGCACCCATCACGAGGATTGGGAGCCGCGGAAAGTTAGTAAAGATTGATCAAGTATCACCCAAAAACTTTAGGCATGACCCAATAAAAAGTCACCATTGAAAATATAGTCAAAGTTGAATAAAATCAATTCACCAAATTGATGGAGCGTTAACTTATCTTTGACCCATCAAACAGAGGGCAAGAAAGTCTAAAAATCTTTTTAAATCACATGTCCCATGGCTGACCAACCCAAAACGAGTGTTGTTTTTGCTTATGCTACTTGGCATGTGATTTGGCATTGATGTGTAGCCCGGACGGCCTTCATGGATTACACCTTCCCTTTTCCCTATATACACACACACAAGCACGTTGTCACGGATTTGCTCTTTTCGATGTACTCTTGTGCGGTATTTAGCTTCCCAGACTAGATCAGCCTACTAAAGTCTCAAACTTGCACAGTAACACATTAGGTTAGAGACTGTGCGGATTCCCGAATGCAAATAATATTACGATACGCATCCACTAGTATAGGGGCAACCTCTCTTTGGGGTTAAGACCGCACCGTGGGTGTGGTTGGAAACCATTCTAAATACGATGGCCCTAGCACATGACGTAACTAGAGCGACCAAGAACAACGTTAGACCCAGATGCACGAACTCAAGCCCACGAGGCTATCGTACGTGTGGGTCGGGGATCACTTAGACTAGCGACACGTCCAGGGGCACGACGCTAAGTTGCTAAAATCACTTCCTCATATATAAGGGTTAAACACCATATCGAGCAAAATAACGGGAGGACCTAAAACGTATTGGTTTGACATACTGCCCACCCAACACACTAAGATGCTCATGATGCCCCATGTCTTCCCCCATGCAACTGTGTCGCGACTGCAATCTGCCACCATGCCGCGTGCCCTCAAGGCCCACGACCAAAGCTCTCAGAGTATCAATGGCAAGGCCCTCATGGCTTGGTGATGCGCCTACGATGCCCCAGCTTGTGTCCACCAATGCTACAACACTAGTGGCCTATGACTAGCTTGGGATGGATGTGTGTGAGCCTCCGTCTGTAGCACACACCCACCCACCCACCTTTTACGCACACAATAACATCAAATTGTTAAAATTTGTCACGTTCAATCTTGGGCACTCAAGTCCAAAAAAGCTAAAAATCAAACTACCCTGTAAATAACTGGCATCACTCAAAAAAATAAAAATAAATACATAAAAGAGAGAGAGAGAGAGAGAGAGAGAGAGAGAGAGAGAGAATGTGCATCATTTATCTTTGACTTCAAATAGATAAACAGGAATCAAAATACTCGCATTATCTTTTGCATTTGCATCATATGGAATTCGAACACATTCTGAAATAAATGGTACTCCTTTAACTATTTATGTTGAAAGGTTTTAACTTTCCACTTGAAATGACCCTAATTAAAATTTTGAAATAGATTTGACTGCTTTGGTATACGTGTTTGGCATGAAAATTGAGACGAATTTAAAATTTAATAATAATAATATTAATATCAATAATATTAGCCCGTATGTGTGTATAATCATGTGCCACACAGGACGTGAATCTGTGAGCTGATTAGTTTTGTAGTAGCATACTATACACTTGAGCGAAGTGTATGCGCTCAACACCGGAGCGAATGAATTAGAAATGGAAATATCCTTGAGCGAATGAATTAGAAATAAAAATATCAAGGATATTTTCATGAGTAGCTTATAAGAGAAGGAAGGTTAGGAAATACCAAATATCTCTCCTCTTTGATCTGAAATCCTGCCTGCAAAATATTCACGTGTGAGAAAACCAAGGCTCGAGAAATCCTAGGTTGTAGATCCTCTGAGTTAGAATGTGAAGGAATCGACGTGTGTACGTCAAATCTGTTCGGGAAGGCAAAACACATATGTGTTTTGATGTGGTGATACACCTCTGGTTCATCCGAGAGCTCAAATCGGCAAACTCTCGAATTCTGAATCCGAAACCCACCTTGAGCCGAGGATGTCGTGAACCAAGAAGTGACTCTAATAGAGGTGAGTTACTTGGTATTTGCAGATATTTAAATGTCATAAATATGGGTTTAAGTGTGCTTGAATGATTCATGGAGAAAATCAACGAACAACATTTATGACAGAAACTGTCATTTTTGATCGATCAAATTGAGTATTTGATTGATCAAATTATAATCTGATCGATCAAATTTGAGATTTGATCGATTGAATGGTATAAACCCCCTATAGAACAGGAGGGCTATTTTATGAAAGTTCATGCCCGATAAATCCGATCGATCAAATTGGGGTTTGATCGATCAAATTGGGGTTTGATCGATCAAATTTGGAACTGATCGATCAACCTATAAAGTGATCGATCAAGTGATAAATTGGAAAATTGATCGATCGAAATGTGAGATTGATCGATCAAATTTAGGATTTGATAAATCGAATCATATAAATGCCTTATAAAATAGAAGGTTTGAAACTTTGAAATTTGGACTTTGAAATCCGATTGATCAAACATGAGAATTGATTGATCAAATTTAGAATCCGATTGATCAAATGAATAGGTTGATCGATCAAGAATCCTCTATTCTGTATATATAAATTTTTGGTTCTGATCGATCAAATATGAGAATTGATTGATCAAACTGTGAAACCGATCTATCAAATAGGGAGTTGATTGATCAGATTCCTTTGCTCAGTCTTTAAAGGATTAAGGGATCCAATCGATCAATGAAGTGATTGATCGATCAAATGGTCAATCCGATCGATCAAATAGGAAAGCTAATCGATTGAATTCCCCTGTTTTGCCTGTTTTGGTTTTCTAGGAAAAACACTGCTAGGCTTTATACCAGTTACTGTTCTGACATCTCTGACACTTAGTACACTGTATGTGTGGTCTAGGTCACGATCAAAATACTTTAAAAAGCTTTGGATTTGCTTAGAAAGACCTGATTTGAGGTAGGGGAAATTCAACTTAACTTGTATCGACTGCATGGTCTCATAACATCTATATTCTGACTTCTATTTTAAAAGCATGTCTTGCATATCAATAAAAGCTCTGTTATCTATGATCTCTGCTATCTGATTCCTGTTATCTGATCTCTGCTATCTAATTCCTACTATCTGTTCTTTGCTACCTAATTCCCGATGTTATCTGATATGTATTGATTTAAAGTTCATGTGGCGAATCCCCCTGACGTGGCAGGATATACACGACTGACACAGCAGGATATCCGTGTATCTGATTTGTAAACCCCCTAGCACAAGTTGCTCTCCTTTGAAGAGGCTTGATATAAATATCTGAAATTGTTCATTGAACGACGATGGTCGGGGTTACCCATTGGTAAACATCTGGCTATCACATGCTATATTCAAAGGAGTTATTTAAGTATAGAATTTAAGTCACTAAATACTGCATGCATAACATCTGAAAACTCTGAAGTTAAACTCTGCTTTCTGATATTCAGTATATGTTCTATCTTTTAAAGCTCTGCATCTAACATCTATTCATTTTGTCTGCATTCTCTGATTTAACCATCTGTTCTGACTTATATTCTATAAACCATGTTTTATATATTAGATGCAATTTATTTGAGTTTCTTCTATTGAGCTTAGATGGTTAGTTCACCCCTGATTCTATATCATAGGTTTTGAGGTTAGGGCTCTTGGTACTGAGAGTGACTCGGATTACCAGCCCGAGGTGAAGGCTGAGGCTGAGGAGGACACTGACACCCCTGCTGACAAGTTCTATCAGTAGCTTAGGTATTAGTTTTGTATTTTGAGATTTGTACTTGTGTATTTTGGATTATCTGTGTGCCTGGTGGCCACTTTCTATATTATTTACTATAGATGTTTTACTTATAGTTTTATATATTCAGGAACCACTATTGGGAGCCATTATTTTGCGTGATAGATGTCCATCACCGGTGGTTCTTCTTGGTTCCTTTTTGAGGATGTATCTTTTTTTGTTATACATATTATATTATTTTATTTCCTTTCTATCTATTAAGAGTCTTATATGACGACTCGATCTGTCACTTTAGATAGTGTCTGCTTTGACTTCCGCTAGATGAGCATACACTCTTTGGTTTATTTTAGGGATCATCGAGGGTTATGATCTTGATGGCATGGGTTTTCGAGTACAGAAATCAGGGCTGCCACAGTTGGTATTAGAGCCAAGGCTCTAGGTCGAACCACGGGGATTATAGGTTTTAATGTTTTTACAATCTATGTACTGATCAATATTATTATTTTCATAATGACAGAATAGTATTATGGCCCCACGGTTCAAAGGACATGGTAGAGGTTGAGACGAATCGAGAACGGTTCGTATGGAAGAAATAGATGATGGCAGTGGTCCTCTATGTGGACCAGGGTTTGCTTCTGCTTCTAATACTATTCCCTTAAGAACAGGAAGAGGAGGTGGTGATGGTAGAATGGAGCAAGTGTTGGAAGATTTGGCTGTCAACGTAGCTCAACAGACTGCTGTGATGAATCAACAAGCAACGAGACCACCTTATCAACCCAGTGGCTTTGCCGAGTTTAGGAGAATGAGACCTCTTAATTTCTCTGGTCAGATAGAACCTATTAAGGCTGAGGGATGGATAGAGGAGATGGAGAAAGTTTTTGAAGTGCTGCAATGCACTGATATAGAGAAGGTGCGTTGGGCAACCTTCAAACTCGATGGGGAAGCAGGGCTTTGGTGGAAATCAGTATCAAGACACCGTGAGAAAAAATTTCCCAATATCCCTTGGACGTGGGCTGTGTTCGTTAAAACTTTCAACGATAAGTACTTTCTCAAGATTGTAAGGCATCAATGGGAAGTGAAGTTTATCAAGTTGGAACAAGGTGCTATGACTGTGCGCAAATATAGTACGGAGTTTGATAGATTGTCAAGATTTGCTCCGTAGCATGTAGTCACAGAGTTGATGCGAGCTCAGAAGTTTCATCTTGGGTTGAGGCCAAACCTATAGAAAGAAGTGGCTTTCTGGGAGTTAGAGACATATGCAGCAGTTATGTCTAAGGCTCTCATTTCTGAAGAGGAGAATCAGAAATAGTTTACTTGGAGGGATAGACAAAATAAAGAGAGGTCATTTCAGGGACAATCTCATGACCCTGATTATAACAAGAGGGCTAGGTTCTCTAGACCTCCTAGATACACTACGCACTCTAGGCTAGCTATATCTTCAGGCCCGAGTTTTTATCAGAGGCCAACAGTACCTGTATCATCCAAGCCATTCAAATTGTCTGGTTCTTCTGTTAGTGGAGCTTCTATCACACATGGATCTTTACGGGTCTCCTCTTTTACTCCAGCTCTAACATGTGCCAAGTGTGGGAGACCACATAAGACAGAGGATTGCAGGAGAGATACAGAAGCTTGCTTCAGGTGTGGCAAGATGGGCCACATGGTTAGAAATTACCCTGAAGAGAGCAAGGAAAGCAAGGAGCTGGCTGGATCGGTATCTACTCAGAGATCTTCTCGACCTATTGTTCAAGGTCGAGCATATGCAGTCATCACAATGGATGCCCTAACATCAAATGATGTCATCCAAGGTATCTTTACGCTTTGAGAGTTATTTTAATTCTTTGATATTCATATAATATAGTATGCTTTGATAAGTTTATGCATAGGAATATTAGTGATTCTGTACCCTTAACTTGTATGTTTAATATACCAATAAAAGGTACACTTGTCATGCGTTGTGTGGGTGACATGAGTCAAGTAGATACTCGTGTATTGATAGACCCCAAGTCTAGTCATTCGTTTATTACTCCGTCATTTTCTGAGAAGTTAAGCATCGTGCCCAAGACCCTTGATTTAATCTTGGCTGTATCGGTCTCAACTGGAAGCTCAGTCAGTACGGATACAGTATGCCAATCAGTTATCGTGATGATTAAGGATCACGAGACGATGGCGGATATGATCACATTGGATTTGGAAGGATTTGATGTGATCCTTGGAATGGATTGGCTGTCAGAATACCATGCAAGCGTGGACTGTCTTCGAGAGATTGTGACCTTCTGACCTCCAAAGAGAAAGTTCTTTCGCTTTTTTGAAATTAAATCTAAAGTCGCACCGTTCATTTCAGCTATTTGAGCGGAGCGTATGATGAAGAATGGATGCTGTGGATATCTTGCTTACTTGCAAGATAATCAGGAGAAGAAAAGGGACATCTCTCTTATCACCGTTGCATGTGAATACCTAGATGTTTTCCTTGAGGAGTTGCTCGGATTGCCACCTGATCGAGAGATCCAGTTCGTAATTGATTTAGCACCGGGTACTGAACTGTTGTTAAAGGCTCCGTACAGAATAATGCCTGCAGAGTTAAAGGAACTGAAAAAGCAACTTCAGGAGCTCTTGGACAAAGGTTTTATCAGGCTGAGTGTATCTCCGTGGGGAGCACCGATATTATTTGTGAAGAAGGTTGGTTCGATGTGGCTATGCATCAATTACCGTCAGTTAAACAAGATGACGATTAAGAATTGTTACCCACTGCCGTGGATCGATGACATTTTTGACTAGTTGGGAGCAACCGAAGGCGGTGACCGAAGTCCATAGTTTCCTTCACTTGGCGGGACACTATAGACGGTTTGTAGAAGGGTTCTCTAAACTCTGAGGTCCGCTTACTCAGCTTACAAAGAAGAACGATAAGTTTGATTGGACAGAGCAGTGTGAGAAGAGTTTCCATGAACTCAAGACGTGTTTAACTACAACACCTGTGCTAGCTATACCTTCTGGTGGAGGAGGTTTTGTAATATACAGTGATGCATCTTACAATGGATTGGGTTGTGTTCTCAATTAAGACAAGAAGGTTATCTCTTACGGCTCTAGACAACTCAAGGACCACGAGAAAAATTATCTCACTCATGATTTAGAGTTAGCAACGTTAATTTTTACTTTGAAGATCTGAAGGCACTATCTGTATGGTGAGACATTTGATATCTTCACAGATCATAAAAGCCTCAAGTACCTTTTTACCTAGAAGGATTTGAACATGCAACAACGAAGATGAATGGAGTTCTTTAAAGACTACGATTGTTCCATCCAGTATCACCCTGAGAAGGCCAATGTAGTGGTGGATGCTTTGAGTCAGAAGTCTTTGGCTCAGTTATCACATCTCATTATGAGAGTGAATCAGTGGTGCTTGCTTGAGGATATGGCCTTGTGTGATACTATGTTCGACGTTAAAGGTTCAAGCGCGTTGATGGCCACCCTTGTTATCAGGCCAATATTATTTGAGAATATTCGCAAACTCCAAATGGTCGATGATGAGCTTATGACCATTAGACAGGGAATGATCAGCGAAACCTGAGCAGATTTCTCCATCAGGGAGGATGGTACTTTGTTATTCCGGGATCGAGTGTGCATACTTACCAGTGTTAAGCCGCGAGACACTATTTTAGAGGAAGCTCATAAATTAATATACGCTATATATCCTGAGAGTACCAAGATGTATCAAGACTTGAAGAAAAGCTTCTGGTGGAGAGGCTTGAAGAAGGATGTAGCAAGGTACGTGTCCAGATGATTGGCCTGCCAACACGTAAAGGTAGATCATCAGAATTCAGCAGGATTGTTGCAACCTTTGCCTATACCTGAATAAAAATGGGAAGCCAATTCGATGGATTTTATACTAGGGTTGCTGAAGACGTTGAGGAAACACAATGCCTTTTGGGTCATTGTGGATAGACTTACTAAGTCTGCACATTTTCTATCGTATCGTACTACGTATACCTCCAGCAAGCTTGTAGAGCTTTATCTTAAAGAGATTGTTTGGCTTTATGGTATACCGATCAGTATTGTGTCTGATCACGATCTGCTTTACACATTACAGTTATGGCAGAGATTTTAATAAGGCATGGGGTCTAGACTTGATTTCAGCTTAGCGTTTCATCCTTAGACAGATGGGCAGACTGAAAGAGTGAACCAAATCATAGACGATATATTGCGTGCATGCATCTTAGACTTTCACGGGTCATGGGATCAATATTTGCCTCTGATTGAGTTCGCGTACAATAATAGTTATCAGTCTAGTATTGGCATGGCTCCCTATAAAGCTTTATATGGATGACGATGCAGATTTCTGTTGAATTAGGAGGAAGTCGGTGAGAAACTTATTTTAGGACATGATATCGTGGATAGTACAACTAAGACGGTTCGATTGATCCGCGAGAGATTGAGAGTTGCTCATAGTAGCCAAAAAAGTTATGCCGATCTTCATCGAACGCAAGTTGAGTTTCAGGTATACTTGATTATATTCAATACCTTAAGTTTACCTTGTCTGCTCAATTAGTATAAATTTAACGCATGTTTTCAGGTAGGAGACAAGGCCTTTGTCAAGATCTCGCCAACAAAAGGCGTGATGCATTTTGGGAAATGTGGAAAGCTAAGTCCACGTTACATTGGACCTTTTAAAGTGCTAGGTCAGGTTGGAGAAGTCGCATATTGGATTGCATTACACCACAGCTGGCAAGCATGCATAACGCATTCCATATTTTAATGTTGAAGAAATACGTGAAGGACCTAACCCACGTCTTGGATTTTCAGCCAATTGAACTTCAAGAGGATCTGACTCTGATAGAGGAACCTATGCAGATTCTAGACTGTAAGGAGCAGGTCTTACGGACTAAGCTGCTTCGCATAAGATTCCTACCTCGCGGGTTCGTGTACCCGTACCGCAAGTTGAACCGGTCGCACAACCCATTGCGCAACCCATGGCTCCACCACAGCCACCTGTGCCACCCGTTCAACCCCCACAACAACCACTGATTAATTAGAACCTACCAAAAGAGTGGTGGGCAGCCAAAACCTTTTTGCCTGAGTAGGAGTTTACTCCTACACTATTTGAGGATCGACCTGGGATGAAATGGGCGATCAACTACATTACCAAATTGGGATTAAAACCCATGCAAGAGTCATTTCACGACCATTATTGCCCTAGAATAGTTTGCTTATTCTACCAGCACCTTCGACGGGGTAGTGACCATCATCAATTAACCATCAAAATTGATGGATTGGAGTACAAATTCAACCAGTTTCATGTCTCCGCCGCCTTACAATGCCCGCTCGAGTATGTTGAGACATGTGGTTTGGCGGCACCCTATGTTAAGGATGTGCCATTCGAGGACGTCATCGCTAAGATGACGCACAGTTAACAAGGATCGGGGCAATCCATTAACAAGCCCAACTCCCAGATAATTTATGGATGCTTGATACCTTTATCAAGTGCACCATTTACCCATTTTTACATAAATCAGAGCATACGAGTATTGTACAACAAGCTCTGTTTTCAGCATTTGAGAACCATTGGTTCTCCGTTTCCGACATCGTCATTGATGGCATGCTAGATGCCATGGACCGGATGTCGGAGAAGAAGGCAAAGGCGAAGAAAGAAATGCCATACGCTCGATTGATTGTGCGTATGGTCGAGTAATATAATGCCCTCCGAGAGGCGTATAGCATGGCACCTGAGGAGCCAAGAAGGAACAATAACCTCAAGGTTTTTTAGCTCAAGGATTGGACCAAGAGCTATAACCTTTTGGTGAAGAAGTTGCCTGAGGAGGGGGATGTTCCACCAGTCCAAGTCGGAGCCGAGCCTGCCGAGCGAGCTCTAGATGTGGGGGAGGCACAACCTTATCTTCCACCTCAAACGGACGTACCTGCTAGACCGACCCCCATTCCTACACGCCGACCTACATGTGCTAGCACCTCGCGATGTTCTGAGCCTTCCACCACTACTCTCGAAGGTGTGCTCGCTGCAATCAACAAAGGCAACAAAAGAGTTCATGAGAGACTCGATGAGATGCAGGTGTTCCACCGTCAGGTGCATAGACGATTGAATTTTTATGAGAGGATGCTCACTCTATTGATGCAGTACGCTTACTCAACCACAACTACCCCTATGATTGGTAATGCTCGCCTACATGTTGTGGTCCCTCGTGACTACAGCACCGAGACGCTCAGACCTAGTAGACCTGCGCGTACAGAGCCTGGATCATCATCTGCTCCTCCAGTAGGTGATCACTTGATCTTTTATTTTTATAACTATATACATATAAAATTCTGATTCCAAATTTAAATCCTGCTTTGCATTCATGACTGTTTCATGCATGACTTACATTTTGACTGCTTGTGCCTGCTATATTTGCTATATGTTTTGCATGCTCTGCCCTCTGTACATCATGCATGCTTCACATCTGCCCTGTAATCTGCTTTTGTCTGCTACCTCTGACTTAATTGGTTAAACATCGTGTGTATGATTTGTGTGTGTGGATGTTTGAGTGATGATGGGGTGTTTTTTCGAGCACGTGACACTTGGGACGGATGCATCGATGTACGGATGCAATCCTCAATGGCATTATGGGTTGTCACACGCAGTACATCTAGGTTACTACGGAGCCTGACCCTTCATAAGCATGTTTAGCGAAGTCTATAGCACTATGAACCACTCTTTATAGTTAGGACTGGTTTATTTCTGTTTCGTTCTGAGAGATGTTTAGGATTAGGGCACACCATAGACCTGTCTGAGTCTATATGATATTTTCGAGGATAAAAATTCTTAAGGGGGAGAGAATGTAATGACCATAAAATTCAGAGATAGATTTGACTACTTTGATATACGTGCCTGGCATGAAAATCAAGGTGAGTTTAAAATTTAATTATAAAAATAATATCAATAATATTAGCCTGTATGCGCTCAACACCGGAGCGAATGAATTAGAAATGAAAATATCAAGGATATTTTCATGAGTAGCTTATAAGAGAAGGAAGGTTAGGAAATACCAAATACCTCTCCTCTTTCATCTGAAATCCTGCCTGCAAACTATTCACGTGTGAGAAAACCAAGGCTCGAGAAACCCTAGGTTGTAGATCCTCTGAGTTAGAACGTGAAGGAATCGACGTGTGTATGTCGAATCTGTTCAGGAAGGCAAAACACATATGTGTTTTGACATGGTGATACACTTCTGGTTCATCGGAGAGATCAAATCGGTAAACTCTTGAATTCCGAATCCAAAACTCACCTTGAGCCGAGGATGCCGTGAACCAAGAAGCAACTCTAACAGATGTGAGTTACTTGGTATTTGTAGAGATTTAGATGTCATAAATATGGGTTTAAGTGTGTTGAAATGATTCGTGGAGAATCCTAATGATTCATGGTTGGAATGGGTTAAAATCAACGAACAACATTTATGACAGAAACTGTCATTTTTGATTGATCAAATTGAGTATTTGATTGATCAAATTATAATCAGATCGATCAAATTTGGGATTTGATCGATCGAATGGTATACACCCCCTATAGAACAGGAGGGCTATTTTATGGAAGTTCATGCTTGATAAATTCGATCAATCAAATTGGGGTTTGATCGATCAAATTTGGAACTGATCAATCAACCTATAAAGTGATCGATCAAGTGGTAAATTGATCAATCAATTGATCGATCAAATTTAGGATTTGATCGATTGAATCACATAAATGCCTTATAGAACAGGAGGCCTAAAATTCTGAAATTTGGACTTTAAAATTCAATCGATCAAACATGAGAATTGATTGATCAAATTTAGAATCCGATCGATCAAACGAGCAGGTTGATCGATCAAGAATCCTCTGTTCTGTATATATAATAATTTTGAGTTCTGATCAATCAAATATGAGAATTGATCGATCAAACTGTGAATCTGATCGATCAAATAGGGAGTGGATCGATCAGATTCCTCTGTTAAGTATTTAAAGGATTAAGGGATCCGATCGATCAAATGAAGTGATTGATCGATCAAATGGTCAATCTTATCGATCAAATAGGAAGGTTGATCGATTGAATTTTCCTGTTTTGCCTGTTTTAGTTTTCTGAGAAAAACACTGCTAAGCTTTGTACCAGTTACTATTCTGACATCTCTGACACTTAGTATATTGTATGTGTGGTCTAGGTCATGACCGAAATACTTTAAAAAGCTTTGGATTTGCTTAGAAAGATCTGATCTTAGGTAGGGGAAATTCAACTTAACTTGTATCTGATTATGACTGCATGGTCTCATAATATCTGTATTCTGACTTCTGTTTTAAAAGCATGTCTTGCATATCAATAAAAGCTCTTTTATCTATGATCTCTGCTATCTGATTCTTACTATCTGATCTCTGCTATTTGTTCTCTGCTGTCTGATTCCCGATGTTATTTGATATTTATTGATTTAAAGTTCATGTGACGAATCCCCTTGACGTGGTAGGATATCCACTACCGACACGACGAGCTATCTGTGTATCTAATTTGTAAACCCCCTAGTATAAGTTTCTCTCCTTTGAAGAGGCTTGATGCAAATATCTGAAATTATTCATTGAACGACAATGGTCGGAGTTACCCATCGGCAAACATTTGGCTACCACGTTCTTTATTCATGGGAGTTATTTAAGTATAGAATTTAAGTCACTAAATACTGTATGCATAACAGCTGAAAACTCTAAAGTTAAAGTTTGCTTTCTGATATTCAGCATCTGTTATGTTCTTTAAAGTTCTGCATCTGACATCTATTCATTCTGTCTGCATTCTTTGATTTGACCATCTGTTCCGAGTTATGTTCTGTAAACCATATTTTATATATTAGATGCAATTTACTTGAGTTTCTTCTATTGAGCTTAGATGGTTAGCTTACCCCTGATTCTATATCATAGGTTCTGAGGATAGGGCTCCTGGTACTGAGAGTGACCTAGATGACCAGCCCGAGGTGGAGGCTGAGGCAGAGGAGGAGGACACTGACACCCTTGCTGACGAGTTCTATTAGTACCTTGGGTATTAGTTTTGTATTTTGGGATTTGCACTTGTGTATTTTGGATTGTCTGTGTGCCTGGTGGCCACTTTCTGTATTATTTACTATAGATGTTTTACTTATAGTTTTATATATTCTATAGGAACCACTATTGGGAACCATTATTTTGCGTGATGGATGTCCATCACCAGTGGCTCTTCTTGGTTCCTTTTTGAGGATGTATATTTTTTTCTTATACATATTATATTGATTTGTTTCCTTTCTATCTATTAAGAGCCTTATATGATGACTCGATCTACCACTTTAGATAATGTCTGCTCTGACTTCCGCTAGATTAGCACACTCTTTGGTTTGTTCTGGGGATCATCAAGGGTTATGATCTTGATGGCACGGGTTTCCGGGTGAGAAAATTCGGACTGTCACACCATTGTTTTATCTTTATAAATAGAAACTTTTAATGTAAAAAATGGCGGCCTGCAGCTAATGTCATCTCATAGAAGAGGGTATTCCAATTTGCAATTGAAGATTCAGTCTCCACAACCATGGTCTTCACACATAAAACCCGATGACTGCCTTGAATCAGCATTGGGGATCATTTTTCTACCCAATCTTTCACAGAACTGATGCTTAGATCATAGCTTACCTATCAGACGGCCGTGATCTAAAGATTAGTAGGATGCAAGATTGAATTGAAAAACTATTTCCATCTTCTAATTTTTTAATATAGTAAATTTTTAAAATTGAGCTTAGGTCATGGTGACGTGGGAAAAATGCTAAAAATCCTAATTATGTGATTTGGGATTAACTTTAGATTAGATTGAATAGCAGAAATATTTGATGTAACGTCCCTAAATTTTAACCATGAACAGTACGCCTCGGTACGCCTACCGACGGTCTGGACGTCGATAACCGTACCGATAAACTAAGTAATATCTATAGATCAAATCCTATGGAGAGGATTATGTATAAATGGGTTAGGTTATGGGTTAGTGAACCCTCATACACCCAACCTCGGTGTAGTGCCTTGTACCCAAGCCTAGGGCTTAGTTATAAGGGGAAATAAATACCCTTATTTATTAATGGCACTCAATCCCTCTTTTATTGCTTATCATTGGAATTAAGAGGAGAGAGGGTGAATTGGGTATTGATTGTGAATTGAATGCAAGAACGATTCGTTCTCGATGCTTGCAGCGAAAGGTTTGGAAGAAGTACAGACCGCTGCTTACTTGGTGAGCCCTAGTCCGATCTAGAAGCAAGGATTAGGGATTTGGAGGAAATCAAGATATAGAATTTAAGATTAGGTCGTGAAATTGTGTTAGTTGTTGTTTTTATTCAATTTAGGATCAAAGAATCATAAGAAATGGGGTTTGATTTGGGAAAGAAAAGAGAACGAATGCAAAAACCCAAGAATAGATGAAATCTATTTATTTTGGCCGATCGAAATTTGGTTCGATCGATCGAAATGGACTTGAGAAGGAAGAATTCGAAGTCTGAAGAAATTCGTTCGATCGAAATCAATTTTGATCGAACGAAATGTGTTTCGATCGATCGAATCTCACACTCGATAGATCGAAACGTATAGAACAGAGATTTTGGAAATCTTGCTGTGAGGATTCGACCGATCAAAATATTTTTGATCGATCGAATTGGAAATTCTATTAATCAAATTAAAATTCATTCAATCGAAATGTGTGGTTTGTTAATTAGCTTCTGAGGGATTCGACCGATCAAAATATTTTCGATCGACCGAATTAGAATTCGTTCGATCGAACTGTGTTTTGGTCAAATTGGTTTCTGTGGGATTCGATCGATCAAAATTATTTTTGATCGATCAAATTTGTGATTCGTTCGATCGAACTGGGAAATCGTTCGATTGAACTGAGAAGTGCTTGTATATGTTCTAAGGAGTTTGACCGATCGAAATGAGTTTGATCAATTGAAACTGGGTTTCGATTGATCGAAATAGGGATTCGATCGATCGAAATTCCCAGATTCAGAATTTTGTTATGTTTTAACTGTGAGATTTTTGGGAAATCTTCTGAGGTATGTTTAGCGTCGTTCTAATGTGTGAACTATGAATTTGATATGTTTAGGTGACTTGGTGTTGTGTGATGAAAAGCAAACCCAATCGGCGGAATGAGCGCGTGCGGGTTGAGATCTCAAGGTAGGGAAAACCTAATATCATGTGCATTTAATACATTAGCATGTGTGTTATGTATGATGCGTTCTTTGATAAAATCATGTAAATTGTATTATGATGCGCTCTTTGATAAAACCATGTGAGTTTTGTTATAACTTCGAACTGAAAAGTGATATGCATAAGTATGTTTCTAAAAATGTGTGTTTATGACCAATCTTTCAAGATTCAATTCAAGTTGATACGTGCGTTTGAGACTTTGGACAGACTTTCAAAATTAGTTATAAATATAACTTTACACGGCGATGAGCTATATGTATGCACTTCGATTTAAAGTTCTATGTGAATATCCAACCGACTCGACAGTATAATCGTGACTGACGCGACAAGATATTCGTGACTGGTATGGCAACCAATCCGTACACCTTTTGTGCTATGTATGATTTTGTGACTCCTACCGTACAACGGTAATTATGTTCTTCCAAGTGTCCAACTCTATGAGACCTTGGATATATGTGAAAATGGTTCACGTGAACGACGATGGTGGGTATTCCATCGGGGGCTCGAGGCTATAGTTCCTCATGCAATAAGTTAAGTAAAGCAACTTTAAGTTTCTTTTCATTTGTTAAGATCATGATGTGTACATGTGTTTACATTTTCACGCACTATATATGTGTTTCATTCCATGACATTACTAATGTGCATTCGTTTTGCTAAGCTTTGTTTCCATTATGTCATAAGATATATGTTTGATGTTCATAATATGCATGCTATAACTATTTTCCTACTGAGCTTGGATGAAGCTCATTCCTCGACTAAATGTCACAGGTTCAGGTGAAGACGTTGGAGCGGAGATTTCAGGGCAGAAGGATCCTAATTACTCACCTGGTGAGGAATTGGAAGAAATTCCCCTTGAGGGCTGTTTTCTGTGTGCTTGGCCTGATATATCTGGCCTTGAGTTGAGAGAATAGGGTTGTTGAATTATTGTAAAGGATATGTGTAAAATTGAATGATGATAGAAATTCTTTTTGGTGAACCATGTTTCGGTAAGGAAGGGTCCTTACCGGTGATTTTTGTCGGTTCTTTTTCCATAGGCATTAATATGGAATTAGAACCGTCATTTTGAGCTTTTGGTGGATGACATTAGTACCTCCTCCTTATTTTTATTATGTTAGTTAATTGGTATGGTTCTACTCTGTTTCTACTGTGCAATGATATGCCATGTATTAGTTCGGGGTTCGGCCTTAGCGCCAGCCCGCTAACGGCGTGGGTTTTGGGGTGCCGAAATTTGGGCTGCCACAGTTGGTATCAGAGAAATGGCTTTAGAGATGTCTAACAAGTCTTAGACCATTTCGAGATTGAGATTTTGTTAGATATGAGGGACCGCTTGTTAATGAGACCTTTGTTTCATTGTAAAAGATTCTAATGGACCAGAGAAGTAGAGGTCGGCCTAGAGGTGATTGCCAGCGAAGTGTGAGGAGTATAGATGATATTCCTTCGGGATCCAGAGGAGAGTAGACACCACCTCCTGAGGCGGAGAGGGGTCATCAAGATGAGTCAGCGGATAGGATGGCTAGAGCCATGAAAGCCATAGCCGCTACTATGACTCAGCAGACACAGCAGATTGCTCTTTTGGCTGAGCAGACGACATTGTTGGCCGCCAATAATGTCATCCATCAGCAGCAGCCATCACCACCACCACCTCCTGCACTATTGCCATCTTTGTTTGTGGATTTCAGGAGATTGAGACCTCCAGTATTTCAAGGGCGGACAGATCCGCTTGAAGCGGAGAAATGGTTGAAGCAGATGGAGAAATTACTTGGAAGACTCCAGAGCCCTGAAAATGATAAAGTTGGTTGGGCTTCCTTCCAACTTGAAGGTGACGCCGACGCTTAGTGGAAGTCGGTGTTAAGGAAGAGGGAAGTTGAAGGTCCACAAGACCCATGGACATGGGCTGAATTTGTAAGGGTGTTTAACAGGGAGCATTTTCCGAAACAAGTCAGAAATTAGTTGAAAAAGGATTTTGCCAATCTTGTATAAGGGAGCATGACCGTAAGAGAGTACGACAATGAATTTGTACGATTATCAAGGTTTGCTCCAGAATTGGTAGCTACAAAAGAAATGAAGGCCAATAGATTTGAGGAAGGCCTGAGACCGAACATTCAAGAAAGGGTGTCAATATTTGAACTTAAAACATACGCTACAGTGATGGGAAAGGCCATTGTGGCAGAGAGAGATATAAATAAGAGGCGTGACTTGAAGAACAAGGCCAGTCAGGGGGGAGCGAGTGACTACAACTCGGGGAATGAAAAGCTGAGGTTGTTAGCACCTGCTCCAGTTTCAAGACCACCCTACACAAGTTACCAAAGACCTACTAAATCTAATTCTACGATACCATTCCACAGAGAGGGCCCTGCTCAGACTCAGGAGTCTGGGGCATCAGTCACATAGGGATCTGCAAGAGCGGCATCTTCAAGTCCACAGGTAAAATGTGCCCATTGTAGCAAACCACATAAGACATCGGACTGTAGACAAGACACGGGAGGATGTTATAAATGTGGGAAGATAGGCCACATAATATGAGACTGCCCCGAGATGAGAAAGGAGGGCACTGTTTCAACTGCTACGATGCAAAGGTCTACACATTCCACTCGACCCGTTATCCAAGACCGTGCTTTTGCCGTTACAGCCGAGGACGCCCGTACGAGTAACGATGTAATCTAAGGTATAACCTTCTTTTTATATTTAAATTCATTCACTTGTTTCCTAGATGAAGGAAGTGCTTTGATAGGAAGATCTAGGTGCATTTTGATAATTGTGTGATCATGGCATGCATGTCTGAATGCTAGTGTATGTATTAAATCATATGGGTACATTACAACTATATCGAGAAAACGACGGTGATTGTTGTGATGCACGAGTTTTGATAGACCCAAGATCTACCCACTCGTATATAACTCCTGAATTCACAGGGAAATTAAAAATTATTCCCGAGGAGTTAGATTTTATTTTGGACGTGTCAGTTCCTACGGTAAGTGTTGTAACCGCAGACACATGTTACCGATCAGTGATTGTGCAAGTGGAGGATTAAGAGACCATCATGGATCTCATCTTGTTGAACATGTAAGGGTTCGATGTACTCCTTGGCATGAATTGGCTATCCGCTTATCATGCAAGCGTTGATTGCTTACGAAAAGTAGTCACTTTTCGTCCACCAAGACAGAAATCCTTCTGATTTATTGGTGACAAGGGCAAGATAATATCGATCATCTTCGCGGTGCGAGCTAAGCGGATGATAAAGAATGGGTGTGAAGGATACCTAGAATTCCTACAAGAACAAAAGGAAATGAAGAATGTTATCACCGATATTCCGATTGTCTGTGAGTTTGAGGACGTATTTTTTGATGAATTACCAGGATTGCCACCTGATCGGGAGATTGAATTTGCAATTGACTTAACTCTAGGCACAGAACCAGTCTCCAAAGCTCCCCATCAAATGGCTCCTACCGAGTTGAAAGAGTTGAAGGAGAAATTGCAAGAGTTATTGGATAAAGGCTTTATAAGGCCCAGTGTGTCCCCTTGGGGAGCACCGGTCTTATTTGTGAAGAAGGACGGGTCAATGAGACTTTGTATTGACTATCGTCAATTAAATAAACTTACGATCAAGAATAAGTACTCATTACCCAGGATCGATGATCTATTTGACCAGTTGCAAGGGGAAAAATTCTTTACGAAGATCGACTTGAGGTCAAGGTACCATCAACTAAAGGTGAAGGCCGAAGATGTTCAGAAGACGGCATTCAGAACTAGATATGAGCATTACGAGTTTTTAGTGATGCCTTTCAGCTTGACGAATGCAACTTCGTTTATGGACCTCATGAATAAGGTCTTTAAACAGCATCTTGATACATGCGTAGTGGTGTTTGTGGATGATACTCTTATTTATTCAAAGACCAGAGAAGAACACGAACATTATTTACGCATCGCCTTGCAAACTCTACGCGAGCATCAATTATATGCCAAACTCAGCAAGTGTGAGTTTTGGCTACAACAAGTGAGCTTTCTCAGTCACGTAGTATCAGAAGCAAGCGTGACTGTAGATCTGGCGAAGATTGAGGTAGTGGTAGATTGGGAACAACCCAAGACTGTGACTGAGATTCGCAGTTTCCTCGGTCTAGCTGGATATTATCAACGATTTGTGAAAGGATTCTCCAAGATTTTAGGACCGCTCACCCGACTTACAAGAAAGAATGTGAAATTTGAGTGGACCAGTGAATGTGAAGAGAGCTTCCAACAACTCAAGAAACGGCTTACCTCTGCTCTAGTGTTGTCTATTCCATCAGGTATCAGGGGATTCGCTGTTTATAGTGATGCGTCGTATGGTGGTTTGGGTTGTGTCATGAATCAGGATAGCAAAGTCATAGCTTATGGATCGAGATAATTGAAAGACCATGAGAAGAACTATCTGATGCACGATTTGGAGTTAGATACAGTGATCTTTGCACTCAAGATATGGAGACATTACCTATATGGTGAGACCTTTAAGATTTCACGGATCACAAAAACCTCAAATACTTGTTTATGCAAAAGGAATTGAATATGAGGCAACGAAGATGGATTAAATTTCTCAAGGACTACGACTGTACTATCCAATACCACGCAGGTAAAGCAAACGTCATGGCAGACGTGCTGAGTAGGAAGAATTCGGCTCAGTTGGCTAGTCTCATTATGGGACTTCATCGATGGAAACTATTGGAAGACCTTTCTTTGTACGATAAGAACATTGAGGTCAAGAACTCTGGTGTGTTGTTGGAAAATCTCACGATCAGACCAACTGTTTTTTATCGCATCTATGAACTTCAGATGAATGACGCAGAGCTCTTAAAGATTAGACAAGACATGATTGCCGGTACAAGCGTGGACTTCTCTATTAAGGAGGATGGATCATTGCTATTCCGTGGAAGGTTATGCATACCTGTTGATGCCGAATTGAGGTAAACCATATTGGACGAAGCTCATAAGTATAAGTATGCCATTCATCCTGGTGGTACTAAGATGTACCAGGATTTGCGAAAGAGTTATTGGTGGAGAGGATTGAAGAAAGACATTGCTGAATGTGTCGAAATGTCTGGTGTGTCAGCAAGTAAAGGTGGATCATAGACACCCAGTAGGTCTATTGCACCCTCTACCAATACCGGAATGGAAATGAGAGTCTATCTCTATGGACTTTATTGTGGGATTACCAAGGATGATAAGGCACCACAATGCTATATGGGTAATAGTGGATCGACTGACAAAGTCGGCGCACTTTCTGCCCTACAACATGACTTATACGGTAAGCAAGTTGGCGGATTTGTATATGAGAGAGATTGCCCAACTACATGGTATTCCGACAAGCATCGTGTCTGATCGTGATCTGTTGTACACCTCGATATTTTGGCAAAGATTTCAAAAAGGTATGGGCACGAGATTAGACTTTAGCTCGGCATTCCATCCACAGACTAATGGTCAGACAGAGAGAGTCATCAGATTATTGAAGATATACTTCGAGCGTGCATGATTAATTTTCAGGGATCATGGGATCAGCATCTTCCGTTGATAGAATTCACGTATAATAATAGCTTTCAGCAGAGCATTAGGATGGCTCTGTATGAAGTACTATATGGACGGAGGTGTAGGTCTCCGATTAATTGGGAAGAAACATGTGACAAATTTATATTGGGACTAGAAGTCATAAAGAAAAATACCGAGACCGTTCATATTATATGAGAAAGAATCAAGACGGCATAGAGTCAGCAAAAGAGCTATGTAGATATTAAGCGATCGAGCATGGATTTTCACGTGAGAGATCACATGTTTGTGAAGATATCTCCAATGAAGGGTGTGATGCGCTTCGAAAAGCATAGAAAGTTGAGTCCTCGTTATAGTGGACTATTCGAGGTATTGGGAAGAGTGGGTGAAGTTGCCTATAGGGTTGTGTTACCCCCGCAGCTTGATAGAGTGCACGACGTATTTCACATTTCTATGTTACGGAAGTACGTGCGAGACCCAACTCATATTCTTGATGCGCCACCAATTGAAGTCTATAGGGATTTGACAGTCATAGAAAAACCAATGCAAATTTTGGACCAAACCGAACAAGTGTTGCGCACAAGACGAATTCCTTTGGTGTTGGTCCAATGGAAGAATCACTCTAGAGAGGAAGCGACGTGGGAACACAAAGCCAAGATTTGCGCCCAGTATCCCTCATTATTTTTGTGATCTAGAGAGAAAGGATTTTATAAAGGACCGCTATGACTTCAAGTGCATGTAAACAATTTGAATGATGAATAAGATTAGTGAGCTTAAAGTTTAAATTTAGAAATTGTTGAAGAAAACTCAAAAACACAAAAATTGAGTATTTTCTGCAAATTTTGATCGATCGAAATATTTTTGATCGATCGAATATGATTTCTATCGATCCAAGTGTAAATCGATCGATCGAAATGCCCAAGCAGAAAGTAGATATTCAGTACATTAAAGGCATGATAAATTCGTTTGATCGAATTTAAAATTTGTTCGATCAACAAGAGAATTCGTTCGGTCGAACTGAATTTTCGTTCGATCGAAAATTTTAAAGGCCAGGGATCATCTGAGACAACTCGATCGATCAAAATTTATTCGTTCAATCAAATTTCAAATTTGATCGATCAAAATTAAATTCGATCGATCGAAATCACATTTTCATGTTATTTTGTTGACTTTCGATTGATTGAAATTGATTCGATCGATCGAACTGCGATATATATATATATATATATATATATATATATATATATATGAATGGGGAATCATTTTAGTTCAAAATTTTTTAGAATTTTGGGGGTTTCTGCTTAGGGCTTTCATGGGTTTCTTATGGGGGATCAAAGATCGACCGATTTAGTGCGGATTCTCCGCGGAATCAAACGTAAACTTCTCCAAAAAGGTAATGCCCTAAACATTCCTTGTGATTTCACACTTAATTCGCCTATTTTCTATCGATTACGAAGGAACCTTAGGTTCTCATTTTGAAACCCTATGGTTCCTAAGAAGAGATTAGCCTCGAAATCAACTACGCCGAAGAAACCCAAAACCACAACGGGTTCTTCGCAACCCAAAACCACCACGGGTTCTTCGCAACCACCACCAAACCCTCCACCGCAATCCATTGCCGAGCCACCAGCCGCTTCACAAGCACCTCGACACGACCAACCAACCGAATGGTGGGCCGAGAAGGGGTTTGCTTATGAATATACCATAGATCCGGCCCTATTTGAGACGCCCAATGTGCCCGACATTGACGCTTAGGCACTTGACTATTTAGGCAAGGCTGGATTGGATAACCTATTAAAACCCATCCATCCATATTACTATCTTTGCCTTGTGCTACTCTTTTACCAAAACATGTTTGATGGCCCTAACCCTAAAACTACCATTTGCACCAAGATCGACGGAAAAACGTATGTTTTTACCCATTCAATGGCCTGTAAAGTTTTAGAATGTTTCGACGACTATGGCCCCGGAATAAATTTGTCACCCCCAAACCCTCCAGATCTGACCCGTGATTACATTGCGGAGAGAATGACTCGGGGTAGGGTTGCACCGGGCTGAGCCATTAGACGAACCCACTTGTCGAGCTATATGTGAATGCTCGACACTATTTTAAAATGTAACCTGTACCCAATTCACCATAAAACTGAGAGGTTAGGGGTGTTGATGCAAGCATTAGTTACTGCTTTTGAGGGCCGATGGTTCGATGCTGCTGTTGTGGTTTTTGAGGGATTGAAATGTGGGAGGAAGAAATTGTTAGCAGGGGCGGAAAAGCCCGAGAAAACATATCATATGCGAGCCTTATTTCGGCTATGTTTGATGAGTATTCGACGACCACTGTACACAAGATTTCTTCGCGAGAGCCTAAATCCTCCGATAATGTGTTCTACAATTTCAACCAATGGAGGAAAACCTTCAATTGGCTGAAACCACACCTTCAGCTAGCTCTTCAAGAAGTACCTCCTATCCCTCCTCAACCTTAAGAAGTGCCTGCTCAAGATGTACCACAGCTAGACCAACCAGCTCCCGAAGTTCTTCTTCAAGATCAGCCAGATGTCATCCCTCCAGTACATCAGCCAGCTGACGTATCGATACCACCCTATCATCAAGCAACTCCGATGACCAATGAGGCATTGGCTGCTCTCATTCAGGAGAGTAATCGCCAACTCAATCAGCGCTTGGATTACTACGAGCTGCTTGTGGAGGACACCTTGCAAGCCATGTACCCTACCAACTACCTTCAGAGGATGGCGGTCATGCGTGCACAAGTATTTGGTGCTTCTACGTCAGGCGCTGCTACAGAGGAACCACAGCCTGATGAGGCGGCCAGCGGGGATCAAACCGATGAGGAGACGGAGGATACGACGGATCCTACTTGTGCGGCGGATCCTACTGGAGCGGCGGGAGGAGCTAATGGTTGATACACTTACAGAGTTTGTGAGCTTAAGGGTTTTTCTTTTTGAAAAATTAAAATTTTGATGGATATGTATAAATTCTAACTATGGTGGCATGGTTACCGCATTTACTTTTGTTCATTATAACTACGGTGGCATGGCTGCCACGCACACAATTGCTTTTGAATTTCACATCAATTTGTTAATCTTTTGATGGCCAATGATACGTCTGAATGGAAATTGCTAGAATTTTTTGTGTGTAGCCTGCGTGTGTGTGATGAGATTTTTATGACGAAATGGATTGTTTAGCCATGTGTGGTGCCTTACGAGGTCACCCTTCTTGTGTCTCATCTTCACGCTTCGTTCAATTTTCAAGGACAAAAATTCCTAAGGTGGGGAGAATGTAACATCCCTAAGTTTTGACCATGAACAGTACGCCTCGGTACACACGTCGATAACCATACTGATAGACTAAGTAATATCTATAGATCAAATCCTATGGAGAGGATTATGTATAAATGGGTTAGGTTATGGGTTAGTGAACCCTCATACACCCAACCTCAGTGTAGTGCCTTGTACCTAAGCCTAGGGCTTAGTTATAAGGGGAAATAAATACCCTTATTTATTAATGGCATTCAATCCCTCTTTTATTGCTTATCATTGGAATTAAGAGGAGAGAGGGTGAATCGGTTATTGAATGTGGATTGAATGCGAGAATGATCCATTCTCAATGCTTGCAGCGAAAGGTTTGGAAGAAGTACAAACCGTTGTTCACTTGGTGAACCCTAGTCCAATCTAAAAGCAAGGATTAGGGATTCGAAGGAAATCAAGGTATAGAATTTAAGGTTAGGTCGTGAAATTGTGTTAGTTATTATTTTTATTCAATTTAGGACCAAAGAATCATAAGAAATGGGGTTTGATTTGGGAAAAAAAAGAGAATGAATGCGAAAACCCAAGAACATATGAAATCTATTTATTTCGATCGATCGAAATTTGGTTCGATCGATCGAAATGGACTTGAGAAGGAAGAATTCGAAGTCTGAAGAAATTCGTTTGATCAGAATCAATTTCGTTCGAACGAAATGTGTTTTGATCGATCAAATCTCACACTCGATCAATCGAAACATATAGAACAAAGATTTTGGAAATCTTACTGAGAGGATTCGACCGATCGAAATATTTTTGATCGATCAAATTGGAAATTCGATTGATCGAATTAAAATTCGTTCGATCGAAATGTGTGGTTTGTTAATTAGCTTCTAAGGGATTCGACCGATTGAAATATTTTTTATTGATCGAATTATATGATTTCGATCGACCGAATTAGAATTCGTTCAATCGAACTGTGTTTTGGTCAAATTGGCTTATGTGGGATTCGACCGATCAAAATTATTTTCGATCGATCGAATTTGTGATTTGTTAGATCGAACTGGGAAATCGTTCGATTGAACTGAGAAGTGCTGTATATGTTCTGAGGAGTTCGACCAATCGAAATGAGTTTGATCGATCGAAACTGGGTTTCGATTGATCGAAATAGAGATTCGATCGATCGAGATTCCCAGATTCGAAATTTTATTGTGTTTTGACTGTGAGATTTTGGGGAAATCTTCTGAGGTATGTTTAGCATCGTTCTAATGTGTGAACCATGAATTTGATATGTTTAGGTGACTTGGTGTTGTGTGATGAAAAACAAACCCAAATGGTGGATTGAGCGGGTGCGGGTTGAGATCTCGAGGTAGGGAAAACCTAATATCATGTGCATTTAATACATTGGCATGTGTGTTATGTAGGATGCGTTCTTTGATAAAATCATGTGAATTGTATTACGATGCACTCTTTCATAAAACCATATGAGTTTTGTTATAACTTCGAACTGACAAGTGATATGCATAAGTATGCTTCTAAAAATGTGTGTTTATGACCAATCTTTCAAGATTCAATTCGAGTTGATACGTGCGTTTGAGACTTTGGACAGACTTTCAAAATTAGTTATAAATATCACTGTACACGACGATGAGCTATATGTATGTACTTCAATTTATGGTTCTATGTGAATACTCAACCGACGCAGTGGTATAATCGTGACTGACGCGGCAGGATATATGTGACCGGTACGGCAGCCAATCCGTACACCCTTTGTGCTATGTGTGATTTTGTGACTCCTACCGTATTACGGTAATTATATTCGGCTAAGTATCCAACTCTATGGGACCTTGGATATATGTGAAAATGGTTCACGTGAATGATGATGGTGGGTATTCCATCGGGGGCTCGAGGCTATAGTTCCTCATCCAATAAATTAAGTAAAGCACCTTTAAGTTTCTTTTCATTTGTTAAGATCATGATGTGTACATGTGTTTACGTTTCCAAGCACCATATATGTGTTTCATTCCATGACATCACTAATGTGCGTTTTTTTTGCTAAGCTTTGTTTCCATTATATCATAAGATATATGTTTGATATTCATAATATGTATGCTATAAGTATTTTCCTACTGAGCTTAGATGAAGCTCATTCCTCAACTAAATGTCACAGGTTCAGGTGAAGATGTTGGAGCGGAGATTTCAAGATAGGAGGATCCTGATTATTCACCTGGTGAGGAATTGGAAGAAATTCCCCCTGAGGGTTGTTTTCTTTGTGCTTGGCCTGATATATCTGGCCTTAAGTTGAGAGACTGGCGTTGTTGAATTATTGTAAAGGATATGTGGAAAACTGAATGATGATAGAAATTCTTTTTGGTGAACCATGTTTCGGTAAGGAAGGGTCCTTACCGGTGGCTCTTGTCAGTTCTTTTTTCATAGGCATTAATATGGAATTAGAACCGTCATTTTGAGCTTTTGGTGGATAACATTAGTACCTCCTCCTTATATTTGTTATGTCAGTTAATTAGTATGGTTCTACTCTGTTTCCGCTGTGCAATGATATGTCATGTATTAGTTCGAGGTTCGGCCTTAGCGCCAACTCGCTGACGGCGCGAGTTTCGGGGTGTCGAAATGTAGGCTGCCACATTCGAAATCACCCAAACATATAAAATAGTTCAATAAATTTAATTAAAAAGAATTAGGTTAACTCGATTTAGCACTCACATGCATTAGATTTCCCGATCTAGAAAAATGGATCCGATGAAGGATTCAAGTTTCGATCTAGTTTAGGGCATCAAGTGAAAATTGGGGTGTCATCTCTCGACTCCTTTAAAGTTTGGAAAAACAAAGGCTCAAGAGATTAAAATAATCAAAAGGGATAGAACAAAAGATTTAAAATTTTTAGGTTTGGGGTTTAGGAATTTATCACAACAAGGGAAGATATTACTCGATAATAAATAGAGAAAAGATAAAAGAGAGGGATAGGATCCAAGGCTTCACACCAGGGATATACATTGACTTTTCAGCAAGTTGCACGAGAAATGATTGCTCACTCCTCAAGTTTCGAAAGATTCGCCCCTTCGATCGAAAACTCTTCACAAGTCTTTTAGGGTTTGCACAAAAGCAAGCCCTCAAAATTTTCATTCAATAATCAACTGCCTCCAAAAGACTTACAAAAGATGCTTTATAGTAGCCAAAGGTAAAACAAACCCTAAAATAGAAAATTACTAAACTACCCTACAATAATTAAATTTGAATCGAAAGAAAACCTATGAAAAAAGATCAAAAACGTCACAGTATGACATTGACTTGCTCAAGCGACAACCGATGCTTGCTCGAGCGATTTATTCAAGAGAAATTACTTTAGTGTTCTTCGACGTCTCGCTCAAGCGATAACCAAACTCGCTCGAGTGACTTTTGGCCAAAAGTTTGGCCTTATTTCTGAAGCATGCCCACTCCAGCGAGGATGGTGTTCGCTCGAGCGAAAATAGACAGTGAGCCTATTTGTCGCTCTTTAAGGCTCTTTCTGAAGCTGTTATACTCTCCGTTCTCTCGTGTTTTTTTCACTTTTCATCCGTCTTGTTGTGCTGGATGTCCCCATCAATACTCCCCGAGTGGGAACAACTCATCTCCGATGAGTTGTAGAACTCACGAGTAGCACACTTCAGAAGATCAACTCTTGGCTTGTCTTTTCACACTGTGAGATACTCATGACGCTTGTTTGTATTGGTAGTGAAGTTTGGAAACCTTATAACCTCCTCATTCAATCTCCTCTCATATTGCGTAGGTAGGGTAAGGGGTATGAATCGGTTAAAGGGGTTTGGGTCGATTGTTTGGGCAGCAAGGAATGGATCAAGTGGCGTGGTCATTAAACCTTGAATAGGTGTAAGATCCGCTACTACAAGTATCGAATGGTTGCCCTTGTCTAGAGGAAGATCTAGACCTCCATCCTTACCCCTTTTCAAGGCTGGAAAAGGTTCCACATGCTCAGGACTATTTTGAATCAACACAAAATTGCCATTATTAAATTTAGTAAACATATTCAATGAGTTAGTGCAATTATGTGTATTTCCATTATTCAATAAAATATGATTGCTAATCCCATGCAAGTTACAATGATGATATGTTCCTATCGACTTTAATGACTCATGCTGTACGGACACACTACCAATACTTTCTTCGGTAATAGGAACCCTATTAACACAACCTACGGTTCTCACAAGAATCTCATCCTCCTCATCACTTGGCATTCAAGCAGGTTCGTAAACTTCTACCCCTAACTCTTTGTCTTCCTTCTCATTATCTTGTTGAATAATCAAGGTTTGTGATTTGTTGGGACACTGAGAAGCAAAGTGACCAAAGCCTTGGCACTTATAATACTGTTGTGGTGCGCACCTAGAATTATCGATCAATTTTCCTTTAGCTTTGTCAATTTGAGCATTTACGAGTTTTGAGGATTGGCCATAGGTATTATTCACCTTTTCAGTATGAGTAGATCAAAAACCAGAATTGGAGGAATTAGATTGCCCATTGGTTGGAGTGTCGAGATACCTTTTCAATTCTTGCACTTTAGCATAACATTCCTCTAAATTTTCAATAGGATGAGGGATGAGCTCTAATCGTAACTCAGGATGTAGACCAGTGCAAACCTTAGACATGGTGACATGTGGACTCTCGTAAGCGTTAGCCCGATGTAAGTAATCCTCAAACTTATTGATATACTCATTAATAGACATGCTTCTCTGTTTCAAACCATGTCATTGATCCATGAGTCGTTAGTTGTAGGATAGGGGAACATATTTATCATGAAGTTTCTCCTTCATGTTCGCTCATGTGGCGATGGGTTGACGATAGAGAGCTTCTCGACGTCGCTCCACACTTGTCCAATAAAGTTTAACTTGCCCCATAAGTTTTATCTTGGCAAACCGCACTTTGCGCTCATCCAACATTTCATACCATTCAAAATAATGGTCCATGGCAGCTGCCAAATTTATATAGACTTTGGGGTCCATCTTTCCTTCGAAAATGGGAGCATCAACCTTAATCGACTTTGTGACTCTCTCATCCGGGTCAGGACGATTTTCACACCTAGGAGGGTCCCTCCTCTCATCAAAATTAACCCTATGATGTTCACCATGAGTTGATCTAGACATCTCTTGGAGTTGTGCCGCTAAATCAACTAGTTGGGCTTGTTGATTTTGTAATTGGGTTTGGATGATAGTCATCTGGGTGTTAAAGCTTTCCATCAAAGCGGTTAACTAATCCGGGTTCATTGTGATCAAGGCTTACTACACGAGTTCTAAAATGGCATGAAAAGATTCAATAAAGAGTGAGGAATTTTATCAAACACACGACGTGCACACTAATGATCACACAATTGAAATAAAATTTAATGAAATTAAATGAAACACAATATGCCCTAACCTAGAACCTAGTGCTTTGATACCAAAACTGACGCGGGACAAAAACTAAATTATGTGATTTGGGATTAACTTTAGATTAGATTAAATAGCGGAAATATTCGAAATCACCCAAACACACAAAATAGTTCAATAAATTTAATTAAAAACAATTAGGTTAACTCGATTGAACGCTCACATGCGTTAGATTTCTTGATCTAGAAAAACAGATTCAATGAAGGATTCGAATATCAATCTAGTTTAGGGCATCAAGCGACAATTAGGGTGTCGTCTCTTGACTCCTCTAAGGTTTGGGAAAACGAACGCTCAAGGGATTAAATTAATCAAAAGAGATAGAACAAAAGATTTAAAATTTTTAGGTTTAAGGTTTAGGAATTTATCACAGCAAGCAAGGATTAAAATTTCAGCCGAAATGATCGAAATTTCCGTCCAAAATTTGATTTCGGTGGGGACCGAAACCAAAACGAAATCCCAAAATTTTAGAATTTTTGTATGGGGCTGAAGATTTCAGCTGAAATTTCGGTCAAAAATTTTGGTTTTAGTCCCCATCGAAGCCGAAACGAATTTTGAAATTTTGATCCTAGAAAGCAAGGGAAGATATTACTCAATAACAAATAGAGAAAAGATAAAAGAGAATGATAAGATCCAAGGCTTCACACCAGGGTTCCGAGACTTCACACCAGGGCTGTACGTCGGTTTCGTACCAAGTCGCACGAGAAATGATTGTTCACTCCTTAGGTTTCGAAAGCTCTTCACAAGTTTTCTAGGGTTTGCACAAAAGCAAGTGCTCAAATTTTCATTCAATAATCAACTACCTCCTAAAGGCTTACGAAAGATGCTTTATAGTAGCCAAAAGTAAAACAAACCCTAAAACAGAAAATTACTAAACTACCTTAAAGCAATTACATCTGAATCAAAAGAAACCTAAGAAAAAGGACTAAAAACATCACAGTTCGACGTGGACTCACTCGAGCGACAATCGATGCTCGCTTAGCCGACTTATTTCAGAGAAATTACTTCAGTGTTCTTTGATGTCTTGCTCGAGCGATAACCAAACTCGCTCGAGCTATTTTTGGCAGCAAGTTTGGCCTTATTTCTGAAGCCAACCCATCCTCGCTCGAGCAGAAATAGGTAGTGAGCCTATTTATCGCTCTTTAAGGCTCTTTCTGAAGCTGTTATACTCTTCTTTCTCTCTTGTTTCCTCTTTGCATTTTTCATCCATCTTGTTCTGTGGGATGTCCCCATCACATGGTGGTTGGATTAAAAATGTATGTAACATTGAAACCTAGAGCAGGGGGGCACCTGCTTTACCGTCAATAACTAACTACTGTCAAGATTCTGATAAGAATTATGATATACGTTTGTAACATTACTTGATCTTAATTTATAATTAAATTATTAGGTTTTATCGCGCACACGTGCAACTTACGTGCATTTTTACCAATAAGACATTAAGCGTTTGGAGGATACGGAATCCCACTTCAAAGTTTCCATTAGGAAGAGGTGTGCAATGCAAAGCATCATCAATATCCTTGCATCCTGCACCAACGGAGGCATTGCTGCTTGAATTAGGCTACAAAAAGAAAGATAATTGAGCTGCAAGAAAGTGTTAAAAGAACCATTATAACAGTGACGAACATACCAGGTGGGTCCACACTAAAAACTCGAACATGTCGCAAATCCCGTCTGTTAGGGTTTGCCAAATCATCAGAAGACAATGACCAAGGCAAGGGTGGCAAGCAAACCAAAACTTGTGCATAAAACGGTCTCATGTTTATGTCTTTCTCGATCAAAACTACCTATAGGACGCATAAATAATAGAGCCAAATAGTACCAAATTTCGTTTTGAGTTGATAAATATCATTAGATGTTTTACTATACGCAACAATAATGAGTCATGTCATCTGAGTCACGTCGGACTATGTTCAAGTTTCACACAATATATCAAGGTTTATATATGACATGATATGATGGTATATTATCTAAAACATTGGAAAATGGAATGTTATCAGATTCATGTGATTAATACATCGGACGATAAGAAATGATATAACCGAATCATCTAATACAGAACCACATGGACATGCAAAGCATCAATTTTCAATTGAAAATGCGTACACCAGTGATACCTAGACACGTTGCACGGGTGCCAAGTGTCAAGGTGTCAAATATTTGGCACGCTAATTTCTAAAGATCTAATATGGCAGCAGGGCCTTAAGAAAAATAAAATTTGGACAACAAAACATATTTAAAAAAAATTGAAGGGAAATCATAAAGAGCCAATATTGAGATATGTAATGAAAAGATGCATAGTGTCTCATGAATCTAGCTAAAAGTATACTATATTATATAAGTCCTTTTTAAGGACCAAACTTTTTATTTTATAAGTTACTAAACTTTACATAATCTTTCTTTATAAAACAATGGTTCATTTTATCATATCAAAACGAGTAACATTTTGATAGTATTACGTGGTATTTTTATATATATTTAGAAGTATCGTGTTGTGTTGAGTAGTGTCAAAGTGCCACCAAATGTAGGCACTGAAAAAATCCTGGCACATTGTGACAGCCCGGATTTCTGCACCAGAAAATTCGTGCCATCAGGATCATGCTCTGGATGATCCCTAGGACAAATCACAGAGTGTTTGCTCATATAGCGAAAATCAGAGTAGACACGGTCCAGTAGTGACAGATTGAGTCATCATACATGGTTTTGGTTTTTATAAGAAAGAAGAAATAAGATGCACGTATATATATGTCAAAATAATATACATCCTCAAAAAGGAACCAAAAGAAACCAATGGTGATGGACATCCATCACTCAAAACAGTGGCTCCCAATAGTGGTTCCTATAGAATGTACGTGAATATAAGTAACAACATCAAATATAAATAATACAAAAGGTGGCCACCAGGCACACAGATAATCCAACAATATAAATCCCAAAACCCAAAACAAAAGTAATACCCAAACAACTAGTAGAACTCGTCAGCTGGGGTATCAGTGTCCTCCTCCTAAGCCTCAGCCTCCGGATCAGGCTGGTAATCAGGGTCGCTCTTTGTGGCGGGGGCCCTAGCCTCAGAACCTATTAATTTATAGAGAACAGGGTGAGCTACATCTAAGCTGAGTAGAAGAATTTTAGTTAAATTTGTATTGAAAATGTAAGACATGATTTGCAGATGGTATCTCAGAACAAATGATTAAATCATAATATGTAGACAGGATAAATTAGATGGCAGTTACCGAGTTTTAAAGAAAAGAACAGATGCAGAATATTAATTTCAGAGTTTACTAGATGTCATGTATATAATAATTGGTGACTTAAATCATGCATATTTCTTTAACTTAAGTAACTCCCGTGAATATATAGCACGTGATAGCCAGATTTGGGCCAATAGGAACCCCTTCCATCGTCGTTCAGTGAACAATTTTAGATAATGCGACGATGCCTCATCTAAGGAGCGCAATCGTGCCAGGAGAACTTTTTAAGCAGATGCACAGATATTCTGCCGTGCTGGTCGTGGATATCCTATCACGTTAGGGGAGTTCAATCGGTGAACCTTAAATCAGAACAAATAGCAGAGTACAGAAATTAGAGCAGATCCTTATATTTTATGCAGACATGCTTTTCAAAATAGAAATCAGGGTACGGATATGAAGGAATCATGAAATCATATTCAGATACATTTTTAAGTTAATTTTTTCTTACCTCATATTAGACTTTTCTAAGTAAATCCAAAGCTTTTTAAAGTGTCATGATCAGATCCTAGACCATATACATAGCATACTTAGTGTCAGACATGCCAGGATGTTAACTGGCACAGTGTCCAGTAGCATTTTGTTCATAAAACTAAAATAGCAGAAAACAGGGGTGATTGATCGATCAATGTCCTTGCTTGATCGATCAATCATCGAATTTGATTGATCAATTACCTTCCTTGATCGATCAATGCCTACCATTAACTCATAGGTAATTGAGGGAAATTGATCGATCAACATCCCTGTTTGATCGATCAATCTCTTCATTGATCGATCAAACCTGTCAAACTCAAATTTCCCTCCTCCTGTTTACATATTTAACTTATAAAATTTGATCGATCAATGTCTAATTGATTGATCAGTCTTCCTCATTGATCGATCAATGTTCACATTGATCGATCATTCTTGCCTTTTGATCGATCACTTTCCTGGGATCGATCAACTTTCCATATTGATCGATCAATGCTAAATTTGATCGATCAACCTTCAGAATTGATCGATCAAATACTAATTTGATTGATCAATGCTCATCGGGCATTGACCTTCCAGAAAAGCACTCTACTGTCCTCATTAACTCTTTATACGAATTGATTGATCAATTCTCTACCTTGATCGATCAATCCTTGATCGATCAATAATGACAGTTTTCTGTCATTAATGATAATTAATATTTTTGACCTATTTTGACCTTTAATCCATTAATGATCCCAAATCCACACTCATACACATCATTTACATATTTATAAGGTCTCAACCTCCACAATTTTAATCTAAAAACTTACTTATTTAAAGTCCCTTTCGGGATCTCGTCAAAGCGATCCGAAGAGGGTTTCAGATTCAGAATCAGGAATTCGTCGCCGTCACGACTCGGAACAACAGACATCTGGCTCCACTTCGATACACGGAGATGGCACACGTCTTTCCATGACAGACACAACGTACCAATGTCGATCCCACACTCCTAACTCAATCAATCTCAACCCTAGGGTTCTCCCAATTGTGGTTTCTCAAATCAACCACCTGAAACAATAACCTAGCTGTAATTTTTCAGGAAAAGCAAGAAGAAGAAGATGAAAGGTAATCATTTCAACCTTCATCCTTTTCTTATAAGCTAACCAAAGAAATATCCTTGATATTTCTAATTTGCTAAATTTACATTACGGTGTTAAGCATACACTTAGTTCCCCGGCGTACCACGCCTCATCAACCATCTTACGCAACTTGGATTTACGTACGAAGTCACACATAACCTCGCCTAACCGCGAATTAATATTATTGGCAATAATATTAATTTAAATTTTTAATTGGCCTCGATTTTCATGCCGGGCACGCATATCGAAGCATTCGAGTTCTTGTTTAGAATTTTAGGGTCGTTACAATATCCCCCCCTTAGGAATTTTCATCCTCGAAAATGTCAAGGAGGTTATGTCAGATTAATGATGTTCCTTAAGGCTAACAAGCATAGCAAAGCAGAAATAAACAGGCGACGACATCATGCAGAAATAATTAGGCATGCAGAACAGAATGTAGATGGAAAGCAAAATAATTAAATATATAAATATAAGGATTAAAAGATAACACGTAATAGCATAGTAAGTACTTGTCGGGGCGTCAAAAGGTCTGGCCTCGCTAGGTGCAGGTCTGTTGGGTCGAGGTGGCTGAGCACTGTAGTCGCGTGGGTCGACGGTATGCTGATGGGCATGAGCTAGCTTCGGAGTGGATGTAGTAGCATACAAATGCTTCATCATTAGCTCAAGCATCCCCTCATGATAGTCCTGACACTGGAACTCTTCCATCCCGTCCAATCGTTCGTGAAGCCGCTTGTTGTTCTCGTTCATAATTGCGATGAGGGCTTCAAGTGTAAGGGTGGAGGTGTCGGCAAGTCGAGATGCAGTGGCACGGGTAGGTCGGGCGGCATAGTAAGGGAGGGCGGGTAGGCACCGTGGGCTGAGGTGGCTGATCAAGCTGTGCCTCCCCCTCTCCAGGAACTCCTGCAATTGGTGCGGCGCCCTCCTCACACGCAGGCTGTGCCGACTCTGCACCCTCCTCAACTGTAGGAACATTCTCCACCTCAGGAAATCTCTTGACCAACAAGCTATAGCTCTTCGTCCAATCCTTGAGTTTGAACACTTTCATATTATTGGTCAATCGAGGCTCACCGGGAGCCAAGCTCTACGCCTCTCTCAAGGCAACATACTGCTCAACCATCTTAGTGATTAGGCGAGCATAAGGCATCTGCTTCTTTGAAGTAGCCTTGGTCTTCTCAGACATCAATTCTTTGACATTGATCATGCCATCAAGAACCAAATCGACAATGGAGAACCAACGGCCCTCGAAAGCTGCAAATAATGCTTGTTGCACAATGCCGCTTCGCGCGGACTTGTGTAAAAATGGGTAGAGGGCACACTTGATAAATGTATCAAGCATCCACAATCGGTCAGGGAGTTGGGCTCGGGTTATAGATTGTCCTAATCCATGTTGACCCTGGGTCATTTTCGTGACCACGTCATAAAACGCGACGTCCTTGATGTATGGTGGCACTAGGCCACAGGTCTCGACATATACCGAAGTGCACTGTAGGGCAGCCGCGACATGGAACTGGTTGAACTTGTATTCAAGGTCGTCAATTGAGGTAACTAGTTGGTGACGGTTGTCACCCCGACGGAGATTTTGGAAGAAAAGCTACACGATTTAGGGGCAATAATAATCATGAAACGGCTCAAGTAAGGATTTCAACCCTAGCTTTTTTATGTAATCGATGGCCCAAGTCATCTCGGACTGATCTTCGAAAAGCGTAGAGACAAAAACACACTCGATTAGGAATGATTTGGAAGCCCACCACTGGTTTGGGACTTCGCGTTGGATTTGTGGTGGTTGGGGATTCAAGATAGGGGGCACCACGTTCTCAACAGGTGCCATAGGTGGCACAAAGGTTGGTGCGACTAGTTCGACGGGCGGCACGAATGCACTAACCTAGAAAGTGGGGATTTTGTGCGAGGCATTCTTGGTTTGCATCCCCATAGCTTTAAAGTTCCCAAAAATACACACAAAACCCCAATTGAAAAGAAAGGTTAGGCGTTACCGCAAGAGCCGAGCAAAATCTGATCGAAACATGCGCGGGGAGGAGCTCAGGTAGATAACAATCACCTCAAAAGATCGCTTGAATGCAAGGAGCAAAAATCCTTTTGGACAATCAAGCCTTTGCACCGTGCGAATGAAAAATATAAAAAGTCCAATCTTTATTTAAGTGATAAGTTTGATCGATCAATGCTTAAATTGATCGATCAATCTTAAGTAAAAAGCCCTAGCCCGATAACCTTGATCAATCAATGTCCTTATGTTGATCGGTTAAAAACATAAATTTGATCGATCAATACTTGAGTCAAAGTGTCTTAGCTCAACATCCTTGATCGATCAATGCACTTCTATTGATCGATCAATCCACAAAATTAATCAATCAATGTTCACTTTTGATCGATCAATCATGAAATTTAAGTACAAGGTTCTAACTACCATTGATCGAGCAATCCTATACGTTGATCGATCAAAGTCTAAATTGATCTATCAATTCACTAAATTGATCGATCAAGCATGACAGTAAAGCTAATTCTTAAAATTATTACTTCTTTAATGCAGTTCAACTGCACTTCGAGAATGAGGACCTACTATACCTCGTATACTAAGTCCATATATGCAGATTATACTAGTCAAACATGCTTACTTACATATGATAAGCATACAAGCACGATAATGAACTTAAACTAAATCGTGAAATTACCTTCCACATCAGGTAAACGAGTGCGCGTACTGCTCACGAATCTCGGCTTCGCGCTCCCAAGTAGCTTCCGAAGCTAAATGATTTTTCCACTTTACCAACACGAGTGGAATCAACTTGGTCTACAAAACCTAGTCCTTGCGATCCAAAATCTCGACCGGTTCTTCAATCACATTCAGATCCTCTTGCAACTCAATCGGTTGGAAGTCCAACACATGAGTCAGATCTTGCACGTATCGCAGAAGCATGGAATACATTATGCATACTTGCCAATTGTGGTGGCAAAGCAATCCAGTACGCGACTTCGCCAACCCGTCCAAGCACATGAAATAGTCCAATATAATGTGGACTCAAATTTTCACGTTTTCCAAAGCACATCACACCCTTAGTTGGTGAGATTTTCACAAGCACCTTATCTCCCACCTGAAAACAAGTGTTAATTCCATAGCTAATCAATCAAACTAGGGAAACCTAAGTCTCTTGAACGCATTTAAGTATACCTGAAACTCTGCGTGCATCCGATGAAGATTGACATAACTCTTTTGGTGACTTTGAGCAACTCATAATCTCTCGCAGATCAACCGAACTGTCTCGATTGCACTGTCAACGATATTAGGTCCCAAAATAAGCTTGTCACTGACTTCTTCCTAGTTCAAAGGAGATCTGCATCGTCGTCCATACAAGGCTTAGTAAGGTGCCATCCCAATACTGGACTGATAGCTGTTGTTGTAAGCAAACTCAATCAGAGCCAAATGCTGATCCCATGAACCATGAAAGTCCAACATGCACGCAATATATCCTCTATGAACTGGTTCACTCTCTCAGTCTGCCCATCTGTCTGAGAATGAAATACTAAGCTGAACTTCAGTTTAGAACCCATGCCTTCTTGAAATCGTCGCTAGAATTGCGATGTATAAAGTGGATCTCGATCGCACACGATGCTGACTGGTATGCCATGTAACCGAACTATCTCCTTCATGTACAACTCTGCAAGCTTGTTGGTTGTATATATAGTACGATACGACAGAAAGTGTACAAACTTCGTTAGTCTATTTACAATGACCCAGATGACATTGTTCTTCCTCAAGGTACTCGACAACCCTAATATAAAATCTATAGAAATGGCTTCCCATTTCCACTCAGGCACTGGTAAAGGTCGCAACAAACCTACTGGATTCTGATGATCTATTTTTATCTTGTGGCAGACCAAACATCGAGAAATGTAATCCGTAAAATCTTTCCTCAGTCCTCTCCACCAAAAGCTTCGCTTGAGATTTTGGTACATCTTGGTACTCCCAGGATGTATAGCATACGTTGACTTATGCGCTTCTTCCAAAATAGTATCTTTAAGATCTTTGTTAGCAGGTATGCACATTAGATCTCTGAATAGCAAGGTACCATCATCCTTGATGGAGAAATCAGGTCTGATCATATCTTTTATAATGGCCATAAGCTCATCATCAATCATCTAGAGCTTACGCATATTATCAAACACTGTGGGCCGTATCACAATGGTAGCCATTAGTGCCCCTAAACCTTTGACGTCTATCAGTGTATCGCACAAGGTCAAGTCCTTAAGTGGATGCCGCCTCTGTACTTTGGTAATAAGATGTGACAACTGAGCCGAAGATTTCCTACTCAAAGTATCTGCCACAACGTTGGCCTTCCCAGGATGATACTGGATAGAACAGTCGTAATCATTTAAATACTCTATCCATCTGCGCTGTCGCATGTTCAAGTCCTTCTCGGTAAAAAGATACTTAAGACTCTTGTGGTCGGTGAAGATATCAAACGTCTCGCCGTATAAATAGTGCCTCCATATCTTCAAAGCAAAAATCACCGCTGCTAACTCCAGATCATGAGTCGGATAATTCTTCTCGTGTTCCTTGAGCTGTCTAGAGCCATACGTAATAACCATCTTGTACTGATTGAGGACACAACCCAAACCACTGTAAGATGTGTCACTGTATATAGCAAAACCTCCTCTACCAGAAGGTATAGCTAGTACTAGTGCTGTAGTCAGACGCGTCTTGAATTCTTGAAAACTCTGCTCACACTGATCCATCCAGTGACACTTAGCATTTTTCTTTGTGAGTTGAGTAAGCGGACTCGACAGTTTGGAGAACCCTTCTACAAATCGTCTGTAGTATCTCGCTAAGCCAAGGAAACTATGGACCTCAGTTACCGTTTTCGGTTGCTCTCAATTCACTACTGCTTCAATCTTCGTCGGATCAACTATTATACCCTTCTCAGAGATAAAATGACCCAAGAAACTGACTTGGTCATGCCAAAATTCATACTTACTGAGCTTTGCGTACAGTTTGTAATCTTTGAGAGTCTGTAGAGTCGTGTACAGATGTCGTTCATGCTCCTCTTTCGTTCTTGAATAGATGAGAATGTCATCCACAAAGATGACCACTGATTTATCTAAGTGTGGTTTAAACACTCGGTTCATTAGGTTCATAAAAGATGCAGGTGCGTTTGTCAATCCAAATGGCATAACCAAAAACTCATAGTGCCCATATCTTATTCTGAACGCTGTCTTCTTAATGTCCTCTGCTTTGACGCTTAGCTAATGATAACCTGACCTCAAGTCAATCTTCGTAAAGAACCTTGCTCATTGTAATTGATCAAAGAGATCATCTATCCTTGGAAGCGGATAACGATTCTTAATCGTCAACTTATTCAACCGACGATAGTCGATGCACAGACGCATCAAATCATCCTTCTTCCTGACAAATAGTACTGGTGCTCCCCAAGAAGACACACTAGGTCGGATGAATCCTTTGTCAAGCAATTCTTGCAGCTGCTCTTCAATTCTTACAACTTTGCAGGAGCCATCCGATACGGAGCTTTAGACACTGGCTCAATACCTGAAATTAGATTTATCGCAAATTCAATCTCCCGAGTAGGTGGTAGTCCTCGCAAATCTTTGGGAAACACGTCGAGGTATTTGCAAGCAATATGAATGTCAGATATCACATTCTTCTATTCCTGTTGTTCTTACAGAAATGCCATATAGCTGCTGCATCCACTTTTCATCATCTTCTCAGCTCGAATAGCTGATATCAACGGGGCTACCTTAGAATTCACTCCAAAGAATCTGAACGACTTCCCCTTTAGAGGGCAGAAAACTATGACTTTCTAAAGGCAATCTACGCTCGCATGGTAAGCGGATAGCCAATCCATCCCAAGAATAATGTCAAACCCTTGCATGTCTAATATAATCAAATCTGCCATAGTCTCGTGGTCTTCTACCAGCACAATTACCGATTTACACACTGTGCCTGCATTTATCGAACTCCCCGTAGGAATAGACACCGTCAATATGAAGTCTAAGTGTTCTGGAGTGATGCTCAATTCTTTCGTGAATTAAGGCTTGACAAACGAGTGTGTAGACCCTAGGTATACCAAGACTCGTGCTCGATGAAAGCAGATATCACTACACTGATACACCTTCAACACACCTAAAGTTCACTCACACGATTCAATCAAGTGTTTACAAGGTGTATGTGTAGTGTACATCATTGTTATAAATAGATAAATAAAAACAATTTCACATCAATAAACTTCCAATCCATTCTACTAAGGAAATAATTTAACTTTGAAATTTAGCTATACCTTGAATGACATCATTCGATATCAGAGCATCAATCACGATAATAACATATACTCAACCTTGAACAACAGGTCTAGAGGATCTCTGAGTAGACACTGATCGGGACCGCTCCTTGTTCTCTTTACTCTCCTCTGAGAAATTTCTGACTATGTGGCCCATCTTGCCACACCTGTAACACGCCCCACTCTCTCTCCTACAGTCCTTTGTCTTATGTGGTTTCCCACACTTAGCACATAACAGGGCTGGAGTGAATGACGATACCCTCGAAGATTCCTGTGCTACAGAAGCCCCGCTGTCAGAAGAACCAGAAGGTCTAAATGGCCTAGAAGAAGCAGGTACTGCTGGCCTCTGATAAGAACTAGGCCCTGTAGATATCGCCGGTCTGGAGTGTGTAGGGTATCTAGGAGGTCTGGAGAATCTAGCCCTCTTATTTTATTTAGGGTCCTGAGATTACCCCTGAAATGACCTCTCTCTGCTTTGCCTATCTCTTCAGGCAAACTGCTTCTGATTCTCTTCCTCTGCGATAAGAGCTTTGGACATAACACTGTCGTATGTCTGCATTTCCCACATGGCTACATCCTTCTGCAGGTTCTGCCTCAAGCCAAGTTGAAATTTACGAGCCCTCATCAGCTCAGTGGCTACATGATGTGGTGCGAATCTAGATAGTCTATCAAACTCAGCACCATATTCCCTTACCGACATAGCCCCTTCTTTCAATTCGATGAACTTAACCTTCCACTGATGCTTCACTATCTTTGGGAAGTATTTGTTGTAGAAGACCTCAGTAAACTCCTCCCAAGTCCAAGGAGTATTAGGGAGTTCTCTCTCTCTAATCCATGATACCGACTTCCACCAAGGTCCGGCATCACTATCAAGTTTGAAGGTTGCCCAACGCACTTTCTCTATATCAGTGCATTGGAGTACTTCAAATAACTTCTTCATCTCTTCTATCCAACCCTTAGCTTCAATGAGATTAGTTTGACCCGAGAAGTTAGAAGGTCTCATTCTCCTAAACTCGACAAAACCGCCGGATTGGTGAGGTGGTCTAACTGCTTGCTGGTTCAAAGCAGCAGTCTGTTGAGCGACATTGGCAACCAATGCTTCCAACACCTGCTCCATTCGATCCTCGTTGCCTCTTCTTCCTCCTCTCAGTCTTACCGGAACAACATTGTCATCCGATAAGAACCCCAATCCCCTAGATGTTTCGGTAACATCGGGAATTTCTCGCAAAGGGACTTCTCTCTGTCCTTCTCTGCGTCCACTGTGTCCACCTCTAAACTTTGGGCCCATAGTACCGGCCTGTCATTGTGAAAATAATAACATTGATCAGTACATATATTGTAAAAATAATTCGACAACCTAAAGCCCATGCTCTAATACCAACTGTGACAGCCTGGATTTCCACACTCAGAAATCTGTGCCATCAGGATCATGCTCTGGATGATCCTCATAATAAATCACAGTGTCTGCTCATATAGCGAAAATAAGAGCAGACACGGTCCAGTAGTGGCAAATCCAGTCATCATATATGGCTTTTACACTTACGACTGTTCTACTTACCTCATTTACACGAAATTAATGAATCACCTTTAGGCAGAATCAGTAACTCCATGCAAATCAGTATCTAAGGTGGTTTTAATGAGATAAAATTTTAATATTCATGAAACAACCTCCATAGAATGGCCAACTTTGGGCAGATCCAATCTTACTTTAATTATAATCTCTCGAATGACCACTTTAGCGGTCTTCTTTAACCTCATTGAAAGTCCTAAACCCGATATGTCTAGTCTCAAGAGTTTAACCAACTCACCGTGAATTGTATGTATGTAACATGCAGATAGTCAAAAGTGTCACAAAATAATATTTGAAATAAATTTGTAATGACAAAACTTAGTCATAGACCTATAAGCTTTCACACACACACACACTTAGGCCATAGGATCAATCTCATGATCCAAAAGTATATGTAACAACAATACACTAGATATATCATTAGGGTCACCTTATATTACATTAATTATTTCCGGTAATAAATCCAATGAATTGAGTTCGACGAATAAATTGAAATCAACTACTCAAAAGTCAAAATCAGACTTAAAAGAGCCCAATATGCTTAAAATTGAATAAGTTTTCTAATGAGCCTAAACAAGACCCAAGAAAAAACAAACTATTATAAGGCCCATAACCCATGGGTAGATTTGGGGCCATAACAACCAAAACTAAGAAACCTTTTCAATGAGGCTAAATTAAGTCCTATATAATAAGCTCAAGCTCAAGTCCAGTTTGAGCCTAGAGATGGCCTAAATACTAAGAATATTCAAAATCATTTATCTATCCACAAGCATAAGATGTAAAATTCTATAAAATTTGCATAAATCTAAATCAAAGCTAGTGAAAGAATTAATTAATATATTTGATTTAAAATAATTGGAAGAACTAATGGGTCTTAGTCATATGAACTCCAAGCCATGACCCAATTTATAACTTGACTGGCCTAACCCAATTAGCATTCGGGTCATATATGGGCTAACTTTAGGAGGCCAATTATAGTTGGACGGTTGAAGGCCCAGAACGAACCCGGCCCAGCCAATTGAGACCCCTTATTGAGGTCCCCGAAGTCATTGTTCAACAAGTAACTGAATGCGGTGTCATTTCCCAACCTATAAAAAGGAAACTTATATTATTATCAACAAGTAAAAAGGAAACTTAGACGTGGTGTCATTTCCCAACCTTAAAAAAAGGAAACTTATACCGCGGGGGCTGTATATATTCAAAAGAAAGAAAGCAGAAAATCTTCTCCAATAAAAACTAGTTTTCATCGTTGAAGAAAAAGTTAAGCGAAACCTTTCGTCAATCACATAAATAAAAGTTATTACATATTGTTTCATCTGGGTAAGCATTTTTAACTAAAATCTATTTAAAGCATAGTTCAGTTCAAGTGGAAATTTGTACGGACGTTATCGTTTTTAATTTTTATCAGATGAAAACTTTTTGGATATCAGATGAAGACTTTTTGAATTCCGTAAAGCCTTTAAATTTTACTGATCAAGTTTTTGACTCCTGTTATCCATTAATTTATTCTTTCAATTTACGGGAAACTTTACAGCTGTACAACCAAGGGTCAAAATACCGGGTAAAATTTTGGTTTCAGGCATGACCGAAATTGAAAATTTGGACCTTTCGGCCGAAAATTGATAATTTGGCTAAAATTTCGACCGAAAATTTGAGTCCCATATAAAATATGACCAAAATCTGATCCGACCCGTTGAAAATTATCGGTCTTTGGCCGAAAGGTTCAAATTTTCGATTCTTTCACTTTGGCCCGACCGTTGACTAACCCGATTTTAAATCTTTAGCTTGAAGAATACGTCAAAGATAAATACTTTAGCTAAAAGGATATTTTTTAAGATTTAAAACCTGCTAATAATCATTAACGATAAAGGTGATAGGATTTGATTTTTTAGTTGAATTTTTATTATTACTATTTTTTATTAAGATGATATAAAATCATTAAATTGTATTTTAGGGTCCCTCTGTTCGTGCTCACACAATAAGAGAGCGTCTCCCTTGAAAATTATTCTCACTAACCTCGCTTTTATCCGTTTTCTCAAACCCACCAGTATGATGCTTCTTGAACCTATATGAAGATTTTGTACTTTTTATTCGGAAACGGAAAGAAGGAGATACAGTAATTTATTTTTATTTTTTGGTTTTCTTGTTCAATTCTCATTCTTGGGTGTTGTATGAAAATTTATTTCGCTTTGTACAAGTAGTAGTTGTCAATTTTTGAAGATTTGTACCTCATTTACGCTCTCAAGATACATTGTATGGCAGTGAAAACCATCTTGGTCGCCTGGTTAAAAGCCGCAAGGTGTTCTGAAGTTATGGGACATCGTGCCTTATTTAATAATTATCACATATCAGTTATTCACGTTTTTGTTAGAATATTGAAACACACTCGGTTATATTTGTGGCTACGTGTTTTCTATATTTTTATCTACTTCTCACTTTTATATTATTTTATATTTTATAATTTTAACATGATATATATCAAAGTCATGATCGGCTCTTTTTCATTGTTTTTGCTATCATATTTTCTTCAGTGATTCATACACTTTTCATTTTTCTTTCATCACTTCTACATGTAAATTATAATAATCCACTAGAAGCTTTTATGATTTCTCACACAGTGAACAAGGTCTTAAAAAATAAATAATGAGAATTAATTCCACTTACTAGAAAAAGAGCATAAAAAAGATATACACTAATTATATTCGAATAATAAAAGCCAAAGAAATGCGAAAAAATATGTGAATTATTAAAAATCAAAGAAAATGTGGCATGAATTTTAAAAGGCCATAAAAATGGTAGGAAAAGATGTCCACATGAAAATAAAAAGGTCAAAAAAGACATCACCATTTCAAGTTCAAGTTGGATGTTCTCAACGTTGACATTGATAGGGATTAGAGTTTACCTTATTTGATAGGAGTACCTTTAAAGCCACCCATTGAATCTTTGAGTTCACCCACACTGAAATACATTGACTGTGTTGAATCAGGCGATGGAGATCGCTTATCCTCCCAATCTTTCACACGATCGATCTTGCGATCATGGGTGTACCAGTAGACGACTGGTGTTCTATTTCACATGATACACATCTCAAAAAAGTGAATTTAACATCACGCGCAAGCTCAAAATTGATTTTAAGGTCACTTTTTTGGGCGTCCACCCCATGAAAAAAAAAATCAATCATCTGATGGTACGCTCATGATATCAAGATCCATCGTGTGAAAGATTGAGACATTAAACAATTTTCATCGTCTGATTCAATTTCAATGTGTTTCAGTGTGGGTGAACTTAAAGATTTGGTGGGTGGATTTAAAGGTACTCATTTGATAGCTACCACACTTTCTTGTGAGAATATTGAAACCCATTCTAAAGCAATGTAATCCATATGTGGCAATTTGTCTTTTCAATATTTCTATTACTTCTTCTCGCGTTCACCTTCTTATTTTCTTCTGGATTTTATAATTTTAACGAAAAAATATGGTTGACAGTTTAAATTCAATGATGGAGTTCATTTTTTGTCCCAATCTTTCACAAAATCAAGCTCAGAGACCTATAATCAAACGTTTCAGATGTTAATTCTGTGTGGCACAGATCCCAAAAAGAGAACACGATCATGATTTGATGTGGTTCACATTTACTTTTGGGGATTTGTGTCACGTGAAATCAACATTTGACCATATGATAATAGGCTTGTGATATCAACATCTATTGTGTAAAAAATTGGGAGGAAAAACGACTTCCATCATCCGATTTAAAGCAGTCAACGGACTTTTCTTATGTTTAAGTGAGGTAGCTGTGACATAAGGTGGTGATAATAACACTACCATTAAATTAAACTAATATATTCTTTAAGGGATAATGGCTCCTGGCCGTTTAAATACCAAATGAAATTAAAACGATCTACTATACCACCGCTAAATTAAAATTTTTTATCTCACACAATTGAAGTGTGGTTTCCTAATATGTCATGTGGCACCGATTTATGATCAATCTAAATGGTTTAGGTGGAAATCCATTATTGGAAAATATTTTAACCAAAGAATCACGTCCATAAGTGAATGTGAACCTTCTGATTGGCGACATTGAATATCAGCCGTGAATACTATATACGATCGTTGGTATTAGAGTGCACAAATTGGATAATTAAAACCTCCTAAAAAAAATTTATTTTTCGGCCCACTGGCTTCTTTTTTTTTGTTTTTTTTTTGGCCCACTGGCTTTTAACTTCTGATGTATCACTTTGAATGTGTATTACCCACACGTTGATCCCATCCCATCAATGGTATATGATCATTTAAGTACCATTTTAGTACATAAACGCCGGTCAAGAGAGTCTTGTCCATTCTATAAAGATTGTTTGACTTAGGAAGCAACTTTTTGAAAGAGAAAATCCGTTTAAACGCGTTTTTAACTGGAAACTATTTAAAGCATAGTCCAATTCTAAGTGGAAAATTTGTAAGTATATTGGATAAATTTAGGACGGGATTTTTAATTTTTATCAGATGAAAACATTTTGAATTTTGTAAAGCTATTAAATTTATTGATCAAATTTTTTTACTTCTGTAATTCATTAATTTATTCTTTCAATCGGCAGGAAACGTTACTGTTGGAGAACGATGGTGGTTTATCTCGATCCCACACTCTATTATGCTCAAAGAATCACCGTCAAATAAGCAATTGACCACAACGGATTCATATTCTGTTATGTCCAAAAAATCAGCTTTAAAGATGCAATTGTTGTGCATTGGATACCACCTCAGAAAGGATACATTAAACTGAATTTTGATAGAGCTTCGCGTGATAACGGAGAAGCAAGCATTAGTGGCGTATTTAGAGACCACGACGGATCCGCACTCTTATGTTATGGCGAAAGAATCGGCTCTAAACCGGCAATGGTTGCGGAGGCACTAGCCCTTAAGCGGGGCTTGGAATTGGCTAAAGAGAGGGGTTGGGATGAGAACATATGGATTGAAGGTGATGCTCTTTATCTTTTACAGACTATTCACGGAGAACGAAAAAATAAGGGTATTCGACTCAGTTTGATCTTTGAAATACGTCAACGGCTCAGTGAATTTACGAATTGTTGGGTATCGCATGTGTATCGAGAAGGAAACCAAGTTGCAGATCGATTGACAAAAGAGGTTTTTGAAGGTTCAGAAAAGTCTTTATTGTGTGGAGCGGATGATGCGCCGAGCGAAGTGAAGATGATCATATCAAATGAGTGTGGTGGAGGCTGTTATTTAAGAATGAAGCATAAGAGTAAATGTGAGTATCTTGTGGAGGAACTAACAATGAAGCTGAAGCTCGGACCCTTTTAGACGGTATTGAATATTGTTGATATGTAGAGACAAACACTATTGTTGATATGATGATCCAGCCAAGCCACTATTGGGTGCCGATGATCAAGACTTATGCAGAGAGCCTGATTTTAATCTCAGTTAGTGTTGTGGTTGCCTTAGCTACAAGGTGTTTAAGGTCTGTTTTGTGTGGCTGCATTTGTAATCTCATTTGAAACTCTTCAAGAATAATGAAACCTAGGTGAACCCGTGGACGTAGGCACCATTGTCGAACCACGTAAAATCGCTGTGTTTTATTTGTGTGATATATATATATATATATATATCTGACGTATTTATTGAATCGGATTTGAAAATCTGGGTGCAAAGTTTCCCTTGGAAGATCGATTGCATATTTGCATCCTTGGGAATATAGACATTTTCCTATATTAATCATCAGGATTTATATATATATATATATATATATATATATATATATATATATATATATATATATATCTGACATATTTATTGAATCGGATTTGAAACTCTAGGTGCAAAGTTTCCCTTGGAAGATCGATTGCATATTTGCATCCTTGGGAATATAGACATTTTCCTATATTAATCATCAAGATTTGCTAACTCTTATGGAGTTCACGGAGATCAAGGACAGACAACAAAGTTTGTATGTGCCTACAATGATGACAAACTTGGTCTTTTGAAATTTTATTTTTCTTATTCATCTTCGGCTCTCGAGTGATGGATGCCCGAAGCTACTTGTTTAGTTGGTTTTCTTTTAATGCGTTCCCTCAATTAGCTAAAAAACTAATTAAGTATCTTTTGAATTGTAATTTATAAAGAAAATCTATAATCAGCGGACCTCAAACAGCATACCCATAACAAACTGAGGACTGGCCCAACATGCATTGCTGGGACACTGTACCTATGTCGTGCCATGTAAGCGGTCGTTGAATGGTCTACTATTTTCGGTCTCCCATATATCAGTTTCCAGTTTATATATTAGAATGAAGAAATACCCGTGACTATATTGAATGTGGTGTCGTGTAAAATGAATTAAATGTTACTTTTTATGAAGAGATAATCAGATAAACTCTATTAAATCATAATATTTTTTGGAAAATTGTAGATAGCAGTCACATTTTGTGCAGGCAAAGTGCAGGCGACTGATGTGGCGCGACATGACATGTGACGACCCGACTTTTCCAATCCCTAAGGTATAGGAAAGGCTGATTCATCAACTTATTGATTTCTCAATAAGCCGTAACAAATATAAGCCGGCAACATAACAAAAATCTAAAGACAGAAATCGGATCAAATATAGTTTTTCAAAAGATGCCTTGCAAACTAAATCTCCAGTTCTAATCATGAGTCAAAACTAAAATATTCATCTGATGTGTTCAAAATCTTTTGAATTAGCATGCTTATTGTCTTAAAATTATAACTTAATTTTATCTTTCAAATTTCTTATAACATGAGAGCGGACTACATGACCGATGGGAACCCCTACTGACCATCGTCCTTCATGAACCCATTTTCTAAATAGCAACAAACCCCTACGCTATGAGGGAAACTTGCGCCAAAACAAACACCGTCCACACGGTTGGTAGAATCTAGGGTATCGTTCGTATGTACCTCAAATCGAATGCAAATGCTAGCTTATATCAAAGCTTATATTCATAACATATTTACTGATTTTTCGGAGTTCTGATTTGAAGTTCTCATTAAAAAATAACTGAGGTTCTGAGGTTCAAATTTTACATTTCTTAGTCATAACAAAGTTTTCAAATTTCTGATTTGTATTATATTTTCAGATTCTTATTCATGCTGTGTTCAAACAATTATTCTCAAAATTTATGCTTCTTATCAAAACAGTCAAAACAGTCCCTACTTATAATAGAATGCAAATAAGCGTAGGGTTCCCCTACCTCAACAAAGACGGTTTAAAAACATGCATAAGCAGTCCTCACAAAGGATTCCCAATTCAAAACTTACAAAGATTAACACTCTCAGTGTTAATATTGGACCAAAAGTCAGACCAAAACCTTACCTATAAAATTTTTAACCAAAATTTCGAAGGACAGAAACAGAGCAAAAATCGACCCTCGAATTTGAATTCGATGGTCGATTTTGAAATTTGATGGTCGATTTCAAATTCGACCCTCGAATTTCAAAAACTGCATCAGGCCTAAAAATTAGAAAATCGACCCTCGATTTCCAATTCGATGGTCGAATTCTAAATTTGACCCTCGAATTGGAATTCGACCCTCGAATTCCTTCAGGTCTGTGTCTGTTAAATTTTTAGATCTTTGGACCCTTTTCATCATCATTCAACCACAGCCTTCTTATCAACAATAAAAACAACATATTCTACTCTAAACAAAACATAAATTCAACAACATAAGGAGGTTTAAAAGCCTACCTCTTGTCGTTTAATCTGTTGTTTCCGTTGCACCGAATTTAAGCACCGGAACCAAACATCGAAGTTTAATGGGCCAAAGCCTTCGATCAATCCATCACAAGTCTGCCTCTACTTCAACAACCAAATTCACACAGAACTTACCACTCTCCCCCATCTCTCTTCTCTTTCAATAGCTCAAACCGATCAAAATTCAAATACTAGTCTAATCAATGGTTGAGATGGGGAGAGTAATTCTCAAGCTCACAAGATCTAAGATTAAAGGTAATGCCAAGGGTTACAAATTTTGATTCAAACGAGAGAGAGAGAAGTGTAACTTCTCTTGCAAGTCCCTCTCTTTATAATATTTTCTAATAACTAAAAAATCTAGATTTTTGTGATTAAAATTCTATCTACTTAACTTGAAATTATTTCCGACGTTAAACATAAACACCCACCTTATAGCGTAACTCATCGATTACATGACTTGCACAAATCTTTAGACAAAACCCTTTGGCCATCATTCTCATCAAACACTTAGCTAACCAAAAATCCAGAAACATCCCGTAACTTTTTCAGGTACGCTTATCGAGGTAAACGAAAAACAAGTCAAAAATATTAGGGATATTACATTCTCCCCTCCTTAGGAATTTTCGTCCTCAAAAATATAATGCAACACATATAAGAAAATGAAACGAAAAGGGAAACATGGGTCACCGTGCGGTGGTCTCGCAGGGCACGCAAGTCAAGGGATGGGATCCGTAGTAACCTGGATGTACTGCATGTGGCACCCGAAGAGCCATAGTGGATTGCATCCGTACATAGATGTCTACACCCCAAGTGTCACGTGCCGGGAGACCGTCTCACAGTGACTCATGAAGAGATCCAAGATAACACGATCCCACCATAGCAAAATAGAAACAGAATATTAAAGACAAAACCCACATATATAGAGCAAAAACAAGATCTCATGTACTCATGAGAGTACATGTCCACACAACAAAATCCAAAATGCCAAAAACAAAGCCAAAGAGAATTATGAGCTAAATGTAAAAACCACATATATATATAGAAATGACAGGGTCCATAGCAAAAGATACAAGACAAAATAAAACTAACTAGCAGGTCAAAAGTCCAAAACAAGAATATAAAAGAGATAATAAAAGTAGGATCAACAAGTCCTAAGATAATCCATGCATGAAATATAAATACATGCCCCAAAAGATAAAAATATAACCACACAACCCTCAGAGCAACACTAAAACTCCCCCGCTGCAGATGGACCAGCCTGATCCTGGTCACCATCCCCATCATCATCAGCGCCATCATCTGCACCAACAACACCCTCATCGGTAGGCATGCTAAGACCTGCTCCGGATGTCGAAGGGTGGTGAACGGACGCTCGGATATCGGCCATGTCCGTGCTATAATCTGTGGGGAATGCGTGCTGCATGAGGTACATCAGAGCCCCGCCATGTATCTGGAACTCGTAGCTCATAGAGCTGGTATGTTGTGCGAGCTCCTGGATCTGTTGGCTCACAGCAGTCATTTGACGTGAAATCTCTGAGAGCGTGAGGATGTCACTCTGTGGGGGCTGAGTGGGTGCAGGAGCAGCAGTCTCTGGGGCAACATGCGACGGATCCTCGTCCTCATCTTCCTCATCGGGAACGACCACGTCCTTCGGAGCCTTAACAAGTCTACTATAGGTCTGACCCCAATTGACGAGTTTATACAGTTTAAGACCGTCAGTAGATTTCGGTTCAGTACGGGGAATATCATAAGCCGGGCTCGCTCGATAAATCTCAATCATGACAGAAATCAAACGAGCATATGGAATGCCCTTTTTCGGCTTCTTAACTTGCTTCCCCATCTTCTCCCGAGCTTTAATAATTTCCTTTAAAATAATTTCAGGGGCACTAAACCAACGCTCCTTAAAAGCGGCAAACAGAATCTGCTGGATGGGACCTATACGCTCAGATTTGTGACCAAAAGGGTAGAGGGTTGCCTTGAATATCTTGTCCAAGATCCACATGGAGTCGGGCATGTGTGAACGAACAATTGATTTACCCGACCCATGACGACCCTGGGTCATTTGGGCGATGACCTCATGAAAAGGAACGGGTTTAGGGAAAGGAGGACCTAATCCCATGGTCTTGGAATATGCATGAGGGCAACGCATTGCCACGGCAATGTCCTCAAGGTCAAATGTATAGTCTCGTCCATCAATCGAAGTATATATTTTCTTCTCGTCCTCTCGGCGCATGTGTTAATAAAATCAGCGCACCAAACGAGGGTAAAAATGGTCACTAAAGGTGGTACAAAGCGAAGTTAAGTGGGCTTTCTCTAAATATTCCGCCGCCGACTGAGTGGTTGTTTGTTGATCAAACAATTCAGGGTGAAAAACATACTCAGTGGCGAAGCCTTTTATACTCCAAAATTCATTGGGTTGTTCCCGGATTGGAGGGGGCACAGGTGTATCAATCGGCTGTGGGGGTGGTGGAGCCAACTGTGAAGGTGGCTGAGCCTGTTGGCTTGAAGAACCAGCCTTTGAAGCTGGCTTCTTAGATGTAGGTTTTCGTATGGGGGCTTGCTTTTTAGGTCCCATTAAACCAAAAATAACAAGAGAAACAACACCAAAAATTGCAGAAAAAAAAAACTATAATCCACAAATTTTACCTCTTGAACACCCAAAAGTGATCCCCCAAGCAAGAAAATCCCAGTTCCTTGTGAAATTCGAGGGAAACCGCTTGAATCCGGCCAGGAATAGCAAGAAAAACATCAAAATCCCCAAAACCCTCGAAAACCCTAAGCCCAAACCCTCTGTTTACCAAGCACAAAATGGCAAACACAAAACAGAACCCCCACTTAAATCGAAAAAATCAACCCTCGATTTCAAATTCGTGGATCGAATTTCAAATCGACCCTCGATTTTCTCCAAATTGTTGTCAGGCCAAAATTTTTGCCTAAAATTGCCTGGTTACTATTCATGGAAAATCGACCGTCGATTTCCATTTTCGACCCTCGATTTTCTCGAGTTCTGTTTTTGCTCAAAATTTTAAAAATTTGAAAATGAGGGTCCATTCCTTGGGTTCAAATCGACCTCCTTAGAGCCTAGTTAGTGCAATTTATGGAATGCGACATTTTTTGCATCAAAAAGAGCCGAATTTAACTTAGAAAAACAATTAAATGAATTTGCTATAAAAGGCCTTATTAATTCCACAAGCAATTAGGGAGTAGCATCCCTGATTTTTGTTGAAGGCCCAAAATTTTACGGTTTCCATAAACTAGGGACGTTCTAAGTAGGCAGAAATTAATATACAAAGGGTCGCAAAAAAAATGATTTGATATATAAATAAATGAGTACTTCACCAAAAGGGCGAAAATATCACATTGTCCACATACAAAATCCAAAAATCTAAGCAAAAAGGGTCGGAAATTGGTCTCGGAGCTTAGCTTCTCGTTCCCAGGTGACTTCCTCTGGTGTATGATTTCGCCATCGGACGAGAACTAAAGGAATCCTCTTCATGCGTAGGATCTGCTCCTTGCGATCCAAGATCTGAACCGGGTCCTCAACCACCGTCAAACCATCCTGAAGCTCGATGGGTTGGTAATCAAGTACGTGAGTCGGGTCACGTATGTATCGATACAGCATTGACACATGGAAGACATTGTGCATGCTGAACAATTGCGGCGGTAGCGCCACGCGGTATGCAACCTCTCCGACTCGGCCTGATATCTCAAAAGGCCCAATGTGACAGCCCGGATTTCGACACCTCGAAACTTGTGTCATCCGCACGATCCTCCAGACCATGCCCCAAAGCTTAGCACGGAACATTGGTATAATAAGCACAATTTAATAAATAAGGCAATTAATCTTATAAAGCGGAAACGTTAATATGCCCAACTGGCATATTCAAAAGACAGTTCTACTTTCATGCCACTGCATGAACAGAGAACCGACCCGAACCATCGGTGATAATTAGATCACCCCAGATGGTTCGCCAAAAGAATAATCTAGTTTAATTATATTGTTTCAAAAATAAAGGCTTGACATACCAAGCCGCACTAATCTGCTCACAAAACTGACTCTCTATCAAAGTGCACAACAGTCACCTAGAAGAAGTCCTCGGGAGGAGGCTCCAACTCGTCTCCAGGTACGTAATCCGAATCGCCCGGATCCACGTCCCACGAAGCCTCCGCTGCTGCTATCAGTGGACCTGCGACGTATAGTCTAAAGGGTGAGCTACATCCTAGCTCAATAGGGAACAACACAATGAACATATAAATTAAAACTCACATATATTCCATTATATTAAAAGCATGATGAATCTATGCATTTGCTAAAAAACCAATTAAAAGCAGATGATTTGCACTCAATTTACTGGTAAGTTGCATGTATTATATTACTATTGATTTAATCATGAATGACACTGAACAGGCATAAAGCAAAACTTAAATCTTCAACTTAAGTAATCCCTGAGCAATATAGCATCGAGCCCCGATGAGATACCCTTCATCGTCATCTAATTAGACAGTTGTAAAAACATGTATTCCCTGGGAATACGACCCAAGCCCCTTTCTCACTAGGCGGCGGGATTAAATATTACACAATATCCCTGGGATGTACTTACGGTCACGGATAAACCTCCGTGCTGGTGTACGGATTCACCGCCGTACCGGTCACGGATATCCTGCCGCGTCAGTCGTGGGTATCCCGCCACATCGGTGGGGTATCCTCCAAACCTCAAATAACAAAAATAACATGTGCCTTACATATAGTTGTTCACCGTGTAAGTGTGCTATCTTATATTAGTTAGGCCTCAACAGTAATTATTCAATCACATGTATACATCCCTGGGATGTATACATACCCACATCACACCTAATGCCTTTATTACTTTCTCATCCCCTGGGGATGTCTCAATCTCATTTTACTGGTTCTTAATCACTTGCATCACACCGATGCCCTTATCACATTCGTGGTGTCACACACACACCCATTTTCACAAAGCTTTTCATGATGATTTAAAACAACTTCAATTTAATAATTATATCACTACATACATGCGCTTGAAATTAAAGTACATGTTCAAGGTATTCCCTACCTCAAGTCATTGAAACTCCTAGTATTAAGGTCCCACACGGCTCCTTGTGCTCATGATCATACGTACCACCTATGGTACAACATAACACATGTAACTCATCACTAAAGATGTAACAAAGAAGGTCCAAGACCCTCCCTGAATCTCAAAGTCAACTAAGAAGTTAAGCAAAATTGTCAAAGTCGATTAATCGATTCCTAAAATTGATTAATCGAAATGTAATTCGATTAATCGATTCCCAAAATCGATTAATCAAAACCAAAATCGATTAATCGATTCTCAAAATCGATTAATCGAGATTCAAATTTAATTAATCGATCCCAAATCGATTAATTGAGGTCTCCAACATAAAGCAGTCGATTCTTAAATCGAGTAGTCGAGATCCCAAAATCGATTAATCGAAATCCCAATTCGATTAGTCGATTTCCCCAGGTTTCATTTCTCCAGTGGCTGGAGCTTCCCAGTCGATTAGTCGATTTCCAAATCGACTAATCGAAATCTAAATCGATTAATCGAAATTCATTTCGATTAATCGAAATCGGGCCTTCATGACTTTTCAACTTCTCAGACCAAATTGATTAATCGAAATCTCAAATCGATTAATCGGAATCCCAAATCGATTAATCGATTTGGCCAGACTCAGCCCCCTTTTCGGGTTGTTCTTCCAAATCCTTCTCAAACAATCTTCTTTCTTTTTCTAGGCCTTTATCCTATGATTTTAAGTAAATTTTGACTGCAACTAAACCTCTATGATCTATGCATTTAATTCACATAAATTTTACCTCAATCAAATGTCATTTGCTTAGATCTCAAGGTTGGAATGGCTAGCGTTCCAGCTTTGGCTCTAACGGATCCTTGTCGCGTCGAATCCGACCTTTGTTGCCCAATCTCCCTTCCAACAAGCCACAATAACTTCCTTGCATTAACTAGCTTCTTCCTCTCTCTCCCTTCTTTACTCTCTCTTCAATAATCAATGCAATAAATGACTTTAGGGTTCTTTAACCCCTATATCCCTACTCTCTTTGTGTTGAGCACATACACCTAGATAGGTGTATGTGACTCCAGATTCACACTACACTCCATCTACTTACATCGTATTCACATCATATCCGTTCATCACCTCTCGACTCAACTAGTGAACTCCTACTTGGTCAAACCTATGACCAATCGGGCACAGATCTCGAGGTCACTGTTTAACATAAATTTTTGGGTTATTACACCCAACGTACCGAGGACTCAGTTTCCCCATTTTTCCAAATCGCATAATGCCTTTCGTAGGCGAAATTCGAACGAAAACATTCTCGCCGACTTGAAAAATCAAGTGTTAGCGCCAATTTTCACGTGGAATATGTATCAAGTGATGAAATACCCATTAACATAAAAATCTACCTTAAAATCCACGTGTCTCTGTTTGAGATCGGCGTAGCTCTTCTGACGACTTTGAGCTACTCATAGTCGCTCGCGAATCAATCGAACCGTCTCGGTCGTGCGCTTTCAAGAGCTGAAGCGTCGATTGACTACGGCACCAGTACTTGCTATACCTTCCGACAGTGGAGGCTTTGCAGTGTATAGTGATGCTTCTTATGGCGGATTAGGCTATGTGCTTAATCAACACGAGCGGGTCATTGCGTATGGTTCTAGGCAACTAAAGGACTGTGAAAGGAACTATCAGAGAATTAGCAGCAGTTATATTCGCCTTGAAGATATGGAGACTACGTGGCCCAAGAAACTGACCTGCTCAAGCCAAAACTCACACTTACTGAGTTTGGCATACAACTGATGGTCCCGGAGTGTTTGAAGAGCCATTTTCAGATGCTGCACATGCTCCTTTCGGGTTTTCGAATAGATGAGGATGTCATCTACGAAAACTACCACAGATTTATCAAGATGTGGTTTGAACACTCAGTTCATCAGGTCCATGAAAGATGCAGGCGCATTCGTCAACCCAAACGGCATCACTAAAAACTCATAGTGGCCATAACGCGTCCGAAACGCAGTTTTGGATATATCTTCCGCCTTGATCTTGAGCTGGTGATAGCTTGACCTCAGATCAATCTTTGAGAAGAACTTTGCACCTTCAATTGATCAAACAAGTCATCTATCCGCAGAAGAGGATAACGATTCTTAATCGTCATCTTGTTGAGCTGCCGATAATCAATATGCAGACGCATCGATCCATCCTTCTTTTTCACAAAAAGAACCAGTGCACCCCAAGGAGAAACACTCGGTCGAATGAAGCCTTTGTCTAACAGCTCCTGAAGCTGTTCCTTGAGCTCTTTCAACTCAGTAGGCGCCATCCGATATGAAGCTTTAGATAACGGTTCTGTACTCGGCGCTAGCTCAATCGCGAACTCAATCTCTCTATCAGGTGGTAATCCAGGTAAGTCCTCTGGAAAGACATCAGGATACTGGCAGACCACCGTGATAAGAGCCAAGTCATTCTTCTTTTCTGTAGAATCTTGCAAGTAGGCCAAATAACCGCTGCAACCATTCTTCATCATGCGCTCGGCCTTAATAGCTGAAACCAACGGCGCAACCTTTGATTTGACTCCACCGAATCGGAAGGATTTTCGTTTTGGCGGTCGGAAGGTCACGATCTTCCGTAGACAGTTCACGCTCGCATGATAAACTGCCAGCCAATCCATCTCGAGAATAACGTCGAACCCTTCCATGCTTAATGTAATCATGTCGGTCACTATCTCGTGCTCATCAATCATCACGATGACTGACTGACATGCTGTATTCGTGCTCACCAAACTTCCCGTAGGAATCTTTACGTCCAAAATGAAGGCAAGGGCTTCGGGAGTGATACCCAACTTCTCTGATAAAAGAGGAGTAATAAACGAGTGTGTAGACCCGGGGTCTATCAGTACTCGTGCTTCAATTTTACTCAAGTCGCCTCTACGACTCATCATAAGGGTACCTTTATTAAAAAGTTTGTTAATTATATGCAATGATTCCAATGTTATTAAAAATTTACTTAAATGAATTTAAACATTAAATAATAGAATCAATGCAGAATTGACATCTCAACTTTAATGATACCTTGGATCACGTCATTCGACGTTTGGGCATCTTGTGCAGTCACCGCATAAGCCCGACCTTGAACTTTAGGTCGCGTCGACTTCTGCGTAGAGATTGACGTAGTCCTTCCCTTTTCAGCTGTAGGACAATCCTTGATCATGTGACCAATCTGTCCACACCTGAAGCATCCTCCAGTGTTCCGTCGGCAATCCTCCGTCTTATGTGGTTTCCCACATCTTACACAAGTTGGAGTAGAAACAGGAGTAACAGCTGATCCCCGCACTGAACCCTGAGCCATAGAAGCTCCACTCGCAGTAGGGCTCCCGACTTTGAAAGGTCGCCCTGGTGAAGAACTCTGCGGTCTCTGATAGGAAGACGATACTGGTCCTGAAGCAACAGTCGGCCTAGAATAAAATGGCTGACTAGGATAGGGAGGAGGTTTAGAGAACCTCGGCTTTTTATTCACCTGCTTTGAAGCACTCAACTCTCCCTGGCCAAACCGATTTTTATTTCCCTGCTCTCGCCTCAAATACTGTTTTTGAATGTCTTCCTCTCCAATGAGAGCCTTTGCCATGGCGCCCGCATACGTCTCCATCTCCCACATCGACACCCTCTCCTGAATATTCGGCCTCAATCCTCTCTGAAATTTCTGAGCCCTCATGAGCTAAGTGGCCACGTGTAAGGGTGCAAATCGGGAAAGTCTATCAAACTCTGCGCCATACTCGCGCACCGACATCTCGTTCTGTTTCAACTCAATAAAACTGGACTTACCACTGGTTATGCACGATCTTTGAAAAATACTGATCGTTGAACATCTCCACGAACTCTGCCTAAGTCCATGGAGTATCGGGGTAGTCCTGCTCTCTCATCCTGGAAACAGATTTCCACCACGGACTGGCCTCACCTAAAAGTTTGAAGAATGCCCAGCGTACCTTCTCAACATCGGTACACTGTAACACCTCAAAAAAAATTTCCATCTCATCAAGCCATGCCTCGGCTTCCATCGGATCCGTCTGCCCTGAGAATGTAGGAGGTCTCGATGTCTAGTCACAAAGATCTCGGTCGTCGGTCTATGGCTGCAGTCTGTTGAGCCATGTTGTTGGTCAACGCTGCCAACACCTGGTCAACATTTCCTCCTTGTCCTCTACCTGTTCCCAACGGATCAGCGTTAGGACCGGTAGCCACTCTTTCTCTCCCTCTCGAGGTACCTACGCCCTCATCAATCTCTTCAATACGAGCCATATGAGGTCCTTCTCTACCTCGGCCTCTGCCTCTGAATCGCGGAGGCATGCTGATCTGTCATTGTTGAAAAACAATAACAATTGATCAGTATTGATTATTAAAACAATCCAACCCTTAGTCTTAAGACTCTGAACCTAGAGCCTCGCTCTGATACCAACTGTGATGACCCGACTTTTCCAATCCCTAAGGTATAGGAAAGGCCGGTTCATCAACTTATTGATTTCTCAATAAGCCGTAACAAACAGAAGCCGGCAACATAACAAAGATCTAATAACAGAAATCAGATCAAATATGGTTTTTCAAAAGATGCCTTGCAAACTAAATCTCTAGTTCTAATCATGAGTCAAAACTAAAATATTCATCTGATGTGTTCAAAATCTTCTGGATTAGCATGCTTATTGTCTTAAAATTATAACTTAATTTTATCTCCCAAATTTTCTATAGCATGAGAGTGGACTACGTGACCGATGAGAAGCCCTACTGACCATCGTCGTTCATGAACCCATTTTCTAAATAGCAACAAGCCCCTTCGCTATGAGGGAAACTTGCGCCAAAACAAACACTGTCCACACGGTTGGTAGAATCTAGGGTATCGTTCGTATGTACCTCAAATCGAATGCAAATGCTAACTTATATCAAAGCTTATATTCATAACATATTTACTGATTTTTCGGAGTTCTGATTCGAAGTTCTCATTCAAAAATAACTGAGGTTCTGAGATTCAAATTTTACATTTCTTAGTCATAACAAGGTTTTCAAATTTCTGATTTGTATCATATTTTCAGATTCTTATTCATGCTGTGTTCAAACAATTATTCTCAAAATTTATGCTTCTTATCAAAACAGTCAAAACAGTCTCTACTTATAATAGAATGTAAATAAGCGTAGGGTTCCCCTACCTCAACAAAGACGGTTCAAAAACATGCATAAGCAGTCCTCACAAAGGACTCCCAATTTAAAACCTACAAAGATTAACACTCTCAGTGTTAATATTGGACCAAAAGTCAGACCAAAAGCTTACCTATATAATTTTTAACCAAAATTTCGAAGGACAGAAACAGAGCAAAAATCGACCCTCGAATTTCAAAAACTGTATCATGCCTAAAAATTAGAAAATCGACCCTCGATTTTCAATTCGATGGTCGAATTCCAAATTCGACCCTCGAATTCCTTCAGGTCTGTGTTTGTTAAATTTTTGGGACCCTTTTCATCATCATTTAACCATAGCCTTCTTATCAATAATAAAAATAACATATTCTACTCTAAACAAAACATAAATTCAACAACATAAGGAGGTTTAAAAGCCTACCTCTTGTCGTTTAATCCGTTGTTTCCATTGCACCGAATTTAAGCACGAGAACCAAACATCGAAGTTTAATGGGCCAAAGCCTCCGATCAATCCATCACAAGGTTGCCTCTACTTCAACAACCAAATTCACACAGAACATACCACTCTCCCCCATCTCTCTTCTCTTTCAATAGCTCAAACCGATCAAAATTCAAATACTAGTCTAATCAATGGTTGAGATGGGGAGAGTAATTCTCAAGCTCACAAGATCTAAGATCAAAGGCAATGTCAAGGATTACAATTTTTGATTCAAACGAGAGAGAGAAGTGTAACTTCTCTTGCAAGTCCCTCTCTTTATAATATTTTCTATTAACTAAAAAATCTAGATTTTTGTGATTAAAATTCTATCTACTTAACTTGAAATTATTTCCAACGTTAAACACAAACACCCACCTTATAGCGTAAGTCATCGATAACATGACTTGTACACATCTTTAGACAAAACCCTTTGGCTATCATTCTCATCAAACACTTAGCTAATTAAAAATCCAGAAACATCCCGTAACTTTTTCGGGTACGCTTACCGAGGTAAACGAAAAACATGCCAAAAATATCAGGGATATTACATGACTGGCTGTGCCGACCTGCATTGCTTAGGCCCCACTGCACTTGCAGTCAATTGCATCGCGACACGCGCCACTTGCACAAAATGGTGTTTAAACGATCCATTTATTAGCTTATGATCTTAGAAATCCACACCATCAAAGTGATATCTCATCAATTAAAGAGTTATGGGTCCAAAAATTGTACTTTTTGAGAGATTGAATCATCTCATTTGTGCACTCTAATACCAATGATTATTCTTAATTTTTAGGGCTGATATTAAAATTCACCGAACCGGATGGAGTCTGGCCCTTTGGTTGGGACATGTTCCAATGAGTGGTTGCCACTCAGGCAATTTGGATTGATCATAGATATGTACCACATGGCACAATGATAAATCACACTTCAATGGTACGAGATAAAAAGTGACATTTTAGTGGTGTAATAAGATCATTTAAACATGCATGTTCGGGTCCGAAGAGCTCAGGTTTGTATCGAGTCCACCTCTTATTATCTATGTAAAACAGTAGGTCGGGCCGGGTTGACTCAACTTGGCTCTTTTTTTTCCCAAACCAACTTTTGAGTCGAACTGATCCCGGCACGAAGGTCAAGTCGGCTGCTTCATGCCCAATTTAATCCGACAAGCTAAGTTTATGTGCTCTGACCCGATAAGAATCCGGGTCGACCGACTGACTGATTGAGAATCATAAGTACTGATGGAGGCGTTCATTCGAAACAGAAATGCCACGTATCATGGTGATCATGTCTAGGTACAGATATAAAACGGATCTGAAAAATATAGGAAGCTTTTGTAATTTCAGGAAAAAAATTGGAAAATTTTCAAAAATATGCATATATGACCAAACCCAGGAGCCGGAAAAAAATAGGAAAACTTTTTTTGTTTTTTCTTGGAAAGAATCGACTTTAAAACACGTTTTCTCGAAAAGATGAATTTTTTTCGAGAGAATACGTTTCAATTTAGCATACTGCCTAAATTGAAACCCACGAATTAAGATTAGGTAAAATTTAAAACAAAGACTTAAAAAGAAATTTTAAAGTAACAATTAGAGAAAATAACATAAAGTCGCTTGAAATGATTTGGATATATCCGACATGTGTTAACTTGGGCGCGCAGGTGCCCCACGGATTAGTTGGGTGCTCTAAGAGGCTGAAACAACTAGGTCATAGAAAAGATGATGATTGTAAGGTAAGATAAAAGGTGTAGGTGAGCGTCCATCTTTCTTATATTTATGTAGAGCCGCTATTTCCTCTAGCGCCAATGAAAATATATGAAAAAATTATTTCGTAGGATGCTTTTTTAAGTTACTTTTTTTTAGGGTACTATTGGTCCTATCTTTAATTATTTAGTCCTCAGAATGTTGGATTGTAGATATGATATCAAATATCGGCCGATACTGATACGTATCAGCGATACGTATTGATTTTTCGGCAAATCGATATGCATCAGCATCCAACTCGGATATTGATATCGGTATCGACAGATACGGGCTTATATTGGCCCATATGTATCGGGTATTGGCCGATACGGTATCGGTATTTTTCTTTGGAAAAAAAAAGCTGATACATATCGATATCGGCCGATATGTATCGGTCCTCCATGGACCGATACCCGATATCGATATCCAAATTGACACCTCGATTGTAGACCACTGAATAATGTTGATAGCATCCCAAACACCAATTTAAAGGTTTGGATTTGGCAGCATTCATACCTAAAGGTGGCCATGATAGCTGATGTCATGTGCTAAAGTTAGGGCTGCCAAATGTCGGATCAACCCAATATCGGACTGGCGCAACCCAAATGTTTTATGATATAGTACATAAATTTAACTCGTTCGGTTGACTCGACAGAACATTGTGCAACCCAATAATTGAAGGGACGTTTTCAAAAGTTAACCTTCCGTATAATATGGTAAAAAATATTGGGTTATAAAAAGATAGTATGCTTTAGGGTCAAATCACAATTATTGAGTAGAAAAATAACAATGGAAAAGCTGACCCATGACCCCAAATAGATAGGATGGGGTTAAAGCTGGCCTCAGATAGATAAGATACGGCTATAATGCTGATGATAGGTTAGGTGGACAAAGAGATAAGCTCGGACCGTGCAAAAATCGGGTTGAGTCGGCTTGATCAAACCCCAACCGTTCTTTTATATATATAAATCAGGAAATTGAGAGGTTTCCATTGGTTGGGGTCAAGTCAAGTTCATTATCATGTCGAATCAGGCATATGCTATTTTTATGTTTTATTTTTTATCAGGCATATGTTATTTACTCAGCCAAAATTTTGGATTGACCCAGACTCGACCTATTGACAATCCTAGCTAAACTGCACTCAAGCATGCAATAGAAAGTTCGAAACCATTCTCTTAATTAGCTATGAGCATGGCATCAAAATCCGGGCCAATATCGATACTGATACGTATCGGTATCGGCAGATACGGTATCAGTTTTGTTTGATACTGCTATTGTTTTTAAAATAAAAATAAAAAATAGGTGGATACGTATCGGTATCGGCCGAGTCGTATCGGTCCTCCATAGACCGATGCCCGAGTCCGATATCGATTTTGACACCTTGGTTATAAATAAGGTATGTGCTGATCAACCAAATTTTATTTTCTTTTTAAATCAAATATCTCATAACTGATCAACTCAAAACGAGTGTTATTTTAGATTAATCATGTCACGAGACATGTGATTTGTAACCTGAATGCAGCGTTTTTTGCTATAGTCCGGGTGTAAAGTTTCAATCCTCAATTATCATTAAATCATTCTCAATATCTTATACGCTAGGACTTTAAGATTTACTGACCTTCGTTAATGTCAACTTTTGACTGTCTTGATGGACAAGTGATTTTTCTATTTATTATTACTATTTTTCTTGATAAAATAAAACCCTAAATTTTATGTTGAAGTATAACCGAACTCAACCATTTAAGTTAAACTAAAAATGTTTGATCGATGAAGGAATGGTGAACCACTGGTTGGACAGTTGGACTGTAAAGCGTGAACCACCAAGGTCGGATTGCTTCCCTTAGGCTAAGTTTGGGTTAGCTCTTTTGGGCTCTTTCACTTTTTGCGTGCTGCAGAGAACTACTTTTTCATTTGGTAACACAACTCCTAGCCTCATTTGGTTTGGCAGAGAGCTATTTTAAGTGATAAAACTACTTTATATCTGCTCTATCTCAAAGCCGATTTTATCTGCTTTGACACAGAGCAGCCTAAGTGTTGCTTCTGCTCTTATAAGAGTTAACCCAAACACAGCCTTAGCGCTTTGGATTGGGCAGCATTTATGCCTAAAATTAATAGGGCATGATAGGTGATGTTGTTTGCCATAAACTTAGGGTTGCCAATAGGTCGGGTTGACCCGATACCTCATCGACCAAATTGAGATGTTTTACCAAGTTGGACAGGTAAATTTCACCCAGGTTGGTTCACGTCGAGAGTCACCAAGTCGCGGGGGCGGGGGGGGGGGAGGGGGGGGATTCAAAAGAATTCGGCTAAAAAATCCAGTAAAATCCAGCAAGTTCAGAGAAATATTCTGAGAAAAAATTAAAAAATAAATTAAAAAGGTATAAGAGTTTTAAAAAATCATGATTTATTGAAAAAATCGTTAACTATTCGCAAAGTTCACAGATATTTTAGAAAACATATATATATATATATATATATGGCAAAGGGGAGAATGCGCCTGGGCATAGAGATATCTCTACGCCTATTATATGGGCACGACACATAGTGCCTTTTTGTGAGGTGATGGGTGGTATGGGGCCGATTTTACTAATTAAGATTAAACTTTTAAATATTTTAAAAGTTATATTCCCTTTCAGCCATCATTCTTGACTTTATTAGAAGTCTCTTTCTTTTCTCTCTCTTCTCTCCCTTTTTCCAAGAAAGTGTCAGACTTACTTTTTCAGGTATATTTTACTCAAAAAATGTGGGCACCTGGTAGCGAAGCGTTGGCACCCTGATAGAGAGGCAACTGCACCCTAATAGCGTGGTGCTAGCACCCCAGCGCCTTACTATCATGGTGTCAGCGCTTCGCTACTAAGGGATTTGAAAAAATAAAAAAAATAAAACGGGGTGTTGGCACCTCGATATGGGGGGTGCTGACACCTTGATATTGAGGTATTGGCATTTCGCTAAAAAGAAGGGTGTCGATGCCTCTATATCGAGGTGTCTGTGCTATGCTAATTTTTTTTTTTAGCACCAACACCTTGATATAGAGGCATCGGCGCCCCTATATCGAAGCACCGACACCCCCTTTTTTCCTTTTTCTATTTTTTTTTGTACCTCAGTAGATAAGCGCTGACACCTTGGTAGCGAGGTGCCGACACTCAGGCGTCGGGGTGCCAGCACTTCGTTATCGGGAGGGTCAATGTCTTGCTATCGGGGTATCAACACCTCTCTATCGAGGTCGACGCTTAGCTACCGAGGTGCTAGCACTTCGCTACATGACTCCCATAATTCATTGAGTAAAATATACCTGAAAAAGTAAGTCTGACACTTTTTTGAAAAAAGTGAGAGAAGAGAGAAAATAAAGAGACTTATAAAAAAGTTAAAAATGACGGTTGAAAGGGTATATAACTTTTAAAATATTTTAAAAGTCAAGAATGAAGTCTCTTTCTTTTCTCTCTTCTCTCCCTTTTCCAAGAAAGTGTTGGACTTACTTTTTCAGATATATTTTACTCAAAAAATGTAGACGCCCGATAGTGAAGCGTTGGCACCCTGATAGAGAGGCAACTGCACCCCAATAGCGTCGCGCTAGCACCCCGGTGCCTTGCTATCGAGGTGTCAGTGTTTCGCTATTGAGAGATTAAAAAAAATTAAAAAAAATAAAACGGGGTGTCGGTACCTCAACTTGGGGGGCGCCAGCGCCTCAATATTGAGGTGTCGACATTTCGCTAAGAAAAAAAGGGGTGTCTGCGCCTCTATATCGACATGTCGGCGTTTCGCTAATTTTTTTTTTTAGTGTCAGCACCTCGATATAGAGGTGTCAGCGTCCCTATAACGAAGCACCGACGCTCCCTTTTTTTCTTTTTTTTGCACCTCAGTAGAGAAGCACTGACACCTCGATAGCGAGGCGCCGACACTCCGATGCCGGGGTGCCAACACTTCGCTATCGGGAGGGTCAATGTCTCGTTATCGGGGGTGTTAACACCTCTCTACCGGGGTCGACGCTTAGCTATCGAGGTGCTAGCGCTTCGCTACAGGGCTCCCACAATTCATTGAGTAAAATATACCTGAAAAAGTAAGTCTAATACTTTTTTAGAAAAAGGGAGAAAATAGAGAAAAGAATGAGACTTCTAAAAACGTCAAGAATGACGGTTGAAAGGGTATATAACTTTTAAAATATTTTAAAAGTCAAAAATGAAGTCTCTTTCTTTTCTCTCTCTTCTCTCCCTTTTTCCAAGAAAGTGTCGGAGTTACTTTTTCAAGTATATTTTACTCAAAAAATGTCCCGATAAATAAGCGCTAACATCTCGGTAGTGATGCGCCGACATGCCGATAGTGAGGCGCTGACACCTTAGTAGCGAAGTGTTGGAACCTCGGCGTTGGGGTGCTGACGCCTCACTATCAAGGTGCCAGTACTTCGCTACCGAGCGGGGCAAAAAAAAAAAAAAAAGTGTCGATGCCTCAATATGGGAGTGTTGGCGTATTGATATCAAGGTGTCGACGTTTTGCTAAAAAAAATAAAAATAAATAAACGGGGTGTCAGTGCCTCTATATTGAGGCGCTGACTCCCTTATATCGAGGTGTCGACACCCTTTTTTTTGTACCTCGGTAGAGAAGTGTTGGTACCTTGATAGCAAGAAACCGGCACCTCGGCGCCGGGGTGTCAGCACTTCGCTATCGGGGTGCCACCGCCTCGCTATCTACGGTATCAGTGCCTCTCTACTAGGGTATCGACGCTTCGCTATCGAGGTGCTAGCATCTATCGGGCCCATATTTTTTGAGTAAAATATACTTGAAAAAGTAAGTCTCACACTTTTTTGGAAAAATGGAAAGAAGAGAGAAAAAAGACTTCTAAAAAAGTCAAGAATGACGGCTGAAAAGGTATATAACTTTTAAGATATTTTAAGAGTTTAACCCTACTTAGTAATGTGGGCCCAATGCCACCCATCACTTCACAAAAAGGTGTTACGTGTCGCACCTATATCAATTGGCATAGAGATATCTCTATGCCTAGGCGCATTCTCCAAACCCTATATATATACATACATACTAGTAAAAAGCACATGCGATGCACGTGAGCAATTTACACCCAAAGGCTATCTCTAAGAGTTCATTTGGATCCCATGAGTTCTTCACAAATTTTGTAATTATATCCTTTTTACCAATATAAAAGGCCGGTGTTACTATCACGCCACTTTATGTTAAAGCCTCCTCATCTTTGGTCTCAATCTTCCACAAAATAGATCTTGAGATCATGGGAATCCTATCTGACGGTCTACAGATTTAAATAACATGTGCTATGCTCATGGTCCATTAAAATGTAGTCACTTGCAGTACATATAACATAGGCTAGAATTTGAGCCTTTTAATTTTTTGAATTACAATTTCGTACTTAAAAGAAGAGTTCGTCTACGATGGGTGGTTCAACTATCATGGGTGGAAAAGTGGTACATCCATTCGTGTGACCTAGTGATATGCACAAACTTTCATACATCGAAAAATTTATGCACATATTACATGGTCACATGGATAGGTGGACCACTATCCCGCCCATGATATAGGCCACTCATCAAAGAGAAGCTCCTTAAAAGAATGCATCCAACTCCTAGCTAGGTAGAGTGACTATGGAGCCCACATCTCATCTTAGCCTACCAGTTTGGGGAATATGATAAACGGAGAAAGCCGTAGTGCATAAATATTTCTGATTTGGTCAAACATGTCATTTACTTTTCATGGAGGCCTCACCCATTTATTGACAATATGAAGAGTGAAAGGATTCTCCCAATTATTGTCAAGGAAATGGATCTATAAAACTTTTAGACCATGTAATATAATATAAAACTTTCAAAGGAACTGTCACCCAAACTCACAATAGAAGGTGAACGAGTGATCACTGCTTGTACCAATTCATTAAATGTGCACTAGTATACTCTAACTAAAAAGAAAAAATTGTTTCAAAAAAAAATAATAATAATGAAAACAAAAAATTTCAGTAAAAAACCAAAAGGCTACATTCCTAGCAACATATGGAGACAAAAAATTGTGGATCCTTTGTAAATCACATATAAAGAATGTACTCATCTCTTCAAAATATTTACATTATGCAACAAGAACCTTTTGTACTTAAAAAATTAATTTACATATCACTTACGAAGATATATTATTTCATAGTTATAGCGGAGAGCTACAGAGTTCAAACCTTGACAAATCACAAACACGGGTGAGCGGTGACATTTAATCCAGCCCTTTCACAGTCATGAACTTTTAATGGATTTCTTTCCTATACCATTGGGAACTGCGTCCATATGTTGGACTACTCAATGCTCTTAAACCCTCATATTGAAATAGGTTGCTCAAAGATCCAACATTTAAAATGAAGCAAGTCCGAACTTCTTAGCGTTTTATAGTGCATCTAGATAACAATATCTATGAAATTATAACCACATAACAAATATTATAATTCCCAATCAAAGAAATATGCTCGAAGAAATCAAAGACTAGTGAACATAACAAAAGTATAAAAAACAAACGAATCAAAGGCATTCAAGGATGCCAGTGAGATGTATACACAAATATAAAAGAACCTCTATAGATTGAACATAGATAGATGCACTAGCTTGTTTCATTTTTTTGGCGGAATAAAAAATAGTGTAGCACAAATTTAGTACGTCTAACACCTTTGATCCCAAAGATGAATGATGTTAAATCTTTGTAAACGCCTACCATTTTCATAAAAAATACTCCTTGTCATATTTCCTTCACTTAAGGACATACATATTACCCATACCAAAACATAAAAAAGAAAATTAGAACCCGGGGCTGTGCGCTCGGGCGCAGAGATATCCTTGCGCCCACCATCAAGTGTCCATCATGTGACGTCCATTGCGAGGATCGGGTGCCACGGCAACTTAGGCAAGATCAATTAGATCTCATTAAAAAAAATTATTTTTATGACTTTTCCACAATTAAAAATGTGAGCAAAGTTGATGAAAATCAATGCACCAAGGTTTTGGGGCATTACCTTATCTTTAACCCATCAAACGGGGTTTGTTTTGGGTTTGATCATGCCACGCGACATGTAATCTGATGACCGGTCGCACATGACATCCTGTGCACCCGGGCGCATTCTCCCCTTTGCCATATATAAACAATGCAACATACCAATCACATACACTTACTTGCATTCAATCATGGAGCGATTAAGGTTCTCCATAGCTCCATTTATAAATTCCTCGGTCTTTAACTCAACAAATCAATACCATCCCGTTGTTCTTCCCATCCACAGACATATTGACCTTGCAAAATAAAACTATCCCAACTTTTAACTCGAAAATATTTTTTGATGCTTCATAGTATGAACCAATCCATTGATATTCTTCTGCTACTAAAAACTAATGACCAGATCACACACACACACACATATATATATATAACTAAAAAATTCACAAAATAAGAGATATATTGAATAAGAAAGAATTTTTTATATATTTATAAATGATAATATATATTTCACCTTTGCAAATAAATTTCCAATCTCACTCTTTCTTGACCCCAATGTGTCCGCATGATTTTTATCGATGTCCCATTCAACAACTTGCGATTCTTGATTATGGGTGTTTCTATTTATATGCTCACGAAAATAAATAATAAATAAGAAACCCCAAAAAATAGGATTGAAAATAGACTAATGAAAAACAAGAAGACGGCGATCCCAAAAAACAAATCGATATAAAATTAAAGAGTCTTGAATTCGTACTCTCCTTGTTTGATGTAGTATAAGATGGCTACCATATTTTTTTTTTCGCAAAGTCAAGTAAACCAACTAAGAGCTGAATATTTTACAGTCAAGGGGCCTCGTGTCTTTTGCTGATCTTACATCTTTTTGGACCTTGTGAGAAGACACAAGAATAGCCATGTACTAGAAAATGTTTCACATTTGTGATACCGGGTATACCCTATATCCTAAGAAAAATAACACATTCATGTGAAACAACTCATGACTACTTTAGAAAGATTGTCACATCTACATCTACATTAATCACAAAGATTCATGCCTCCTTAGATATTGTGTACAACCATATCCCAATGCATATACCTCACATTACAGATCTGAGGTCAAGGAGATGTATGATTAACACTACACGAGTGTATGATTAACATCCATAACTCAGACAATAATTAGAATTTACGCTGGGATGGGCAAGAGCAGCATAGAAGAAGATTAGATTAAAATAACTATTGTAGATCCAAGATCATGGGGATGCATGATTAGCACCCCATGGATGTGTGATTAACACCCATATCTTAGATAGCAATCAAATTTTACAAAATGGATAATAAAATATCACAATCATAGATCTATATTATTATAAATGAATACCTCGGATGAGTTCATTAGATCCCCATCTTCAAAAAGATTTAGCTACGCATGATTGAAATAAATAATAAAATAAAGACATAAATTAAAAATAACATTAAAATACCTTAAAGAATGATTTACAAAAATTCACGAAAGCTTTAGTCCAATCGATACAATCCTTCTTTCAATACAAAAATTAAACTAATCTAAGACCTAAAACTAAGAAATGGAAAGAACAATGCTTGAAAAAGGAAAGGAAAAAGCTCAAAGAAAAACTAAATATATTAAGGAAAATAAAGGGCTCCCCAAAGGGAGAAACTCCCAAAAAGAAGACCTTTGAACCCCCTATACACTGCTTTGTTTAAATAGAGCTCGGATAGAAAATTTACCAAATATAGGTCAATCGATTGAATTACAAGATTCAATCGATTGAATTCAAATTCTGAAAATGGCAGCTTCATTTGAATTCAAAAATCAATCGATTGATTTTTAAATTTCAAACGATTGAGTTTAAATTCAAATATTGAGCGGCAAACAATTGTCAAAGACTCAATCGATTGAATTATCGATTTCAATCGATTGATTTTGACATGTGAAAATTATAGTTCTCTTTATCTTCGACTGAATCAATCGGTCCTTCACAGTTTTGGTGTTTTTGTTGGCTTCATGGTTCAATGCTCTCATTTAGCCTTTAATTATGCTCAATTATGCTCCTGCAAGATCCAATAGTCATGAACACCTGAAACCACAAAAATTGTACAATAGTCGTTAGATTTCCTTCATCGAGTGGCTAAATGTAGATTTTAGGATATGAAATATGATCATATTTCACACCTCATCAGTGCTATGACCTTGATGAAAGGTGAGAAGATAAAGAATTTATATATTTTAGTAGGCAATATAATCAGTGACAGTGATATTGCGGCTACGAAAGAATCCAATGATCTCTCTGATTTGTGGCACAAGTGGCTTGGTCACATGAGTGAATGTGGGTTGACAGAGCTCATAAAGAATAAAATAATTTTAGACATTCAAACTTGTAAGCTTAATTTCTATGAAGATTGTATCTTCGGGAAGTAGAAGAAAGTCAGTTTCTGCACAAGAAATCATACTTCGAAGGTGTTAATTGATTATATATATTCAAATGTATGGGGACCGGCTAAAGTCACTTCAGTAGGTGGAGCCAACTACTTTGTGTCATTCATAGATGACTACTCCAAGAAAATTTGGGTGTGTCTGATTAAGAATAAGTCAGATGTACTTTAAAAATTCAGGCGGTGACAGAGTATGGTTGAAAAACAGATAGACAGGAAGGTGAAGATTCTCAGATCTGATAATGGTGGAAAATACCTGTCATCAGAGTTCAAGGCTTACTGTAAAGATCAAGGAATTGCTAGGCACTTAACAGTTCTTAAAAATCCTCAGCAAAATGGTGTAGCAGAGAGGATGAATAAAATACTACTACAAAAAGTGTGATGTATGTTGAATCATTCTGGCTTGAGTCATGGGTTCTGGATAGAGGCAGTAAACACGACATGTTACTTGGTCAATCGGTCGCCTTTAGTGGCATTAAACTCAAAAACTACATATGAGATTTGGTATGAAAGACACAGAAGTTACTCTCACTTGGGGGTGTTTGGATGTGCGGCATATGTATTACTTTAGGGAAGTGAACGATCCAAGTTGGATTCAAAATCTAAAAAGTGTGTCTTGATTGTCTATGGCGAAGGAGTCAAGGGTTATCATTTGTAGGATACACAATCTCATAAAGTACTAGTTGAAAGAGATATTACTTTTAACGAAGATGAGTTTTCGATGAAAAAGGTATACGACAAACCTCAATCATCTGGTGAATTTCAGGTATAAGTTGATGTTGAAAGACATGAGCAAGATGCGAAAGATAATGAAGATGATACAATTTCTTAAGACTTGTAGTCCCGACTATCGATTCAGGTTTAGACTACCTTGAGAAGGTCAGAAAGGACGAAGAAACATCCTAAAAAATTTAAGGACATGATTCCTTTAACACTTGCACTTATCACAGAAAATGGGGAACCATGCACAGTTCCAGAATCTCAGATGAATACAGATGCAGCAAAGTGGCAGTTAGCTATGAAAGAAAAATAAGTCACTTTTGAAGAATGAGACCTGAGATCTCATGGAACTTCCTAAAGGGAAGAGAACCATCGGTTGTAAATGGGTCTTTCGAAAGAAAGAAAGTGATAAGAGTGAAACTCTGAAGTTCAAAGTAAGGCTAGTTGTAAAGGGGTTTTCTCAGAAAGAGATAATCGATTACAATAAAATATTCTCTCCGATTGTGAAACACACATCAATTCGCACGTTGTTGGCAATTGTGGCTCAAAAAGATCTCGAACTAGAACAGATGGATGTGAAAATAGCTTTCCTCTATAGAGATCTTCATGAAGAGATTTATATGAGACAGTCAGAAGGATTTTAAGCATAAGGGTTAGAATCACTCGTTTGCAGATTGAAGAAATCATTGTAAGGTCTCAAGCAGGCACTCAGGCAGTGGTACAGAAAGTTTGATTCATATATGCTGGGAATAAGGTATCACAGGGAGCAGTATGATTATTATGTATACTAGAAAGAGTATGGTAAATGAGAGAGAATCTTCCTAATCCTTTATATAGATGATATGCTGATAGCAGCAAGAAGCAATGTTGAAATCAACAAGCTGAAGTAATTATTGACTCAGAAGTTTGATATGAAGGATCTTGGTTCTACAAATAAGATCCTTGGTATGAAAATCACATGGGATCATGACAAGAAGGGGTTTTAGCTAACTCAAAGAACTTTTTATTCAAAAGCTCCTTGAGAGGTACAATATGAGTGATGCCAAGCCTGTATCAACTTCTCTTGCAGAGCATTTTAAACTCACAAAGAAGATGAGTCCGTTCACACATGAAAAAAGGGAATACATGAAAAATATTTCATATGCAAATGCTATTGGGAGTTTGATGTATGTCATGGTGAGTACACGTCCAAATTTAGCACATGCCTTAAGTGTGGTTTGCAAGTATATGTCTAATATCGGTAGGGAACATTGGCTTGCAGTGAAATGGATATTGAGATATCTGAAAGGTATAACTGAACATAGTTTGATGTTTGAAGGTGGAGATGCATGCGAGTTGGATCTCTACGGTTATGTCGATGTCGACTATGCTGGTGACCTTGATAGGAGAAGGTTAACTACAGGGTACATGATTGTATTAGCAGGTGGAGCAATCAATTAGAAACCTATGCTCCAAGGGATAGTTATGTTGTCAACTATAGAGGTGGAGTATATAGTGGCTACTGAAGCAACTAAGAAAACCTTATGGCTTGAAGGTTTGGTCAATAAATTTGATAAGGTTGATGAGAGCACCAATATTTTCTGCGACAGCCAAAGTGTCATTCACCTAGAAAAGAATCATGTCTTTTATGCTAAAACAAAGCATATAGATATTCGATATTATTGTATCAGAGATATGATAAAAGATGGAGAAATATCGATTGAGAAGATCGATACATCAGAGAATTCAGCGAACATGTTGACCAAGTCGATTACTCAGATTAAGTTTAGGCATTGCCTAAACTAGATTAACACTTGTAGAAGATGTTGATGCCTGTTGGGGCGGTGCCATGGTTGGGGATAAAACTTAGGTGGAGATTGTTGATTTAAGTTCTACCCCAACACGTAAAGGTTGGGTCGCTCGAGCGGGAACCAAATCCGCTGGAGAGAATTAAGCACCCAACTAGCGACTTTGGTTCTCGCTTGAGCGACCTGTGCATAGTTGCAAAGGATTTTTCTCGGGTTCAAGTCCCTCGAGCGACTTTGGTTATCGCTCGAGCGACCGGAGATATCAGTTACGTGCCGACTTTGGGATTTGATAAATTTATCATAGAATAGAAGTAGGATTTGTGCCTCTTATATAAAGGGAAAGGTTATGGACGAAAAGGAGGACTTTTGAGAGAGCTTGAAGAGAGTTTTCAAGAGAAAACTTTGGTGAATACCTAGGAAGGCAAGGTATTGAAGAATCGTTTGGGGATTGAAAATCTGATTGAAGTCGTTCTTGTGTTGGGATCGTTACTATATTCTGGCAGATCTCTTCTCTGGTTTTGAAGGACAACGTCCTTGGTTTAACAATGATTTTACTGTTGAAGATCATGATTGATCTTGTTTGACAGTGGACTAGAGAGAAGAGAGTGTGTGCATTGTAAACGTTCATAAATAGTACATATATGATCTGTGTCAAAATATGACTATATTTCGCATCCTAATATCTACACTTAGCCATCCGATGAAAGTAATCTGACGACTGTTGTGTAGTTTGTGGTTTCAAGTATTTTTGTCTGTTAGATCTTGCCAAAACATAAAAGAGCAGAATTAAGGACAATATGGGAGCATTTGAACCATAAAGCCAACGAAAATACTGAAATCCATGAAGAATCGATTGATCTCGTCATTATTGAAGAGAACTACAATATGTCACAGGTCTAAATCAATCAATTGAGTTATGAAATTAAATCGATTGAGTTTATGGCGCCCATTTTTGCCACTCAAATCTGAATTTAAATTCAATCGATTGACTTCCAAAAATCAATCGATTGAGTTTATGACAACTAAATTGCTGCTCAAATTCGAATTTAAATTTAATCGATTAATTTTCCAAAATCAATCGATTGACATTTGAGCGTGCCAATTTTAGATTTTAAATTCAATTGATTGAATTTTAGAATTCAATCGATTGACATGTAAAAGGAAAATTTTCCAACCGAACCCTATAAAAAGATAACTTGATTTAGGGCTGGCTATCCTTCACTTTGGTGGATCAACTTTTACTTTACAATTTTCCATTAGTTAGGTTTAGTTTCATTTTAGTTTTAGCTTTGATAATTAGCTTGTAATTAGGAACCAAGGCTTTATAAGGTGTTGTGATTTTAAATGTATTTTACTCGCAAGTGCACAAATGGGTTTGCAGATAGTGGATGCGGAGTACGAGATCGTTCCCACGAGGATTGGTTATAAAATTTAAAAGAGAAAATAGTAATTAATAAAGAAATTATCACAGATCTAGTACAATATTTAACTAGCTTAAAGATTCTGAGAGTTTGATGGATGAGATAAACACTAAACAATAAATTAGAATTTAAACAGATACTGAAAGATAAGGATTGGAATATTAAATCCTCCCATCGTAGGTTTATCATTCATGCAATACAAATATGTGAATGAAGATATGAGATCCTCAAAAGATGTCTATGTGCAAGCACTGGACCCGAACACACATGATAACTAAATTACAAATATGAGATTACGGAGATGTATGATTAACATCCCATGAGTGTATGATTAACACTCACACCTCAGACAATATTCAGAATTCAATCTCTAGGTAAATTTCATACTATCGATCTAAGATCAAGGAGATGTATGATTAACATCCCATGAGTGTATGATTAACTCTCATACCTCAGATGGTAATTGGAACTTACCGCTGGGGTAAAGTCTACACTACAAATCTAAGATCACAGAGATGTATGATTAACACCCCATGAGTGTATGATTAACACTCACACATCAGAAAATGATAGAACTTAACCGAGAAAAGGTAATAAATATATTAGAATCACTATTGCAGGTCTGAAATCATAGGGCATGATTAGCTTCTAGATCTCAAATTGCAATCGGATTATATCCATATCGATAATATCATTAGGGCCCTTAAAAGAATCTAACATCTCAACCACAAATTTTTATTAATGTAAGTGAATACCTCGGATGGGGTTCATCAGATCTCCATCCTTAATGGAACTAGCCACACATGATGAAATTAGACAGCATGATTAAAAAGTAAATTGACATAAATATTAAAATACCATGCAGAGCTTTAACAAAATCCACAGAAAGCTTTAATCCAAGTCTAGTACAATCCTTCTTCACAAGTGTATAAATGAAAACTAGTCTAAATCTTTAAGCCTAGGAAAATGAATAATTGAAAAACTCGAACCACCGGGTTTGAATGTCCTAGAAAACTCAAAACAAAAGTAAAAGTGCCACCCCCAGCAGATCCCCCGAATCCTCATATTTTTCTGTAAATATCTTTCTGGTTCGAAATTCGAATTTTGAAATTAGTCAATTGATCAACTTAAGTGGTCGATCAATCGACCAGATTAAAATTTGAATTTTAAATTTAAATCCTATTTGTTATGTCGACGCATCAACCTAAGTGGGTCGATTGATCGACATAACCAAATAATCTAAGGTCCAGTATGTTCTTTGCTTCACTACTCCAGTGCTTGTTGACTTTGCATTCTTTTATGCTCTTTAATGCATCTAGTGACCAATTTACCTGAAACTCATAAAACTTCATAAATTTCATCAGATAGCTTTCATCGGATGGTTAAATGTAGGTCTTTAGGGGTGAAATATCATCATATTTTACTACTCATCATAAGGTTTCAGATCTTTTCCTAAAAAATCTAAACAGTTGATAATTGAAGAACTTTATTGATGGTTTCGGATTTGTGCATTGTGCGTGGATCGGAAATGAGTGGCTAAAACTGCTCATTCAAGGACGAAGCGAACCCTAGATGAGTAGTTAATTTATTTTCATTTTAAATATTTCTTTTTACAAATATTGAATCGTACGACTTTAAGTTTGTGTTTATTGCGTTATTATCAAATACTCATTTACAGTGATCGATCATGGTTATCGGCTATAATAAAAGAGTTATTCCACCTAAATCGATCTTGTAGACCGATATAAAATATCGTACGATTGATAATCATTTTCGTGGTTGTATGTTTGTGATGCATTATGCCTATCGCATGATTCATGTCGTGATTGAATGTGTCATAGTATTAGAATAGTGTATGCCGAATCTAATAATTACATCCTTTTCAAATTGTTTTGCTTGTAGTAAAATGAGGGGTAATATTTGTTACAATTATTGAATCGTACGGCTTTAAGTTTGTGCATATTGTGTTATCATTGAATGCTCATTTATAGTGATTGATCTTGGTTATCGACTACAATAAAAGAGTTATTCCACCTAAATCGATCCTGTAGATCGATATGGGATGTCGTACGATTGATTTTTCTGTTGTGGTTATGTTCTTGTGATGCGTTATGCCTTTCGCATGATTCATAGTGTTAGGATAGTGCATGTCGATTATCATAGTCACATTTTTATCGAATCGTTTTGCTTGTAGTAAAATGAGGACAAATAATTTACTATTAAAATATTTGGGTCGTTGATAGAAAAATTACAAATTTAGGGTTAGCGGACTCCTTGATCATCTATTCATCATTGTTTGGTTATTCACTGTTTTCCCTGTATAAGTTTATTTAGATCTTTTTATTTGTGTTTATATAATTGTTAATTTTCATCGTAATAAAGATCTCACCTTTGGTACTTCGTTAGGTTTTTTTTACACTTTTAAAATTTAATTAAAATTTTGCGCTTCCCTTTGGTTCGACACCCTTGTACTTGCCCTCGTTCATCGAACTTGTGCACTTGCAAGGATACTATTTTAAAACGATCAATATACTCCCGTGGATGTAGCCCTAGATTGGGTGAACCACGCAAATCTTGTGTTGTATGTGATTGTTCTCTTGCATCTACTTATTTTTCTACATTCATCGCGATCGGGAGTTCGTTAGTGCGGGTTGAATTCCTAACATATTATTCTGTCTAGAGATCTTAGGCAAGGTTGTCCTCTCTCTCCTTACTTGTTTATCATTTGTGTGGAAGTATTCTCAAATCTAATTCATCGGTTGGTTTCAAATAAAAATCTAACACCTCTTTTTTTGCAGACGACAACATGTTATACATGAAAGCAAAAGCATCTGAATGTACGGAGGTCCTTAATATCCTTTAGACTTATGAGAATGCATTGCGGCAGGTGATTAACTTTGAGAAATTTGTTATTAGCTTCAACAAGAATGTTCAAAGAAAAAGCCGATCAGGAGATGAAGATGGAGATCAGACTCTAAATCAAAGAAAAAGTTTATCAGGAGAAGTATTTGGGGCTTCCGATTATTGTGGGTAGAGTAAAGGAGGCGGTATTTAAAAATGTGAAAGACAGAATATGGCGGAAAACTCAAGGTTGGAAGGAGAAACTACTGTCTGAAGATGGTAAAGAAATCCTTGTTAAAGCAGTGGCTCAAGTGGGGCCCACATACATGATGAGTTGTTTCAGGCTTCCGAATAATCTGCTACGAGAGATATCATCCATCATTTCTAATTTCTGGTGGGGAAGAATAGTGGGATTCATTGGATGGCTTGGAAGAAGCTATGTAACTCAAAATCAAGGGTGGTATTGGTTTTAAGGACCTCTCAGCTTTTAACATGGCTATGCTCGCGAAACATGGTTGGCAAATCATCAATCAACCGAGCTCGCTGGTCGAACCGTTCTTCAAAGTCAAATATTTTCCGCAATCCTCTTTTATGGAAATAAAATGTTCTCATAATGAATCATATACCTGGTCCAGTATCCTCCAAGTCAGTCCCATTTTGAAGATCGACATGATCTGGAGGGTAGGTGATGGTAATTCTCTTAACAATTGAGAGAGTAACTGCATCCGTACATGAGCGCCTACGTTTCGAGTTCCACGTGACCGTAATGAAATATCACCACAGCTAAGACCTAAGGGTCAAACCTCATATCATAACTCTATCATAGTAAAACTCGGGGGTGATAGGGTCACCGCATATACCACCGTATATGAGACACTGAATTCGCACTCACCCTACTCGTCAGATGTCCTATACCACTATGAATTGTAAAGCATGTGAATACGATGTATTTCTTACTTCGATACCATCTCAATAAATCACCACGCCAAAGCGTAGACATGATCACATACACTCGCGTATAATGACCTAATATATTCATAACTCATATAACATATCAAGATTGAAGCATAGAACTATCTTACTTAAAAAATAGATTTACATTCAGATTTCATTATGAGTATATATATTGTTGTGATTTTAAATGTATTTTAAACTCACAAGCGCACGAATCAGATTATAGTTATAAGAAAATAACAATTAATCATAAGAACTACCACAGATCTAGCACAATATTCAAACTAGTTTATGCTTCTGAGCAGAATGACGGACAAAATAAGGACTAAGCTATAAAATTAAATTAACTGAGATATGAAAGAGAGGATCGGGATACTAACTCTTCCCATCTTTAATTTATCATTTACAAAATACAGATCTAACGGTTGAGATACAATATCATCACAAGATGCAAGACATATAAATATTGAACTCAATCAAATATTTACGGAAATTAAATCATTAAATCCATAAAATCATATCTAAATTATGCTCTTCCTACTGTCGCAAAGGAAATGAAGTAAAACATTCACCGTAAAAGGGACTTCTAATGGAGATAAATTAATGTAGCAAAAATGGGCAAAATATCTACCGTAAAAGAGAGACTCCTAATAACGATGAATTAATGTCGCAAATATTATCAATAAAGAACCCGAAGTAGATTCTCTATTGCAGATCCGAGATCATGGGAGTGGGACTAGCACCCCTATCTTAGATGGCAATCAAAAATTTACTAATTCGACAAGAGTAATTAGGCATTGATGATCAAGGTATCTTTGATGAAATAATATCACAACTAGAGATATATATTATTATAAATGAAAATTTCAGATGGGATTCATTAGATCCTCATCCTCAAAAAGATTTAACTATGCATAATAGAAATGAAAGACATAATTGAAAGACAAAATAAAAATAACATTAAATTATTGTAAGAGAAGCTTTAACAATTTCAAGGTAAATTTTGATCCAAGTAAATTTCTTCTTAAAGTTGTAAAGTGAAACTAAGCTAGAATCTAAACCTAAAAAATGGGAAAAAACAATGTTTGGAAAATAAAATGCTCCCCAAAGGGAGAGGCCCCTAGAACTAATTCCCAAGTTTACTTAAATATGGTCTCAGTTCTAGATTTGAAATTCAAAACTAAAATTTGAATTTTAAATTTCATGGACCATCAACTCCTTTGCTCTAATGTTCCTGTGTTTGTTGTTCTTATGCTCTTTTATGCTTCCAAATGCATATAATGAGTAAATCTTCCTGAAACAATTAGAGCTTCACAAATATGTCAGATTACTCTCATCGGATGGCTAAATGTAGGCTTAAAGGGGTAAAATATGATCATATTTCATCACTCATCATATATATATATATATATATATATATATATATATATATATATATATATATATATATATATATATACATAACACACCAATACAAATATAAAATATGGTAGTTACAAATATAGAATAGGGTAATTATTATTCGTGTGTGATTTCGAGAACAGGAAGGTCAGATTTCAATTTCACGAGGGCATCGAATTTTTAACTCTTCGTGTTATCAAAGAGGTCGCATTAGAGTGATAAAATTGATATATATATATATATATATATAGAAAGATATTATAATTTAAAGCGAGATAAATCATGGCCATCGATCGAAACCTATAAGTGATTAACATGCATTAAAGTTTTTGTCGTGATAAAGTGAAATTATGAGGTAAAAGTTGATGTCTGCTCGGACGAGAATCGAAAATAGAGTGAAATTATTTGGTTTGTTCGGACGCAAATCGATCGATCGAAAATTAAACATAAATAAGTAATCAGTTATGTCCAAAATCGATCAATTAGACATAAGGAATCGATCAATCGAAAATATAATGCAAAGAAGGTAATTGGTTCGGTTCAGAATCGATCGATCGGTCTAGGAATCGATCAATCGAAAGTGAAAAAAGTATATATATATATATATATATATAATGGTCTCAGTCCAGAATTGATCTATCAAAAATGATGAGTGATCGATCAAAAATTAAAATAAAATAAGAAACAGTCGATTCGGTCCAGAGTTGATCGATCGATTATATAAGGTAATATGTAATTTATGTTTCTATTCAAAATCGATCAATCGAAAATGAAAATTGATCGATCAACTAAGTAATGAAAACCTACCCTTTTTGTTCAACCCTAAATCAATCGATCGGTTTCGAAATTCTTGCAATTTTCTAGGGTCACAAAAATAACATTTAAAAAGAAAAAAAGAATAAAAGGACAATCAAATTAACACCCTAATTAGGGTTAGCCATTTCACTCTCTTTAATACTGATTTTTATATAAAAAGAAATCTACAAGTTCCTTTTATTTAGCCCGTTGATATGCGATCGAGCGTACCCTACGCGACGGAATCTAAAAAAAATAAGATGGATTGATGGGTACCCACCTTTTGAAGCATGATCGGTAAATCCACGACGATTAGAGTTGAATAGATAGACGTCCAACGCGATAGCTCGTCTAAGATTTCTCCTTCTTCTTCCTAGTAATGGTAGAAATAAATCGTGATGCTTCTTGTGGAAGAACATGTGAAAGTTTTTAGGGAAGATATTATGGAGTTTTAGAAAGGGATGAGTTGAGAAGTTGTGGCGGCTAAGGTTTCTTAAGAGAATAAGAGACGGCTAGGGTTTTTCAAAAGATTAGAATAAGAAAAGAGAGAGTTACGTAACTTAAATAGAGTTTTCTAAAATAGGGTAGATTCCAGTGTGGAGTGCTAACATTGTGCATAGTGCAAAACACGTCTAACACCATTAAATGATGTTTAAGAAAATCCGAGTTTTTACACTATTACATCTGGCGATGGAAACTCTACGCTCTCTATGATCCTCAATGACATCTCTATGGATCTAAAACAGTTTCAAGAGTACTCTGTTAACTATGTAAATCGTCATGCAAACACGACTGTAGATGCCTTAGCCAAGATTGGCTTGATACAAGGCTGTGATGAAGTCTAGGGGGAATGTGTTCCTCCTCAACTCTTTGATGTTTTGTCAATAAGCTAGTAATAGAATGCTTCCTTTTCTCAAAAAAAAAAAAGAAATATATAAGTTTTAGTTTGTACGAATTCATGAGAACTTGCGATGAATTTTTAAACTTGAAGAGTGATTAATTCTTCAATTCCTCGAGTGTAGGGTTTGGTGTGAGAACAATATTTTCGCTGGTGAAATTTCGGTGATTTTCTATATCTTCTTCCTTATTTCTTTATTTTATTTTATCCCGGAGAATCGAAACCCTAATCCTATCATGCGGGATTTATGCTACTTTAAGGCAAGTCGCCCTAAATCATTTATGGTATTTCTTAGAAATCAACAGTTATAGTGGAAGGTTACAGTTTAGCGCTGCATCAGAAACCATAAAGTCATAATCAAATACAAGTTAAGTTGAACTTCCCCTACCTCAGATCAGGTCATTTTAAGCAAATCCAAAGCTTTTTAAAGTGTCTTGGTCTTAACCTAGACCATACGTATAGTGTACTAAGTGTCAAAACAGTAATTGGTACACTTCCCAGCAGTGTTTTTCTCAAAACACTAATACAAGCAAAACAGAGAAATTCGATCGATCAATCTCCCTATTTGATCGATCAAATTTACTATTTGATTGATCAATCACTTCATTTGATCGATCAGATCCCTTTTCCTTTAAAAACAAGAATAGAGGAATCTGATCGATCAACTCCCTCTTTGATCGATCGGATTCATAGTTTGATCGATCAATTCTCATGATTGATCGATCGGAACCCAAAATTTTTCTTATACAGAATAGAGGAATTTGATCGATCAACTTGATTGATCAATCTCCCTATTTGATCGATCAAATTTACTATTTGATTGATCAATCACTTCATTTAATCGATCAGATCCCTTTTTCTTTAAAAACAAGAATAGAGGAATCTGATCGATCAACTCCCTCTTTGATCAATCGAATTCATAGTTTGATCAATCAATTCACATGATTGATCGATCGGAACCCAAAATTTATCCTATACAGAATAGAGGAATTTGATCGATCAACTTGCTCGCTTAATCGATCGGATTCTTAATTTGATCAATCAATTCTCATAATTGATCGATCGGATTTCAAAGTCACAATTTTAGAAAAATAGACCTCATGTTCTATATAGGCATATATAAGATTCGATCGATCAAATCCCTATTTTGATCGATCAATCTTTCATTTTGATTGATCAATTTCTCAATTGATCGATCAGTTATCACTTGATCGATCACTTATAGTTTGATTGATCAGTCTCAAACTTGTTCAATCAAATCTCAGATTTGATCGATCGAATTGATCGGGCATGGACTTCCATAAAATAGCCCTCCTGTTCTATATGGAACTCATGTAATTCGATCGATCAAATCTTAAATTTGATCAATCGGATTATAATTTGATCAATCAAATACTCAATTTGATCGATCAGAAATGACAGTTTTTGTCATGTATGAGTTTCGTTATTTTTTAACCTATTTTCATACATAACTCTAATGATTCTCAATGAATCGTACACACAAGCATCTACCTATTTATTAGGTCTAAAATACTATAAAACATAGTAACTCACCTCTTTAATGTTGACTCCTTGATCCAAGTCAATCCCTCGACTCAGGACGGTTCTTCGGATATGAAATTGGAGAGTAGGTCGTTGTTGATGATCCTTGGAGTGAGAAGTGTGACTTCATGCTAACTCACAGAGGCACACACACCTCTAGATCAAACACGACGTATACACACTCTCCTTCACACACCTGGTCTAGAGTCTATAGCTTCTTCGAGCTTTATTTTCACAACGGAGTTCTTCTAGAACCCAAGCTAACCAACGTGATATGACGAAATACCTAAACCCAATCTCTTAGCACCAAATCACCCAGAAAAATAAGGAAGGAGTAGAGAAAGAATTCTAACTCTCTTCCTTCCCTTATAAGCTATCACAGAGAAATATCTTTGATATTTCTATTTCCAATTTTTTTTTCGCTCCGATGTTGAGCACATACACACACTCAGTGTATAGCATTCTACCAAATAGCTGGTCAAAACTTAAATTTTTTATAACACGTGACTTATGGCTTCAGGTGCATACAGGTTAACAATATTGCTATTAATATTCTTGTTATTAAATTTTAAATTTGTCTCGATTTCGATGCCAGGCACGCATACCAAAGCAGTCAGAAATTTTTAGAATTTTAGGGTCGTTACAAGTTACCTTCACAGGATTTCAAAAGACCTGATTGAGTCATCCGATCTGGAAGTTTCCCTCATACGGAATGGGACGTATAGAATTGTTTCCATGTGAAAAGATACGATTATCGGAGGCCTGTGACTCTTACTGCATTATGGCTCTCTCTCTCTTATGCATCAGATGTATTATGAAAATGGTATGTATTTTGAACTACGGTTGGCTTGATCCTGATTTGGGTATGTAGGCAGCCAAAATAGCACAGTCAAATGTTTATGAATTCAACATATGTTTTATGGACAAATTTTATATATTACATGAGTATTGAATCATTTTGTTAGTAACATTTTTTGAAAATTATTGTCAGATGTGATAGACACTATAAGTTCTCCATAACCAAGTAAAATAATACAACTTACATTTGAAACACAATAAGCTTAAGGTTAAATGCATGCATTGAGATATGATGGTTGAAAACTCATGTTAAGTCTAAACTTGATCTATGGAGTACACCAAATACCCCTACTGTGCACCGTGGAAAATTTGCTCACCCTCCAACTTTATGTCGACAGATTCTACCAATCAAGATCAGGAGGGCTGCGAGGAAGATTTCATAGAAGAGGGTACCATTGAGGAGAATCCCGAAGATCATTCCCCAACTGTCTGATTTATTTGAGATTACTCTTATTGGATTTGAGAGTTAGGCCGTTATCTAGTTTTACTTCTAGTGAGTATCTTGAGAGACTTAGTAAATCATGACTTTACTTTATTCTGCGACCATTTTTAATTGCATTTAATAGTGAAGTTGGATCGCTTATTATTATGACATATAGTTGTCATGAGCAACTTAGCTATCAATACATACTGTTGGGATACTAGAGTTGTTTAGCATTTATGCTTTTGATACATTTAAAAAAAAAAAATTGGCCACCTTTTTCATGTATCGTTATAATAAATGTTGCATTACGATCATGATACAGAAGTGACGACTTGAGATCCCTAGCTATGCTCTAAAGGGGATTTTGGGTCATTACATGGCAGGTATGTCAATAAAACAAGATTAATAAAAATCAATTATAAGATGATGAATTATCAATTATGGTGATAATTACTGGGTCAAGCACATAGACATGACCCTGTCGGGCATGATACATCCGGCCCGATCTTCGGGTTGGGTTGTGTCGGGTTGGGCCGACACAACCTGGCCCAATATTTTATATGTGGAAAGTGTAAACATAAAAAAAAATTATCGGGGTTTCAGGTAAATTTTTTGGGTCAAAATCAGGTCAGGTCGGACAGACCCATTGACAGCCCCTTAGACAGTCTATAGACATCTCTGGGTAATGGAAATGCAAAAAATAAAATAAATTGAAATGAATGTAATAAGTGCGTGATGAAGTTGGTATAAAAAAAAAAAAAACGAGTGATGAAGTTAGCTGTAAGAACAAATTAAAATTAACTAGGAACAAATCCTTGACCTAATATACCAGAAAATAATATTGCAACCTCTTATCCAGGTATGGAACAGACCGGTTTTCTGCTTCCCCAATGTGAAGAGACTTTCTATGTAAAAAGTGAATCTAAATACGCTGTTTTGATCAATTTCAACTCTAGTAAAACACTTGGTTTCCATATCATAGTAATCCATCCTAGCACCCAAAGTTTCCATCAAAATTTTACCCTTTTCAATGCCCCTAGGAAAGTGGTTAACAGAATAGCCATTGTAAGTATACATATATGCATCAAAATTATCAAAGTGAATTTTGTACTCTTTAACCCACACTTGATTCTTGTAATCTCTTAACATCCATATGTTCATTAATACCGATTCAAGTACATGTTCTACAATGCCAAGCAATCCTTTCACCAATGGAAGGCGCCATTTATGAAAGGCGGATAGAAGGATGAGAGGGTGGTTGGACAATCTTGTGGACAAAAGTCTTGTCAATCTCTACATATTCTTGGAGTTTGTTAAACATGTGCAGGTGCAAATTTGATTGGATTGTATTAAATCTATTTCATCTACTTTGGATAATTAGTGTATGCAATAATGCATTTTTTATAAACATATGGAAAAAATTATGTAAAACTAAAAATAATGCCTGTTAAATTGTGTAAGCTAGCCCAATGGTTCTTTGCAAAATCCTCTTGGAGTCTTGGACTTCTTCAGATTCTGAACAGCTCTTTCATTTCATCAGGAAAGTTCATTTGGGAGTATAAAATCATGAGCTGATATTAATTATGCCACATCTCATCAAGAAGTCATTTATCTTCGGCGTATTTGAAAGAAGTATTCATCTGTCATCTATAATTTCAGGTTTGGAATGAAATTACACCCATCTGTCATCTGAAATGTGATACACGCTAAAAATTTCAGGTTTGGAATGATTTTATAATGGGCATTTTTGGACTGAAGTGCCTAATAGTGCTACAGGTTTAAAATTAAAAAGCTAAAAGTACTACAACTCATATCTAACTTATATCTTGGGATGATTTAATAATTGATTCGGTTTAAAAAGCTACAGCCCATATCTGGGAAATTTGGGGTAGTTTTTCCATTTATTTTTTTAAAATATTCTTTACCGGCGTGTATTAATGACTATGTCTAGATCCATAAAGCTGGACATCCTTCTAGCATAGACTAGATTGTGTTATTGCATTTTAGGGCCTTTTTCTGACAACGTTAAATTTGATGCTCAAATGAGCAACTTTGGGTAAAAGTGACTGCACCGTTCTCAGAGTCCATATTATTGTTTCTTCGATCCATTCAGCAATAGGATTCAAAGACAATTTTCTCTACAAAATCAGGCAATAAAAGCCAAGAACTGCAGCTCTTTAATTTCTTTGAAAATTAGTGACTCTGAAATTTATGCCACTTGAGTCTCAGTTTTATGGGGAAGAATGAGATGCCTATATTATTCCTATGTGCGTCATTAATCAAGAAGTTAGATCTGCCGTATGCATTTCTTGATCTGCAGTATGCATTTCTTGTCATCTTTCTTCATTATTTTATTTCTTAAAAGTTAACTATGGTGTGGTGTAATTATGGTGTGGTGCTTTGAATACTAAAGTTGGTGGTAACCCTTTACGTGCGGCTTTGGCATACTTGTTGATTGGCTGTTTCATCGATTGGCAGGCTTTTTTATTATAATTTTTTTACAAGTTTTATTTTTATGGGCCATATCTCAAACATATCACTTACTAGATTGATCAAAGCCTTTGGATCAATTGTAATTCTTTTAGGCATTGCATAAAGCTGTAGAGAAAGGTTCAAAAAAATATCAATTGAACAAACAACAAAGTGGCTCAACAATTTGGCAGTCTTAGTCATTGAGCACATGCACTAGTATTGAGTAGAGATTTAGCAGCACTACCAACTTTGAAATTGCTAAGCTCCACTGTAATCCCTCCTTTTCAAATTAGGAAGTGCACCAATGTATTTCTTTGCTGAACTGCTGCAGGTAAGGAATGCGATCGAAGATAGAGGATTAGAAATTGTTGCTCAACACTGCAAGAAACTACAAAGGCTAAGAGTTGAGCGGGGGAAGATGAACAAGGCTGGGAGGACGAGCAAGGGATGGTTTTACAGAGAGGACTATCTGCTTTGGCCCAAGGTTGTCCAGAACTTGCATACCTGGCTGTCCATGTATCTGATATTACTAACTCTGCTTTCGAATCTTTTGGAACCTTCAGTGAGAACCTTTGCAATTTTCGCTTGGTTTTGCTTGATTTAGAAGTTAATGACTATTGTTCATTGTCATTATGAAGTCCTGTCACTACAACAATCTCTCCCTCTGCATCTGTTCTAATCCACTCAGTGTCATCGTCACAATTATCATTTACATCTCCTCTATCATTTAAATTTTGGTCACTCATTAATAGTTCACGATTTTCTATTCTCAACTCATAGGTCCCTTTAGGCTTGACTTTAAAAACAACCTTCCAATTTGGGTAAATAGGATCATCTACGTAGAAAACTTCTTTGACTTGGGAAGCCAACACATATGGTTCGTCAGAAAATGTCAATCGTGTGAAATTCACAAGTGTGTTCCCCAAATGATCTTGTTTTATTCCCCTCCCTTCTACGCGAACATCTACCCATTCACATTTGAACATTGTAACATTCAATTAATCAGAATATGTTAGCCGAATTATGTCGATCAACCAGCCAAAATATTCCACATTGCCAATAATCGGATTAATATCCCTTTCACTTGAAAAGCTAATAGTCGTTGTCGATAGATAGACTCCACTATTTTGCGCTTTAGTCTTTGATTCTTTTGCAACTGTTCTAAAATTGTATCCATTAATAGGATAACATTTTAGCCTTTCGAAAATATGATGAGGTCCCTCGGCTAACAGCTGAAGCTCTTTTAGCAAGGTAAATCAAATTTTCGTTTCATCTCGTATCTATTAAGAATATAAGAGAAAGTATTAATCATGAAAAAAAATGAGCTATATTGATGATGGATTTAAAAATATAGTTGCATATACGATCCTTAATGCAATAAATGAAATGCCTTTCGTGTTCTTTCTCTATATCATGTGGGCGTAGGTGTTTTCGATGGAATTTGTATCGAATTACTCTTTTATGATCCCTACATAAAAGGATTCATATATTAAAACAATTGAATAAATCGACTCTCTAAATATAATAAAAAATTTTGTTAACGCTTTATACTCTATATATCTTGTGACGTTAACATTATTGTAGAGGACATAACGATGAACTTGTGTCCATTCCAAATCGGTAAGATTGGACACTTTGGCGCTTCCCATTGATGTTTCCTCATCACTTCTTTTGGGTCGGTTTAGTCTTGACTCAACATCGTGCAAGTATCGAGGGCAAAATGTGAGACATTCATCCGCCAAATAGGCTTCTGCAATGGACCCCTCAGGTTGAGCCCTTTTGCTCTCATACGACTTTACAGTGAACAAGTACCTGATTTTGATAACTTAAGTTTTGTGTTACTAAAACACATCAATATTCTCTCATGTTTAATTGAAAAGTGGCAAGGCATCAATACAAACCTCTTAATGGGATACATCCACCGATAGTGCACAGGTCCACCAAGTAATGCATCAGATGCCAAGTGTATCGACATGTGCACCATGATGTCAAAAAAAGCAGGTGGGAAGATCCGCTGCAAATGGCAAAGTGTCAGTGCTATGTTCTTCTCAAGGTGGATCAAATCGTCAGTTCGACAAACTCTCAAACATAATTCGAGAAAGAATGCGCTCAAGTCTATTAGAGTTTTCACCACATACTTTGGTAAGATATGTTGAATACACATAGGCAAAAAATATTGTAATATAGTGTGTGAGTCATAGCTTTTTAATCCAGTTATCTTTCATTCTTTGACATTAGCACGGCTTGAGATATTAGACGAGAAACCATCCAGAATCTTCATATTCTTAAAGACTTTGCAAAACTGTTCTTCATATCTATCCAAATTGTAAATTGACGCTGGTAATTTGTATTTGTTTGAATCTATTTGTTGTGGATGTAACTCTTTCCTCAATCCCATCTTAGCCAAGTTTTTTCTCGCATTTATCCCATCCTTACCTTTTCCATCAATGTCCAAAAGAGTGAAGAGCACATTATCACAAATATTTTTTTTAATATCCATCACATCTAGATTGTGTCTTAAGAGATTGTGCTCCCAATAAGGCAACTCAAAGAATATGCTCTTCTTTCTCCAATTATGCTCTTCTCCAAGAATAAGCTTATGCTCAAATTTATTTACCTCATTCAAGACTTCTGTTTCGGACATCGGTTTTGGATCAACTTCATTCTTGGGTTTCCAGTTGAATGTCTTTGTTTGACTTCAAAATTTATGATCCATCGGTAGGAATCGACGATGACCCATATAACATTCTTTCTTTCCGTATCTCAACCTTTGACTACACGTGTTTTTATGGCATGGACAATCTTTCTTTCCATTAGTACTCCAGCCAGACAACATGGCATAGCTAGGAAAATCGTTGATTGTCTAAAGCAATGCAGCACGGAGAACGAACATCTCTTTCTTCAAAGCATCATATGTCTCCACCCCATCTAACTATAAATCCTTCAACTCATCAATCAATGACCTCAAATGGACGTCAATATTATTTCTAGGACTTTTTAAATGAGGTATTATAGTTAATAAGATAATGCTTGGTTGTTTCATACACAATCATGGTGGTAAGTTGTATGAAAACAATACCACGAGCCATGCGCTATGAGTGATACTCATGATTCTGAAAGGGTTGAATCCATCACTTGCTAACCCAAGTCTAATATTCTGAGGATATTCTTTAAAAGTAGGATAAAGTTGGTCTAAATGCTTTCAAGCATGAGAATCTATCGAATGCCTTAAAACACCATCTTTAACACGCTCTATGTCATGCCATATCATATTAGTAGCAATTCTAGATGATATGTACAATCTCTGAAGAGGTGATTTTAACGGGAAATAGCGTAAAATTTTTGCTGGAATCTTCTTTTTGGTATCATCGAGAGTGTAGTTCTCATGCATCTTCCAACGTGAAGTCCTACAAATGTCGCATTTCTGTTTGTCAATCGATTCTTTATAGTACAACATACAATTATTCGGACAAGCATCGATTTTATTGTAACTTAGTCTCAAGTTTGTAACTATCGTTTTGCTTTTTGTAAAATTATTTGAAATTTTTGATCCTTCAGGGAGCACCTCTCTTAACAAGTCAAGTAAAATTGAGAAAGATTTGTTGCTCCATCTACAAAGGCACTTGATATGCCATAGTCTTACGATAAAAAATAATTTTTTATGTTTACACCCCGTGTAGAGGGCCAACTTTGCATCATGGGCCAATTTAAAGAATCTAGCTACATTGTCATCCAACGTACTCTCTGTGCCTTGTCTCGGACTATCATGAATTTATTCTTTACTCGAAACCACACAAATCATGTAACATGCCCCTCATATCATCAGTTGGATCATCATCTTCTTCAACTACATCAGCCAATGTTTCATCTCGTGTAAAACTCGATGACGTGTCATTTTTCCCATTGAAAAATCACATAGTGTAGCTCTTCCCAATTTCGTGCCATATGATACGATCATATGTTGTCTTCACGTCTTGATAGTAGACGTTGCAACATTTGATGCAAGGGCATTTTAACCTTCCATCATAAACTGCTCCATGAGAGTCAGCAAATTTAATAAATTCTCTTGCCCCATCGTAGTATGCTTCAGTATTTCTATTATAGCAACACATTTCAAAAAGTCACTACTTTCACCACTTCATCAAAATACTAACCATTTAGGAATATTAATTAGTAGTAATAAAAAATGCTTATCGAGGCTTTTGCATCTAGCATTTATCCATAATGTCTATACAAGAAGTTTTAAAAATAGAGATTGCTTATTTGAGCTGAGCTCGTGAGACTAGTATGAGAAAGTGAGAGAGAGTGAGAAAGACTAGTGATACTAATACGATCAAATACTATGATTTAATTTTATCAATCACAAGGAGGATCAACAAAATAAGTAATAGACATACCTATGATATAAGTATGAGAAGCAGCTGCCAGAAAAATTTAATTTCAGTTACATACAAGTGCAAAAGAAGAGAAAAATGCAATGAATCTCATGTTAACAAACATATAAGTGCACAATAGCAATAGACATACCTATGATATAACTCTTGCAATACCAGCTATCAATAGTAAATTAGCAAATTGATCTTTGCTGAAGGGAAAACATGCATGTTAATAATGCTGCATTAAGAAGAAATAATTAAAACAATAGCAATAGACATACCTATGATATACTAACAAGATCAAAATCTCACTAAAAGCTCCATTTTGTCTAAACAAGAGAGGGTAGATTTTGTCTTTCAGTAAGGTACCAAGTTTGGTGACCTTTCAAACAATATTACAATCCATAAAGAGGTGTAAAGCAAAATTCGTCTTCTTCCTTCAATTTTCACAAAGTATCTTAAAGCTGAGTGTTTCATGAAACCCTCCGCCATAATCAACAGAAAACATGCCTGTGTGCCGTTGGGGACCTAGAACTACCCAGAATTTTCATCCAGCAACCCCATGATGTCCATCATTAACGATCAAAAAAGCAAGATATGTACATATCTTTTTAAAAAAAACCCTAAAACAGAAAACCCTCGTCTCTATTCATCAAATAACCTAATCACAGAAAGGTGCCAGCTGATATGGGGCACACAACCAACACATCCAGCCTGTCCACAGCCGGCAAGCACATCAGAAATGACAGGTGACATCACCATAGAAGAGAGGGAGGCTCTTTATTTGATGCCACTTGTCTGAGTTGCAAGCTTTAATGGGCGGCTTCGCTGAACGGGTTGGTTGAATTATTGGTGGTATAATAATTTCAAAGGTGATGGACCATTGGGGTTTTTGAGAATGACTTGTCTATTACAAGGGCATGCCTTATAAGTAAAAAAAAATAAGAAGCTAGTAATCTCTGCTAAACCATTATGATCATTTTTATGAACAACCAAACAGTTGACTGTTGCTTTTTTCCCCATAACTTGGCATAATGAGAGTAATATCACCAATTTAATTTGAAGTGAATGTGGTAATGGTGTGTAGAAAACTATTTGAAAACATACATAATCATAGAAGATAAAATATGTGCAAAAATAGTTTTGAATAAAAAGTCAAAAATATATTTATTTACTTAAATATGGATGAAATTGAAGTTATATCATAGAAGATAAAACCACCTTATCTTTCTATTTTGACAAATATACAAGAAAATTAATAACGGATGAACAATGCGGTAACTCTGGTGTTATTTCAATAGATTAACATGCAAATATGTACTTAAGAGGTCACTACGATTGAACTAGTGGAAGGGGAACAGGTAACCCCGCTAGCAATGATTATGGCATCTGGGAAGCTACATAACCCAAACAAGTCAACTTCGGTGAGGCCCATAAATCACATATTTGCAGCTTTAAATATGAGTGTCCAGGATGTACATCATGCCATATACAATTCATGCTTTTATAATATGGATGGAGAAACCTCTTCTCCTATTGAAGGTGCGAACAAGCATTTTGTTATGCAAGCTGGTACACAAACCCAAAGCATAAGGTTGTATTCGGGCCATAGTTCAAAATCTTGATTCACTGGTGGGTATCGGTCACACCTATGAGACGGTCAATTTTTGATTCCATATGGCACATATCCCAAAAATGTAGCCCTGAAGTCATGTTTGAATGTGATGTGCGCCATGTGATTATAGGGGCACTTTTTGAGGATATGTACCATGTGTAATCAATGGTTTTCAACGTAGGTGCCCGGCAAGATTCGGTGGGTTCATTTAAAGCTACCATATTCTAAAACCTTTTGTTCCTTTATTTATTTATTTTAATGTAGATGGTGAAATAAAAATGAAAACCGTCTAAGTTAAATGAATAAGATCTTGTGGTAGCATTGTGAAAAGGAAAGTATGTCATTAGGTGGGAAAGAGTTGGCTACCATAAAATTAGAGAAGAAAATATATATTATTTATTGCAAAAAAGTTGAAAGGAGTTAAAAAGTTGAAAATATATATTAAGAACAAATAGGGCTACAAAAGCTGGGTATTGGAAACCAGCAGGAAAAGATAAGGAGAATTATAGAGCGAAAACACTTGTTGCAATGAAGAAGACCCTTTAATTTAGGCACATATCATTTAATAGACTTCCTCCTAACATTTTCCAAAATTAAAAAAAAAAAAGGACAAGTCTTATATCTAAATTCAAAATACTCCTCCTTCAAAGTTCAAATCTCATACGGAAATCGAGAGGATCTCCAACTAGATCTACGAGAAGCTTCGAGCGAGTAGATCCGACAGCGATGTGCAAATAAATCTGAAAAAAAATGGATATCAAAAAGTGGAGTACATAAGTAACAAATCAAGAAGAAATCCGTGAATAAATAAGAGGAAAAAAGGAGTAAAAATCTGCATACCTAACAAATCACGAAGAAATCCATGAATGAATCTGATTCTTCAGGTGCGAGTGACTCTGATTCTTCAAATGGCGACGAAGCTAGCTAGGGTTTCCTACTCTTGGTGGAGAAGTGGAAAGGAGAGAGGGATTTAGGGTTTGAACGAAAGGGATTTAGGGTTTGAGCGAGAGGGAATGAGGTGGGTTCGGGAGAAGGGTTTGAGTTTGGGAGAAGGGAGCTCGTGCGAAGAGTTCGGAAGAAGGGCTTGAGTTTGGGAGAAGCCAACTCGTTCGAAGAGTTTGGAATAAGGGAGCTCGTGCGAAGTGAGAAATGGGAAAAAAATTGACTTATATAGACTTCCTATACGCCGACGGCTTGTATATTATATGTTGTCGGTGTATATGCCGACGGCTTCCTATACCAGTCGTCGACGTAGGTGTAATGACCCTAAAATTTCGAACAAGAACCTGACTATTTCGATATGCATGCCCGACACAGAAATCGAGACAGATCTAAAATTTTAAATATAATATTATTGGAAATAATATTAATCCACGTGTAGGTGAAGTCATGTGTGACTTCTCGCTTAAGTCCGAGTCTTGTAGGACGTTGATACGACGTGTTACGCCGTAGCGACCGTGTTCGTGCTCTACACCAAAGTTTAAATTTAGAGGAAACTGAAATATCAGAGATATTTCAGGTCATTAGCTTATAAGAGAAGGAAAAGGGGATCTGGGATGTTCATCTTCCACCTCCTCTTTCTTCTTGTTTCTGTATCTGGTAAACCCTAAGCTAGGAGAAGAAGGTTTAGTTGGTTCTTCAAAGAAATGTGTGTGAGAGAACATAGATTAGCGATCACTTGATTTGAGAATGAGAAATCGACGTTAGTACATCGTGTCGGATCAGCAAGAAGGTGTGTTGTCGCTACATTTCTAAGCGGAGCTGTAAATTGCCATTCCCGAGTCAGGGGGGTGACGAATCCCGAATCCGAATCCTTCTCGGATTTCATTTGCCGAGACCCCGAAAGGGCCCAAATAGAGGTGAGTCTTTGCATTTAAGAAGGGCAAGATTAAAGCCTCTTATACTGTGTTTATGTGTGTATAGATGGTTGATAGAAACCATTAATGAAAAATGGGTTAAAATAGATAAAATAGGTGACCACCATTAATGACGGAGATTTATCATTATTGATCGATCAATACTAGATTGATCGATCAATGAGAGGCATTGATCGATCAATAGAGGCTATTGAACGATCAATTCATATAAGTCTTACAAGGGAACAGTGGAGGCATTTGTTTGGAAGTTCTGTGCCCGAGGGGCATTGATCGATCACAGAAAGATTGATCGATCAATGGCAAAGATTGATCGATCAATAAGGGTATTGATCGATCACTGGCATGAATTGATCGATCAATAAGGGCATTGATCTATCAATCTGTATAATGTGAGAATGAGAATAGGAAGAGGGAAATTTGAAAATTTAGATTGGTGATCAATCAATGAGGTCATTAATCGATCAAGGAGGAGGATTGATCAATCAATCAAAGTGTTGATCGATCAATCACCCCTGTTTTCTGCCTGTTTTATTTTTGTAAGTTGAACACGACTGGACACCGCGCCAATTGACGTTCTAACATTCCTGACACTTAGTGTACTATATTTATGGTCTAAGATCAGACCTTGACGTTCAGAAAAGCTTTGGATTTGCTTAGAAAGGTCTGACCTGAGGTAGGGGAATTCAACTAACACCTGTCATATGTCATCTAATTTCCATTAAGTATAATATGTCTGCATGTGATTTGAGGTTTATTAATCTGATGAATCTCACTGACTCGACGGTATATCCGTGTTTGGCACAATCATGCATCTGCTTGGAAATCCTCGACACAATTTCACTCCATAGTTGGGGCATTGTTGCATTCCTGAAATTATTCATGTGAACGACGATGGTCGGGATTACCCATCGGACCAAATCTGGCTACCACGTGCTATACTCACGGGGAGTTACTTAAGTTTACTATTCTAAGTTATTAAACATTGTATGGATCATATTCTGTAAACTCTAATAAGTTCTGCCTGTTTTGATAAAATTCTGCATATCTGAAACATCTGCTTGCATCTGTTCAATTCTGTCAATATCTTTTGCAACCATGTTTTATAATTAAGATACAATTTTAACTAAAATTCTTCTACTGAGCTTAGATGGTTAGCTCACCCTGTTTTCTACAACAATTATAGGTTCTGAGGCTAGAGTTCCCGACACAGAGAGCGATCATAATTACCAGCCTAATTTAGAGGCTGAGGCCGAGGATGAGGAGACTAACGTCCAGGCAGACGATTTTTATCCATAGCCAGGGTATTTGAGTCTTTTATTTTGGATTTTTGTATGATACTCTGGATTATCGTGTGCCTGGTGGCCACTTTTTGTATTTACTTTCTATAGATATTTTTATTTGTATTATTATATATTCTATAGGAACCACTATCATGAACCATTGTTTGGGTGATGGATGTCCATCACCAGTGGTTCTTCTTGGTTCCTTCTTGAGGATGTATATTCTTTATATATATATATATATATATATATATATATATATATATATATATATATATGCGTTGTTATTTCTTCTCTCTTTTAAAGCCATATATGATAACTCGATCTGCCACTACTGGACAATATCTGCTCTGATTTCCGCTAGATGAGCAGACACTCTGTGATTTGTCCTGAGGATCATCTAAAGCATGATCCTGATGACAGGGATTTCTAGGCATGAAAATCCAAGCTGTCACAGTTGGTATCAGAGCCTAGGCTTTAGATTGAACAGCGGGTTCATGTTGGATTGTTTTCACAATCTATGTGCTTATCAGTGTTATTGTTTTCACAATGGCAGACCAGTATGGGCCCTAGGTTCAGAGGCGGATGCAGCGGAGGTAGGGAAGGATATAGAGAGGTTCCTCTGAGAGAGATCCCCGATGTTGCTGGTACATCGCGGGGATTGGAGTTCCTATCGGATACAAATGCAATTCTGGTAGGACAGAGAGGAGGAAGAAGAGGCAACAAGGGTAGAATGGAGTAGGTGTTAGAAGCTTTGGCTACCAATGTCGCTCAGCAGACTGCTTCTTTGAATCAGCAAGCAGCTAGACCACCTCACTAGCCAAGCGGATTCGCGGAGTTTAGGAGAATGAGACCTCCTAACTTCTCGGGTCAGACTGATCCCATAGAGGTCGAGGGTTGGATAGAGGAGATGGAGAAACTTTTCGAAGTGCTCCAGTGCAATGACGTAGAGAAAGTGCGCTGGGCCACTTTCAAATTGGATGGTGATGTCGAACCCTGGTGGAAGTTGGTGTCCCAAAATCGAGCGAGAGAGTTTCCTCACACTCCATGGACCTGGGAAGAGTTCACGAAAGTATTTTACAATAAATACTTTATGACAATAGTGAGGCACCAGTGGGAGGTGAAGTTCATAGAGCTAAAGCAGGGTGCAATGTCAGTGAGAGAATACGGTGCTGAGTTTGATCAACTGGCTAGGTTCGCACTCCAGCATGTGGCCATTAAGCTGATGAGAGCACGAAAATTTCAGCTCGGCCTGAAGCAAAACCTACAGAAAGATGGCGCCATGTGGGAAATGGAGACATATGAGAGAGTTATGGCCAAGGCTCTCATAGCAGAGGAGGAAAACCAGAAGCAGTTTGCTTGAAAAGACAAGCAAAGTCGGGAGAGGTCTTTTCAGGGGCAATCTCAGGACCCTGAGCAAAACAAGAGGGCTAGATTCTCCAAACCTCCGAGACACCCTACACACTCCCGACCGGCGATTTCTTCAAGGCCGAGTTCGTACCAGAGAGCAGCAGTGCCTACATTTTCTAGACCATTCCGACCGTCTGGTTCTTCTGGTAGCGGAGCATCAGTTGTGCAGGGATCTTCGAGAGTCTCGTCATTCACTCCAGCGGTATCATGTGCAAAGTGTGGGACCACAGAAGACAGAGGATTGTAGGAGGGATACGGGAGCGTGCTTCAGGTGTGGCAAGATGGGCCACTTGGTCAGGAACTGCCCAGAGGAGAGCAAAGACGGCAAGGAGCGGTCCAGATCAGTGTCTACACAGAGATCATCCCGACCTGTGGTTCAAGGTCGAGCGTACGTTGTTATCGCGATCGATGCTTTGACATCGAATGATGTCATACAAGGTATGATTAAATTTCAAGTGAGATTATTTATCTAATAGGATGGACTGGAAATTAGTAAAGTAGAATTATTTTGATTAAATAATTATGATGATAATGCACATTACACATACACATCGTAAGCACTTGATATAATTGTGTGGCTGAATTATAGGTGAGCTGAAGGTATATCAGAATTGTGACATTTAGTTTCATCGACCACGAGTTTTGGTAGACCCAGGTTCTACACACTCATTTGTTAGGCGTCAATTTATGAAAGAATTGAGCATCACTCCTGATCACTTAGAGTTCATCTTGATGGTATCTATTCCTACGGGAAGTTCAGTGAATGCAGTCACAGTGTGTAAATCAGTGATTGTGTTGGTAGAAGATCACGAGACACTGGCAGATTTAATTTTGCTAGATATGAAAGGGTTTGACATCATCCTTGGAATGAACTGGCTATCCGCTTACCATGCGAGCGTCGATTGCCTTAGGAAGGTTGTAGTTTTTCGTCCTCCAAAGGAAAGGTCATTCAAATTCTTCGAGGTGAAGTCTAAGGTAGCTCCATTGATATCAGCCATTTGAGCCGAAAAGATGATGAAGAATGGATGTAGTGGTTATATGGATTTCCTACAAGAGCAACGGGAAGAGACGAATGTGATATCCGGTATTCACGTTGCGTCCGAATATCTCGATGTGTTTCCTGAGGATTTACCATGACTACCACCAGCTCAGGAGATTGAGTTTGTAATAAATCTAGTTTCGAGTACTAAACCAGTATCTAAGGCTCCTTATCGGATGGCTCCAACAGAATTAAAAGAATTAAAGGAGCAACTACAAGAACTGCTTGACAAAGAGTTCATTCGACCTAGTGTGTCTCCTTGGGGAGCACCAGTATTATTTGTCAGAAAGAAGGATGGTTCAATGCGTCTATGCATTGACTATCGGCAGTTGAACAAGTTGACGATTAAGAATCGTTACCCGCTCCGTAGAATCGATGATCTGTTTGATCAATTACAAGGAGCGAGGTTCTTTACGAAGATTGACTTGAGGTCGGGTTAAAGCAAAAGATGTCAAAAAGATGGCGTTCAGAACCAGATATGGGCACTATAAATTTTTGGTTATGCCATTTGGATTGACGAACGCTCCTACGTCTTTTATGGACCTGATGAACCGAGTGTTTAAACCACACTTGGATAAGTCCGTGGTTGTCTTTGTAGATGACATCCTTGCCTATTCCAAGACAAAGGAGGAACATGAAGGACATCTGCATGTAGCTTTACAGATCCTTAGAGATCACAAATTATATGTGAAGCTCAGTAAGTGTGAGTTTTGGCTAGACCAAGTTAGTTTCTTGGGCCACATCGTCTCTGCTAAGGGTATAACAGTCGACCCGACAAAGATTGAAGTGGTTGTGAATTGGGAACAACCGATAACGGTAACCGAGGTTCGTAGTTTTCTTAGGTTAGCAGGATACTACCGATGATTTGTAGAGGGGTTCTCCAAGCTATCAAGTCCGCTTACTCAACTCACAAAGAAAAATGCTAAGTTTGATTGGACTGATCAGTGTGAGAAGAGTTTCCAAGAACTCAAGACGTGTCTGACTACAACACTAGTGCTAGCTATACCTTCTGGCAGAGGGGATTTTGCTATATACAGTGATGCATCTTTCAGTGGTTTGGGTTGTGTCCTCAACCAACACAAAAAGGTTATCGCGTACGATTCTAGACAGCTCAAGGAACACGAGAAGAATTATCCTACGCATGATTTGAAATTGGTAGCGGTGATTTTTGCTCTGAAAATATGGAGGCACTACTTGTACGGTGAGACCTTTGACATATTCATCGATCACAAAAGCCTCAAGTATCTATTTACCCAGAAGGACTTAAACATGCGACAACGCAAATGAATGGAGTTCTTAAAGGATTACGATTGTTCTATCCAGTATCATCCTGGGAAGGCCAATGTTGTGGCAGATGCTTTGAGCAGGAAGTCTTAAGCTCAATTGTCACATCTTCTCACCAGAGTGCAGAGGTGGCATCTACTTGAGGACCTGGCCTTGTGCGATACACTGATCAATGTTAAAGGTTCAGGGGCATTGATGGCTACTATTGTGATATGGCCCACGTTGTTTGATAACGTGCATAAGCTTCAGATGATTGATGATGAGTTTATGACCATTAGAAAAGATGTGATCAATGGGTCAGACCTGATTTCTCTATCAAGGATAATGGTACTTTGCTATTCAGAGATCGGATGTGCATACCTGATAATAAGGATATGAAGGATACGATTTTGGAGGAAGCGCACAAGTCTACGTATGCTATACATCCCGGGAGTACCAAGATGTACCAAGATCTCAAGTGAAGGTTTTGGTGGAGAGGACTGAAGAAAGATGTTGCAGATTATATTTCTCGATGTTTGGTCTACCAGTAGGTGAAAGTAGACCATCGAAATCCAGCAGGGTTATTACAACCGTTACCAGTGTCAGAGTGGAAATGGGAAGCCATTTCTATGGATTTTATCTTGGGATTGTCGATCACATTGAGAAAGAATAATGCCATCTGGGTCATTGTAGATCGACTGATAAAGTCTGCACATTTTCTGTCGTACTAGACTACGCATATAGCCAATAAGCTTTCAGAGCAATACATGAAGGAGATAGTTCGGTTACATGGCATACCAGTCAGCATCGTGTGTGATGGAGATCCGCTCTATACATCGCAATTCTGGCGACGATTTCAAGAAGGCATGGCTTCTAAACTGGAGTTCAGCTCAACGTTTCATCCTTAGACAGATGGGCTGACTGAGAGAGTGAACCAAATCATAGAGGATATGTTGCGTGCATGTATGTTGGACTTTCATGGTTCATGGGATCAACATTTGCCTCTGATCGAGTTCGCTTACAATAACAGCTATCAGTCGAGTATTGGGATGGTGCCTTATGAAGCCTTGTATGGACGACGATGCAAATCTCCTTTGAATTGGGAGGAAGACGGTGAGAAGTTTGTTTTGGGACCTGATATCAGGGACAGTGCAACCGAGACAGTTCGGTTGATCCATGAAAGATTGAGGGTTGCTCAAAGTCGCCAAAAGAGCTATGCCGATCTCCGTCGAACGCACGTCGAGTTTCAGGCATACTTAACTGTGTTTGAGGAATTTACTATTTCCTAGTTAAAATGATTAGCTATGGAATTAACCACTATTTTCAGGTCGGAGACCAAGGTTTTTGTGAAGATCTCACCAACCAAGGACGTTATGCGCTTCGGGAAGCGAGGGAAGTTGAGTCCTCGATATATCGGCCCCTTTGAGGTACTCGGACAGGTTGGCGAAGTCGCGTATAGGATTGCTTTACCACCGCAGTTGGCGAGCATGCATAACATCTTCCATGTTTCCATGCTACGACACTACATGCGCGACCCGACCCACATCTTGGATATCCAGCCGATTGAGTTGCAAGAGGACTTGACGATGATTGAGGAACTAATAGCGATTTTGGATCATAGAGATCAAGTTTTGCGGACCAAGTTGATTCCACCGGTACTTGTAAAGTGGAGAAATCATTCAGCTTCCGAAGCTACTTGGGAACGCGCAACTGAGATTCGCGAGCAGTACCCGCATTTTTTTACCTGACATCGAAGATACTTTCACGGGTCCGTCTATATTCATTGTTGTGAGTGCATGCCTTACTTTTACGGGTGTCGTATGTAGGGTACGGTACGCCTTCGTTCTTGTAATACGGTTGGTCCCCATTAATAAACCAAAGATAAATATATTAACAATTTATTTCCTGACCTGATTGATTGATTAATTTAGGTATTGATCGATCACCTTTGATGTTTGATCGATCAATAAGTGCATTGATCGATCAACACTAGTTAGAGTATTATGCTTAAAAATTATTAATTGATCAAACAATTTCAATATTGATTGATCAATTTTGGTGGTATTGATCGATCACCAAGGTTTGTTGATCGATCAATAAGGGCATTGATCAATCAACATAGGGCATTGATCGATCAATTCGTGTTGCATTGATCGATCAAATTTATGGAGCAAGTGTTTGGACTTGCTCATTGATCGATCAATAAAGGTATTGATCGATCAATTCATGTGTCATTGATCGATCAACAGTAAGTTAGTGATTGATCAATGTGTCGGGTTAGGGCTTTTTAAGTGTATAATTGATTGATCAATTAGAGCATTGATCGATCAATTGGGGGTTTTAAGTGGCGATTGGGATTTCAAATAGCCATTTGCATGGTGCTAGGAAGGGTGATCAATCAAAAGGACTTTGGCACTTGCGTTCCACCTTCCTTCCGATGCATTTTCTGGCCATCTGACTTCTTTTTCGGCGTGATTTGCATGGATTTCACTCCATTCGATCAATAAAACCCTCCTTTTAGTTTTCTTGAAGCTTTTTCTTTCCGCATTTTTGTTTTTGAACCATGGGACCGCGAACGAAGAACGCTTTGTGTAAGACTCCGACGTCCTGGGTTCGTGCTTCGGTACCACCCCACGAACCTGTTCCCCAACCTATCGTGCCACCTATGGCACCTGTTGCGGACATGGTTCCACCCGTCCAAGCCACCGTACCGACCCAAATTGAGCGCGAAGTCCCCAACCCATGGTGGACTTCCAAAACCTTCCTCCCCGAGTATGTATTCGCCTCTGCACTTTATGAGGATCGGCCTGAGATGGTTTAGGCCATGGGATACATTCAGAAGCTCGGGTTGAAACCCCTACTCGAGCCATTCCACGATCATTATTGCCCCCAAATCGTGAGGCTCTTTTTCCAAAACCTTCGTTGGGGTGATAGCCGACACTTCGATTGACGGGTTTGAGTACAAATTTAACCAATTTCATGTAGCGACTGCCCTGCAATGCACGTCGGTCTACATCGAAACTAATGGATTAGGGCCCCCATACATTAAAGACGTCCCTTTTCCTGACGTGGTCACCAAGATGACCCAAGGTCAACATGGGAAAGGGCAATCCATCACATGTGCCCAGTTACCTGACCAATTGTGGATGCTTGATACCTATATCAAGTGTGCACTCAACCCATTCTTGCACAAGTCCTCACGGACAGGCGTTGTGCAACAGGCACTCTTTTCTGCCTTTGAGAACCGTTGGTTCTCTGTGGCAGATTTGGTCATTGATGGCATCCTAAATGCCAAGGACCTAATGTCAGAGAAAATAAAGACGGGGGTCAAGAAACAAATTCCCTACGCTCGCCTGATTACAAAGATGGTGGAGCAATACGTTGCTCTACGCGACGCATATAGTTTGGCTCCCAGTGAGCCATGGATGGTCAACAACACGAAGGTCTTCCACCTCAAGGACTGGACCAAGAGTTACAACCTCTTGGTTAGGCGGTTACCAGAGGGAGAGGAGGGAGACACTGAGCCCGTTGAATCTGCCACTGCAGAGGGTGCGGCACTCGCCGAGCACGTGCTTGGAGAGGGGGAGGCACCACTTGATCAGCCACCTCCGCCCGAGGTGTCTACTCGCCCTGTCCCCAACACACCACATCGGCCACCTCGCCCCACCACATCACATCCCCCTCCTCCTTCCACAGTCGACGTCGAAGCGATGCTTCATGAGCTTGTGGAGGGTAACCGGCGTATACACGAGCGGCTGGATGGGATGGAGGCGTTCCAGCATCAGATTCATCGTCGACTGGATTACCATGAGGGCATGCACGAGCTCGTCATGTAGCACTTGTACTCCACCACGTCCACGCCGATGATTGCTCATGCACGTCAGCATACGGTGGACCCTCGCGACTACCGTACACCGCCACCACGCCCCAGTCGACCTGCCCTTGACGAGGCCAGACCATCCGACGTCCCGTTAGGTATTTACTATACTATTCTCTGTATCTTTTTATTTTTCACATTGTATTTGTATCTATATTACGCTGCTTTCCATCTAAATTCTATTCTGCCCGCGTTTTTGTTCTTCGCATGATATCTTAGTCTGCTTGTTTTCGCTAAACCACGACAGAACCTCTCGGTCATTTTTGAGGACGAAAATTCCTAAGGGGGGGATTATGTAACGACCCTTAAATTCTGAACAAGAACCTGACTATTTCGATATGCGTGCCCAACACAGAAATCGAGACAGATCTAAAATTTTAAATATAATATTAATCCACGTGTAGGTGAAGTCATGTGTGACTTCTCGCTTAAGTCAGAGTCTTGTAGGGCGTTGATACGGTGTGTTACGCCATAGCGATCGTGTTCGTGCTCCACACCAAAGTTTAAATTTAGAGGAAACTGAAATATCAGAGATATTTCAGGCATTAGCTTATAAGAGAAGGAAAGGGGGATCTGGGATGTTCATCTTCCACCTCCTCTTTCTTCTTGTTTCTGTATCTGGTAAACCCTAAGCTAGGAGAAGAAGGTTTAGTTGGTTCTTCAAAGAAACGTGTGTGAGAGAACATAGATTAGCAATCACTTGATTTGAGAATAAGAAATCGACGTTAGTACGTCGTGTCGGATCGGCAAGAAGGTGTGCTGTCGCTACGTGTCGAAGCGGAGCCGCAAATTGCCATTCCCGAGTAAGGGGGGTGACGAATCCCAAATCTCGGATCCGAATCCTTCTCGGATTTCATTTGCCGAGACCCCAAAAGGGCCCAAATAGAGGTGAGTCTTTGCATTTAAGAAAAGCAAGATTAAAGCCTCTTATATTGTGTTTATGTGTGTATAGATGGTTGATAGAAACCATTAATAAAAACTGGGTTAAAATAGATAAAATAGGTGACCTCCATTAATGACGGGGATCTGTCATTATTGATCGATCAATACTGGATTGATCAATCAATGAGAGGCATTGATCGATCAATAGAGGCTATTGATCGATCAATTCGTATAAGTCTTACAAGGGAACAGTGGAGACATTTGTTTGGAAGTTCTGTGCCTGAGGGCATTGACCGATCAATTTACGGATTGATCGATCAATTATGAGGATTGATCGATCACAGAAAGATTGATCGATCAATGGAAAAGATTGATCGATCAATAAGGGTATTGATCGAGCACTGGCATGAATTGATCGATCAATAAGGGCATTGATCGATCAATCTGTATAATGTGAGAATGAGAATAGGAAGAGGGAAATTTGAAAATTTAGATTGGTGATCAATCAATGAGGTCATTAATCGATCAACTAAGCTAGTGATCGATCAATTTTCCTCTGTCAAGTGTGAAGAGTAAGGATCTATTGATCGATCAATTGAAGCATTGAATGATCAATAAGAGGAGGTGATCGATCAATGAGGTCATTGATTGATCAATTAACCTTGTTACCTAGGAGTATTTGGAGGGGATTGATCGATCAATGAGGTCATTGATCGATCAAGGGGGAGGATTGATCAATCAATCAAGGTGTTGATCGATCAATCACCCCTGTTTTCTGCCTGTTTTAATTTTATAAGTTGAACACGACTGGACACCATGCCAGTTGACGTTCTAACATCCTTGACACTTAGTGTACTATATTTATGGTCTAGGATCAAACCTTGACGTTCAGAAAAGCTTTGGATTTGCTTAGAAAGGTCTGACCTGAGGTAGGGGAATTCAACTAAAATTGCATTTATTCTTGATCTCATGGATTCCAAATTTTCTGCATTCGACAACATAGTTTGATTTTACTTTCCAATCATGTTTAGCATATTTGTGACAACTCTGTTATATCTGACTCTTGCTATCTGACACCTGTCATCTATCAGTTGATTTCTGTTAAGTATAATATGTGTGCATGTGATTTGAGGTTTATTAATCTGACGAATCTCACCGACTCGGTGGTATATTCGTGTCTGGCACAATCGTGAATCTGCTAGGAAATCCTCGGCACAATTGCACTCTATAGTTGAGGCATTGTTGCATTCCTGAAATTGTTCATGTGAATGACGATGGTCGGGATTACCCATCGGACCAAATCTGGCTATCACGTGCTATACTCACGGGAGTTACTTAAGTTTACTATTCTAAGTCATTAAACACTGTATGCATCGCATTCTATAAACTCTAATAAGTTCTGTCTGTTTTGATAAAATTCTGCATATCTGAAACATCTGCTTGCATCTGTTCAATTCTGTCAATATCTTCTGCAACCATGTTTTACAATTAAGATGCAATTTTAACTGAAATTCTTCTACTGAGCTTAGATGGTTAGCTCACCCTGTTTTCTACAATAATTATAGGTTCTGAGGCTATAATTATTTGGGTGATGGATGTCCATCACCAGTGGTTCTTCTTGGTTCTTTTTTGAGGATGTATATTCTTTTGATATATATATATATATATATATATATATATATATATATATATATATATGCGCTGTTATTTCTTCTCTCTTTTAAAGCCATATATGATAACTCGATCTGCCACTACTAGACAGTGTCTGCTCTAATTTTCGCTAGATGAGCAGACACTCTGTGATTTGTCATGGGGATCGTCCAGAGCATGATCCTGATGGCATGGATTTCCAGGCGTGGAAATCCTGGCTATCACAGTAGGACTATTTTTTTGTAGTGATTATTGGGTATCCATGACTGGATGGATACCCGGGGTCTTTATTCAAAGCCGCTTGGCAAGTTATCAAATTTGATGTGGTGGCAGAGATTAAAATTTCCTCCAGGGAGGTATTATTCCAAAGCAGTAAATTCTTCTTTTATTGTTTTAATCCCTAAAGTTGATTCCCTGAAGAGCTTCGCAAATTTTAGGCCTATAAGCTTGTGCAACATTTTATACAAAATAATCTCCAATGTTTTGGCTTCTAGGCGTAGGGACATCCTTCCTTTTATCATCTCAGTTGAGCAAAACTCATTTGTCAAGGGGAGAAACTTATAGGGCTGTCAACGGGTCGGGCTAGGTTGGGTAAAAATTTTGGCTGCCCAAAGGGAAAATCGCAAATGCCCGACCCTGTGGTGCACCCGACCTCACCCAATGGTGTACTAAAGCCATCCTGACCCAACTTGAAAACCGTACCTAACCTAAGAACCTGACCGGACCCAGTAAAAAACCCCTATTTTTGGTACTTTTTACATATAAAATATTGGGTGTCTGGCAAATACCCGACCCGAAGGTCAGCTCGGATGTTTCATGCCCGACCCGACCAAACGGGTCAAGTCTATCTACCCGACTAGTAAAACATTAGTTCGGGTATGGGGCTGACCCAACCAGTTGACTGCCCTTGAAAGCACTGGAAATATTGATAAAAAGTGTCATTTGAGGAGGGGGGGGGAGGCAATTGACATGAGATCGGCCTGAGTGGGATTTTCTATTTACATGTCAAAAGCATAGTAGATTATAAAACTTCAGTATTACAATATTTATGTCATGTTTAACCCTATGTCTGAAGCCCGATTATTTCTTAGTTTACTAGCTACTTGTGATATCCGGTTGTAACTTCTCCTCTCTTGATGTCTGAAATTGGTGATTAGCAATTGGTCACGTATATCATGTGTAGCATGCATAGTCTCTCTCTCTCTCTCTCTCTCTCGCTCTCTCTCTCTCTCTCTCTCTTCTCCCAACTTTGGTACTGTCATTTTGATCCATTTATTTAGTGGCTCTTCATTCGATACTTGCTTTTCACTTTGTGATGCAGCACAAGCCTATGTCAGAAATTACTTCTGGTCTGCATCGTGGAATTTATCATCAAGGAAAGTTTCGAGTAAACCATTACAATCCATTTGAGGCATATGTTTGAAGTGAAAGCATTGGTGATGAAATAATAAAATATGGCGGGGGCAATATGAATAGGGCTTTTGATGGTGATATAGTTGCAGTAGAACTCTTGCCTACAGAGGATGGGGATGAGGATGATGATGTTCATTTAGTTCATTTAGTTATGTTGGATTACACCAATTAGGATTGGAAGAAGATGACACTCTAAGGAGAAGAAAGTTGTTCTCTTGTGTAGAAAAACACCAAAAATGAAGACTAAAGTGATATACTACTTAGAACCTTTCAAATTTCATTCATATGACTTGTAAAATGAAAATACATGAGTGATAAAAATAGCCCACAATACAAATCCGGGAATAAAGAAGATGACACTCTTTTGAGATGCTTCTTCAAAAGAAATTGGATCGGCATCGGCATATAGTGCAAAGTTAATCTCATCTTCATCAAAAAGTCTTCTTGATGCTTCATAAATTTCATTGATGCTTTTGGTCTTCTTTAGAGGAGAATTAGAATTTGATGATGACGATGATGATGAAGATGGTGAAGATGAAGATGGAGAGGAAGTTATATCCTCTTCATGCTCACAATTTTGAGCATCTTTCAATTCTTCTTCATTGACACAAATAGACTTTTGTGTCTTTTCAGATTTATCATCTAATTTTTTTCTTCTTTCATCCGGCACAAGAGAATATGCAATGCTACCAAATATTCTTAAATGCGCAACACATGGTTTGTGTCCATTCCATGCTTCTTGTGATGCCATGCCTTCAACACTTTTGGATAACGCACGATTCAAAAGATAGTTGGCACATGAAACGGCTTCGGCCCAAAATATATTTGGCATCCCTTTGGCTTTTAACATACTTCTAGCCAATTCCATAAGTGCTCTATTTTTTCTTTCGGCAATACCATTTTGTTGATGTGTGTATCGGGTGGTTAATTGATACCGAATGCTATTATCTTTTAAGAAATTCTTAAAATCATGAGAAACATATTCACCACCTCGATCGGTACGCAAAGTTTTCAACATAAAATTACTTTGCTTTTCAACCAAGGCCTTAAATGTTTTGAAGTGGCCAAATACCTCTGATTTTTCTTTGAGAAAATAAACCCAAGATTTACGAGTATAATCATCAATAAAAGTGAGAAAATAATGATTACGGCCAATAGAAGTGGTGCGCATACGCCCACATAAGTCCGAATGAACAAGCTCAAGAGGATTTGATGCCTTCCAAGCTTTTCCAATCGGAAAAGAATTTCTTTAATGCTTTCCGAGTACACATCCTTCACAAACTTGATCTTTGTGATCTATATTTGTCATGCCTCTCACCATGTGATTTTCACACATAAGAGTCAACGAGATAAAACTCAAGTGGCCATACCGAAGATGTCATAGCCATGATTTGTCTTGGATGATAGAATTGAAACAAGGAAGAACTTCATTTTGAAACTTAAGTGGAAACATCTTGTTTGGAGTCATCTTTACTTTAGCAATGAGAGTGTTGTTCATATCCTTGATTTCACATGCATCTCCTTTGAAATAAACATTGTGTCCTTTCAAAAGCAGTTGTCCAACACTTAGAAGATTCTGCTTGAGGCCGGGTACATAGAAAACATTTGAGATGCATTTGATGCCTTTCTTTGATTGAACAAGAATATCACCACTTCCCTTTACGGAAAGTTGTTTATCATCGCCGGTCCTTACTTCACTTTGAATAGATTCATCCAAAGTGACAAACACACCTTTGTTGCCCGTCATGTGGTTACTACAACCACTATCAAGATACCAATCTTCATTGAATGCAACTTCTTAAACTTTGCAAGCAAAAGAGAGAGTATCATCTTCCTTACTTTGATTGTTCTCTTGAACAAAATTTGATTCATTTTTTTCTTCTTCCGCCAATCTTTTTCTACAAAATTTTATGGTGTGACCATATTTTTGACAATGATAACATTGAACATTAGAAAGAGAAGATCGGCCTCTTCCTCTTCCCCTTCCTCTTGATGACGAAGATGACTCATCATCTTCATCTCTTTCTTTTGTTTGATATCTCCCTCCATTATGCCTTCCTCATCCGCGATTAGAATGCTTTCCTCTTCCACCTCTAGAACTTTCCTTAAATGAAATTTGAGTTTGAAAAGCTTGCTCTAGAGGAGAAGAATCAAATTACTTCATACGAAGTTCATGGGATTGAAGCGATCCCAACAAACTTTCCAAAGACAAAGTAGATAAATCCTTAGATTCTTCAATTGCAACAACAATATATTCAAACTTACGAGTCAAACTTCTAAGAATTTTTTCTACAATTCTTTGATCTTAAAAATTTTCACCATTAATCCTTAATTGATTAACGAGAGAAATTACTCGATTGAAAAAATCTTCAACCGCTTCCGAATCCTTCATTCTTATAAAATCAAACTCACTTCGAAGAGTTTGAAGCCGCACCAATTTGACTTTATCTTCGCCTTTATATGAAGTATTGAGAGTATCTCATGCTTGCTTTGCCGATGACACCGATGAAATTCTTTCAAAAATATCTTCATCCACAGCTTGATAGATGAAGAATAAAGCCTTCTTGTCTTTCTTACGATTTTCTTTCAACTCATTGAGTTGAGCTTGTGTGAGAGCCGCTTGATCCTCCGGTTCTACATATCTGGTCTCAACAATATCCCACAAATCTTGAGACCCATATAAAACCTTCATTTGAATACTCCATTGATTGTAGTTCTTACCGGTAAAATGAGAAAGTTGACGTTATAACATATTGGAAGCCATGAATCTCAAGCTTTGATACCACTTTGTTGGATTACACCAACTAGGATTGGAAGAAGATGACACTCTAAAGAGAAGAAAGTTGTTCTCTTGTGTAGAAAAACACCAAAAATGAAGACTAAAGTGATATACTACTTAAAATCTTTCAAATTTCATTCATATGACTTGTAAAATGAAAATATATGAGTGATAAAAATAGCCCACAATACAAATTCGGAAATAAATAAACATACACATCCAAAGCAACTACCTAGCCTAGAAAAAGATAGAAAATTACATTCTCAAAGTATATTCCATATTCTCAAGACACTACATTAAATACACCAATTTCCTATGACAAAAAAGAGTTCCAAGATTGACCAATATAATTGCAAATGGGCCAAATGGGTCGATCTAGCTTATAATTCTAACAAGTTACAAGTAGTGCTGATGATGCTCCTAGGAATACAAGCGTAGCTCGGGGGGCTGTTGAACTTGCTTCTTGTCGTCCGTCTGGCCGTGTTGTTGGTATCATAAAGCGAAATTGGCATTCGTAAGTTAATTTGGATTTGCTTCAACATGATTATATATGTCGATTTTCTTTGTTGATATTTCCATCAGTACCTTTAAATTCACTCGGTGAATCTTTGAGTTCACCCACGCTGATACCCATTGACTTTTTTGAATCGGACGATGGAGAGCATTTTTCATCCCAACCCTTTACACGGTGGATCATGAGATCATGGGCAAACCACCAGACGGTCATTTTTTAATTTTACGTAGCACACATCCCAAAAAGGTGACCTTAAAATCAAGATTGAGCGTGATGAGTTCCACGTGAAGTTAAGGTCACTTTTCGGAGATGTGTGCCATGTGAAATTAAAAACTGTCTGATGGTACGCACATAATCTCAAGATCCATCATGTGAAAGATTGGGACGAAAAATGATGTCCATGTTGTGTTGTCATGTCCAAGTTAGTAATATTTGGCAATCTCTGTGTGACTTTTTGGGCATTCTTCTGTTGTCATCTCCATGTTCTCTCAATTAAATTTCTATGTTTTTATGCAGTTATTGTGGGTCTTTGGAGCCTATGCCTCCGCTTGCAGGTAATGGTGGTGTTGCCCATGCTTTATTCGTATCCAAAGATCGCATAATTCCTAAGATTCGGATTTAAACTCGACAGCTTGGGAATCTTCTTGACAAGAGAATAATTGTTGCGGTCGATGCTTGGGATTGTTTATCTTGATATCTGTCTCGTCACTACGTACAGACCATAGGAGAAATTGGTGACTGAGACTCTGAGAGTGAAGCAAGTTTGAGTGGATTTATTGTGGTTCTTCTTATCACCATAGCTAGGGATAACTTCTTCTGAACTCTTGTTTTATTTCTCTTTCTTTCTAATGGCTTTAAATTTTAATTCATTTATATTTCTCAAGTCATTTGCCTGTCCGCTCGATTTTAAATGCAATTGTGGTTTTAGATCTCTGTATTAGCCTCTGATCGTTCGGAGCAGATACTGACTTAATTTGAAGGAGTTTGATATGACTTGTCCTAGTTGTTGTTAGTAGTGTTATCTTGGCACTTCTAACTTATAATTATGTGTGTAATGACCCTAAAATTTTGAACAAGAACCCGACTGCTTCGATATGCGTGCCCGACATAAAAATCGAGGCCAATTAAAATTTTAAATTAATATTATTGCCAATAATATTAATCCGCGGTTAGCCGAGGTCATGTGTGACTTCGTACGTAAATCCAAGTTGCGTAAGATGGTTGATGAGGCGTGGTACGCCGGGGAACTAAGTGTATGCTTAACACCGTAATGTAAATTTAGCAAATTAGAAATATCAAGGATATTTCTTTGGTTAGCTTATAAGAGAAGGATGAAGGTTGAAATAATTACCTTTCATCTTCTTCTTCTTGCTTTTCCTAAAAAATTGCAACTAGGTTATTGTTTTAGGTGGTTGATTTGAGAAATCACAGTTGGGAGAGACCTAGGGTTGAGATTGATTGAGTTAGGAGTGCGGCATCGACGTCGGTACATCGTGTTTGTCATGTGAGGATGTGTGCCATCTCCGTGTATCGAAGTGGAGACATGTGTCTGCTGTGCCAAGTCGTGACGGCGACGAATTCTCGATTCCGGATCTGAAACCCTCTTCGGATTGCTTTGCCGAGATCCCGAAAGGGACTTTAAATAGGTAAGTTTTTAGATTAAAATTGTGGAGGTTAAGACCTCATAAATATATAAATGATGTGTATGAGTGTGGGTATGAGATTATTAATGGATTAAAGGTCAAAATAGGTCAAAAATATTGATCGCCATTAATGATAGAAAATTGCCATTATTGATCGATCAAAGTAGTTAATTAATCAATCAAGACTGGAATTGATCAATCAAGGTAGAGAATTGATCGATCAATTCGTATAAAGAGTTAATGAGGATAGTAGAGTGCTTTTCTGGAAGTTCAATGCCCGATGGGCATTGATCGATCAAATTGGTGTTTGACCGATCAATTCTGAAGGTTGATCGATCAAATTTAGCATTGATCGATCAATATGGGAAGGTGATCGATCACAGGGAAGTGATGGATCAAAAGGCAAGATTGATCGATCAATGTGAACATTGATCGATCGATGAGGAAGATTGATCAATCAATTAGACATTGATCGATCAAATTTTATAAGTTAAATATGTAAACAGGAGGAGGAAAATTTGAGTTTGACAGGCTTGATCGATCAATGAGGTGGATTGATTGATCAAACAGAGACGTTGATCGATCAATTTCCCTCAATTACCTGTGAGTTAAAGGTAGGCATTGATCGATCAAGGAAGGTAATTGATCGATCAAATTCAATGATTGATCGATCAAGCAAGGACATTGATCGATCAATCACCCCTGTTTTCTGCTATTTTAGTTTCGTGAACAAAATGCTACTGGACACTGTGCCAGTTAACATCCTGACATATCTGACACTAAGTATGCTATGTATATGGTCTAGGATCAGATCATGACGCTTTAAAAAGCTTTGGATTTACTTAGAAAAGTATGATCTGAGGTAGGGAAAATTCAACTTAAAAATATATCTAAATATGATTTCATGATTCCTTCATATCTGTACCCTGAATTCTGTTTTGAAAAGCATGTCTATATAAAACATAAGCATCTGCTATGATTTCTGTACTCTGCTATCTGCTCTGATTTCTATACTCTGCTATCTTTTCTAATTTAAGGTTCACCGGTTAAACTCCCCTGACGTGGCAGGATATCCACGACCGGCAGGGCGAAATATCCGTGCATCTGCTTGAAAAGTTCTCCTGGCACGATTACGCTCCTTAGATGAGGAATCGCTGTATTATCTAAAATTGTTCACTAAACAACGATGGAAGGGGTTCCCATCGGCCCAAATTTGGTTATCATGTGTTATATATTCATGGGAGTTACTTAAGTTAGAGAAATATGCATGATTTAAGTCACCAATTATGATATACATGGCATCTAGTAAACTCTAAAATTAATATTCTGCATCTATTCTTTTCTTTAAAACTCAGTAACTGCCATCTAATTTATCCTATCTGCATATTATGATTTAATCATTTGTTCTGAGATACCATCTGCAAATCATGTCTTACATTTTCAATACAAATTTAACTGAAATTCTTCTACTGAGCTTAGATGTAGCTCACCCTGGTCTCTATAAATTAATAGGTTCTGAGGCTAGGGCTCCCGACACAGAGAGCAACCCTGATTACTAGCCTGATTTGGAGGCTGAGGCTGAGGAGGAGGATACCGATACCCCAACTGACAAGTTCTACTTGCTGTTTGGGTATTAGTTTTGTTTTGGGTTTTGGGATATGTATTTTTGGATGATCTGTGCGCCTGGTGGCCACCTTTTGTATTATTTATATTTGATGTTGTTACTTGTATTCATGTATATTCTATAGGAACCACTATTGGGAACCACTATTTTGAGTGATGGATGTCCATCACCATTGGTTCCTTTTGGTTCCTTTTTGAGGATGTATATTATTTTGACATATATATACATGCATCTTAGTCGACATTAAAGAGGTGAGTTATTATGTTTTATAGTATTTTAGACCTAATAAATAGGTAGATGCTTGTGTGTGTATGATTCGTTGAGGATCATTGGAGTTATGGATGGAAATAGGTTAAAAACCAACGAACCTCATTAATGACAAAAATTGTCATTTCCAATCGATCAAATTGAGTATTTGATCGATCAAATTATAATCTGATCAATCAAATTTAGGATTTGATCGATCGAATTATATGAGTTCTCTATAGAACAGGAGGGTTGTTTTATGGAAGTCAATGCCCGATCAATCCGATCGATCAAATTTGAGACTAATTGATCAAATTATAAGTGATCGATCAAGTGATAATTGATCGATCAATTGGGAAATTGATCGATTGAAATAAAAGATTGATTGATCAAAATAGGGATTTGATCGATCGAATCTTATATATGCCTTATAGAACAGGAAGTCTGTTTTTCTGAAATTGTGACTTTAAAATCCGATCGAACAATTATGAGAATTGATCGATCAAATTAAGAATCCGATCGATCAAATGAGCAAGTTGATTGATCAAATTCCTCTGTTGTGTATATGAAAAATTTTGGGTTCTGATCGATCAATCATGAGAATTGATCGATCAAACTATGAATTCGATCGATCAAAGAGGGAGTTGATCTATAAGATTCCTCTATTCTTTTTTTTTTTAAGTAAAAGGGATCCGATCGATCAAATAGTAAATTCGATCGATCAAATAGGGAGATTGATCGATTGAATTCTCCTGTTTTGCCTGTATTAGTTTTCTGAGAAAAACACTGCTGGGCAGTATACCAATTACTGTTCTGACACTTAGTATACTACACGTATGGTCTAGGTCAAGACCAAAACACTTTAAAAAGCTTTGGATTTGCTTAGAATGACCTAATCTGAGGTAGGGGAAATTTAACTTAACTTATATCTGATTATGACTTCATGGTTTCCTAACATTTGTATCTGATTTCTTCTGTTTTAAAAGCATGCCTTGGATATGATAAAAGCTCTGTTATCTGTTCGCTGCTATCTGCTCTCTGCTGTCTGATTCCTAAGGTTATGTATATGTATTGATTTAAAGTTTATGTGACGAATCCCCCTGACGTGACAAGATACCCACGACCGACACGACGAGATATCCGTGTATCTGATTTGCAAACCCCTGGCACAAGTTGCTCTTCTTTGAAGAGGCTTGATGTAAATATCTAAAATTATTCATTGAACGATAATGGTCGGGGTTACTCATCGACACATATCTGGCTACCACGTGCTATATTCACGGGAGTTATTTAAGTATAGAATTTAAGTCACTTATATTGTATGCATGCATCAATAAACTCTGAGAATAAAGTTTGTTTATGATCTTTTGCATTTGTTCAGTTCTGTAAAGTTCTACATCTGATATTTGATCATTCTATCTGCATTTTCTGATTTGATCATCTGTTCCGAGTTATGTTATGCAAACTATGTTTTATATTTTAAATGTAATTTACTTGAGTTTCTTCTATTGAGCTTAGATGGTTAGTTCACCTTATTTTTATATAATAGGTTCTGAGGCTAGGGCTCCTGGTACTAAGAGTGATCCCGATTATCAGTCTGAGGCTAAGGAGGAGGATATGGACACCCCTGCTGACGAGTTCTATCCGTAGTTTGGGTATTTTGTCTATCAATTTGGGGATCTGTACATGTATTTTAGATTATCTGTGTGCTTGGTGGCCACTGTTTTGTATTATTTTACTGCAGATGTTACCTATAGTTTTATACATTTTATAGGAACTACTATTGGAAACCATTATTTTGGGTGATGGATGTCCATCACCAGTGGTTCTTCTTGGTTCTTTTTTGAGAATGTATATTCTTTTATTACACACACACACACACACACACACACACACACATATATATATATATATATATATATATATTATTTTATTCCATTTCTTTTATTTAAGCCTTATGATGACTTGATCTGCCACTTTCGTTGGTGTCTGCTCTGACTTTCGCTATACGAGCAGACACTCATTGTTTTGTTCTGGGGATCATGATAGTTATGATCATGTTGGCACAAGTTTTCAGGTTCGAAAATCCAGGCTGTCACATAACTACACCATGAGTAGAACGTAACATAGCTTAATCTTATTGTTGAATTCATAATTTACTTATAACGTGTTAGAATTTCTTTATTTCCATAATTTACTTCTCGCATCATATCTTCGCCAATGGCTTAAGTCTTGTGACTTATCTTAACTTAACTTATCTCGCCTACAACTTAGGTCCCGTGGCTTAACTTGACTTATCTTATTTTATCTTATCTGCGGATTAGGTCCCGCAATTATACTTTTAGGTTCATGGCTTAGGACCCCACCCCGTTAACCTTCATAAATTAGCTTAGCTTATCATCCTCATTCTTTACACCATAACATATCCATCGTACTCAGTTTAAATCGTAAATTTAAAATAACTTAGGCACATAGATAATAGTCTAAGACTATGTATAGTAAGACAAGAATACCTACCGTCGATAGTTGGCCAACTCATATCACCGGATGCGAACATCCTATTATGTCACCGAAGGCCGCAAGCCTTCTACTAATCACCAGAGGCGAACCTCCTAATCACCAGAGGTAAACCCCCTACTAATCACCGGAGGTTGCGGTCCTCTTAATACATCACCGGATGTAAGCATCTTACTAAATGGACTCGATATTTGGCATAAATCGTTAAATAATTCGATTGTTTACTAATTGAGAATAATTTTTGTATAAGCTTAATTTATCTTGAATCTTATTCTTACATGTCATCATATCATAACTTAGCTTATCGATCATATGTCATAGTATAAAAGAACATGATATTTTAATAATGAAAGTTTGAAAGATTAAATGAATCTACGAACACCACCATTGTATTCGAAAGACTCAAAAACCCTAAGATAGCGCCTTGATTAGCTTAAATCAGGCATCGGGATAAAAAGATATATTAAATATGTGGCAATTGGATTATTATAGTAAGAATTTATCTGTTTGCCACTAATTTGTAGGTTATTAGATCAAACGGATAGCACCATTGCATCCAGAACACGTTAAAACCTTAATATAGGTGTTGGCCGTGATCGAAATCAATCTACCATATGATAAATATATATAATTAAGTTTTTATAGGTTTAAAGGTTATTAAAAACCTCATATTATAATTTTTATTAATTTATTTTGATTTTTCGGTACATCGGGTGTGAAAACGGACTGTTCCAATGCATCCGCAACACTGAAAAACCTCAACTTTAAGTCCTAATTTATTTTAAATGGATGTCAATGTTGAAAAATATCTATTATTTAGTTTTTAACCAAAGTTTATAATTATTTTCTACTTATAAATGAGGGGTATTAACTTTTACATCATAAATGATTAATCACACCGCTAAACGGACCATGCCATCGCGTCCGGAAAGTTGAAAAACCTTAAGACACATCCCAATTTCTTCAAATAAGGATTGTATGATTTTTAAAGTTAAAAATACATATTTTCTATAGTTTTAAACTTTATATTATAATCTCAATTAGCTGAATTGTGAATTAGGGGTTTAATTTATCCAATCTGTTCCATCGGACTGAAAATAAATATAAAATAAGTAGGGGTAGGTCGCTAGACCCAACCTCTAATTTTTACCTATAGGTTACTTTATCGATAAGTCAAAGTTTTGCTAAACTCATGGTTGATGGGTACTAAAGACTACAGTTAGTTCTCGGATCCTATCGTACAATCTGAACCATTAGATTTAAAAGTCACTTTACTTTAAGAGGGTCCACAATTTTCAAATATTGGCCCCGAGTTTACACCTATTCCATTGACATCCTGTGCAAACCAAATGCGTTGAATGTGAGCTAAAGGTGGTTACACCTGCAGCCACACTCCATGGAATAGGTGTCCCTTAAAAACGCTATAGTGATCTCGCGGATTGACCAAGCCCGTATCCGATGGTGGAGGATGTTGATCGGTCCGTCCGGTCTCCGGTGTTCGGATGGTGTCGGTTTGGTCGTTGGCCAGTGACCAAAGTGGCCGACAAAGGTTTGTTTGGTTTTTTTTTTTTTTTTTTTTTTTAATTTGCAATTGCAGAAACGAGTGAGGAAGAAGTCCTCCATAGATATAAGATAAATAAAATTATATATATATACATTTATATATGTTATATATATATATATATATATATATATATTCTATTCTTATTTTTAGAAAAGACAAATGAAGAAAAAGGTGTCTTCTTCATTTTCGTTTTTTTTTTTCAATGAAAACATAGAGGTAGGGAGAGAAAGAGGACGGAGTCCTTTCCTCTTTGTTTTGTTTAAACTAGGAAACTAGAAGAAGCCATCGTCTTCTTCGTATTTTATTTTTTTTATTTCATTGCTATAGCAGCAATTCAGAGGGCAGTTGTAGTTTGCTGCTATAGCAGAAATCCCTTTAATTTTTTATTCTTTCTTAAGTGTTATATATATATATATATATATATAACTTATAAAAAATACATAAGGGACAAATTCTCTCTTTTAAGTTCTTGATTCTATCACTAAAAGATAAAAACTAGAAATCCAACCATTTTTTCCTTGGATTCCGTCACTAAAAGACAAAAAAGTATAAGACCAACAGTTTTTCAAACGTGTCTTTATAATAGAAAGAAGCAAAACAAGTAAAACCCTTGGGTACCATCTAAAAGACGCTTCCATTCGATGCTTTCGATTCTATCAAAACCCTTCGGTTCAATCCCAGAAGCAAAAGGTGACATATGAAGGGTTTTTATAGCTCTATATTACGGAAGAGTTCTACCATGCATTACGTAGCTTGGTATTATGGTCTTCATGGTCCTCATCGGTGTGTGTATATATATATATATATATATATATGGTCCTCATCGGTGTGTGTATATATATATATATATATATATATATATATATATATATATATATAGCATATAAAAAAAAAGGAAAGTTAAGAGGATAAAATTCGGTTCTATTGGTCTTTGAATTCTATTACTAGAGGACAAAACTAACGGTTTATGATTTATGTTAGCAAATCCGTAAAAATTAAAGCAATTTATTATGTTTTTGGTTTATGTTAGCAAACCGTCAAAAAGGAAAGCAAAAGAGACTAAATCTCCCCTTCTACTTTTTGGGTTCTATAGACAAAATTCTCCCGTTTTGATTGTTTGGGCGTTTGATTTCTTTAAATCCACCCAGCGAATCAATTGAGTTCACCCAACTGAAACACATGGGCTGCATTGAATCAAATGATGGACATCGTTTATCCACCCAATCTTTCGTATGATGGATCTTGAGATTATGAAAGTACTATCAGACGATCAGTGTTTTATTTCACGTAGCACACATCTTAGAAAAAGTGACCTTAATATCACGTGCACGCTCAAAATTGATTTTAAGGTCACTTGTTTGGGTGTGTCACAGAAATTTCCATCGAAATTTTGGCGTCCTATGATTTTTTTTTTTTAAACCCAAAATTATCAACCAATATAATGAGATGGGCCTATAAGTTCAAATTATCGGTCGATAATTTTGGGTTTTGTTTTTCAGCCGATAATTTTGGACTTTTAGAAAAAGAAAATTTGGTCACCAAAATTTTGACCTGGACCACAAGATATTGGCCAAAATTTCGTCCAGGATTTTTGGCCGATATCGCAAAATTTTCGATCAAAAATCATGGCCTTCAAATTCTCAGTCGATAATTTGAAGTTATCGGCCAATAATTTGCTAATTATCAAATTATCGGCCGAAATCTTGTGGTCCAGGCCGAAATTTCGGTGCCCAAAATTTTTTTTTTTTTTTTTTAAACCCAAACTTATTGGCCACTAATTTGAAGTTATCAGCCAAAATTTTGATCCATGACCACAACTAAAACTAAGTGTTTATCGTTTAGGATCGAGGCATCAAACTCGATATCGGGTATCGGTTTATGGAGGACCGATACGTATCGTCCCTTGTGAAAAAAAAACCAAGGTCTCGGTGCAAACCGATACATATCGGCCGATACGGGCTTATATCAGCCGATACTAATACCGTGTTGGAGGACCGAGAAGCATCAGAACCGATACATATCGGTTTGCTGAAAAATCAATACGTATCGCCGTTATGTATCGGTATGACTCGGGACATCATACCTTACAACATGGATCAAAATTTCGGCCAAAATGAATCGGTTTCGACCCCATCGAAATGTCGGGATTTCAGCCGAAAATCGCGAACGATATTTCAGTCGAAATCTTGTGGTGCAGGCCGAAATTTCGATGCCCAATTTTTTTTTTTTAAACCCACAATTATCAGCCGATAATGCCGATAATTTGATGATTAACAAATCATCAACCGATAACTTCAAATTATCGGTCAGTATCGGCTCATACGGGTCCGTATCGACCATCAAGCATCGAGCATCGGCCGATACATATCGGTTTGCGCCAAGACCTTACATGTTTTTTTTTTAAAGGGCCAATACGTATCGGCCGATTCGTATCAGTCCTGCATGGACCGACACCCGATACTGGTACCGAGTTTGCCACCTTCATCCCAAACAATAAAGACTTCATTTTAGTTGGGGTCAAGGATCAAAATTTTGGCTGAAACACATCAGTTTCGGACCCCACCGAAACAAAATCTCAAAATTTTCGGTCAAAAATCGCGGCCTTCAAATCCTCGACCAATAATTTGAAGTTATCGGTCGATAATTTGCAAATCACCAAATTATTGGCCAATATTTTGAAGGCCGATAATTTTTTGTTCAAAAAAAAAAAAAAAAAAAGTATGAGCATCGAAACTTCGGCCTAGCCCACCACATTTCGGCTGAAATTTCGTCCAGGATGTTCAGCTGAAATCCGAAATTTCGGTGAACATACTGGATTCGGTTTGTTGGCCAAAGTGTTGGCCAATATTTTGAAGGCCAATAATTTTTGGTTTTAAAACAAAACAAAAAAAAGTATGAGCACTGAAACTTCGCCCTGGCCCACCACATTTTGGCCGAAATTTTGTCCGGGATGTTCAGCCGAAATCCCGAAATTTCGGTGAACATACCGGATTCAATTTCAGTCCCAACCAAACCGAAATTTCATTGCCCAATGATTTTTTTTTTAAATACAAAAAATATTTTTAAAATTTATATTGTAACGATTCATTCTCCAAATAAATAGCTCTCACGTGCATCGCAGGTGCAGGGTCCACTAGTATATATATATACATATAGATATAGATTGCTCTTTTTTTTTTCTTTTTGGTTGTAGCAGGAAACGGCCGAGGAAGAAGTGTCTCCTTCCTTTTTTCCTATTTAAGAATAAACTAAAGCTATAAAATACACTAAGATTTTCCTACCTCGGATCCTAACGTCGCTAGTGAAGGTTTGCTCTGGGTCTTGAGCTTTTACCCGTCGCACGCCATCCTTTGTCTTCTTCTTTTTCTTCTTCTTGAGTTATAGAGAGAGGAAGGGTTCTAGGGAGAGTTTTCTAGAGAGAGAGAGAGAGCCCCCGGCTAAGACTTTTTGAGCGGAAGGTTTTTTTTTTTCTAAATAGAGATGGCAATCTCGTATCCCTTAGGATCCAGTTGGCTTTGAGGCATGGACTCTATCCACTCTCGCAGTTCAAAATTTAAAATAAAAAGTTTCCTTTTATTTTATTAAAGGGGTGGGTTTTGGTGTTGGGCACTAACACCCATCTTTTCTGTTTGTGAATCTAAGTCTACAAAATAAAAGCGGGGCGTTACATCCTCCCTAACTTATAAAAAAATTTCGTCCCCAAAATTTACGTACCTTAGTTGAAAAGGTGTGGTTATAAGGTACGCACTTCTTCTTCCTTTTCCCAAGTGGCTTCTGCTGGAGTGTGATGGTCCCATTATACAAGAACAAGAGGGATAATCTTTCTTCGTAAGGCATGCTCCTTTTGATCTAATATCCGTACTGGGTGTTTCACTACTGTTAAATCCTTCTGTACCTCAATAGATTCAATATTAATAACATGTGAAGGATCACGTTGATACTTTCGCAGTATTGACACGTGAAACATATTGTGAATGCCTTCAAGCTTAGGAGGAAGCTCCAATCTGTAAGCAACTTCTCCCACTCGTGCTTTGATCGGGAATGGGCCAACAAACTTTGGGCTTAACTTTCCTTTTTCTCCAAATCTCATCACACCCTTGGTTGGTGAGATTTTAATAAACACCTGATCTCCAATCTAAGAACAAAATCATCAAGGAGCGTGTTATATTTTAAGATCATTTTTCAATACGATTTCAAAATAAAGATATTTAATTAGGAGTCATCACAAACTTGAAACTCTATGCTTCGACGCCTTTGGTCCGCATAGCTTTTCTGACGACTTTGAGCAGTTTTCAACCTTTCTCTAATTACTTTAACTCTTTCAGTAGTTTGCTCGATTAACTCTGAACCCAGAAGCTTATGATCACCAACTTCTTTCCAACATAGTGGGGATCTACATTTCCTTCCATAAAGAGCTCCAAATGGTTCCATATGGATGCTTGCTTGATAACTGTTATTGTAAGCAAACTCCACTAATGGCAAGTGTTCATCCCAATTGCCTCCGAACTCAAGGATGCAGGCACACAACATGTTTTCAATGATCTGATTCACCCTTTCTGTTTGCCCATCGGTCTGAGGATGAAAGGCTGTGCTAAAATCAGATCGTGAATCCATGGCCTTTTGAAAGCTCTCCCAGAAGTGAGAGGTGAACCTTGGATCTCTGCTGGAAACGATGCTCACGGGTACTCCATGTAGTCGCACAATCTCCTTGATGTACATATTCGCCATCTGATTTGAGCTAATCGCTGTGTGATAAGGTAGGAAGTGAGATGACTTAGTGAGACGATCGGCGATGACCCATATGGCATTGTTCTTCTTCATGGTTCTCAGAAGGTCTATGATGAAATCCATCGATAAATTTTTCCATTTTAACTCCGGAATAGGTAGCGGATGTAGTAATCTTGCAAGTCTTCTATGTTCTGCTTTCACCTGCTGACACACCAAGCATTTGGAGACGTATTCTGAGATGTCCTTTTTCATGCCATTCCACCAAAATAGCTTCTTTAGGTCTTGGTATATCTTTGAACTCCCTGGGTGGATAAAATATTTTGACTTATGACCTTCTTCGAGAACTTGTTTCTTTATTCTCTCATTATCAAGTACACAAATTCGACCTCTAAAGGTCAAAGCACCACCTCCTCTAAAGTAGAAGTCTTCATTCTCTCCCTTGCGTACTGCAATTTCGATGTCAACTAGGTCACTATCAACACCTTGGCTCTGAATAATCCTATCCAAGAGCAGAGATTTGATGGTTATGCTAACCACCAATCCTTTTTTGTCGATTATGAATCTTGCCTAGATTCCATGGCTTGTTGACTCCTTAACATTTTCAAATCGATAAGTCTTGAGCCTTGATAGGTTTCCTGGGACATTGCGACTAAGGGAATCTGCAACTACATTAGCCTTTCCTGGATGGTAGTGGATTGTGCAATCAAAGTCCTTCAAGGTTTCTATCCATCATTATTGACGCAGATGCAGGTTAGGTTGAGTAAGGATATATTTCAAGCTCTTGTGATCAGTGAACACATCAAACCCGATCCCATATAAGTAGTGTTTCCAAATCTTGAGAGCGAACACCACCGCTGCTATTTCTAGATCATGAGTCGGGTAGTTCCTCTCATGATTCTTCAACTGTCATGATGCATAAGCTATCACTTTGCGGTGTTGCATGAGAACACAACCTAAACCACTGTAGGAGGCATCACTGTAGACTTCATAGCCATCATTCCCTGTAGGGATTGTGAGAATCGGAGTTGATGTTAGTCGCTTTTTCAGTTCGAGAAAATTATCCTCGCACTTCTCATCCCAATTGAATCAGGTAATCTTTCGAGTTAGCTTTGTGAGAGGCATAGCTAGACTATAGAAATCTTTCACAAGTTTTCGATAGTATCCTGCTAGTCCGAGGAAACTTCGAATATTGATAACACTTTTTGGCCTAGACCATTCTGATACAACTCGTATCTTACCAGGATCTACCGAAATTCCTACCGTCGAGATAACATGACCCAAAAATGCTACTTTCTCCATCCAAAACTCACACTTACTAAATTTCGCATATAATTGGTGCTTGCGCAAAACTTGTAGTGTAGATTTTATATGTGCTTCATGTTCTTTATGAGTTTTAGAGTAGATAAGAATATCATCCCCAAAGACTACCACAAAGCTGTCTAAATAAGGTTTAAAGATTCAGTTCATAAGATCCATGAATGCTGCAGGGGCATTTGTCAATCTAAACGGCATGACAAGAAATTCAAACAACCCGTATCTGGTACTGAAGGCAATTTTCGCAACATCTTCAGCTCGTACCCTAAGTTGATAGTAACCCGACCTTAAATCGACCTTGGAGAAGAAACAAACTGCTTGGAGTTGATCGAATAGGTCTTCAATTCTTGGTAGCGGGTATTTATTCTTCACTGTTACCTTGTTGAGTTGGCTATAATCAACACACATTCGTAGTGAGTTGTCTTTCTTGTTTACAAAAAGCACCGGAGAAGCTCAAGGAGAAGAACTGTTTCGAATGTATCCTTTTGTTAGTAGTTCGTCTAATTGAAATATCAACTCTTTCAATTCGGCTAGGGCCATCCAATAGAATGCTCTAGAGAAAGGAAACCGTACCCAGAGTTAAATCGATAGTGAATTCCATTTCTCGCTCTGGTGGTAATCCCGGTAGCTCTTCAGGAAAGACATCTTGAAATTCTTTCACAATCGAAATTTCTTAAAGACCTGATTTACCCATTTCTACATCATCTAATGCTGCAAGTATGGGTATTTCTTTCTTTTCGATTCCACAAAAGCAGATAAATTCTTACCTTCAGGCTTGAAGTAGACTAATTTTTTTAAGCAATCGATCTTGGCATGATGTGTCGTGAGCCAATCCATCCCTAAGATGACATCGAAGTCTTGCATATTTAATAGAATTAAGTCTGCGGGCAGAACTTGTTCCCTCACTAGGATCGGACAATCTCGATAAACTTGGTCGGTGCATATGGAGGTTCCAACTGGTGTGCATACAGATAAGATGAACTCTAGTTGTTCGGGCTTCATAGGAAATCTTGACGCATATTTCGGTGACACAAAAGATTATGAGGAGCCTGAATCGATGAGAATATGTGCAGCGGAATCGTATATTAGCAAAGTTCCTGAGGATAAGGGTTTTATCATGTTAACAATGTGATAATTCTATGAACTGTAATATATATATATATATATATATATATATATATATATATATGTATGTATTTATGTGTATGTGTACATTGATTCATATGTTATATCTACCACATGATAAGGAAAAGAAATGTATATGAGAATAATTTGAAATAAATGTAATAGAAGGATTTAAGGTCATCATACCTTGGATCACATCATCGGATGCCTAAGCATCCTCTTCTGTGATGGCGTTCATCGTAGCTTGCCTGACTAGACGAGTAGGATACTCTGATTGAGTCTGCTGAGGTGCTGGTTGGGGGCAATCTCTAATAACATGTCCTGGTTTTTCACATCAGAAGCAAGTTTCCAATTCATAACGACAGACTCCGGGTTTATGTCTTCGATTACACGTGGGACAAGGCTCATACTGTACAAAGCTAGATGTATTATAATGAGCTTGGGATGGTGTAATAGATTTCAAATTTGGAGGTATAGTCTTAGGGTTCTTTGGTGTTGAATACTGCGATTGTGTAGTCCTTCTTGGCGGTAAGGTTTGTAATGCTGACTTCGACCTCCTATCATAAGGGGTGTAGCGGCTAGTATGATTCTTTGCTAGTGCCTTCCCTTTTCCACTTTCCGCTTGACGCTGTATGAAATCCAATGAACATTTCTCTGCAATCTTTGCTCTCTCAACAACTTCGCTCATCGTTGGCAGTTGGAACATCATAGCTCGATCTTTTATCCCAGGGCGGAGGCCATCTTCAAACTTTCTAGCCTTACGTTCATCAGTTGCCACTAGGTGAGAGGCATAACGTGACAGTTTAGTGAAATTTATCTCATAAAGCAAAATCGTATTAGAACCTTGTTGTAAATGTATAAATTCTATTTCTTTTTGCCGTCTTGCTAATAAGGGAAAGTATTATTTGTTGAAAGCTTCTGTAAATTCTTGCCAAGTCCATGGATTACGTGTGCCCCTTCTTGTTTCTTGTTGCCTATTCGCACTCTCCCACCAATGCCATACAGTGTCCTTAAGCTGAAATGTTGCCCATTCTACTTTTCATTGATCGGTTGGACCCAGAACCAAGAATATTTTTTCCAGTTCAGCTATCCATTCTTCTGTAACCATAGGATCTCCGTAGCCATCAAACGTCGGTGGCTTCATCCTTTTAAATGACTCCCAAGAAGAGTGTGGAGCGGTGTCTGTATGGCCCTGACGCGTAGCCAGTCTATCCATAGTTGCAGCTTGTTGGGTCATGGTGTTAGCCATCATTTGGAGCACTTGTTATGTTCTATCTCCACCACTATTTAACGGAGCCTAATTTGCCCCGCTGGCCACTTGCTCTTCTCCATTAAGATCACCATCACAATTAATTGTCCACTTACGCTATAGAGCCATGATCTGTTTCACAAAGGTCTTGGATTAGATTTCAGAATTTGATTTTTATCCTAACCACAATCCCATGAAAATCTAAAGCCTTTGCTTTGATACCAACTCTGTAACGACCCAAAATTCCCTTTATCTCAAGTCGTCACTTACCTATCATGATCATGATACAGCATTTATTATAACAATACATGAAAAATGTGGCCAATTTTTATTTTTTTAAATGTATCAAAAGCATAAATGCTAAACAACTCTAGTATCCCAATAGTATGAATTGATAACTAAGTTGCCCACGACAACCTCATGATAATAAGCGATCCAACATCATTATTAAATACAATTAAAAATGGTGGTTTAATAAAGTAAAGTCGTGATTTACTAAGTCTCTCCAGATACTCACTAGAAGTAAAACTAGATAATGGCCTTGCTCTCAAATCCAATAAGAGTAATCTCAAAGGAATCAGACAGTTGGAAAATGATCTTCGGGATTCTCGTCAATGGCATCCTCTTCTACGAAATCTTCCTCGCAACCCTCCTGATCTTGATTGGTAGAATTTATCGACATAAAGTCAGAGGGTGATAAAAATTTTCACAGTGCTCAGTAGGGGTACTTGGCGTACTCCATAGATCAAGTTTAGACTTAACATGAATTTTCAACCATCAAATCTCAATGCATGTGTTTAACCTTAAGCTTATCGTGTTTCAAATGTAAATTGTATTATTTTACTTGGATATGGAAAACTTATAGTGTCTATCACATCTGACAATAATTTTTAAAAAATGCTACTAACAAAATGATTCAATACTCATGTAATACATAAAGTCTATCCATAAAATAAATGTTGAATTCATAAACATGTGACTGTGCCATTTTGGCTGCCTACATACCCAAATCGGGATGAAGCTAACCATAGTTCAAAATACATTCCATTTTCATAATACATCTAATGCATAAGAGAGAGAGAGAGACCCATAATGCAGTAAGAGTCACAGGCCTCACTTAACCTGATAATCGCATCTTTTCACGTGAAAGCAATTCTATACGTCCCATTCCGTATAAGGAAAACTTTCAAATCAGATGACTCAATCAGGTCTTGTGAAATCCCGTGAAGGAAACTACACCATAAGTAGAACGTAACATAGTTTAATTTTATTGTTGAATTCATAATTTACTTATAACGTGTTAGAATTTCTTTATTTCCACAATTTATTTCTCGTATTATATCTTCGCCAACGGCTTAAGTCTCGTGACTTATCTTAACTTATCTTAGCTTATTTCGCCTGCGGCTTAGGTCTCGCGGCTTAGCTTGACTTATCTTATTTTATCTTATCTACGACTTAGGTCCCGCGATTATACTTTTAGGTTCACGGCTTAGGTCCAGTTAACCTTCATAAATTAGCTTAGCCCATCATCCTTATTCTTTACACCATAACATATCCATCATACTCAATTTAAATCATAAACTTAAAATGACTTAGACACATAGATAATAGCCTAAGATTATGTATAGTAAGACTAGAATACCTACCGTCGATAGTTGGCCAACTCATATCGCCGGATGCGAACATCCTACTATGTTACTGAAGGCTGCAAACCTTCTACTAATCACCGGAGGTTGCGGTCCTCCTAATATATTACTGGATGCAAGCATCTTACTAAATAGACTCGATATTCGATATAAATCGTTAAATAACTCGATTGCTTACTAATTGAGAATAATTTTTGTACAGGCTTAATTTATCTTGAATCTTATTCTTACATGTCATCATAGCGTAACTTAGATTATCGACCATATGTTATAGTATAAAAGAATATGATATTTTAATAATAAAAGTTTGAAGGGTTAAATGAATCTACAAACACCACCATTGTATCTGCAAGACTCAAAAACTCTAAGATAGCGTCCTGATTAGCTGAAATCGGACATCGAGATGAAAAGATATATTAAATATGTGGTAATTGGATTATTATAGTAAGAATTTATCAGATTGCCACTAATCTGTAGGTTATTAAGTTAAACGGATAGCACCATTGCGTCAAGAATATGTCAAAACCTTAATATAGGTGTTGGTCGTGATCGAAATAAGTCTACCATATGATAAATATATATAATTAAGTTTTTATAGGTTTAAAGGTTATTAAAAATCTCATATTATAATTTCTATTAATTAATTTTGGTTTTTCGGTACATTAGGTGTGCCAACGAACTGTGCCAATGCATTCGCAACATTGAAAAACCTCAACTTCAAGTCCTAATTTATTTTAAATGGATCTCAATGTTGGAAAATATCTATTATTTAATTTTTAACCTAAGTTTATAATTATTTTATACTTATAAATGAGAGATATTAACTTTTACGTCATAAATGATTAATCACACTGCTAAACGGACCATGCCATCGCGTCTGAAAAGTTGAAAAACCTTAAAACACATCCCAGTTTCTTCAAATAAGATTTGTATGATTTTTAAAGTTAAAAATACATATTTTCTTTAGTTTTAAACTTTATGTTATAATCTTAATTAGCTGAATTGTGAATTAGGGGTTTAATTTATCCAATCTGTTCCATCGGATTGAAAATAAATATAAAATAAGTAGGAGTAGGCCACTAGACCCAACCTCTAATTTTTACCTATAGGGTACCTTATTGATAAGTCAAAGTTTTGCTAAACTCATGGTTGATGGGTACTAAAGACTACAGTTAGTTCTCGAGTCCTATCGTACAATCTAAACTATTAGATTTCAAGACCACTTTGCTTTAAGAGGGTCCACAATTTTCAAATATTGGCCCCGAGTTTAAAATCATTATCATATGAATATATATATTTATCTCAATCTAATGGTAAAGAGAGGGGTTTCATTGACTTTCCGGGCAAACCAAATGCGCTGAATGTGAGCCAAAGGTGCCTGCAACCACACTCCATAGAATAGCCCTTAAAAACGCTATAGTGATCTCGCGGAGACAAGCCCGTATCAGACGGTGCAGGATGCTGATCGGTCCTTCCGGTCTCTGTTCGGATGGTGTTGGTTTGGTCGTCAGCCATTCATGGGCGGTGCCGGACAGTCAACCAAAGTGGCCCACAAAGTTTCCTTTTTGTCTTTTTTTTCTTTTAAATCTGCAATAATTGCAGAGACACGAGTGAGGAAGAAAACCCATCTTCCTCGATAGATATAAGATAAATAAAATTATATATGTATGCATTTATATATGTTATATATATATATTCTATTCTTTTTCTTACAGAACGAAATGAAGAAGAAGAAGAAGGTGTCTTCTTCATTTTCGTTTTTTTTTTTTTTTTTTTTAATGAAAACAGAGAGGGAGGGAGAGAAAGAGGAAGGAGTCCTTTTCTCTTTTTTTTTTTTTTTAAACTTGGAAACTAGAAGAAGCAGTCTTCTTCTTCGTTTTTTTTTTTTTTTATTTCATTGCTATAGCAGCAATTCAAAGGGCAGTTGTAGTTTGCTGCTATAGCAGAAATCCCTCTTTTATTTATTCTTTCTTAGGTGTTATGTATATATAGATACATATATGTATATATTGCTCTCTTTTTTTTTTTTTCCTTTTTGGCTATAGCAGAAAAGGCCGAGGAAGAAGGTGTCTCCTTCTCTTTTTTTTTTTTTTTTTTTTTAAGAATAAACTAAAGCTATAAAATACACTAAAATTTTCCTACCTCGAATCCTAACGTCGCGAGTGAAGGTTTGCTCCGAGTCTTGAGTTTTTACCCGTCGCGCGCCATCCTTTGTCTTCCTCTTCTTCTTCTTGAGTTCTAGAGAGGAAGGGTTCTAGGGAGAGAGTTTTCTAGAGAGAGAGAGAACCCCCGGCTAAGACTTTTTGAGCGGAAGTTTTTTTTTTTTTCTAAATAGAGATGGAAATCTCGTATCCCTTAAGATCCGATTGCCTTTGAGGCGTGGACTCTATCTACTCGCACTTTCAAAATTTAAAATAAAAAGTTTCTTTTTATTTTATTAAAGGGGTGAGTTTTAGTGTTGGGCCCTAACACCCATCTTTTCTATTTGTGAATCTAAGACCACAAAATAAAAGTGGGGCGTTACATGCCATCTAATGTTTGTCGTAGGAAATTTATGATCTTGGGCGTCGTAAATTTGCCATAGCTAGCCTACCTCCAATTGGGTGCACACCCATCCAAATAACTTCAAAATTCAGGACTTCAGTAACGCCCATTCTCTGTGTTTTACTATGAGATCTTGAATTTTTCAGACCGTGTTGGCAAAGTGAAGGTGGCTGAGGTGCCGCGACACAATTGGCTGCAAGTGCAGGCGGGGCCCAAGCAATACAAGTCACGTCAGCCAGATAAAAAATACGAGAGTTTCTCTCTCATCATAAATGCCAAATGGATGCCACAAAAGCAGTATTTTGTCAAATTTTTTTGTATAATTTGTTTTCCCAGCAATGTAAATGCTTTCTGAATTCTCCAGACTCTTGATTTAAGACCATTTCCTTGACCGAAGGATCTTGCACTGTTATTAATGGTGTAAGATGTGAGCAATCCAAGGTTACCAAAATGATAGCCTTATTATCCTCAAGGTTACCAAAATAGTGAACACAGGGCAAACCATTATTATACTCAGTTATATAACAGCCCATATAATTGCTGGTAGCTCAGTTATATAACAACCCATTTAATTGTTGGTTAAATTAATGACTTCAAGAGCTTATAACTCTTCACAGATAAAGGCACCTACCTGACAACGAACACAACAGTGTTAAGTACATGGAAATGTTTTATAATAGTTTCTGTACTCATTGGCATAATAATTTTCCCCTTCTACTTTCTTGTACTTGTTCCATTTCTTATATATAAGTAACCTAGGATTGTATTCTTCTCATCTCAATTCTTCGTACAAGAGTTGTTTCCTAAGATCAAATCCAAATGATTGAATCGGATTTCGTGTTCAACCAGTTTTACAACCATTGGATAGAAGAGAATCTTGATTGTACATCATCTTATAAAAATGGAAATCGCTGAACTTAAGATTCTCTTTTATCTAATGGTTACAAATTTGGTTGAACACAAAATCAACTTCAACCAGTTGGACCTGACCATTGACCTAGTTACCTGACCCAAGTGCGAACAATGGTGCTTGAGTCAATCTTTCTGCTAATTATTATGGTTGTGCTTAAGATTGCTCTTTGCCCTTGTCCTTATGCTATTTTAACCTAATTTACTCTTTATGTTGCTTTCAGATATGGATCCAAATCAACCACCACAAAAAAAAAAGTACGAGGGAAAACTTTATATGCTGATTTGCATAAAACTATACCAAATTAAGCACCCTCTCCCACCTATTTTCAATAATCGGGGCCAGCCAGTAGGAGGAGAGCATGCACAATTCATCAGCTACCTCGGGGTGTTATCAAGAGATGGGTCTTTTTTACCCATCGATTGCCCTTCATGGGACATTGTGGACCCTATAGATAAAGAAAATGTTTGGAACGCTGCTAAGGTAAATATAATTAATTATTTCTTATTGAGAATATATGTATTTCAAATTATTTATCATTCATAATTTTTTTTGTATGCAGGTTCGCTTTGAAATTCCTGAAGACGACAAAGTAAGAAGCCGGTTCATGCAATAAGTAAGAAGAAAGTGGAAAGAATACCGATTCGATCTAAAAAGAAGATATTTTACTAATCCCCCTCAAGGAAGAGACTCATCCTCTCTAAACCCGCCAGGAGTTGACGGGAGACAGTGGTTGAATTTTGTCGGTAGAGATGGACATTGGCAAAACTCCAAAATGATTGTAGGAAGATAGTTCTCAACATATTAAATTTTTATACGTTCAAACTTATTATAAATGTATACAATAGGAATTAATTTTTTTCTAGAAAATAGTTGAAGTAAATAAAGTCAATCGAGAAAAAAGACGATGCATCATACAACATGGCAGAAAAGTTTCCCTTCAATTATAGCATTAGAAGTGAATTATTATTATTTTTTGATTAATCGTACTTTGTATATTTTATAATTATATGCTTTTTGCTTCATCTTATTATATGAAATCATATTAATATCTATATTTATTTTTTAATTTTACAGACTTCAGAGGATGGTGTAGAACCTAGTCACGCCAATATATTCAAAATTGCTTATACGCACAAGGATGGGATACCATCAAATAGTGTCGTCGCGGATACATTGGTAAATTTTATAATTATTTTTAATTATAAGTCATGTTTTAATTCTCAAAATAAAATATATTATTAATTATTACAGGAGAAAATAAATAGATAACAAGAGAAACAACTAGAGGGATCCAGAGTCCCCCTGGTTGCGAAGATATCCTCTCAGATTTTTGGAGAGGATCGATTTGGTCGATGTCGCATTCTTGGAGTGGGACCGACTCCATCACAGGAATGGGGGGCAAATCCAATAGTCGAATGTCAAAACAAGGGGAGATGGCTTGTTTGAGGAGCAAACTAGTAGAATTGGAAGAAAGAGAGAGAAAGAAATAGAGAAATGGAAGAAAGAATTAGAGAAATGTAAGAAAGAGATGCAGAAAAAGATAAAAAGATAAAAGAGGCGCTACACAAGTATGATGAACGAATAGAAGAATTGAAGAGAATGTTTCTCGCTTCACAAAGATAGATCACAAAGGTAATTTGTGATAGCCCGAATTTCTGCACCCAGAAATCCGTGCCATCAGGATCATACTCTAGATTATCCCCAGGACAAATCACGAAGTGTCTGCTCGTATAGTGGAAACCAAGCAGACACTATCCAGCAGTGGTAGATCCAGTCATTACGTATGGCTTTGTAAATAAAAGAAACAATAAAAAGTATATGTATATATATCTCTCAAAAGAATATACATTCCCAAAAACGAATCAAGAAGAACCACTGGTGATGGACATCCATCACTCAAAACAATGGTTCCTGATAATGGTTCCAATAGAATGTATAATAGTACAATAAAAAGAAAAGCATCTACAGGAAGTAAATACAGAAAGTAGCCACCAGGCACACAATAATCTAAAGTTTTATACAAAATCCCAAAAAGAGCAAACTCATATACCCAGACTAAGAATAGAAATCGTTCGCCTGGACGTCAGTCTCCTCGTCCTCAGCCTCAGCCTCTAGATTAGGCTGGTAGTCAGGGTCGCTCTTGGTACCGGGAGCTTTAGCCTCAGAACTTAAAATTGTCGTAGAAAATAGGGTGAGCTACATCCTAGGTCAATAGAAGAATCCCAACTAAAAATATATTGAATATGCAAGACATGATATCTCAAAGCAGGAAATCAAATCATAACATGCAAACAGGGCAAAATCAGATCAAATACTGAGCTTTTAAACAAGAAACAGATGCTATACGAGTACATAATCAATGACTTAAATTGTATATGTTTTCTAACTTAAGAAACTCCCATGAATATATAAACAGAGTAAACAGGAATCTACCGATAGGAAACTCCAACCAATCGTCGTTCACATGAATAATTTCAGGGTGCAACAATGCCTCATCTATGGAGTACAATTGTGTCGAGGGTTTAACAAAGCAGATGCACAAGTGTATCAGGCACGGATATACCGCCGAGTCGGTGGGGATCATCGGGTTAAATCATCAAATCACATACACACATAGACCTCACAGATCAGATAGCAGAAATCGGGAGCAAGTTTTAGAATACAAAATTAGAAAATAGGAATCAGAGATAACAGGAATTTATGATATGCTAGCATGCTTGTTAAAACAGAAATCATGGTACAGATATGATGAAATCATAGTAAAAAATAGTTTAAGTTGGTTTTCTCCTACCTCAGGTCAGACCTCTTTCTAAGCAAATCCAAAGCTTTTCAAAGCGTCATGGTCTGATCCTAGACCATAAATACAGTATACTACGTGTCAAGTATGTCAGAAAGTCAACTGACGTAGTGTCCAGTAATATTTACAAAAATAAAACAGGTCAAAAACAGGGGTGATTGATCGATCACCACCTTGATTGATCGATCAATCCTCCTTATTGATAGATCAATGTCCCCACTGATCGATCAATATCCACTAATTACTTCACAAGCAACAAAGGTAGTTGATCGATCAACACCCTTCATTGATCGATCAATACCTGAATTGATCGATCAATAGCTCCTTTCTCCTCACACTTTGATAGAGCAAAATTGATCGATCACCAGCTCAGTTGATCGATCAATTTATCTCATTGATCGATCAATGACCTCATTGATCGATCAATAGCTTAAACTTTTAAATTTTCCTCTTTCTGTTCCCTTTTGTAACTTATACAGATTGATCGATCAATCTCCTTATTGATCGATCAATACACACAAGTGATCGATAAATACCATTATTGATCGATCAATACCAGCCATTGATCGATCACTCTCTTTGTGATCGATCAACACTCATAATTGATCGATCAATACCCTTCGAGCCCTGACTTCCAGAAATTTCAGTCCTCTGTTCCTTCTTTAAAGCTTATACGAATTGATCGATCAATGCCCTCATTGATCGATCAATACCTCTTATTGATCGATCAATACCTCTCATTGATCGATCAATTTAGTATGGATCGATCAATAATGACAGTTCCTCTGTCATTAATGGAGGTCACTTCTTTGACCTAATTTTGACCTTTTCATTAATGGTTTCTAACAACCATTGATATACACACCAATACAAGCATTACGGCTTCAACCTTGCCCAATTTAATTGCACAGATATACCTTTATTTGGACCCTTTCGGGGTTCCAGCAAAACGATCCGGAAGAGGGTTTCGGATCCGGAACTCAGGCTGTATTGCCCCTTTTGACTCAAAACCGGCAATTAGCGGCTCCACTTTGACGCGTAGCGAAGGCACACCTTCTTGCCGAATCAAAGATGGCGTACTAACGTCAATCTCAACCTCCTCAATCACATAATTGCTAACCTAAGCTCTCTCTCTCTCTCTCTCTCTCTCTCTCTCTCTCTCTCTCACACCCGGTTCTCTGACAAGCTATTTCAACCCATCACCTCCTAGCTTAGGTTTAGACTATATCAGAACCAGAAGAAGAATAAAGACACTCCAGCTCTTCCTTCCCTTATAAGCTACCAAAATAAAATATCTTTGATATTTTATTTTAAATCCTAAGTTAGACTCCGGTGTGAAGCGCGAGCACGGTCGCTACTGCGCAACATGCCGCATCGACGTCCTACACGACTTGGACTCACGAGAGATTTCATACATGACTTCGTCTAATTACAGGGTAACATTATTTCAAATAATATTCATTATTAATTTTAAAGATTATCTTAATTTTCGTGTCGGGCACGCATATCGAAACAGTCAGGTTCTTGTTCAGAATTTCAGGGTCGTTACATAATTGATTTATAAGAATATGACCTTTTTTTCACGAGGTCTTTCTTATATATATTGTTTAGTGACTTTTATTTGGATCCAATTCTTATAATAGTACTCCTAGTCAGAACAATACTGTCACACAACCAACGCCTGCTACAAATCCTTTTGGAACACTCCCTGCAATGCCTCAAATTTCAATTGGTCGTGCCGGCTCCGCACCCTCAATTCAATATGGGATTTCTAGTATGCATGTAAGTCTTTTCCACTGCAAACCTTGGTGATCTAGATTATAAGAACAATACTAATCATAACAATATATGTGATAAAATGCATTTAGATTACATGAATTGTATCATAATTCTTCAAATTCACCGATAAAAAAATAAAAAATTCTTCAAATTCCATGTGATGTAGCTTCGATTTGGGGCATAGGCCTGTAAGACAATGGAAGTTTGATAATATTGCAACCTCACGGTTACAGATCCGAGCCTAGCTTACCTATTTAAAGTGTAAGAAGGGGTGTTTGAGACTTTTTGTGCTAATTGGAACCGACTCGGCTTAAAGTTGGTGGGTTTTGAGAAAGGTGAAAATGAAAAGGTGTATCTGACAGGGCGATCCTGTAAATTTCCCTTAAAACAATGTACACCAATGTCATGTGTTATAAATGATTTGCAACTTTTCATCCTCAGTAATCAGGTCCACCACGTACTCCCAACTTCCAAATGTAAATGCTTCTATCTTAAATGTCCCTCCTCTATTGGTTTAACAACGAGCTGGGATAGGTCGGCCCAATAGCTGATATTGCAACTTGAGTTTTTATTGAGTCAGGCACATCGATTTTACTTGTTGGGTTAGGTCGGGCATGAAGCATCTGACCCGATCTAATATTTTATGCACAAAATCAAGCAAAATAAGGGAATTTTAATCGGTTCTTGTGACCTAGATGGGGTCACCATCGGGCCAGGCATATACCTTTTTATTTATCAAGTAGTCAAAATTTTGACCCGACCCAACCCGGCGCGTTGACAGCCCTACTGTACACTCTAATAAAAAAGATGGAATTATTATTTGCCCCTTATAATTGAATGCTTAAGATTAAGAAGCCTAGAATGTAGATTCTAGATGCATAGATAATATAATAAAACAGTTTTTCTTTATTTTTCCAATCAAGAGCTGGGCCAGCTAGCAACATAAAACAAGGACAAGATGGTGCTTCCTATGGATGTAAGGCACTTACTTTGTCCTTTTCAAAAATGCAAACAGGTACGATAATGGCGGAAAGCCCGGGCAGATAGTAGGACAAGGGTTAAGGGACGATTTGCAAAGGTCAATCAAGATCAAAATTTGGGGTACATAGAGCATTAGGTTTGATTCTGTTTGACATCATCTGTTTTTCCCTCGAATAATAAATCTCAGCATATAATCCATTAAGGAAAATGTATATTTCACTTGTGAATTGCCTCATATATGTACAAATGTTGAAGATTTTGCTAGTACATGTATGATATTAAGATCTGAAAACTTCCCTGTTGATGTGAAATGTTCAGATTACTATTATTATTTTTTCCCAATTCCTATTGGTATGTAAACTGCAGAAAGGTGGTATTGAATCATTACTGGCCTTGAAATTTCTAGGCGAAAAGATTGGTAATAGATGTTTACAGGCTCTCCTTATATGCTGTTATGTTTGTTATAAAGCAATGTAATGATGTGATGCAACAGTGAACCAGGTCATTTCGGTCCTGTTAATTATTTTTGCTTTTTTCGTTTTTTATTTTTCTGCTGAGCTACTAGCTGGGACCCTTTGATCTGCTGTAAATTTCTATCTTGGATGTTCTGGGAAATTATGGTCCTGGCTGTTCCTTGGTCTATCTGGAATGAGTGTACTAATATAGTCTTTAGCAGATTAGGAGGCCGGTGGACATTATGAAGAAGAAAGAATGTGTGTGATTCTAGTCGTTAATTGGATCCGTCTCTGGTTTTGGGCTGCTCTTTGGGTTCGGGGGTGTTCGTTTTGTCTGCTGTTTTATTTTGGTCTTCCATGTTTTGTTGGGTTTTGCTCTCGAGCTTCTCAATGGACCGAGGGCCCTATTCTAACTTTTACTTTGTGCTTTAATATAATTTTCTTTACCCTATCACAAAAAACAAAAAATCATCCCGATGAAGCGTCTCGTCTTGGCCACTAAATCCCATGAAAAGGTGAATTTCTCAATTGAGCCTTAGAATTAAATATGACGATATGAATTGCTAGGATGGAACATGGGACCTCTAGTAGGTGGGGCAATTAGGAAAAGATTCGCCGTCGGCGTAGGTACAATATAAAAGGATACACCGTCGGCATAGGTACAATATAAAAGGATACACCGTTGGCGTAGGATTATTTATTTAAAAAAATACATCTACGATGACGACTGGAGCCGTCAGCGTTGAGTTCCTGCATTATTCTGGCGGCTGCAAGCCATTGACGAATGTACGTTTTTATCTCCGCTGGTGGGAAGCTGTCGGCGTAGATTTTAAAGCCGTTGGCATAATCTACACGGACAGTGGGCATAGGGTCGTGTTTTTATATTGAATGATAATAAAAAAAAATGCAATTTAAAAAAAAATTCATGAACATCATGATTTAATGGCAATAAATCACAACTTAATTCAAAAAATTATGACACGGTATAAATAAATCAAAAAATAAATAAAATTTTGAAGCCGTCACTATAAGCCCCTAACTAAACTCACACTCTTGTCTCTTCTCGTCACACAGTGAGTGGATGAAGAAGAGACGAGAGAGAAGAAAAATATATAAAACATATTTAAGATAGGAAGTATACATTTTGTTTCATATTTATATATATTTATTATAATTTTTCATTATTACTAATATTCTATTTGTTCAATTTTTCCAGACTGCCAATTTTTTGTCGAATTTTTTTTCTTGATAACTTATTTAATCCTGAACTTTGACTTTGTTACCATGATCACAACATGCCAGCCACGCCCATCCAACCCCAGATTCTCATTAACCACTTCCCTACCCTCTCAACATTACATAACCTCCCAAGGGTACCAGACAAACCAAAACATTAATAAGTATTTAGTTGACACACTACAAAAATAAGGTGTTTCAGTGGCACTTGTTGTTAAGGCAACTTTTAGTAACGACAAGATTAATAACAGCAATTTTTTGTAACAACAAGACTAATAGTGGCAGTTTTTTACTGCCCCTAATAGTCTTATTTTTTGTAGTGACAGAAAAACCCAGGCTTAGGATCCAATTGAACGCTCAAACTGTTTGTGAGACAAGAGGCCATGCTCTGTGACGAGTTCGGCACCTCCCACATGCTAGTTTATATGAATTGGATTTAGGGTTAGGGTTAGGATTAGGTAAGGAGGAAGAAGGAGAAGAAAGAGTGAGAAAGAACTAGGGTTGAGATGCCTGTTTAGCACTCTTCTAAATGTATTAACTATTTATGTACCCATCATTATATCACGGATTACAAGGTCACCAAAAAAGTAAAAGAGAGTAAGTGAATTACTCTGACAGATTTACTAATGTAATTGTATGGTACATCACCAACACCACAAACATCCAGCCAACTTTTTTTTTTTTTTTTTTTTTTCACGGTTGAGCACAAGCTCTCTCGAGATAACAGATACATTGAACCAATTCACAGCAGAACTAGATAGAGGTGTGGATTTTAGAGCTAAAAAACTTGATATTCATAGTTCCAAATCCTTAAAAACCAAGAAAAGGCCTACTTATCCGAAACCGACAGAGTTCCCAAAATGAACTTACCTCCCAGCAAGAGTCGAGAGGGCATTTAAGTAACATGCAAATTCAACCTTTTACCGTTCTACTCAACAAGTGCTTCATTGTTTCTGAAAAAAAAACAAAAGTGTTTACAAGTCACCCACTCATTGCATTACCCAACCCGGCTATTTTGACATCGCCACACATCTGCAACACGATGAGAGACTTCAAGGGCTTCCCCTGGGGACTCATAACTAGTACAAGGAAGGGGATTAGACCCTTTAATTAAGGGTCTGTTTGGATAGGGGGAAAGGAAAAGAAATTAGGAGAAAAAAAATGGAATGTGATACTTTCTTATGTTTGGCAATAAAGTTGTGTCACTGAAAATCATAAGAAAATTCAAAAAAAAAATTTCTATTAGAAACCGATAAATCCCTCTAAAATAAGAGGATTTCATCGAAAAACTTTTGTCATTCTCGATTTCTCTATTTCTCTCTCTTCTATCTCTCACTCACTTTTTTAATGAATAATTGAAACAAAATCAACTATTGAAAAATTACAAAAATTAAAATAAAATAATAAAAATTTAATTTTTTTTTAAAAAGTACAAAAAATAAAGATAAAATAAAAAAATAAAATAAAATAAGACTTAAAAATAAAAATAATAATAATAATAATAATTAAACAAAAAAATAAAAAAATATTAAAAATTTTAAAAATAAAAATATATAAATTAAAATTTTAAAAATAATACAAATATACAAAAATAAAAAATATTTTTTTAATAAAATAAATAAAAAATAAAAATTATAATACAAAAATAAAAAAATTTAAATTTAAATTTAAAATATTAAAAAATATTAAAAATAAAAAAATAAAAAAATAAAAAATAAAAAAATAAGATTTAAAAATAAATAAAATAAAAATACAAAAATTAAAAATAAAAAAATTTAAATTTAAATTTTAAAAATTTAAATTTTAAAAAAATAAAATTAAAAAAATAAAAAATATTTTTTTTAATAAAATAAATCAAAAATAAATAATAAATTAAAATTAAAATTAAAATTAAAAATAATAATAATAATACAAAATTTTTTTAAAAATTTAAAAATTTTAAAAAATAAAATAAAAATACAAAAAAAATTATTTTTTTAATAAAATAAATAAAATATAAAAATTATAATACAAAAATAAAAAAATTAAAATTAAAATTTAAAATATTAAAAAATATTAAAAATAAAAAAATAAAAAAATAAAAAATAAATAAAATAAGATTTAAAAATAAATAAAATTAAAATACAAAAATTAAAAATTAAAAAATTAAAATTAAAATTAAAAAAATAAAAAAATAAAAAATATAAAAAATATTTTTTTAACAAAATAAATAAATTAAAATTAAAATTAATAATAATAATAATAATACAAATTTTAAAAAATTAAAAAAAAATTAAAAATTAAAATAAAAATTAAAAAAAAATTAAAAAAATTATAAAATAAATAAATTAATTAAAATTAAAATAAAATAAAAATAAAAAATAATTTTTTAATAAAATAAATTAAAATTAAAATTAAAATACAAAATTTTAAAAATTAAAAAAAATTTTAAAATAAAATAAAAATACAAAAATAAAAAATAAAATAAAATCATTTAATAAAATAAATAAATAATAAATAATAAATTAAAGTGTAAAAAATAAAATTAAAATTTAAAAAAATATATAAAATAGTCAAATAATAAAATAAATAATATAATATAATAAATAATAATATATAAATAATTAAAATAAAATAAAATAATAAAATAAAATTATATAAATAAAATTATTTTTTATTTTTTTATTTTTATTATTTATTTTTATTTATTTTATCAAAAGAAAGAGAGAGAGAGAGAGAGTGAGTGATTTAATTTTTAATTTTTTATATTTTTTATATTTTTTTACTTTTTATTTAATTTTTATTTATTTGTTTTAAAAATAAAGTGAAAAAAAAAATAAATATAAAATTAAATATAAAAAATTTTAAATTTTAAAAATTTTAAAAAAATAAATAAATAAAAATTAAATCTCTTTCTCTATCTCTTAGCTCTCTATTATCATTCTTCTTTGTAAATGTCTCTCTTCGAGTTTCTCTCCTAAATTTTCTCTCTCTACATATTTATTTTAATTTCTCTTTTAAATTTTTTCTCTCTTCTCAAATTTCTCTCTTAAACTCACTTTTTTTCTTTCCTAATTTTTCTTTCTCTCACAAAATTTCTTTCATTATAGAAATTAAATTTATTGGATTTGTGAGATATACTATCGATAATGGTCATTTTCTATGTGCCAATTACACAATCCAAACACCGAAAGATAATGAATTCCTATGAATTCCCAAAGAGCTTGAATCAATTGAATTTACAAAATCTTTTCCGATGTTTTCCGAAAAATTGCCAAACAGACCCTAAAAGAAAGAATTTCGATGGACTCCGTGGATGCTCACTCAATTTGATTTATGCTCGGTCCTCTGAATGCATAAGTGAACAAATTTTACCACCCTCCGCTAACTAGGGAGTAATATGACCCTTAAGGTAGCCAAATGCCTCTTCATCTACTTAGTGGCATTCATAAATGTATTAATAGGGTGGTCCCCATAATGGTGCTATGGATATCCCGATGATTGCCCCACTGTTGGTTTTGAAGTTAGTCCCCACCATGGATCAAAATCTCGGTTTTTGTTTCGGTTTCGTTCATGACCCAAACCGTAAATTAGTCAAATTTCGATCAAATTATCGGAAATTTCGGATTTTTTAAAAAATATGCTCCGAACTTTGTCGAATTTTATTTTCTTGATTTTTTAAAATTCTTAAACTGACACAACCCTGATTTTTGTGCCCAGAAATTCGTGTCATCAAGATCATACTCTGGATGATTCCCAAGACAAATCACAGAGTGGCTGCTCGTTTAGCGGAAATCAGAGCAGACACTGTCCAGCAGTGGCAGATCGAGTTTTCATATAAGGCTTTTAAATGAAAAAAGCAATAAAAAGTACACATATATATATATATATATATATATATATATATATATATATCAAAAGAGTATACATTCTCAAAAAGGAACCAAGAAGAACCACTAGTGATAGACATCCATCACCCAAGCAATGATTCATGATAGTGGTTTCTATAGAATGTATAATAATATAAGTAAAAACCTCTACAGAAAGTAAATACAGAAAGTGGCCACTAGACACACAATAATCCAGGATATCATACAAAAATCCCCAAAATAAACGACAACTAGTACCCAGACTAAGGATAAAAATTGTCTGGCTAGACATCAGTATCCTCCTCCTCAGCTGCAGCCTCTGGATCAGGCTGGTAGTCAGGCTCGCTCTCGGTGCCGGGAGCTCTAGCCTCAGAACCTATAATTGTTGTAGAAATAGGGTGAGCTAACCATCTAAACTTAGTGGAAGAATTTCGATTAAAATTGCATCTTAATTGTAAAATATGATTGCAGAAGATATTGACAGAATTGAACAGATGCAAGTAGATGTTTCAGATATGCAGAATTTATCAAAACATGCATAACTTATTAGAGTTTACAGAATGTGATGCATACAGTGTTTAATAACTTAGAATAGTAAACTTAAGTAACTCCCGTGAATTTAGCACGTGGTAGCTAGATTTGGTCCGATGGGTAATCCCGACCATCGTCGTTCACATAAACAATTCAGGAATACAACAATGCCTCAACTATGGAGTGCAATTGTGCCGAGGATTTTCAAGCAGATGCACGATTGTGCTAGACACTGATATACCACCGAGTCGGTGAGATTCGTCAGATTTTTAAACCTCAAATCACATGCAGATATATTATACATAACAGAAATCAGATGACAGATGATAGGTGTCAGATAGCAGGAGTCAGATATAACAGAGTTGCCACACATATGCTAAACATGACTGAAAAGTAAAATCATACTATACAGTCAAATGTAGAAAATTTGAAATCCATGAGATCAAAAATAAATGTAATTTTTAGTTGAATTCCCCTACCTCAGGTTAGACCTTTCTAAGCAAATTCAAAGCTTTTCTAAACGTCAAGGTCTGATCCTAAACCATAAATATAGTACACTAAGTGTCAGGGATGTTAGAACGTCAATTGGCGCGGTGTTCAGTAGTGTTCAATTTACAAAAATAAAACAAGTAGAAAACAAGGGTGATTGATCGATAAACACCTTGATTGATCGATCAATCCTCCTCCTTGATCGATCAATGACCTCATTGATCGATCAATCCCCTCCAAATACACACAGGTAACAAGGTTAATTGATCGATCAATAGCCTCTATTGATCGATCACCTCTCATTAATCGATCAATAGCTCCTTACTCTTCACCCTTGACAGAGGAAAAGTGATCGATCGCTAACTTATTTAATCGATCAATCTGTCTCATTGATCGATCAATGACCTCATTGATCAATCACCAACGTAAGTTTTCAAATTTCTCTCTTCCTGCTCTCATTCTCACTTTATACAGATTGATCGATCAATGCTCTCATTCTCTGTGATCGATCAATCCTCACAATTGATAGATCAATTAGCAAATTGATCGATCAATGCCTCTCGAGCACTGAACTTCCAGAAAATCAACTCTACTGTTCTCTCTTTATTTTTATGCAAATTGATCGATCAATGCCTCTCATTGATCGATCAACCCAGCATTGATCGATCAATGCTCAGGATTGATCGATCAATAATGACAGTTCCTCTGTCATTAATGGAAGTCACTCCTTGGACCCATTTTCAAACCCTTTTTCATTAATGGTTTCTAACCATCTCTACACACACATAAACATAGTATAAGAGACTTTAATCTTGCCCTTCTTAAATGCAAAGGCTCACTTCTATTTGGGCCATTTCGGGGTCTCGGAAAATGCAAATTCGGGAAGGTTTCGGATCCTGGGATTTGGGATTTGTCACCCCCTTGACTTGGAAATGGCACTCAGTGGCACCGCCTCTTCACGTAGTGATAGCACACCTCTGCTGAGAAGATTTGACGTATCAACGTCGATTGCACACTCCCAAATCAATTGATCGCTAACCTAACTTGTCTCACACACGTTTCTTTGAAAAACCAACTAAACCTTCTTCTCCTAGCTTAGGGTTTATCAATTACAGAAATAAGAAGAAGGAGGAGGTGGAAGATGAACATTCCAGATCCCCTTCCTTCTCTTATAAGCTAAAGACCTGAAATATCTCTGATATTTCTGATTTCCCTTAGCCTTAAGCTCCGGTATGGAGCACCTACACAGTTTTACGGCGTATCACGCCACACCAATGTCCTATAAGCCTCGGATTTATGTGAGAGTTTATATGCAACCTCATCTATTCCCGAGCTATTATTATTTATAATAATATTAATTTCAAAATTTTAAATTTATCTCGATTTTCGTGTCAGACACGTACATCGATGCAGTCAGGTTCTAGTTTAAAATTTTCGGGCTATTACATAAACATTATTAGAACACACATTTACACTAGCGAGACTAATTTTCGTCCGTTAAATTCTTTAATTTCAAATCTTTCCCTTCTATGAGTTAGTATTAGGTACACAACCAGACAATAAACATTTCAATCTATCTTTGCCAAACCCGTCCAAAGCATCATTCCAATGATGGGTGGAGTGTAAAGGTAAAGGCGCTTTGAACAAAAAGCCACCATCTATCCTTTCTTGCGTTTACAAACCCCAAAATGGTGATTTTTGTTAGATCTTCTCTATCTCTCATCTCCAAACCCCTAACTTTTTTCGGGAAGATCTTTTCTTCTGGCGCAAATTCCCCAGAAAACGGACTATAAATCCAGTGATTTGTCCAAATCGATCGAAGAAAACGGAGTTAGGGTTTTAGATCTTGAAGGTGGAGAAGATGAGTTTAAGCACCGACAAAGATTTGATCCATGGTCCCCACAATGGTCCAATTGATAAGTCTCTAAACGTATATTGTACAATACGCACTTAACCAATGTCCCTCGATCACTGTCGTTGACAGACTCAAGCCCTGTTTTAGTATTGATGATGACAACAAATAGGGTACTGTTATTCTCTCCCCAAAAGACTGCTTTCTCACTCCATCTCCACCAGCTAGCATGCATTGATGACCTTTGAATCAAATGATGGAGATCGGTTTTCATCCTAAGCTTCCACACAATGGTTCTATAGATCATGAGCCTACTATCATACAGTTAATTTTTTATTACACGTGGACTACATCTCAAAATGTGACCCTAAAAGCATGAGAGTGATGTGTCATATGATTTTAGAGTCACTTTTTTCAAATGTGTACTACGCGTAATAAAAAAACTGACCGCTGATGGTAGGCCCGTTATCTATAGATCCATTGTGCAATAGATGGAGATGAAAAACGATCTCCATCATCTGATTCAAGGGCGGTCAATACAGGCCGGTTGGAGGAGATGATGTGAGAAAGCAGTCTTTCGGGATGAGAATAACGGTACCCTAACAAATTTTGAGTTGTTTTACTTTTCGGTTTTCTTCAATGACTAACGAAATTGAGGACTAAGGATTAGTTTTAAAACTTCAACAAACTTGGTGAATCTGCCTTGTGCAATTTGCATTTTATTTTTTTGCTATACCATAATTATACATTGCATTGATCTCTTACCAATACATTGCATCTATCCCTGACTAATAAAAGATTCTCAATTATAATATATATATAACAAGTCTGGTGGCAGTAAATTGCCTTCTCTCTTTGCTGTCACACATGGTGAACACCTTTGACTAGCCCCTCTTCTTCTACCCCAATCTTACGGCGAGCCTCTAGTTGCGAGAGGGAATTCTCCATGGAATTAATTGGTTGAGCAAAGAACAATAAAAGTATGGTGCCTACTCGATGGGACAAAAGAAATAATAGACTCATGCTCAATTTGAAAAACTCATTGACTGCTTTGAATCAGATGATGGAAATCATTTTTCGTCCCAATCATTTATATGATGGATCTTGAGGTCATGCTTGTGCCATCAGAAGGTCAATTGTTTTGTCTCACATGGAACACATCCCAGAAAAGGTGACCTTACCATCACGTGAAACGCATCACGCTCAAACCTGATTTTAAGGTCACCCTATGTGTACCCTTAAAATAAAAAAAACTGATTGTCTGATGGTACGCACATAATCTCAAGATCCATGTGAGAAAGATTGGGAGGAAAAGCAATCTCTATCGTCTGATTCAACGCAATCAATGGCTTTCAACATGGATAAAATGAAATATTCGGTTGGTGAATTTAAAAGTACTCATTATAGAATTGTGCTCAAAGTGAAAAATCTCATTGTGGCATGCTCATAATGAAGTAAATTCAGTGGAGGATCCATCGATTTACCATTGTAAGATACTAAGATATAGACAAGAGTTTCTTGTTTCTATAGATAATCTCTCCCCTGCTTAGTTGCTAGCTCTAAGCATTTTTTTTTCTCGTTCTTTTCTCTTTTTTTTCCTAGCAATCTTTTTTAATAAATTAATATATTTTAATGGTAAGTTTGGGAATTGGACCACAAGGAATAACTTACATATCTATAACAAATTTATATCTAATTGTAAAAAATACAAAATTAGAAATTTTAAGATTATTAATATTATTTTTTTAACTATTATTAGTAGTAGTAGTAAGTAATGCTATTATTATAGCGATGCATATATTATAAATTATATACTTGGGTTTATGATTATCAAGACCCTACCATGGTTCAAGTTTAACATGTATGTCGAAGGTGTAAAAAGCATAAACACATTATGCCTCTATCATTCCGATCATTTGGGCTCTCCCCAACTATGGCTTTGACAAATGTTTCCATAAAAATAAGCAAAATGACAAATCTTTAATGTTAAATAAGGCGACTAAGAATGTGTTACAATCCGGAAATTTACTCTATCTCGAAGGCTTAGAATTCCGAGTTATACCGCATATATCTCGGATATTCTAAGCGGACATACACTTAATCAGAATTCTCACGCAATACTAGTTCCACAAAATCTATAAAAGTTAACAAATAAATATGAAATATAAAAGCAGTCATAAATACTGAATAAATGTGATAAAATCTATAAATCCACCAATAAAACGTAAATCGAAGTCGATGACAGATCCGATGAAAGAAAACATAGAGTCGATAAGGATAAGTCAAGCGAACTCAGTACCGAGTCTAAAATTTCAATAATCGGTGCCTGGATCAAAACCAGCACCGCGGCCTTCCTGGCACTCAGCGGTTTCATCTTCCCAAAGCTCCTAGTACTCAATGCTCGCGGGATCAATAAAATCAGTGTCGGCGGGATCTGAATGGCCGACGTCTGCTTCACCAGCGTAATCACCCGCAATTGTTAGATTATCTTGGGATGAGTTTACTTAGTCACATAAACTCAGTGGATACACTATCAATCCACACTACAAAAATAAGGTGTTTTAGCGGCACTTGGTGTTAAGGCAATTTTTGGTAGCGACAAGACTAATAGCGACAGGACTAATAGCGGCAATTTTAAAAAAAAAAAAACTGCCGCTAATAGTCTTATTTTTTGTAGTGCTACCCCATACTACTCAGGTGCATTGTGGGTGCATCAAGTGAGTAATAAATATAATATCTCAAAGTAAGTAGCAAGAGAAAGACAAAATCATTTACATATTGTAGAACTCATATCATATCATAAATGTAAGACCATGATCTAGACACTCATATCCTAACATACCTCACCATATTTCATAACATATCATATCATATCTTATTATCATTCTCGCACATACATCTGTATATTGCATTAGCGTAACTAATATACTCATAAAATCCTAAACAGCCTGTGTCAGAGTCCCTGCTCGAGCTACTATGGGAGGATCAATATAGTATCATACCACCATATCATAACGCCCTCATGTCATACTCATACTCCACCATTCAGCCAATGGGGAGACATAATGGCCAAAGTTACTCATAACATACTCATACTTATAATATTTCTCAGAGATCCGTCTTGGCTGAAAGACGTTATTGCTCTTATGGTGGCTACGTAAGGAACGACATGCATACTCTTAATCTTTGCTGGCTCACACAGCGGTTGTAACGACCCTAAAATTCTGAATAAGAATCTGACTATTTTGATATGCGTGCCTGGCACAAAAATCATGACATGTTTAAAATTTTAAAATTATAATTATAATATTAATCCACATGTGGATGAATTCACGTGGGGTGCTTACTATGAATTGAAATTATTGGAATTCTGATCAAGGATAATTGCAATGATGGAAAGTTAAGGATAAAAGATTTGTAATTTTTTTTAATTCATAATAGCCATATGATGATTGATTGATTAATTAATTTAGCTAGTATATAAAATTAGTTTAGATTTCTTTCACCTTTTGTTTTTAGTTTTGAAATTTTTCAAAAAATTCAAAAATATTCAAAGTTTGTAGGAAACTTCACTGAAAATCTTTAGGAGACTATAACTCCTCCACTAGGGATCACCTAGGGGTTTAAAGGTTTGTTGTATCTGCTAAATGCAATTGTGCTCCCTACGAAAGTGACATTTACATTCTTAGTTTATGATAGTTTATTTTCCTTGTTTGCTAGGGACTAGCAAAGCTTAAATTTGGGGGTGTGCTCAGTCACATAATTTATCAATTTATCACCCTTAACTTAGTGATGGTAGGGCTTAGTTTGCTACTAATAAGATGTTGATGTATATATATTAAGGAAAATCAGTAAAAGAGAGCCAAAGTATTAATCTATGTCAAAATAAACTCAAAAAACAGTAAAAAGATGATTTAGTGTAAAAAGATGATTCGCCGCATACTGAAAGCTGAAAAATCGTGTTTTATGATTGAGCGTTATTGTTGAAAGCCGAAGAAAGAGAAAAATAAGAAATCGTAATTTACGAATCTTAAAAAAATGGCAAAAGAGTAAAAGGCAATATCGAAGAAAAGCGATCGTTTGTAAATAGAGAATAGTCTAAAGAGAGAAAACTGTGCGAAAGAGAGAAATCGTGATTTACGATTTCACAAATAGAAGCTTTTCCTCTGCTATCTGCTAATGATGTTACTGATCACGTGAGTGAAGATTTTCACCGCCATGCACCAAATTAGAAGCCTGGTGAATCACGGATCTGAGAAGATTGATGAAGATGAACCCCTAAGAACTCTGTTGTTGTTACCAAGGAAATAAATCTGGAACACATCAACTATTTAAAATCAAGGAAGAAAAAAATTTGAATTAGAGTTATATTAGGAATCTTTTGTACGTAGTAGCTTCTTTTATTAGAATTAGAACTTTATAAACCAACTCCTTATGATCTATATAAATAAGAGAGCCCTGTGTAGGAACAAACCATCGAAGAAATTCTCAGCATCAATTGACGACTGTGGTTGGATTTTCTTCCGATCATTAGATTGGTTTAGTTTAGATATCTAAGGTTCCTTAATCACAATTGACAATTGGGATTGAGAGCTGACCGATTAGTGTAGATATTCGTAGTTTCTCAGAAGCAATTGATGACTACAGCTGAGAGGTGAAAGATATAATTTTTATTGCTTTGTAGTTTAGATTTTATTTTCTTTTATTTACTGCTTAGTAAACATCTTCGAATTTTAATTTGAATTGACGACTCAAGTTGGAATTTGGAAATTAGTATAACGGTTTTACTTTTCCATCTTTAATTTTTTAGAGTTTGATTGACGCCCAGATTTTAGAAGATTGTTGATTAGATTAAATCTGTATTAAAGAATTTTAGTTTTTGATTGACGACAAAATTCTGAAGGACTGCAATATGGTGTCATGGTATTTTAAATTTGTAAGCATCCGAGACTTGAAGGATTGAGACTGACAACCATAATCTGGAAAGAGGAGGATTTAGATTTATTTTCTGCAAATTTAGTATAAAAATCATTCTTTTATTCATATTTCTCCAGTAGTTTAGATACAAAAGATAAGTAAAAGTTTTTGAAATAAGATTATAAATATTTCAATCATGGATTGCCACTTGGGCAATTTAGATTGATCATGAATGCAAGCTACATGGCATAATGATAAACCAAACTTCAATGGTGTGAGAAAAAAAGTGAGAGTTTAATGGTGTAAGATCATTTACATCCTAAGGTCACTCAAAATCATTGACTGTTTGAAATCAAATGATTCAAAAATGATTTCACACCAATCTCCCACACAACAAATCTAAAGATCATGGGCGTACATCAACCATACAGTTTTGGATTTCAAGAAATACAAACCCTAAAAATGTGGTCGTAAAATCACACTGCGTACATTGCACTCAAACATGATTTTGGAGCATTTTTTTGGAATCCACTGCATGGGGAAAAAAAGGGACCAGTGGATGGTAAGATAGTGAATTCGAGATCCATTGTGTGGAAGATCGGGGTTAAAAGCGGTACAAACCCCAAAAATGTGGTCGTAAAATCACAGTGCGTACATTGCGCTCAAACGTGATTTTACAACATTTTTTCGGAATTTGCAGCATGGGGAATAAAAAAGGACTAGTTGATGGTAAGATACTGAATTCGAGATCCATTGTGTGGAAGTTCGGAGTGAGAAGCAGTAAAACCCCCAAAAAATGTAGCCGTAAAATGACACGGCGCATATCGCGCTCAAAAGTAATTTTAGAGCATTTTTTTAGGATCTCCGGCATGAGAAATAAAAAAGGACCAGGGGATGGTAAGATTATGAAATCGAGATCCTTTGTGTTGAAGATCGGGGTGAAAAACGATCTAAACCATCAAATTTGAGGAAGCCAATGGATCGCACAGGATTTCATTGTAGAGGAAGCAAGGTACCTACCTCCCACATGGGGACTGAAAAAGGACAAGCGGATGGTAAGATTATGAGTTTGAGATCCATTGTGTAGAAGGTCAGGGTGAAATATGATCTAAACCGTTTGATATGAGCAAGTCAACGGGTCTCACAGGATTCCATTTAGTGATAGTTGAAAGTAAAATTTGTGTTGTCTTATTTGATAGGAAAGAAAAATTCCTTCATTAAGAAGCAATCTTTTCATTACCATGTTGTTTGTTTCCTTTCTCTTTTTAAGTATATATATACGCGATCGAATGTACCCTATAAAACGAGATATGTGAAGAATAAGATGAATTAATGGGTATTCACCTCTTGAAGCGTGAACGATAAATCTACAACGATTAGGGTTGAATAGATCGACGTCCAACGCGATGACTTGTCTGAAATTTCTTTTATTCATTCATTTCCAATTTTAATACTAAAAATAGATTATAGTGGTTATTGTGAAAGAATATACGAGTTTTTAGGGAAAAGATTAGTGAGCTTTAGAAAGGGAAGAGTTGAGAAGAAGTTGTGATGGCTGAGATTTCTAGAGAGACGAAAATAATAAAAGATTAGAATAAGAAAAGAAGAAAATAGTTGCGTATTTACATAGAGTTTTCTAAAATATGGTAGGTTTCAGTGTGGAGCGTTAACACCGTGCATAGTACAAAATATATCTAATACCATTAAATAAAGGTCAAGAAAAATTTGGGTCGTTATATTCTCCTCCTTTATGATATTTTCGTCATCGAAAATTACGCACTTTTGGTGATGAGCACTAGGTACTTCTCCATAATTTCAATTTTTCGTTTTCATGTGGCTTCCTTCGGTGAGTGGTGCTGTCACTGAATTTTGACAAAGCGTATAATTTTACCCTTGATGAGTCTCTCATTTCAATCTACGATGCAAACCGACTTCTCTATAATAGTCAGGTCATTTCTGACTTTAATTGACTTGATATTAAGAACGTGAGATAGACCCGACATGTACTTTCGCAATATGAATACTTGAAACACATTATGTATATCGGCGAAGTGTGTCGGATGTAAAATTTAATAGGCTACCTCGCCAATACAATCAATGATGACGAAGGGTCTCACATATTTTGGACTTAGTTTTTCTCGCATTTCAAAATGCATGATTCTTATGATTTTTTAAGATAAGAAAAAAAAAAAGAGAAACTATGATTTCTCAAAAGATTAAAATAAGAAAAGAAGAAAATAGCTACATACTTCGATAGAGTTTTCTAAAATAAAATAAATTATGGTATGAAACTTTAACACCTTGTATAATATAAAATATATCTAACACCATTAAATAAGGTTCAAGAAAAATCAGGTCGTTACAGGGTCTGATGTCACGCCCACCTTCTCGAGTGAGGATGGAAAGAACAAACGGTCAATATCAATTGCCAATGGGTTCTAGCGTGGGCACCCATCAGTAAGTTGTGGGCGCAAATAGAGGTAAGTATCATGCGAATGTAATCGTCAAAGATCTCGTACCTTGTCTGGCTCGTATTATCTTAGTGGTGTGCTAGGGTGAGTGTGAGAAAAAGCAAATGGCGATCACTTTGAACAGTGGGTTCAAAATGCCCAAAATAGGACTTGGAGTTTGGAGGATGGAAGGCAAATCTATTAGGGACCTCCTCATTGCTGCCATCAAAATCGGATATCGCCACTTCGACTGTGCAGGTACTTATTTTATTTTAATTTTTTTTGTTAATGTAATTTGATATTGCAAAAGCACAAAAATAATATAAGGTATGTAAAAAATGAGATACTTTGATTAGATAATTTGATTTTTCATAATGTTTGATGTTTTGAGATTTCCCATGATGCTATTTATCATCTTTTCCTTCCTTTTCTTCTTTTCTTTTTTGTTAATGTAATTTCAATTTGCGAAAGCCCAAAATGATAAAGTATCTAACCAATGAATTATTTTGATTAGATACTTGTAATTCGATTAGACAAGTGTTAATTACTTAGATATAGATAGATTAAAAAGTAACAAATGAAATAAATAAATAATAAAGAAAAAAAGGGAAAAATTTATAATAAAATTTACTAGCTTGAGCCTGGCCCGAGCTGGGATCGACTCGAGTCAGGGCCAAGCTAGATCATGGAACTCCAACCTTTGATAAAATTCTAATATAATTTACCAATGGATGCATATTTTATACATTTCAGAATCCCACATTGAGAAGAGTAAACAATTCTAGTCCGACATTTTCTTATTTTTCCTAATTTTTTTCTATTTTAGATTTTTTGAATAGTTTTGTGATTCGGCTGAGACAGATTAAACCGATCTTCCGATTTGAAATGTATCAGTAAGTTTTCCTCTTTTTTGCAGTTTCATTAAATCGGCCATAACTTATATGGAAATCTCATATTTTGAACTATAAAATGCTTTGGTGTTGTGTAATAGTAACTGCAAATGTCTAAAAAGTGACGAAAATGTGGTGTTTACTCCTCTACAATTAAATTCTTTTGGACTTCATATTTTTGGTTGGATGAAAGGGAGACATGCAAGTGGAGTATTATGCAATGCAAGAGTTCCACTTCGATTGAGGGACGTTTTTATAAGACAGTGGCAAGACCTGCCATACTATGAGGTATAAAATGTTGGGCTATGCAAAAGCAACAAGAGGATGGAGTATCTAGCTCTGAGATGCGTATGTCTAGATGGATGTATAGGAACGAGTATATAAGAGTAAATTTGAGAGTGGAAAAAGAAATTACAGAATGTCGCTTGTAGTGGTTTGGACATGTCTATTTGAGGCTAGAAGCAGACTCTATACGAAGGATTGAGATGCTACACACACAGAGAAGTAAGGGACGAGGAAGACCAATGAAGATTCAGAGGGAAACAGTGAGAAGGGACTTGAAGGATTGTGAAGTTAATGAGGGAGTAGATGAAAACGTACTAGAAATTTCTGTTTACGGTTACTGCCCAAAAATTTCTGTACCAGCGATTAAAATTCTGCCCTCGTATCTATAAGGAACCACTGTCAATATGCATTACAATATACGAATCTGGATATTCTATGCTCTTGTAATTATTGTAGAATAAATAAAAAGTAAATAATCAAAGCACCTGTTATGAGGAGTACTAGGTTTTATTCTGATCCACAAGGCAAGGCCTTTTAACAAGAGGATTTTAGCAGCAGACTTATAGGAGTATACGATCAGGTCACACAAACTAATTCCACGGTTCAGCAACAAAAGCAGATGATCAACAGTAACAGAAACATAGCATTCGATACATCATATGGATTCAGAGAGCTGTTGCACCAGGTGCTACAACGTGAGTGTTTTGTACCCATTGAGAAAAATGGGTTGTAATTGTATAGTGGTCATATCTTGGGGACGCCCTAAAGTGCTCATGGTTCATTATGAACATACAAGCCAAAACTACGAAAGCCTAGAAATATACATGCACAGTTGAGATGTGATATGATTGCATTATGGTGCCTAAGGGCACAATGGGATTTTTCGTTTCTTATACTCCTAACGCTATCTCTAGCTTGTCACTTTTCCCTTAACTATCGATCTGGATACTTGCAGCCCATCACTGAAACAACCCCCTTATTCTGCCCTGACGTTTGGCCTTAGCATTTACTGCTAACAAATTCTGTCTTATGAAGTCTACATTGACTGCTAACAAGTGAAGTCAAGTAAACTTTGATTAGTAACAACTCAAGTACTAACCTTAAGTGCAATTAAATGCAGTTAAGATGTTATCCCAACACCTCTCAGCAGTATGATTTGTATCCCTCAATGTGTACGTTTTTAGTTCCATGCCCTCTACCTGGACCCTTTCCTGATTCACCTCGACCATGCCCCACACTATAGATGTCCACTAGAACAGGTTGACATATGCCGCCAGAAACGAATAGCCACAATATAGTGAAGGAAGGATTCAAACTCCCACCATTTCAGAGCCTTACCCACTTAAGTACTGCTCGTATGTGCTGACCTTAACTGATCTTATTTGCACTAAACTGTACTTATAGCACTTAAGTTGTTAGCTTATCTTGACTTCATAAGACTGAATTTGTTGACAGTCAGTGTTCTCACTTGACTGAATTTGTTAGCAGTCAGTGTGAATATCAATGAACTTATTAGCACTCAGTGTAGATCCACATGTTCACCATTCCTTATCCCCGGTCCAGGCTCACTAGAAAGAGAAAGGAGTGGTTCATTCCGGCTGATACGATTAGTTCGTGTCGCTCTTGTTCCTCCTTATTCGTTTGTTCACTGGTGGCCAGTGTTTCCTGCTGTTGATAACTGAGATCGGCTTTCAACCATTTATTTGTTCAGAAAATTCAGTAGATTCATCACAATTGACAACAGAAACATGGTCTTAATAGACCATTAATCTCAGTGGTTCTAGATAATTATAACCCTCAATATCTGTGACCCAGGAGTGTCACGAGTCACGACAGCAACAGAGCAAAGTGAAAACTCTCGAAAATCAACACTTTTCCTAAAAGGAATAAACTCATAAACATTCACGCCAATAATTTGTTCGGTTTCTTGCATATTTATATTATATAAAATACAATATGAATCGTAATCTAGATACGTGTTCTAATTTATTTGGACTCTAAGCTAGCCAAATAAAGAAGGTAAGTATCTTTAACATCAAGTTTCCAACTTCCCTAGGACTCTTAAGATAGAAGGACGGCTGAAACTAAAAACAATTTGAAATCTCCTCTTAAGATTATTGAGAATGAATCTTGGTACTCTACCTTCTGACCCTCTCACACGATCACTTAAGTGATCATGTGAGGTTCAGATTTCCGAGGGTTATCTCTCGTTAATCCATGTCCCATGTGTCACATGGGACCCTAATACTCCTTAGCTTAGCCAACCTAAGGGCCCACCTGGCCCACTTGAATAAGGCCCGATGGGTCTTTATTGCAGTGCTTCTTTTCTCCATGTGTTTTACTCCATTAAACCAGAAATTTAAGAAGCCTTTGTAGCCCCATTTCATCCTTCTTTTGATGCCACTAACAGCTCGTATCATCCTTCCCGGGTTGGAGAAGACTCGGCTCCGTTGCGTTGACTCCCGCGTATGCTGTGATGTAACTTTAGTCCGGCATTCTCCCCTCTTACTAGCCTTCAACTCTTTGAGATGTGCTCCATTGACGTCAGAGTCTCATTGATGCAAGTTAAGAAGATTCGTACTCACCCCTTTATTAGGTTTGAGTTGAGAGTTCTCTTTAGCTGGTAGAAGTGTTATCTTCTTTCCATCCTTGACGAAGGAGAAAGTGTTCTTCCTTTCATTGCGCACTGTACCCAATAATACTGCCATGGCCTCCCCAATAAAACATGGCACGCATCCATTGGAACTATGTCATACCATACTTCATCTCGATACTCTTTTCCAATGAAGAAAGAGATCAAATATTGGGTTGTGACATGAATTTATCTCCTTTTATTGAACAATTGAACCTTGTATGGGTTTAGATGGTCCTCCTCTTTCAACTTTAACACATCCACCATTTTCCGTGAGACTATATTTAATTCACTACCACATCAACCATAATCGTGCAACCACCCATTTGAAGTACACTTGGTATGAAAGATATTTGACTGTAACCAATTTTCTTCATTAATGGCCCTTGAAGTACACTGAGTAGACTTTCTCCATCGGCATTAGCCTTGAGTTCAATCTCTTCATCCCCTTGCTCACCGTCCCCTTTATAGACCCCTCTTTCCACCTTAGGTTCGTCTTCATGTTCCTCCTCTTGGGTTAGAGCTACTTGTCTCTTAGGACTCTCGTAGGATCGGTGTCCTACTTTATTACATCAAAAGCATTTGAGTTCTGAGGCTTCGATGAGTAGTCCTTTGAGGCACCGTCAATCGATCACATCTACTTTCCCTTTTATTTTATTTTCAATTTTTTCGACATCTACCTCCCCTTTGATTATGGTTTGGTTGATCTATGGTTGAGATTGGGGCCTCTAACGCACCACGCCTACGATCCGAGTCACGATTGAGGATCTTGTTCATTTTTAATGCTTGTAGGTAGGCATCGCTGACTCTCCGTAAATTATGCATGGTGATCTTGTCTTGAATAGGTCTATGTGACCCATTTACATGCCTTCCAACCCTTTGATTTTCCGTTGTGAGGGTAAAATTCTTCGGTGTATTCCATGAGTTATCGCCTTGTCGTAGATTTTGACAACGTTGATGGCTATCCTCTGCATACTTAGGTGGAAGAAACTGACGTTGTAGATTTATCTTCATCTTTTCTCACATAGATATTTTATCCTTTCTGTGGAGTAGACAATCTGATAGGACGTCTTCGCACCATGCTAATGCATACCCTTAAAACTTTGCCACCGCAATTTGACCCTTCAGTGATCCAGAATACCAGAACCTCCTTTAAGTCAGATATATTTTCCACTTTACTGATCCAATCGAGAAATTCTTCCCGGTTTTACCTCCCATGGAACTCCGGCAGTTCTAATTCCATAAAAATTCATGCCATCCTAGCCGCGGTATTCATGATTTTGATGAACAAATCTTGTTGAAGGCCTTTGTCGAGGATGGAAACATCTCCGACCATCCGAATCATTCCCCAATCGATCACCTTCAACCTTCATGGTGATCTTGCATTGAGGTATTAACACTTCTATCCTTCGTAACTCATCCTTCCATCGTAACTCATCCATCCATCCCTCAATCCATCATCTCTTTGACATGGTCCATGCGTTGATTCAACTTAGGAGCCCATCGCGGAGGCATATTAATTATTTTTCCAAGGAAGTATTTTGCTCTGATACCAAATAATGAAAACCTGCAGCCCTCAAATACTCCAACTCAGGGAGTAAACGAATTTCTCTATTCACCGTATTAAAACACGATGAGTCAGCCCGGGTTTATCGTAATTAATCTCAGGTTGCAGCCCAAAAATTTCTGTCACAATTATTATAGTTCTGGCCCCAGTATCTATATGAGACCACTAGCGATCTGTATTACACTATATAATCTAGATATTCTCTACTCTTTCAACTAGGGGAGAGTAAATAAAAAGTAATAATCAACACAACTGTTACGAGTAGTAGATCTTAATTTTGATCCACAGCAGCCTTTTAGTGAGATGATCTCAGCAGCAGACTCAATAGTATGCGATCAGTTCACATAAATTAATTACACAATTCCGCAGAAATAGCAGATGATCACCAGTAGCAGAACCATAGCATTCGGCCGTTCAATAAATCATATAAATTCAGATTTCAACAGTTAGTTGTTCAGAAAATTCAGTGTGTATATCTATGTTACCTGCCTCGCTGGTTCGCTGGGTTCGAATGCGGGTTCGGAATTCACGGTTCATCAGAGCTGGGCGAACCCTGTTCCCTAGGGGTAGAATGAGTTTTCTCTTATATTAGGGAAAGTGCAGATATTTATTATATATTTAAAAAAATTAGACTTTATTGCAAAAGTGTATGTTAGAGCTGTTGGTTAACTAGTTTGTCCCTTCTGAAAGGTCTGAGGATCTACTCCTCTTCTTCCCATTTTTTAAACCTTATCCCAAAATCAAAGGGTGATAATCCGGCTCACATGTTACCTCCGAACCTGACCGAACTGAACTCCAAACCGGTTCGCTTGAACCGGTTTGCCATTCGGTACCACTTGGTGCGAATTGGGTAACCCTGGTGTATATCACAATCCACGGCAGAAACAAGGTCTCAATAAACCATAATCTCAGCAGTTCCAGAGGATTAAAACCCTCGAAATTTATGACTCTGGAGTCACGGCAGCAGGCCAGAGTGAAAACTCTCGAAAATCCACACTAATTAAAATAAATAAACTCGCGAACATTTACACCAATCATCTTTTCTGCTCCTCGGTCACACACAAACACACATTCACACCAATCAATCATCTTTTCTGCTCCTCGGTCACACACACACACAGACACAGACACCCACCCTCCTCCCCCCCCCCCCCCACCACACACACACACACACCGCACCGCGAAACAAATCGTATTCTAAATAGGTGTTCTAATTTATTTGAACTCTGAGGTAGCTAAATAAAGAAGGTACAATATCTTCAATATCAACTTCCAACTTTCCTAGGAATCATAAGATAGAAGGGAAACTAAACACACGCACACACCCCACCGCGAAACAAATCGTAGTCTAAATAGGGGTTCTAATTTATTTGGACTCTGAGGTAGCTAAATAAAGAAGGTAAATATCTTCCATATCAACTTCCAACTTTCCTAGGAATCATAAGATAGAAGGACAACTAAACCCACACACATGAAACAAATCGTATTCTAAATAGGTGTTCTAATTTATTTGGACTCTAAGGTAGCTACATAAAGAAGGTAAATATCTTCAATATCAACTTCCAACTTTCCTAGGAAACATAAGATAGAAGGACAACTAAAACTATAACATTTTGAAATCTTTTCTCTTAATATTACCGAGACTGAATCTCAGTAATCTGCCCGCCAACGTGATCACTTAAGCAATCACATGAGGGTCAGATTACCGAGAGTTATCTCTTGGTAATCCATGTCTCTCTTAAGATTACCGAGAATGAATCTCAGTAATCTGCCTGCCAACATGATCACTTAAGCAATCACATGAGGGTCAGAGTACCGAGAGTTATCTCTTGATAATCCATGTCTCACTTGACCACTTAAGTGATCATGTAGGTACCCCCACAGCTTAGCCAACCTAAGGGCCCACCTGGCCCGCATGAATCTTTACTTCCGTGCATCTTTTCTCCTTACTGCCTGCTTAATTAAACCCGAAACTTCTGAAGCTTTGCATCTCCTTTTCGTCCCTCCTCTTGTGCCGTTAAGAGCCTGCAATATGCTCTGCATCAGTAGTGGTGAACAGAAACAGGTGGGTAAATAAGACTTGCATAGCCAACCCCAAATAGATGGAATAAGGCTATGAAGGTGACGGCGACGATGAAGCACACCCACACCCATGTGTCATGAAAAGATACCCACACCCATGTGTCATGAAAAGATATGTATAACATAACAATTTATTTGGAGTTGGGCACGTAGCTCAAGTGGAAGGTGCATGATGATGCATCCTTGAGGTTGCAGGTTCAATTCCAGGTCAACTTTAAGAGGAAAAAAGGTTGTTTTATCCTTCCCATTGCATCTGAGTGGACTAGCTTGATTGGAGTCCTTACAGAGCACCTGGGCTCCTAAGGATGGTTTTCTGTGTGCCTTGCGACATTGGCAACCTGCACACATATACTTGTTGTCTATAGGTATAGCTTCATCATTTGTACCTAAAAGTGTTAAGTGTAGGTGCTATTAAATGCAGCACTAATGTTGAGATAGGTGTTCTTAATATCCTTATACATTCCCTGTAAGTGTTGAGTGTTGAGATAGGTGGTTTTGTTTTCAAATTTGCCATAAGTGGAATCTCCCTTCCTATATTCATTAGGGTTCTCTCTCTCTCTCTCTCTCTCTCTCTCTCTCTCTCCCTCTCCCCCTCCCCCTCCCCCTCCCCCTCCCAACCTCTAATAGGATCCATTGGCCTCTCAGTGATATATGATCCAAACTATCCGTACAGTTGGAGTGAGCTATTGATAAAGGCAAATGGGGTTCATAGCTATCATGTTAATGTCTACAATGGCTTATTAGAGACTTCAAGATGATTGTGTTTTTGCAGGAGAAAAAAAAGGGGGAGAGAGGCGAGCGGGGATGACCTAGTTTGTACGCTGATGGAAGATTGGGGGGTGGGGGGTGTGATGGGTACATCCGATTCCAAGAACCTCTTATGATCTATCAAAGGTGAAAGAAGTGTGCGAAAATATCCCGAGGAACCCTAACTGAAGAATGAAGGCGTTTGGAAGATTTGAAGCACAAACATTTGTGCTCACAACATCCGGTTCCACAGACGTCCGTGTTTTTGAGGCTTTCTGTTTTGTGCACATCGTAGATGACGGATGCCCATGAACAAAGGACGAACATCCGTGAGCACAGGACGAACATCCGTGAGTCTTGTCTGCAAGTTGACGGAATTATGAGTTTTGGGGCAAAAACTTGCCGTTTTAGAGTTTTAGTTGCTTTAGGACTTTCTTATTTTGAATCACACCCTCGAAGAAAACTTTGTTTGCCTATATAAAGGTATTGTAAATACAATTGTAAGTGGTGAATGGTTAATGTGAATTGTTTTTGCAAATTGAGAGCTTTTATCAAAGTTTTCTTCGAGGGTGTGATTCTCTTAAAACTTGGAAGAGCGATTCTTCCTTCTGCTCGCGGTTTAGTGTGAGGTCAACTATCTTCCTTGGATCTTCTATCCCTTTTCTATTTTATCTATTGATTATTGTCAGGTAATTTATCTAGTTTGTGTCTTCTATCGAAAACCCATAAATCCACCCACAAATCCAAAATATCTTTTCCTTTTTATATTGTTACTGGGATTTTGGTTCTAAATTCCTAACCTTAATTGGTTGATTCCCTTTGAACGATTTAAACCCTTCGGGCCTTGAATTATTCAAATCCTAGTGAGGAGTCAAAAGGCAACATCGAGATTGTCGCTTGGTGCCCTAAACTAGATCGAACTATAGTCTATTGTTAGATCTATTTTCTAGATCAGGAAGTTTATATGCTAACGGATGCTAAGTTGAATCAATTAAATTGCCCTAATAAAGGTATTAAATATTTTATGTTTTGGGATTAATTTCTATACCTTCACTGCTCAATTAAATCATCAAATTGATTTTAAAATTGCATAACTAGGGTTTTAGCATTTTTTGGCATCAAATTGGTATCAAAGCATAGTTCTTTTTTAGAGTGTATGCATTAGGAATTTTATTTTGTTTGCACGTTATGTCAAATAGGAGTTCATATTAGGTTCTAGGTTCCATATTCATTGGTCACACACTAGTTAGTGTTGTTAATCGAGTCCTCCATTAGCATGGATTTCGCCAGAATCGAAGCTCTCATAAATGAACTTGCAACCAAGTTGACCACGGTTTAGACTGAACTACAAGCCCATATGCAAACTCAGCATGAGGCTTTAAACCCGTCATACTCAAAACCATAGTCGGACTTCTAAGGGTTTGGATGGAAATAGAGTTAGGGGACACCCTCATTGCCATGAACCTGAGTACGACTCTGCCAAGAAGTTTCTAAAATTTATTCGGGATGAGATTCCAAATTTTGAGGGATAGATGAACTCTAAAACCTTTGTGGAGTGGTTGTCTAGTGTAGAGGAGTATTTTGATTGGTATGGCGTATCGGATGAGCACAAAATTAGGTTAGTTAAAACACAGGTGGAGGGCAATGCCAAAACCTTTTGGTCCCATATAGAACATCGATTTGAATTTCTTCGGAGTAAACTCATCTCCACATGAGAGGACATGAAGGTGAGACTTATTAAAAAGTATGGTCCTGTAACACACCGTTACCTTCTACGGAGTTTGAAAACTAAGATAGAAAAATGTCCTGATTGCCCTAAGTGTCAAGGGTTCGGACATTTTGCCTATCAATGTCCCACAAACTTTCTAGTTCGAAGTTTTTTAATTAAAAATGAAGAAAATAAGGAGTAGGGAAAATAGAAATGGAAGTGTATGACCCTAATACCGTGATGAGTGAGGAGATAGAAGAGATAGAAACAAGCATAATTTGTATTGAAGAAACTTCTATTTCCGTTATGAATGATAGTTCCGTGTTGGTCACATATGAATTACTCACACAAGAGTCGTTAGTATCAGCTGAGTAGATTACACATGAATCGTTATTGTCAGTAGTGTCACCTACACATGAGTATCGAGTCTGTAAATGCACGTAAACCTCATATTCTCGAGTTGCATTTTGAGTCATCTCATGAGTTGCATATTGATTCACGTTCTGAGTCGTGTTGTGAATCAAGTCTTGAGTCACATTCTGCATTGCATTGTGAGTTACTGTTCAATTTTCATTCTGAGTTGCATGAAATTAATGACAAGGTTATATTGAGCAATGGAAGTATCGAAAACTTTTCTAACTCACAAAATTTGTTTAATGAATTTAAGGATAGTGACTTTGTTTTGGTTCAATTTAGACCCGAGCAAATCCCGCCAGAACTTGTTGAGGATTTGTTCAGATGCTATAGTAAAAATATTTCGATATTTAAAATGGGTCATTATGATAGTTTAGATTTTCTTCTAGACATGGGTACTAATGCAATGATTACGTTGGAGGATCTTACACCTTTTTTAGGTCTAACAACAAAATCTTCAGACCCTTTCCTTGATGCCCATCCACCTGAGCCAAATCTTATCTTTCCATTGATTTTCAAATACTTGCCTGAACAATATGTGAAAATGACAAATGGAAAGGGTTTGGGAGATCCATGTTTTGTTACCAATGTAAAGACATACCAGGCATATCGAGAGTATCTTCTTAGATGGAAAAGTAAAACCAAAATTGATAACGCTTGGACTGCAAGGAGAAAGCAATTTGGGAAACATCAAGCATACCTCATCAAGTGGAAGGGTAAGACAAATACTAAAGCTACATGGACGATAAGAAGTATGCGTACCGAAAAGCGTCAATACTACCTTATCAAGTGGAAAGGCAAGCCCAAGGTTGAGAGTATATCGATTGCGATGTGTAGACCACCTAACTCATCGGAGATGAGTTTCTCCCACCTGGGGAGAATTGATGGGGACATCCGATTCAAAGAACCGCTTATGATCTATCGAAGGCGAAAGAAGCATGCGAAAATATCCCGAAGGCTCCTAACTGAAGAATGAAGATGTTCGAAATAATTGAAGCACATACATCCGTGCTCACGACATCCGTTTTCATGGACGTTTGTGATTTTGAAGCTTTCTGTTTTATGTACATCGTAGATGACAAACGTCTGTGAACAAAGGACGGACATTCGTGAGCATAAGACGAACATCTGTGAGTCTTGTCCGCAAGTTGACGAAATTACGAGTTTTGAGTCAAGAACTTGCCCTTTTAGAGTTTTAGTTGCTTTACGACTTTCTTATTTCGAATTTATGTTTAGTTAGGGTTTGTTTGCCTATATAAAGACATTGTAAATACAATTTTAAGTGGTGAATGGTTAATGAAAATTGCTTTTGCAAATTGAGAGCTTTTATCAAAGTTTTCTTCGAGGGTGTGATTCTCTCAAATCTTGGAAGAACGATTCTTCTTTCTGCGTGCGGTTTGGTGTGAGATCAACTATCTTCTTTGGAGCGATTCCTTGGATCTTCTATCCTTTTCTATTTTATCTTTGATTATTGGCAAGTAATTTATCTAGTTTGTTTCTTCTATCGAAAACCCATAAATCCAAAATATATTTTCCTTTTTATATTGTTGCTGGGATTTTGTTTCTAAATTCCTAACCCCAATTGGTTGATTCCCTTTGAACGATTTAAACCCTTCGAGCCTTGAATTATTCAAATCCTAGTGAGGAGTCAAAAGATAACATCGAGATTGTCGCTTGGTGCCCTAAACTAGATCGAAACTAGAGTCTATCTTTAAGCCTATTTCTAAATTGGAAAGTTCATATGCTAACAGAGCTAAATCGAATCAATTAAATTGCCCAAATAAAGTTATTAAATATTTTGTGTTTTGAGATTAATTTCTATACCTCCGTTGCTCAATTAAATAATCAAATTGATTTCAAAATCGCATAACTAGGGTTTTAGCGTTTTTTCTCCATCATGGGGTGTTCTTTCAGGCAGTTTCACAGTCAAGAAAATCTGATATTGAATTGCTTGAGTAAAATTTGGTGCCCAACAAAGTGGGAATACAACTTTCTGGGTTTGTCTTTCCAAATCGTTTGTTGCCCTTCCTATCTTCAAATTCTTCAACAGGAGACTACATCCTTTAGATTCAAGGAATGTAATTCGAACTGGAATATTTGGTATAGGTTGTGGAAGTCCTTTGATGTCAATGGATGCACAAGAATCAATTTGTACCTAAATTCATGCTCTTACGAGGATTCGAACAATGTTGCTCTCCAAGGATGAAACTAGTCCGCTTACTAACTTGGAGGAGTTGAAACAATCAATGAGAGTTGAGGACATCTATCGGTGCCAAAATTTTAGGGTGAAGTGGCTACAATAAAGTGATAGATATACTAAATTTGTTCATAGTATTGCCAACTCTATAAAAAGATTAAAGGCATCCAATCTCTTGCGGTCGAGGAAAGTAACACAATAGTTGGTTTTTTACCAAACTCTATATCTGTCAAACAATTTGGTGCGATCAAAGTCACAGCCTTCCAAGCTTTAAGAGAACCGAAAATCCCATGAAACTAGATATAATTCTTCTCGAGTTCAAAAACACTTCCACAAGAATTTCAACATGAAATGAAAGCTGGATGCAACCTTGCAAACTTCAATAGAAACCCATTCCAAGAAAATAATCAAAATTCTGTTTATCCTAAGGTAGTTAAGGCGTTGTGGCGAGGTCATGGCGAAGAGGCTCGCCATGCCATGGCGAGGTCATTTACAATTTCTTTTAAAAAATTATTAATAATTTTATTTATATTTATTAATCATTAATATTATTTTTTTTTAGTTTTTTACTATTTTTTATTACATATGTTTTTTCTAGAGGAAGAAAAAAAATCAACCAATTAATAAGGCATAGACAAATATCAATAAATAGAGAGAAAATATATATATTATAAGGCAGCTGTGACAAAAAAAAAAATCATATATATATATATATATATATATATATATATATATATATATACGGCACCTGTGGCTAATATGAAGTGGAAAAAATAAAAAAATCAGATTTTAAGGCACCTGTGGCTTAAAATCTGGTTTTATAAGGCAACTGTGGCAAAAAATAAAATAAAACAGAGATATATATATATATATATATATATATATATATATATATATACATGACACCTGTGGTTAATATAAAGTGGAAAAAAATAAAAAAATCAGATTTTAAGGCACCTGTGGCTTAAAATTTGTTTTTTTTTTCCCACTTTATATATATATATATATATATATATATATATATATATATATATATATATATATATTATAAGGCAATTGTGGCAAAAATAAAAATAAATAAATAAAAGATTTCAGGGCTAATTTTAGCGCTAGGTAATAAAGTAGGAAAAAAAAAATGCAAATTTCAGGGTAAATTTTATGGCAAAAATAAAAGAAAACATATTTTATGGCTTTTATGGCTTTAGGGCTTACCAGTCTTCGTTTTGTTTTTTCTTCTTCTTCTTTCTTCTTTTTTCTTCCTTCCGCTATCTCATGCTCCAAAATAAAATGTCGAGGGTTTTTAGTATATAAAGGGGTAAAATGGCCCATTTTACAAATATGCCCCTCAAGTATTATAATATAATAGCTTATAAAGTTATTATAAAGTTATAATTAAAAGTATTATAACTTTTAAAGTTATAATAATTTATAAAGTTATAATTAAAAGTTATCTCTCTAAAAAAAATAAAAAATTATAATTATATATTTTTAATATGGCGAGTATGGCGGCGCCATGGCATCGCCATTTGCTAACCTCTCGCCATTAGAGCATATATGGCGAGCCACGACGCCATACCGCCATGGCGTCGCCTTGACAACACTGGTTTATCCCAACAATACTCCTGACAAATTATCATAAAATATGTAACCTGGAAGTTGTAAGACTAGAATGACGCTAGATGTTGACAGCAGTATTGACCGCTTCAAAACTGATATATAATGAATGCTGATTTTATTTTGGGGTGTCAAAAATTGGAGCATAAAGCTAGTAACAGTTCATTGTTCAAGGGAACTTGAGGGGTCTGTTACCGTGTCAAACAGTGGATGTTGCTGGCTCACATGTGCAAAATAATCAATTGCGTTACTCCTTAAGGAGCTCATTTGAGTTGCTATACAATTACAAATAATTGTTGAAACCCCATGTGTAGAGTAATCAATTGCATTTCCCCTAAGTTCATGTGTTGCTTGGAGGGCTGTTCTTGGCAAGGTTCCCATTCACGGTGTTCTTATGAGCCAGGATAGCATCATCATGAATCGATTTACTCTTTGATCAAGTGATAGAGAAGACCACCGACATCTATTCTTCCACTCATACACCGTGTGGATCTGGTGCGTCATGTCCCGCTTCATGATCAACAAACGGAACTACTAGCCACCGACTCTCTCTCAGGGAGCATCAAGTCGGCATATCTTCATGCGATCGAGACCTGTGACTACAACATATGGAAAGAGGAATTCTCAATTTTTTGAGGATGGTTGCTCGCACAAGAAAAATCTTCTTTGCCTCGTTTTGGCTGATGTAATGGTTTTAGTCTCCTAGTTTCTTTCTTGCCTTTGGTGTAGTTGGCTATAAGATCTGGTTGTACTTTTCCTTTGTGTTGTTTCCCTTGTTATGGGGTGGCCTTCTTTTGTTTATTTTGTGTATATTTGACTCATTAATATAAGGGTGGGGACCCTGCTCAACACCATTGCTTATCGAGCATATATATATATATATATATAAAGGATTGGATGAATTAGGTGATGAGAAGAAAGAATGGACTTGTTGGTTATGGGCCTACTAGGAGCACAATCCTATATCCCATACTAGTATATGCAGAGTACCATGAAGAGATAAAATACGCTTTAGGACACTAGCAATTCTGTTTTCCTAATTTCAGCAGCAGACTTGAAATTCCCTGATTTTAGGGTTGTTCGGATACTTTTTTTTCCAGCTGTTTGAAATGGTGTAACCACTTTTTTGCATCTTCCTGTTCTTGGTGACCAACGTGGCGTGTATTCAACACCATCAATGATGACGACACGAGCAGAGACTGCTTTCTTCCACCTTTGACTAAATTCTTTGCTTGTCATTTGTGGCAGCGAATAGTCATCTTCGAACAGAAACATCTTCATATGCTGTTTTGTTTAAGCTACTATCAAATTGCTCATTAAATTCTGTTGAGTCCTAGCTATTGTCCGAGTCTTTTGAGACGTCTGCCAGAGCCAAGTTATCTTCTGACTTCCTTCTGTTCAATTCTTTCTGTGGGAGGGTCAGCAGAGCCATCATCATATATGGCCTGGATAATAGTGAAGCTATTTTCAGGAGCATCAAACACTTCTTTACCGGTTATTCTTTTGAAGACTGACATAAAATACGACCCTCGATCTTCAGGTATGATATGAGGTAGAGCAAAATCTCATTTTCAGGAAGATTAAGAAAAATTCCTCCCCACCTACATATTTCATCAAGGATATAGATCATGGATCAAAATATCGTCCGATACTGATACGTATCGGACAATACATATCGGTTTTAGACCTAACCGATACGATACAATGGGTTTTTATCCCCCCCTTAAAAAACAGTCAAATTATCGTTCAATGTATCGTTCATATCGTTCAATGTATCGTTCGTATCGGATGATAATTTCAAATTATCGGTTTTGATATATTTTTTTAATTTTTTTGGGAAAAAACCGGAGAGTATCGTCCGGAACTGCGGGCTGGACGATACATATCGAAAAAACGAGATTTTGATCCTTGATATAGATCAGAAATCCATTCTTCATATGTGGCTCGGTTGGGAATTTAACATGATCTATTCGTAATTGGGTAATAATGAATTCAACATCGTACACTGATGGATTTTGGCATTTTCGATGTATGGGAATATCACCATATGGTCCATCCAGCTTATAGAGATTTTGAGGAACTCCATAGGGGACATGTTCATAAATTGAATGAATATGATTGTGACGCAGGACGGCAACCCTAATATGCGTGCATGATGATTTAATGGATTTTGCCAAAATAAAAAAGATTAAATCAACCTTAATCGCAAAAAGTATCTCAATACCTTAGGGTTCTAAGAATTCTGATAGGCAGATCATGCGAGATCCGGATAGGGTCCAGTCCGAGTCCCGTTAGCTTTACGACAAGATTGGCCCTAGAGATAGAACTCTAGCTTTCTAGGCTTGGGGGTTCGTCGTTAATCTGAGATAGAGTTGCTAGTTCTCACTAGGGTTGTGGGATTGGGTAGATTTTAAGGATCAGGCGAAAACTAGGGTGGTTGAATTAGGGTTTCAGAATAGGTGAACAAAATAGATCAAGGTTTAGAAGACAGAACAGAGATAGACAGATAGAAAAGATAATAAAAGATAAAGAAATAGATAAATGGGAATCACTTGGCCTCACACCAAACCCATTACGGGGAAGAAGAATCTCTCTCCATTCAAGCAAAAACTCATTCAATATATTCAAAAATTGAACTAAATGGTGTTTACAAGCTTCTTTAAATAGGCAACCAACTAATAATTCGAATTAAAAGAATCTCAAAATAATAAAAGATTAAAAATGTAGATTTTCCCAGAAAAATAAAAATCTCTGTCGCAGGGCGGAAATCTCCATGAACATCCATCCTGGAGGTCATGGACGTCTGTCGCCTATGGAGTGTAGAATCGTGGACGTCCGTAATGGTCACGGATGTCTATTGCGCATTAAACACCGAGACCACTTATTTCTGGATGTCCGTCCAGAACCTACGGACGTCTGTTGCCTGATGACTGCCTGTGCCTCCTTTTCTCCCTTAAAGCTGTAGTACTCGGGCTTCCTCTTCGTTTCTTCCGACGCCGGTAGAACCGATGTCCATGTAGTCGGCGTCCCCATCAATTCCCCTAGACCAAATAGGTTTCTTCACTGATGGAACGTGGTCATGGTAGTTATCGGGCATATCGAGGTCTAATCGACGAGCTTTATTTTCATGGATCCATGTGTTTTCAGAGTCCGGTTTACCGACCTACTTGACTAAATATTTCTAAAATCCTCTGTCACGTGTGGATATTGCATGATCATTTAATATCCCCAAAATCACATCTTGTCTCTGTTTGCTTGGAGGAGGGAGAGGTACCGGTTGCAAGGTTTGGGTGGGGTTGGGGCTATGAGAGGGCTGGAAAGGATTTTGAGGTGGGGCTGGAAAGGATTTTGAGGTGGGGCTGAACCCTAGTAGCAAAAACTGCGCAACTGCCCCAACGCTTCTAGTGGGAACCGTGGTTCCACGTTTCGGAATCGGACTCGCGCAGGAACCGCGGTTCCTATAGATTGGGATTTGCGGTTCACAAGCTTCTTGATACTTTTTACGAAAAAAATTAAAAAAACTCAAAAAAGCACCGTGAATATTGGCGGTTTAGGCTTCATAAAAAGGAGAAAATAAAAATGAAAATTAAGAGCATACCTTTACAACAAAAGATCAAAGCAAATCCTATCTTGAGCGTCCAGTTTGGGGTTTCTATTCTTCTGGCTCCATGGCAACGCTCCTATTCTTATGGCAGAGATCTCGGCGAGCTCTCTCTCTCTCTCCAGCATCAGAACTGAGAACGAAAAATAAAGGGCGATATTGTAGGGTTTTCTATTTAGGTTTGCGTTTTTGGTGGGTTTTTCAATGATACTCCTACCCCTAGGTTCTTAAGAGGGTACCCTTTACTATTATGATTTATGAGTCTGTGAAGTTGTCAAGGGGTTTTAAAGTAAAAACCTCTAAAAGGTTTTTAATATTAATAATCCTTTTGCATCAAAATTGGGCGTACATTTTTAAAAACCCTTTTGCAATATGTGGGTCCCACGATTTTAAGTTTTAGAATGTTGCCTTCTTTTTATAGCCCTCCATACATGCACTTATAGTGAAGGGTAACGATATTTAAGCCGAAAATTTTACATTGGCAACTTGTTGTTTCCACCGTTAAAGCCGTTAAAGCTATTGACTTCCTTGAATCTCATGATGAAAATTATTTCTGTTTGCAACCCAGGTAAAGTTGGGTATTGATATTTGCATCCGAAGATATTCTTTTAAAGTGCAACAAGTGTTTTCAGCCTTGAGATTGGATGATTGCCTTGAATCAGACAGTGGAGATCATTTTTCATCCCAATTTTCGACACAAAAGATCTTGAGATCGTGGCCACCTATCAGACGGTCAGCTGTTGATTTCACGTGGCATACATTTCAAAAGTCATCGTGATCATACTTGAACCATGAGAAAGGTTCTCTAGTCACTTTTAAGGATTTGTTTTACATGTAATCAACATTTGACCGTCTAATGAGTGATCCATGGTCTCAAGATCTATTGCATGGTCTTTCCATTAAACGCTAAAAGGGTCCCACAAAATTAAGATGCCATTAAAAAGGTCCCACCAAATTGAAGCGCCGCTCTCCCCTACTTTACGTTGTCATTATAGGGTCTCTTCCTTTTGAAGTGTAACAAGTGTTTTCAGCCTTGAGATCTGATGACTTCCTTGAATCAGACGGTGGAGATCATTTTTTATCCCCATTTTCTACACAAAAGATCTTGAGATCGTGGCCACCTATCAGACAGTCAAAAGTTGATTTAACATGACATATATTTCAAAAGTCACCGTGATCATAGTTGAACCATGAGAAAGGTTCTCTAGTCACTTTTGAGGATTTGTTTAACATATAATCAACATCTGACCGTCCAATGAGTGATCCATGGTCTCAAGATCAATTGCGTAGTCTTTCCATTAAACACTAAAAGGGTCCCACGAAAGTAAAGCGCCATTAAAAGGTCCCACCAAATTGAAGCGTCACTCTCCCCTACTCTACATTGTCATTATAGGGTCTCTCCCTTTTTAAAAAGCCTCCATTTTTATTTTAATTCTCATGATCTCATATAATTAAGTATGACTCTTTTTTCTCTTTTATATATATATATATATATATATATATATATATATATATATATATATATATATAAAATAGACGCTTCCTACGCGCTCTCGCTTCCTAGGTTTTTAAAAATTGTTGTTTTACCGCTCTCGAATCCGAATTCGCTCCCGATCCTGCTTCGTGCTACTAAGGGTTAAACCTAGGTAAGGAACTAGGTCCTCTACATTGAATGTTGAATTAACTGTCGTACCTGGAGGAAACTCAAGCACGTATGCATTAGGACCACTCTTAGCCAAAACTCTAAGGGCTTGTTTGGATAAAAACACGGGAAACGTGGGAAAGTAAAATAATATTCCTATATTTTCCCATGGATACCTAAGTTGTAGGAAACCATGGTATTTCTTTGTTTCCCTTTGTTTTTCGCTGTTTGGATAACCACATTGCTAGCTGGGAAAATGCAGGATTAACCAAATCTTGTGTTTGGATACATATGCAGGAAATTGTAGGAAAATAACATATCCTAACAAAAAAAATAGCCAAATGACCAAAAAATTATATATGCATTAAGTTTTTTTTCTTTACATATCTTAGTGAATCGCTCTAGTGGTAGACTTGGTGCTTTGTGAAGGTTAGGTTCTAGGTTCAAACCTTGTTAGATGTAATAAATTGTTTATTTTTTAAAATTAATTATACTATAGCATATACACCATATATGTGAATATATAGCTCTACAACATAGTAGAGCTCCTTGTGAGAGAAATCTCTCCAAAAATAAGTCCGTCCAACACCTAAATAGATGGAGGAGAGCTTAAAAATAGGCCAAAATTGTGGGATTTAGTTAAACAAAATCAAAGAAGAAATATTTGTTATGAAAACAATTACCATAAAAAAATTGTTTGAAGATTTTTGATAATTTTGGGTGGTCAAGATAATTTTGGATGACTAAGGATCCACTAATATAAATTAAGACCCCTAAAGCTTAGTAACAAATTTTTAGAAAGTTTGGGTGGTCAATTGATCACCCAAGTCACAACGTGATTTTGCCTCTAATTGAATCAACATCTGACTGTTTGATAGGGGCATCATGATCTTAAGATCTATCATGAGGAAGATTGAAAAAAAAACAATCTCCATCGTCTTATTCAAATCAGTCAATGGTTTCTGTCCGTGAAAAAATTGTGTGGTATTATGAGAAGAGTAGTATGGATGAGAAGTTCGAAGGTTCGGAAGATAGAAAACTGAGGGACCCCCTCGGCATTTCTTCTCGGATTTTGACGAAAAATGTAAAGATAATTTCCGACCCTTTGGATGTCATCCAAACAACGGAAAACTCGACAATTCATTTGCCGCATGAGTTTTCCCTTATTTCCCCTTATTTCCCTTAAAACCAAACATGCCCTAAAAGGTCCAGTGCCTCGGGATTGGAGTTTCTTTGCGGATCCCGATGGGCACCGCTCTGGCCTTACCCGAACCATCACTTGATCACCCACTTGATATTCTTTGAAACGCCTGTGAGTATCAGCAAATGATTTGTATTGATTGTTGCTTGAATTAATTTTCTGTTTAATTTCGACATGCAAGCTATGAATGTGTTGTGCAAATGCATCGGCAGACTCAGATACTCTATGTGACGCAGACATGGAGATCTAATCTAAAGGTGTCCTACGCTTATGTCCATGTACAACCTCAAAGGGACTCATGCTTATGGATCTATTGACAGAATTGTTATAGGCAAACTCAACTATGGACAAAATGGTATCCCAGGTCCTAACATGATCACCGGTAAGACTGCGAACGAGATTCCCTAAACTCCTATTGGTGCTCTCGATTTGGCCATCCGTCTGAGGGTGATAGGCCGATTAAAATTGGAGTATGGTGCCCATCATGTGCCAAAGGGTCTTCCAAAAATTACTAGTGAACTTAACGTCCCTATCAGACACGATGGTTTTGGGCAACCCATGAAGACGCAACGTGGGATGCATAAGAGGTTTTGGAACAAGGTATGAAGTGGTCCATTTTGGAAAATCGGTCCCCCACAACAAAGATGAAATCGTGCTTCCTCGGGGTCTTGGGAAGTCTGAGGACGAAGCCCATGGAGATGTCCTGCCACGATGTGTGGCACGGGTAACAGGGTGTACAAGCCGGTATTTTGGTTACTCTGTTTCGACACTTGACAAGTACGACAATGTTGACAACTTGGGCAACATCTTTCATCAGGCTAGGCTAAAAGAACCTATCCTTTATGAGTGCAATGGTCTTATTACGCCCTAAATGTCCAGCTATCCCTTCGGCATGTAACTCCCAAATGAGGAAGTCACGCAAGGAAGTGTGACTGATGCAAAGGTGATTTCCTTTGAACAAGTACCCATCCTGGAGGGTGTACGCGGAGTGTGTGATGGTTGGGTCACTAAGGAGAGCAGTGTACTCTACCCCAAAATTTGGACACTTGGAGTACTCATCCTTTAATCTTTCGAACCTGTTGACCTCGGTGCTCATAGTGTGCAAAGTTGCCACCCGACGACTAAGTGTATCAGTAGCCTTGTTTTCAACGCCGACCCTATGCTTCAACACGAAGGTGAACCCTTAGAGGTATTCAACCCATTTCACGTGTCTTGGATTTAGCTTTTTCTGAGAGGGCTAGGAAGCGTGAGGCTTCATGGTCGGAGAACAACACAAATTCTTGCGGCCTCAGGATATGTTTCCAATACCATATGGAATGAACGACTGCATAGAATTCCTTATCATAGGTGGAGTATTTTTGCTTCGCCTCATTAAGCTTTTCACTAAAATAGGCCACAGGGTGACCCTGTTGGCTAAGGACTCCTCCTATACCCACACCCGACGCGTCGCATGCGACTTCGTTGACTTTGGAAAAGTCCGGCAAGCGCATGACGGGTGCACTACTCATCCTTGTTTGATCTCTGAAATGGCCTTAGTCGCGGCTTTGCTCCATTGAAAATCCCCTTTTTTCATGCAATCAGTGATTGGGACCATGATGGTGCTAATGCTTCTGATGAACCAACGATAGAAAGTAGCCAAGCCATGGAAACTGCGGACATCGTGTATGTTCTTTTGTTTGGGCCACTCCACAATGACTTAAACCTTTTTGGGGTCCGTGACCATTCCATCGATCGAGATAATGAATCCCAAGAAGACAATGGATTGTTGCATGAAAGTGTACTTCTTGAAATTCGCAAACAATTTCTCGCCGTTTTGAGTTTCGCAAACCAACATAAGGTGGTTCAAGTGTTGTTCCTTGTCATGACTATAAATCAAGATGTTATCGAAATACACAAGGAATTTGCCTGGAAACGGTCTCAACACTTGAGTCATGAGTCTCATGAAAGTACTCGGGGCGTTAGAAAGCCCAAAAGGCATGATCATCCACTCATAAAGACCATCCTTGGTCTTAAAGTTGGTTTTCCACTCATCCTCGGGGAGGATTCAGACTTGATGGTAGCCACTCTTGAGGTTTATTTTAGAAAAGATAGTGGCACCAACATCATATCCAGCATTTCGTCGAGCCTCGGTTTAGGAAACCGATACTTGACCGTAATTTTGTTAATCACCCGACTATCCACACACATTCGCCAACTTCTATCCTTCGGTGTGAGTAGTGTAGGTACGACACAAGGGCTCATGCTCTCTTGAATGAACCATTTTTTAAGGAGATCATTAATTTTCCACGTTAACTCGGCATGCTCAACCGAATTCAACCTGTAGTGGGGCAAGTTCAGTAAGGTGGATCCGGGAACTAAGTCTATAGCGTGTTGAATGTCATGCATAGGAGGGAGTTCGTTTAGTAAGTCTTCGGGGAAGACATTCGTAAATTCCTTCAAAATCGACTCAACCTCCTTGGGGTGTTTGCCTGTAGACTCGAGAGCTTTCTCGACAGTGATGACAACGTAGACCACAGTCCCATCCAAAGAAGCCTTTTCAAACTACGACAGGCTCACAATACTGATAGATTTAGATGTATCGCTCTTCTTCTCGACTTTGTTGGTCGATGGCGTTTTGGGAGGTAAAGGGTGTAAAGTGATATTTTTGCTCTTATATATGAACGTGCATATGTTGATTGATAAAAAATGCTCACGTCTATGTCGTAGAGCCACGACCTTCCCAAAATGATATGACCCACATCCATCGGCACCACATCACACCATAAGGTGATCGAATAAGAACCCAATTGAATCGACACACTACACCTTTTTGACACGGGAATGAAGAGTCAACCCATGCGACTTTATAGGGTCTCATGTGGGCTTCGGGTGTATGCACTAAGCGGCATACGGTGTGAGTTGACACTGCATTGGTGCAACTTCCGCTATCCGCGACGACCTTACAACTCTTTTCACCCAATCTAGCAAAGTTGTGGAAGATATCTCCCTTTGCCAGTCATCTTTTTCATCTCGTTGAGGTTGTGCAAGGGCACACCTCACAAATAAAGCACGACCACAACCATCACCCTCCTCATCACTGGGTGTGACGTCCGACTCAAACACTTCTTCAACCACTATTTCACCTTCATCCTCGTCTCCGTCAATGAAGAGATTCCTTTGAGGGTCTCTTGTAGGACATTGGGCGGCAAAGTGTCCCATCCTATGACATTTATATCATTTAACTTGAGAGCTATTCTTTGAAGATTCTCCGACTACACCTTTTCCCTTTTCAAACCTCGCATTGGTAGGGACAGGTTGTGTAGGTTTGGGAGGTTTCCAACATTAAATCGTCCCTCTCCTAAGCGATGACCACTGTTTTGTGGCTCGATTTGCTGCGCTATCGATGTTTTCAAATATTGTTCAAGATCTTGCACAACGACGCAACATCTTTTAAGAGTTTCCACGGGGTGAGAAATAAACTCTCTTTGGAAATCAAATCGCAATCCGGTGCGGAATCTAGAGAGTGATTTCAGGTTCTTCCTATACCTTGGCCCTCATTATGAACTCTTCGAACTTGTCAATGCACTCGGTCATTGGCATACCACCTTGGCGTAAATTTTGCTAATGGTCGAGGAGTCGTTAGTGGTATGATAAAGGAACATACTTTTCAGTAAGTTGTACCTTCATGTCGTCCCAACAGGTAATGGGAGGACAACCTTTATTCACCCTTATGCGCTCGACATTGACCCAAAAGAGTCGAGCCTGCCCAATTAATTTCATCTTAGCGAGCCTGATACAAGGGTCGTCGCTTATGCCATACCAATCAAAACGCTAGCCCAGGTCGGAAAGCCAATCGAGGAAGACTTTATGGTCCATTCTTTCATCGAAGGTTGGAAACTCAACTCGAACATTCTCGAGGAGTTTCACATCGGGGTCATAGACATCTCCACGATCATCTCTACTGTTTCAGTTTCGATCATGCTGGCGACCATCGCGTTCAAAGCGTGGACCTTCACGCTCTCGGCGTTGATCACGGTGTTCATTAAACCCATCTAACTGGTTGATTCGATCATGCAACCTACCATTAGAAGCCCCTAGGGTTGTCTGGGCTTGCTCTATGGTATTCAGTCACTCATTAATTGCACCCAACTCTTCTCGCGTACCTCTAAGAGTACCGAGAATCTCATTCGAGTCCATGGTGATCACAGATGGCTATTAGGGTTCTAATATGGAATGCAATATGGACTCACAAAAGAAAATAATGCAACATGAATAAATATGACAAACAATTATGCCCTAACCTAGAACCTAATCTCTGATACCAAAACTGACGGCAACCCTAAAATGCATGCATGGTGATTTAATGGATTTTGCCGAAATTAAAAATATTAAATCTACCTTAATCGCAAAAATTTTCTCAATACCTTGGGGTTCTGAGAATTCTGATAGGCAAATCACATGAGATCCGGATAGGGTCCAGTCCGATACGCGAGTCCCGTTAGCTTTACGGCAAGATCGGTCCTAGAGATAGAATTCTAGCGTTTCAGGCTTGGTCGTTCGTCATTAATCCAAGGTAGAGCTGCTAGTTCTCACTAGGGTTGTGGGATTGGGTAGATTTTAAGGCTCAGGCGAAAACTAGGGTTTGGTTGAATTAGGGTTTCATAATAGATGAACAAAATAGATCAAGGTTTAGAAGATAGAACAGAGATAGGCAGATAGAAAGGATAATAAAAGATAAAGAAATAGATAAATGGGAATCACTCCCTTGGCCTCACACCAAACCCATCACGGGGAAGAAGAATCTCTCTCTATTCAAGCAAAAGCTCATTTGATATATTCAAAAATTAAACTAAATTGTGTTTACAAGCCTCTTTAAATAGGCAACCAACTAATAACTCGAATTAAAAGAGTCCTAAAATAATAAAAGATTAAAAAGGTAAATTTTTGCAAAAAAAAAAAAAAATCCGTCGGTGGGCAGAAATCTCCACGGACGTCCGTTGCCTATAGAGTTCAGAAGCACGGACATCCGTAATGGTCACGGATGTCCGTTGCGCATTAAACAACGAGACCACTTATTTGTGCATGTCCAACCAGAACCTATGGACGTCCGTCGCCTGATGACGGCTTGTGCCTCATTTTCTCCCTTGAAGCTGTAGTACTCGCGCTTCCTCTTCGTTTCTTCCGACTCCGGTAGAACCAATGTGGTCCAAAACCAATGCTCATGTAGTCGGCGTTCCTGTCAGATTGTTTGAAATATAATTATTGTTAGGAATTGGAAGCTTACGACTTGGAAGTCCAGTTTTACGAATTGGGAATGGTTTAACTGAGAATGATGATGCCATTTTTATTCATCATAGAGCATGCTCACTTTTTCTTAATCAAAGGTGCACACACACACACACACACACACACACACACACACATATATATATATATATATATATATATATATATATATATATATATATATATATAAATGGCACACTCTGCTTGAGTGGAAATGGTGGAAAAGACAACAGGTATTAAATGGTGTGGAAGAGGAGTGTTTTTGAATTGAAGAAATTAAGAGGGAGGCACACATGGGATACGCATTAATATTGATGAGGTGTGTGGAAGAGACATTAATAATTGCTTTAGCAGTTAAAGAAGGAAAGAATGGATTTGAAAAAGAAGTTACATGAGACACAAAACCTGAATCTCAAATGGTACGATACGTAACTTCCAGGAATAGTACGCCGGGCCCAAAAAAGGAGGTTTACAGAAGCTGTGACCCTGTCGCTCTGATTCCTTTCGCAAAAGCCTATGTTCCCTTTCTCAGATTCCTTTGTGGAGGAAAGGAAGGTGTTCAATTACGTAAGTGGGGAAAGGGGAATCGATACCCCCGGTACCGGGATATTGAGGATGGATAGGAGGGAAACCCCCTGCAGCAGGCAGAATTGAATGAGGCGAATGATAGCAACACGTTTGTTCTAGGTTCTACAAAATATTTTCATTGTAAGGTATGGGCCGTATGGCTATATGCACAAAAGACTGAACTTCCCTTAATCTTTTCAAGTTCGTTTGATACACCAATCTTCGTGGGAGAGAGATCATTCCAGAGGAAACAAACATGTTTAAAAGTTAATTCACTAAGGAAAATAAGTGTTTGTTGTAACTGTAACAACATAAATAAGTTAAATTTATTGAAATAAATTTGTAAAAGGCAAGACTACCCTCATCTTTTAGTGATGATCGTTAAGAAATGAGTTTTTTTTTTTTTTTTTTTGATAACTGAACTGAGATATGTTGGAATTTGGATGTTCTTACAGAATTTTAATTAAATAAAAGATTTACCAATTCCTAGCATTTTAATGTGTATTTTTCTGATCTAATGAGCCTTGAATTTTTCATTGAGCATCCGGATTATCTTTAATGCAACAATGAATCAAAGAACATGGTTTGATCATTTATTGTTGCTTGCAGCCGATTACCAGAATGAAACAGAAGTAGGAGAAGCACTTGCAGAAGCATTTCATACTGGTCTCGTAAAAAGGGAAGAGCTTTTTATTACCACTAAGGCTAGTTTCTAAAAACTAGAATCTATATGCTTCCATTTTGGTTATGTATATCCATCCAAACAAATGACAGATTGCTCCTTGTCGTGTGATTTCAGCTTTGGAATTCAGATCATGGACATGTTCTTGAAGCATGTAAAGACAGCCTGAAGAAACTCCAGCTAGAATATCTGGATCTATACCTCGTTCACTTTCCGATAGCTACTAGGCATACTGGTGCATTTCTGCCTGCCCTGTCAACCCATCATATTTTTATTTCGTTATTGTCTGAAACATTGTGAACAGCTAGTTTTGCATGAGCCATCATTTTTGGTTTAATGAGTTTCCTGTGAGCCTATGGCAGGTAGGCTAAATGGTCTAGCATCAATGACACCATTAATCTTCCCAATTTGGGATTTTACATTTTGTGGTATTTTAAGTACTTTAAATGCAGGTGTGGGAACAACTGATAGTGCTCTTGATGAGCATGGTGTGCTGGACATAGACACTACCATATCGCTGGAGACTACTTGGCATGCAATGGAAGATCTGGTCTCAAAAGGGTTGGTTCGCAGCATTGGGATCAGGTAAAGGGTCCATGCATAGTTACTTATTTTTTGTCCTTTGGATCTATAAACAATGCCAAGATGATCTGTTGCTTTTCTTTGAAAATTAACAAAATTGTGCATTGATGAGCATTTAATGTCCATTCAAATAAATAATTTACCAAAAAATCTACTCACATTCCAAGTGGAGAAAGCATTTAATGCTCTATTAAGATATTTATTCATATATTTTTTAGTTTTGAAAAATTGAAATTCCATGTGACCATCTGTTGATAAGAGAATAATAAATCTCTATTTCTCTTACACCCTTATTTTACCATTTTATAATTTAGCATAAGGTGAACATGGCATTAACCTACTCAAATTTATATCATTCACATAGAAGGCCAGTGCGTTGACGACAACCTAAATATTTTTAGTACCTTGAATTTTTCTAAATTTTATTGCATATTTTTCATAGCCTTAAGACTTGTGAAACTTGATTTCTTGTTTGTTGCACACCTTTACCAAAAAATCTATTTACATTCCAAGTGGAGAAAGCATTTAATGCTCTATTAAGTTATTTATTCATATATTTTGTAGTTTTGAAAAATTGAAATTCCATGTGACCATCTGTTGATAAGAGAATAATAAATCTCTATTTCTCTTACCCCCTTATTTTTCCATTTTATAATTTAGCATAAGGTGAACGTGGCATTAACCTACCCAAATTTATATCATTCACATAGAAAGCCAGTGCGTTGACGACAACCTAATTTTTTTTAGTACCCTGAATTTTTCTAAATTTTATTGCATATTTTTCATAGCCTCAAGATTTGTGAAACTTGACTTTTGTTTGTTGCACACCTTAAGCATGTTTATTATAACATCTTGATATTTATTTAATATAGTTTAGATGAGCTATTAATTTTAATTATTATGGAGTTTTCCCTTGTACCATGTACTGGTCAAAGTCACTCAGAGTAAAGTTGATGGAGCTCAAGTTTGGTGCTCAGGTCAATTAACACAGGAGATGAATGGTGACAACGGTCCACACTGGCTTGACCCATTACTGCATGGGGCTACAAGTCAGGACGTCGAATCAACTCCCATTCTGGATTGTTTTGTGAACCCTGGACACTCTTCTCGAGTGCGGTTTGTGCTAGACACTGTGTGGCATTACATCTCTAATGAAGGCATTAATGAGGCTATCATGGCTCACATTGATGGGGACTACCCAACCACTAATGATTGCCGAGGATACGCCGTGTATGGTGAACAAAGATATCTACATTAGAGATATGTTGTTGGTGACATGGCATCCAATGAAAGGTGTAATATTAAATGTCCATCTGGAACTCCTTGCTCATCCCACTCAGAGAATAATCCAGGGCCCGTGATGGATATTCCTGAGGCAGTGGATGTGGATACGCCACATGGACCAATGCATGAAGTGGATGCTAGCTTGATTTCGGATCCTGGGAAGCGTATTTTGGGTCGAAGAGTTGATACTGACGAGTGCCTGGCACCTTCTCCGTGCTCTATGCCTGAAAATCCGAGTGCGCATACTGAGGGAGGGGGCACTGGATTATGTGCTAGTTAGAGACCTGAACGGTGGAGATGGCACTGCTTGGACAATGACACGTTCCTTGGGTGCATGTGCTGGGGAGATGCACTTAAAGAATTTAGGGCTGCCGTCAACAATTGTTTTGTGCAACCGGGAGAAGGGCCCACTAGGCTCGTCTTCCTATGGGCTGCCTTAGGCAGTGTTATCTTGGCACTTCTACTTTTGGGAGTTTTGCTATGCCGACACTTGGTGGCACTTGACACACGTGCCGACACTTGGACACTCCTCAAATAACACGAAACTTCTAGACATATATTGAAAACCAAATATTACTATTAAAATGCTCATCGTTTTAATCCTATAATATACTTTTATTTAGGTTTGGGTTGTTGAAAATGATTTTATACTATAATATACTTTTATTTAGATTCACGACATATACTAGGAATCTTTTCATTACATATCTAAACTGGTTCTCTAAGATTTCCCTTCAATTTTTCTCTATATATGTTCTATTTATTTACTTTATTTTTCTTAAGGCCGTGTCGCTGTATTGGAATTTTTTTAAATTGGCGTGCCAAACATCTATTGGCACCTTGACACTTGATACCCGTGCCATGTGTCCAGGTAACACTGGCCTTAGGGAGAGTTGAGGACTTAGGGCCCCATTTCAATGAGTTCGGGCAAATGATCTACTTAGTCCATGCTCACTCTTTCCATTCTCCCGATTTAATTGCTGACACGATTTTCAAGGAGAAATTGATAGACAAGAACCCACTAACATATTCTCCTTGTTCGAGGTTGGGTACATTTGATTCCATGGGTAATCTCTCTTTCGATCACAAGTATTAGCTTCCCCGTTTTCTCTCTAGGGTTTGTCTGCTAATACTGATGAATCTTCTAACCTTGGTAATAATAGTCTCTTCTTTAAAATGTATTACTTCTGGTCCTGAGGGTCTTGGGTGTGAGTCTTTGTAACGTCCCTTTGAGCAGCCTCAATCAGTGTATGGGTGATCATCCTCCTCCCAGCAGGGTGAACCTAGGTGACTCTACTGTTGCTTAGGTGGGTTCTTCTTCCGGCGATCATCTTAGCGGGGATCTTGTCAGTCAAGTGGTGGCGAGGCTTGAAGCAAAAAATATGGATGATAAGACTCCAGATCTACAAGCGCTGTACAGGGAACAGAGGGCCACGTAATACTGATCTCCCAGAATGCAGTAACCTCCATGAAAGAGCCAACAAAATAATCAAGTTTTGTAAGGAGATTGGGATGACCTTTAATGGTACTGATGAGGCGCTAATAGCGGTCTTTAAAGCCATCGAGATGGATCATGAGGTTGGGATGTCCAACACCAAAACTAATGGAAAAAGAAAACTACAGAACCTTCAATGGGGGCTGACCTATAGTAAGTCGAAAGCTAGGGAAGGGTGGAAGTGGGACCATCCAGGTTGCTCTTTCATGGAAAGTCTGGGTTTGGGCAGCAACTTGGAAAGTCTGGGTTCCGTGGGAGCTTCCAGTGGTATTCTGATTGCCTGGGATAAATTTGTCTCTGTGCTCCTCAAAAATAAAATGGTTAGAAAAGTTTGGGTGTTACCTGAGGTCTATGGGCCCAATGATAATGTAAGAAGAAGCGAATTCTGCTTTGAAATTGGTAGCCTATGGGCCGAATGAGGAAGCCAAAATGGAGGATCTTTTTGGCTAGAATATGCTAGCATCTCCTCCATTTGGGAGGAGCTGTGGGTCTTGGGTGGAGATTTCAACACTATCAGGTTTGACTTTGAAAAACAGGGTGATCCTCCTGATAGGGCTGGTGTGAAGGGTTTTTGGATTTCGTCTCTGAATGTGGTTTGTGTAGAATTTCATGGGCCTAACTCAAACCTCACAAAACCGGCTCGTAAGGTGAGGAGTGCCCAGATTATATATATTCCAAGACCTCCAAGCCCACAAGCAATGTGGGACTACTCTAACATGCTTCCGCATGTGCTGGCAGGATTGAGCCAAGGACAATTGAATTGGGTGACGTGGAGTGGAGAAATACCTGCTCTGATACCATGTAGAATTTCATGGGTCTAACTCAACCTGACAAATCCGGCTTGTAAGGTGAGGAGTGCCCAGATTATATATAGCCTAAGAACTCGAAGCCCACAGGCAATGTGGGACTATTCTAACAGTTTGATGAATTTGTTGAGGCATGGAGCTTGCTTCACCTGGTCGAGTTTTCAGGACACCCTTACCCTTACCCTCTATTGTCTCGACAAATTTCTGTGCTTGCCTGGATGGCTTACCATCTTTCCTAATGCGACTGTTGAACGTTTGGCCATGGCCATATCTGACCACAGACCAATCATCCTAAAATGTGAGTCTGGTGGAAGAGGTCCCACACCCTTCTGATTCGAGAATATGTGGTTCTAGGATTCCAAGTTCAGGGAGCTGATCACTCAGTGGTGGCAAGAAGATAGGGTCGACGGGACGACAGCCTTCAGAATTGCCACTAATCTCAGACTTCTCAAAGAGCGATCAAGAAGTGGAACAATGAGGATTTTGGGCTTGTTCACAAAGCTAAGGAAGATTTGCTGTATCAGATCAGTGTGCTGAACAACATTGAAGAAGGTACAGATCTGTCTAATGAAGAAAGGGAAGCCAGGTGAGTGCGAGATGAAATTTAACAAGAAGTGCCTTCAAGAAGAAATCATGTGGAAACAAAAATCAGAAGTTCATTGGCTAACCACGGGCAACAACACCAAATTTTTCTACTCGGTCGCCAATGGGAGGGGAAAAAAGAAGCTGCTGAACAGTATTATTGTCAATGATGCCAGATATGACCAACCGGATCAGGTTGCGTGGCAGGTGGTACAATTTTACGTTAGGCTGTACCGAGTTGAGGGGTGGTCTATTTCAGTTCTTAATGGGCTTCCTTTCAATACGATCTGGTCAGAGGAGCAGTCAGGGCTCGAAAGAGAGTGGGAAGAGGAGATAATCAGGGCTATCATGAACAGTGGTAAAAACAAGGCCCCTGAACCTGATGGCTTCGCAGTGGAATTCTTCAAATGCTCCTGCTGAGTGCTTAAAGATGATGCCATCTAACTTTTTAACGAATTCCATCAATGGGGTACGGTTGGTAGGACAGTCAACTATACTTTCATCACTCTCATCCCAAAGAAAGATGGTGCTGGAGACTCTGAGAGATTTTGGCCCGATCAGCCTGCTCAACAGCCTATAAGAGTAAAATTATTTCTCCTAACAAAGGGGCTTTTGTTAGCAGAAGGCAGCTATAGATATAGGTGTGGTTGCTTAGGAAGTGGTCATTTCGGCTCACAAATTCAGGATCCCCAATATGATTTGGGAAATTGACATAGAGAAAGCTTATGATCGGGTAAGCTGACATTGCCTTACTTTTATGATGGGTAGATTCAGGTTTGGGGATAAGTGGATCAAAAGCTGCATCTTGTCCGCTTGGTTCGCGGTCATCATTAATGGTACTGCCAAGGGTTGTTTCAAAAGCAGCAGAGGACTTAGACAAGGAGATCCCTTATCTCGCTGTTGTTTAATATGGTTGGGGAAGCTTTGGGAGCACTTTTCATTAAATCTTATAGTTTGGGGCTTGTGTCTAGGATCAGTGTCTCGTAGCATGGAAGAGCGTCACTCGCCCTCGATATGCAGATGATACCATGATCTTTTGCAAGGCCTCAGATCCTGAGCTTCATACTGTTAAAAACATCCTGACAATATACGAGATTGTTTTCAAGTAGAAAGTGAATATAATACACAAGTCCAAACTCACGGGTATCAGGGTGGATCCAGTTCTCATCCAAGGGATTGCCAATGATGTTGGGTATGAGGTGGAAAACATGCCCATCAGTTGTCTGCGGCTGCCACTGGGGGTTGGAAACCTAATGCTTATGCTTGGGAGCCTATCATCGAGCGGTTTGAATGAAGATTGTCCTCTTGGAAAGGCAGATTACTTGGCAGTGGTGGTAGAGTATGCCTCGTTAAGAGTGTCCTCTCTAGCCTCCCCATATTCTATATGTCTATGTACTCTTCCCTCTCGGTTGATATTGTTAAACTGGAGGCGATTGAAAGGAATTTCCTATTGGGGGGACATGTCAGGAAATATCACATTGTTAATTGGGACATTTGTCAGCTTCTGACAATCCATGGGTGGGTCTCGATATAAGAAAGCTGGATACCATGAACAAAGTCCTCCTTGGTAAATAGCTTTGGAGAGTTCGGGGGGGGGGGGGGGGGGGGGGAATGTTGGCTTTACTAAACCTCTTCTAGGATTGTACAAGCCAAACTAACAAAGAAAGAGAAATAAAAGGAGCAGAAAGGATTTCTACCTTCTACCTTAAAGTATACTTTTCTATTATAAAGAAAGTCTTATTTCATAATTCTTCTCCACTTTTTCTCATTTCATACGGCTAAACTATACCTAGGTACTTTATTTATAGACTAGAGCAATGCGTTTAAAGCATGTGCACATCCCCAAAACAAAGAGATAGTTCCAAGCTATAGATACTTGTGGTGCAATGCATCAATCTTTTGCTAAGCCAAAAGCCTCCTTTGACTTTGCTATTTTAGCACATTGCTTTTCGGAAATTCAAAAGCCTTTTTGGTTTGCTAAGAAACACATGCTAAATACTATTTCTAACCCATGCACTGATTCCAACTCATGCATGATTTCAACACAGTTTTCAACATGCTAGAAGCAATGTTTCCAACAACCCCTTCAACCAAATTCTTTTTTCCTTTCCAATTATGCCAAGCATTGTCCTCAATCTCTTGAATGTGTTAGTGGGCAGGGCTTTGGTGAAAATCTGCTACTTGATCAACTGTATTGCAGTACTCGAGCTTTATCGTTTCTGCTTCACATGATCTCTTAAAAAATGAAACCTAATATCAACGTGTTTGCTCCTTTGTGTAGGTGGCTTCTTGCCCATTAATCTTGTGATCCTAGCAACGCCTTCATTTGAATGTGCCAACTATCATAGTAGTCTTTTGTCAACTTGGGAATTTGTGGTTGGACAAGATTGGAGGCCATTTTGACTTCACAAAACGAGATTCAAGGCTTCTAGTAACTTGGCTCTAATACCACTTTGTTGGCTTATTTTAAGCCAATCTGATGAAAGTTTCTTACATGCTTCACCACATAAAACACAATGGAAACAAAATACCATATCAAATAATATGTTTAATAAATAAGCAAGATGCATGATCTAGAAGATCCGTGTAGAGCTCCTAAAGATAAAACACAAGTGTCTCTCAAAACTTTATATGTTTAACACACTTACAATGACCTTTTACTAGATTCGGTTCACAACTTTTCCTTACACTTTTCTCTCGTGTACTTGCTGTACTTTAGACATAGCCAACACACACCTTTATATATAGAATCCTAGACATTAATTATAGTAAATTCCCATTTTGTAGGCATCTTTTAATTACTAATGAAACCTCTTACAATATCCCATGCTACTTAAAAACTCTAGATACTAACATGCATCATACTTAAATCATACGGCTTTCTGGGAATAACACTTTGATAAAATCCCATGACTCTTACTACCACATAAGTTTGATTTACAAATTTCACCATTGTTGGAAACATTGTGATGAAGGGAAAATCGCACACAAACCCAACATAAATCCTGCACGATAGGGGTTAGGGTTCTCAATCTTCAATTAAAACAAAGAAAAATAAAAGAAGAATAAGATAGAAGATCTTCGAAATCGCTCCAAAGAGACTTGTCGGCTTCGCACCAATGATAACTTTGAAGAATCACTCCTCAAAGGCGAAAACTCACCTCAAGTTTTCTAAATGAAAGAATCACTCTTTCATAAGATGCACAAAAACAACTTAAATTTTTTTATATTCATCATTCCATTATAAAATTTGTTCTTACATGCCATTAAATAGGCTAAGACAATAATAACTAACTAAATTCAAAATAAGAGATTAATTAACTAACTAAAACCTCCAATAACTAACTGAAACCGCTAATAACCAACTGAAACGACCAATAACTAACTGAAACCACCAATAATCAACTAAAACCACTAATAACTAGCTGAAACCACCAAAATCAAACTAAAACCACCAACTTGCGGACGCTCGTTCTGTAACCACGGATGCCTGTTTTGAAGTCACGGAAGTCCGTCATATATTGACGAACTTTGCTTCACGGATCGTTTGAAAACTCATTTGTGGGTCGACTTTTTCCTTGTTGACTTTCTTCGTTTGACCCCACCACGATCCAAACATGCAGATTTAAATTCCGCATCATTCCCCTTTACTTTGAAGAAGTTCGACCTCGAACTTTGGTTGACATGGGGTTTCATTGCGGAGGTCACTGACTATATATAGGGAACCTTGATAGGAAGCGGCTTGGGCAAGTAAACCAGATTCAACTCGGGTGAGAATCGACTTATCTTTGATACGCTGATGGGAATCAACGTCAACTCACAACCAACGCGATCCTAGGACCTATGGGTTATGGGGCTGGTAGACTTTATTGCGAATAATTGTTCCCCAATGATCTAGGACTCGATAGAATTTATTGTGGAAACTTGCTCTTCAACGGTGTCAAGATTAGTATTGATATTGACCGTAAGAGAGTTTTCATCAATCGATACAGAATCTTCGACTGATTTTGGTCTTATCACAGGTTCGGGGTGAACAACAGTTACGGGATTAAAATGGACGATTGGCGATGGGGTTGGGTTGATGGGCAAGGAATTTGAAACCTCAAATTTCAAAGCTTCAAGTTTTGCCGATATGATTTCTTCTTGTAGTTTGAGAAGAAAATCCTTGAGAAATTGTTGAACCAAACTCTTGCTTAACTCCTTTGCTATCCGACTTGAAACTTTCAACTCACGTAGGATCTCAAAAGTAAGCGCTCGATTATCTAAAACTGACCCATATTGATTTGTTAAATTTGAATTCCTCAGACTCCGTGATCTAGCTTTCATTGCCTCCCATATTTGTCCAATCGTAGTAATCGTCTAATGCAAATAAAGGTTCTTTCGCCGATCCACGAACGATCCCATGCTAGCCATCTGATTATTCAACTCGCGAAAGGCGTCGATAAGCTGTTCTTTACTCATGATAGACTCCACGTGCCGAGTGTTAAATTTCTCTGATACCAATTTGATGCAGGAAAATCACGTGCAAACCCTAAAATAGCGTAAATCCTGCACGATAGGGGTTAGGGTTCTCAATCTTCAATTAAAACAAAAATAAAATAAAAGAAGAATAAGATAGAAGATCTTCGAAATCGCTCCAAAGAGGCTTGTCGGCCTCGCACTAACGATAACTTTGAAGAATCACTCCTCAAAGGTGAAAACTCATCTCAAGTTTTCTAAATGAAAGAATCACTCTTTCACAAGATGCACAAAAGTAACTTAATTTTTGTTTTATTCATCATTCTATTATAAAATTTGTTCCTACATGCCATTAAATAGGCTATGACAATAATAACTAACTAAATTCAAAATAAGAAACTAATTAACTAACTAAAACTGCCAATAACCAACTGAAACTACCAACTTGCGGACGTCCGTTTGTAACCACGGATGTCCGTTCCGAAGCCACGGACGTCCATCATATATTGACGAACTTTGTTTCACGGATGGTTTGAAAATCCATTTGTGGGTCCACTTCTTCCTTGTTGACTCTCTTCGATTGACCCGACCACGATCCAAACATGCGGATCTAAATTCCGCATCACATTGCTTATAGCATGCTGTAAACCGTGTTGAAATTATATAAGTTGGAACCGGTATATGGGTTGGAAATAGTATGTAACATGTGTTTCTTAGTAAACCAAAAAAGTTTTTGGATTTTCGAAAAGTAATGTGTCAAAATAGCAAAATCAAAGGACGCCTTTGGCTTACCAAAAGATGGACGCATTGCACTACAAGTATCAATAGCTTGGAGCTATCTTTTTGTCTTGTGGATGTGTCACATGCTTTAAAAGCTTTGCTTAGGAGCTAAGGTTACTTGCTAGCCTAGTCTATAAATAGAGTACTTAGGTGTTGTTTAACTGTATGAAATGAGAAAAAGTGGAGAAGAATTGTAAAATAGGACCTTCTTTATAATAGTAAAGTGTACTTGTTTGAGTAAGGTGGAAGGTAACAAGCCTTTCTACTCCTTTTATTTCTCTTTCTTCGTTTATTCTTGGCTTGTACTATCTTAGAAGAGGCTTAGCGAAGCTATCAAAGTGATATCAAAGCTTCACTCAATCCAGTAGGGTAAAAGATATGAGTGTTGCACTGTTGCAAATCTATTTTGTTTGGTTATACTTTCTCATTGTTAGGGAAAGTCTTAAAGTACAGGTGAATTTCATATTGGGGTTATTACTTGTATTGGGTATTACACAAGGGGAACTTATTATATGAGAGAAAATCTTCTTTTCTTATGAGTCATGAGTTTTTGGCTAATGAATGTCCACTATTTTGTAAGAGGAAAGTGACCTCTTGATTATTTACAAAAGGGGTCAATGTTTGTCTCTCAGAAAAAGAATAATCTTCTTTTTAAATTGTCACCCCAATGTGTTGATGTGTCAAAGGTGCGCCTAGGCTTACCCTCTGCACCTGCCCTTTGCAATTTAGGCATAGGTGCAAGGAGGCGTGCGCCTAGGCGCGCCTCGAGTTACTTTAATAAAAAAAGATTAAAAAATCTTATATGACTTAGAACATACACATGAGTTATAAGTTAAACTTGTATCTCTTCAAGTCTTAACTCTAAAAACTTATATCTCTTAACTTTATAAGCTACAATGCTACACTTGAGAGTTGGAGATTAAAAAATCTTATATAACTTAGAACATATACATGAGTTATAAGTTAAGCTTGTACCCCTTCAAGTCTGAACTCTTAAAACTTGTATCTCTTAAGTTTATAACCTTCAATGCTGCACTTGGGAGTTGAGACTTAGAGACCGCTTGTTAGTTACTTAGACACCTACGTGCTAGTTTCTTAAATAGTATTTTTTTATTGCACATAAATACGTAATGTTCAATTGTTTATGACATTTATTTATTTTTATATTTTATATTTGTTAATTACTTGATTGCTATTATAAATTTACAGTGTTATATTTTTTATTTTATATATGTTAATTATTTATATTTGAAAATTAAATTTTTATTATTTATAACCATATTTACAAATTTCAATGTTACAATTATTAATAAAGGTATAAACTAAAATTTATTAATAGAATATATTATTTCGTATTAACATATAAATATTTAAATATAAACATGTACTAACAACTATATTAAAAAATTAGAATTAAAATGCGTTGCGCCTAGGGCCAAGGGACCCTTGTGCAACACTGGAGGTCAATGTTTTTGTTTAATAGTTTGTTTCATGCGCAATACTATGACGACTGAACTTGTTATTGTCAAAGCCACAATCAAGATGTTGTTGCAAAATGCAATTGATGATTTGAAACTCAAAACCCCGGTTTACAAGGTGTGGAAAATTGTTGGAGATTACAGACTAGTGTTCAAAGCTTCTGTCACTATTGGCAGACATGGTCCTTATCATGAGTATGTTGGAAATGAAGCACTATCCAAGAAGGACGCTATTGAGAATGCCTCATTCGTTGCACTTTGTTATATTCTTGAAGTTTACAATATAATTTTCTTGATGCAAACTATAATCGTTTGACTGAAGTACAAGCCAAAGCGCATGATCTTGAAAATCATATCAAGATGCTCGTGGAAGAAGTGAAGAACTTGAAGAAGCTGATTAAAGATGAAGTGCTGAACAATGAGTAATTTGTAAATCAAAATTATGCGATTGTGTTTATCCAACAATCATGGGTGTTTATCCAAGTGTTATTCCTATCCCTGTGATTTAAGTATGATGTGTGTTGGTTAGTATAAAGTTTTTCAGTAGCATGAGTATTGGAAGAAGTTTTATTAGTAATTGAAAAAATGGTTAGGAAATGAGAATTTACTATTATTAGTGTCTAGGATTATATATATAAAGGTGTTTATTGTCTATGTCAAAAGTACAACAAGAGAAAAGTGTAAGGGAAAATTGTGAAACGAATCTAGCAAAAGTGCCTTATGAGTGTTAAACATATATAGTTTTGAGTGTCACTTGTGTTTTGTCTTTAGAAGCTCTGCATGGATCTTCTAGACCACGCATCTCCTTGTCTACTAGGCTTATTTGTTGAACATATTATTTGATGTTTTTAATTACACATGGTATTTTGTTTCAACTGTGTTTTATGCGGTGAGGCATGTTAGAAGCTTTCATCAGATTGGCATAATAAGCCAAAAAAAAAACTCTTTGGGTTACGATTTTGGTGGATAAAAATGGATGGATGGCCCACCAGTGGGGCAATGTCTTTGCTCTAGTAGGAGCACTTCAGCCTAGTGGAGAGGGATTTGCTCATTCTGGCAGGTTTTCTCGGATCAGATTGGTTTTGTTTGGGGCAATGGGGATAGGATTCAATTTTGGATGATAGTTGGATTGGAGGAAAACCTCCTCGCTTGGCTTTCCCTTCCATTTTCCAGCTGTCTTCAACTGTTGGCAGTTCTATTGCCCAAAAATTGGGCATGGTTAACAATGCATCATTGGGTAAATGGATCTAGAGGCTTGGAGAGAGAGAGAGAGAGAGAGAGAGAGAGAGAGAGAGAGAGAGGCTCTGGTGGAAAGTCGTGGCCTCCAAATACAAGATAAATACAAGATCTCTAAAAATGGGTGGGACATCAGATTGAAGGGTAGAAATGACTCCGATTGGTAGAATGGAATCAAATAAGTGCTTAATGAGTTCAAATAGGGTCTTGCCTTCAGTTGGGGTGATGGGTCAAGAATTAGCTTCTAGACGGATAGATGGACGGGTAATGGTGCTTTGAAGGAGACTTTCCCCAACATCTTTCAGATTGCCTCCCAGTAGGAGGCTACAATTGGGGATGTTTCGGCTATCCAGAATGGCTCGATTACTTGGAATGTCAACACCGTAGATATCTGAAGAACGAAGAGGTTGAGGAGTTAGTTAATCTCTTCCAGCTCCTTATTCGATGAGGAGAAATCCTTCCAATCGTGATTGCCGAATCTAGGACAAAGCAGCCAAAGATACCTTCTTGGTCACGTCTTTTACAATCACCTGTGCCGTAGGTTCAATGGAACAGGTGACTGTAGAATTTGGTCTAAATTTTGGAGATTTAAGATTCCTCCAAAGATTAAAATTTTCAGTTGGTCAGTTGCCTGGGCAGAATCCTAAAAATCGACCAACTCATTAAAAGGGGAGTTAATGTTTGCAACAGACGCAATCTGTGCATGCTTGGTCCTGAATCTATTGATCACACGATGTTGCATTCCCATTTCTTGTGGCATATTTGGGGTGTAGTCCTCAGAATTTTTGGTGTGGGTTTTCCCAAATAATGTGGAGAAGGTACTTGGACAATGGGATATGTTGAAGCTGGAAAAACTCAAAGACGACCTGTGGAGAATTGTGGTGTATGCTGTGATGTGGGCCATTTGTCTAGAAACGAATAATAGGGTTTTCGGACCGTCGGTCAGCTTTCAGATTTGTGGTCAAAGCGGTTTGAGATTTTATCCTGAGCTCGATCAGAATTCAACTCAAGGGGATTGAAAATGAGGAAATTAACCTATTGGATGAATGGGATAGCCTGCTTCTGAACCCTTAATTCCTCTCGCTGAGGGGTGGGTTCCTACTTTGCGCTGCCTTCTACTTGGGGTGAGCTGAGTGGGGTTTTTCTCATTTTCTGGGGTCTCCTTTCGTATTTTCCTGTGGGGTAGCCCCTCACTATACGACCATGTATGTACTTTCTTTTCTTTTATAATGAAATCTTTTTTTACCGATCAAAAAAATAAAAATAAAATAATGGGGCTAGCTCTTGGAATGTCTGTACTTGGAGGAGTCCAGCTGACCATGAGGCTCTTAATGGGTATGCTGCATAGTGCCACTAAACACAGAAGTGGATCTGACTTTCGAGTCCGGAATGGGAATAAGAAAGGGCATTTCACTGTGAGATGTGATCTTTCTACCGGATTATCTCCAGGAAGGACCTTCCCAAGCCTTATTGGTTCCCCCTTTGGAAGATTATCACCAGGAAGGACCTTCCCAAGCCTTATTGGTTCCCCCTTTGGAAAGACCAGTTCCCCCCAAAGCCAAAAATTTCGGCTGGTATTTGGCTTGGGTCACATTCTGATGGTGGAGCAGTTTATTAAGAGAGGTAAGTTCTTGAACAATTTCTGCGTTATGTGCTTGCAGTCGGAGGAGTCTATCTCCCATCTCTTTCTCCGTTGTTGGGTGGCCAATGATATTTGGTGTACCTTAGTTTAACTGTTGGGTTCAGCCTGGAAATCGTGGCCAACTTATTGCCTGTTGGAATGGTATAAGTTTTGAGGTTCCCAAGGGTGCCTTGTGGAGGGTGGCCCTCTGTACAGTCCTTTGGGGAATTTGCACGAAAGCAATGAGAGTTTTCAGGAAAATTCGAAAACCTGTTGGGATGATCATCAAAAGGATTAGAGACTTAATGTTAGAGACTTAAGAGTAGAGCGTGCTGGATAAGAAGGGATCTGCCCTCTTGACCGATGATACTAGAGATATATGGGATAGCTTGCTGCACTGGCCCTTTTTCGTCTTGGTTGGTGGTGGTTTTCCCCTTGGGTTCTTGCCTTCTTGTAGGGGGTGGTTTTTTTTCCCTCCGAGCACCTCACTGTGGTCTTTTTCGTTTTTTGTTGTCTTCTTTTTTTGGAATAAAAATCTGCTTATTGAGAGAGAGAGAGAGAGAGAGAGAGAGAGAGAGAGAGAGAGAGAGAGAGATAAGGTGCCCCAACGTGATACAGTTGAGTGTATCGCAGTGTCCACTTGGCATCCAAAACACTTTTTTTGTGCCACATGGAGTTCGGGCACATTGTTTAGATCTATTTAGAAAAATAATCAAAAAAGATTTTTAGAAGGCAAAAGTCAAACATTGACTGATATCACTGGTTCAAATATCAACCCTAAAAAAAGTGAAGCTCTAAGCAATGCAACCTTACTCTGCACCAAAACAGTTTTTTGTGTGCCATGTAGAGCTCCAAGGAATGACGTGATACTCTCACCATAGCACATTGTTAACCTTTTTCCTATTACACACGCACACGTGTGTGTGCGTGTGAAAAAGGTTTTGTCCTCCAATGGAGGACCGTGGGCGTCCTCCAAGGTCCACTGTGGAACACCACGTGGCACTCAAAACAGTGTTTTGGTGCCTTGTGAAGGTCGAGTGCATTGTTTAGACCATCTTTAATTATTTTTTCAAAAACTCATCTCCACCATGTGCTTTTTTAGCCTTCAAATCTTTCACTATATAAGTTTTTTTTTAAAAATTAAGCAACTTTCTTTCCAACCAAAAAAAAAGAAAAAACACATGCGGCCCAAAAAAAAGCTAAAGCTAACCCCCAATCTGATGCTTTGGCATTGCCATCACCTCGAGACAGGGAGAAAACCAAAGACATGAAAATAACATAAACACCAAGAAAAGCACACCGATTAGGGCCTGTTGATTCGAACACTTGGAAGACCCATTTCATCGCCTTCGAAGCACTTTCGAACTACTCTAGGAAGTTGATCATAAGAGAAGAATCTCCTGGATTGGTTGCTAATAGAGGCCTATCTGGCCAAAGCGTCCGCCACCTGATTGCCTTCTCTAAAGATTAGCGAGCATCTCCATTGTTTCCCAGCAAGAAATGAGTTGATTTTCTCAAACCAATATGGGACATTGGAGAACTTCTTACGTTTAGTGCAGAGGATACTAAAGAAGAGTCGGTTTCAATTTTGATCGCACAGTTTATCTGTGCATTTGAACAAGATGGGCTCCACGTGGCACTCATCCAGGTGATCAGGGACACAGAAACTTTCCCTAGGACGATCATATCCATGTAAAAAATAAATTAAAAATGTGTCGATGCACCATCCAAGACTTGGTCAAGGTGCAAAATTTCAATGCACCGGGTTCGGGCAGGCAGATGAGAAGCTTAGATCAAGGTTTTGAAGGGGAAAAATGTTCTAAAAAATGAGGTTTTTTTTTTAAATATATATAAATCAGTGCCACACGGCTGGTTTTGGAGATCACGTGGCACGTGATCTAGCATTTGAACACACAGACCACGGCATGCATTCAAATGCAGAATCCCTTTTCTCGTGTATATATATAAAGGAATTGTACATTTGAGTGCAGCGTTTTGACGCTGCACTCCAAATTCAGATCATGTGCCATGGTACGTGATACACCTGTTACACCACGTCCTCAGTTGATCAAACTTCTCAACTGATACACAAATTACATTCGTATTTATATTGATCAGTACATATTGATTTTTGGGTGGTCAAGCTGCGCTTTAGAGGTAATATTAAAAACTAAAATCATCTCTTTCATTCCTACCTATCTGATTTCATTCAGCCAATTTCAGCTATTAAACCAACTAACTGATTAATCTCATTTGTATGCAGTAACTACGACATTTTTCTTACTAGAGATTGCTTGGCTTATTCGAAAGTGAAGCCTGCGGTGAATCAAATTGAAACACACCCCTACTTTCAACGCGAATCTCTTGTCAAATTTTGCCAAAAGCATGGCATCCGTGTTACTGCTCATACTCCGATTGGTGGTGCTGCAGCTAACACGGAGTGGTTCGATTCAGTCTCGTGTTTGGATGATCAGATCATTAAAGTATGTTTCTCTTCTTGCACTAAACCAAAGAAATTGATTTCCTTTTCAGTTGATTTTTGCATATCCTGGTGATCTTTTTTCCTATGAGTCAGGGTTTAGCCCAGAAATATAGCAAGACTGAGGCTCAGATCGTTCTTCGGTGGGGTATTCAGAGGGACACTGTAGTCATACCCAAGTCATCGAAGATCGAGAGATTGAAAGAGAATTTTCAGGTGTTTGATTTTGAGATATCCGATGAAGACGTGGAGTTGATTATGGGTGTAGACCGCAAATACCGTACCAATCAACCAGCTAGGTTTTGGGGTATTGATCTTTATGCATAGGTTGGGCTTCGTAAACTTGTGCCTCCTATCGGAACTTCGACACGTCTCACTCCTGTCTGTGTACTATTGTTTGAACCTTTCTTTTCATACGTTTTTAACAAGGGTGATTAAGGATTGAATTGGGATTAGCCATGTATATTTTGTGCCTGACACATAAATTCGCTAATCAGAGATCATTCTGATGGGTATGATTCTAACCATCTAATCCGAAAATTTTGTCTAACAAGAAGTTTACGCCATCATGTAGATGGGCCAAATGCAAAAATGACAATCCTCATTATAAGATCAAGATCCTTGTAAAAATATGTAGAATATTCATTATTAAGAATAGAAACAATTAATGGAAAGACTTCAATGTTAGAAAAAGAAAGGAGCTCAGGAAACTTCAGTGGGGCCTCTCATATGACAAGGCCAAAACTAAGTCTAAGATGGAGAGAGGGTGGCATGTGGCGGCCTTCCTTTAAAGGCGTTGTTTAGGGGGTTTCTCTGCGACTAAGAGGTTTGGTCCCCCATTGTTCCCCACTTGGGGGGGACTATAATTGGAAGTATTGGGAGTATTTTTGGGCCCATTTGGTTTCTGGTAGATCCTTAGGATAGCACCGTTTCTTGATCGGGACCACTCCTTTTCTTTTGATTGAGCTCGGGTTTTGGAGGGTTGGGTAGTTTCTCACTACCTCTCTCTCCTTTCTCGATTCCTGCTCTGGTTTGACCATCGTGGTTGAGGATGTATTTCTGTGAGTTACGTTTTTTAATATATTTCTTTGTTATCGACTAAAAAAAAAAAAACCATGCAAAATATTAGGGTAGTCAATGGGTTGGGTCGGTCCAAATTTTTTGCTGCCCGGCTCTATGGGTCATTGCCGACCCAACCTAAAGGTCAGGTCGGATGTGGCCGATGAGTCAAGTTTATGTGCTCGACACCGTTAAGATATCCATGTCAGATATCAGGCTGACCAATCCAAAGATGTTTGGAGAGATCGTCTATAGTTGATTGTGAAACGATCCGTGGGATGGCCTACCATGTAGCAAATTTGTATTGATGAAGTGCACCTGAAGTGTACGTTGATGCACTCTTGAGTTCCTTGATGTGTAGGTTGATGCAATCTTGAAGTCGCCAAAAAGAAAAAACAGAGGAAAAATTATAAATGTACTACAGATTTGTTAGGATAAAGTGCAGGTGACTGACATGGCGCAATGTGATTGACTGCATCGAGCTGTATTAATTAAGAGCTGTATTAATTAAGCCCTGCTGCACTTGCAGCCAATTGTGTCTTGCCACAATAGCTGCCTGCACTTTGTCTACATAAAATCTGTCCTTCATATAACAGTCCTAATAAGAATAATTTAGTTTGCTGTGGCTAATAAGATTCCAAAATTTATTAGGGGTACCTTTATTCGCGCCCACCCATTCTTTGAAAGCACCTACGCTCTTGAAGTGCCCAAGCAGAGAATGGTCTTTCTCTGAAGCGCCTACTTAATGAAATGCAAATTGTTTGAGGATAAGAAAAATGTGCACCCACCTAATTTCTCCTCGGAGCCTCCCATGTATTTGAAGCATTTACCTTCTTTATTTTTTCCGACAACCTTCTTCCCCGACCATTGCTCGTCGGCATCACCGAATCCCCATCTTCTTATTTTTTCTTCTTCTTCCAGCAACTCTTCTTCTCTCCGACGACTATTTTTATTTTCTTCTTCTTTTTCTCCAGCAACTTGCAATATCACCGAACTACCAATTACAACATAAAAAACCTGTAAAACAGAGAACCTAAACCTAAGAGACCCTAATTTTTTTTTAAAATTCTAGAAAACTACCGTTGAACTTGTGGTGGTGGATACCCATTGTCAGTTGTAAAGGGCTGACAGTGAGCACCCACTGCTAGCCTTTTACATTTAACAGTGGGTTCCCACCGCCAGATTATTATATTTGATGGTGGGTGCCTACTGTCACAAGTTCAAAGTTTTTTTTGAGGTTTTAGATTTTTTTTAGGGTTTCTTAGGCGGAACAAGGAGATGAGGAAGGTTTTAGGGTTTTCGTTGTAGATGAGAAAGAAGGAAAAGAAGACGAAGATGATGCTGGTGTCGTTGTCGCACCGGAGTTGAGGAAGAAGATAGAGAAAAATGAGAAAAAAATGGTTCATCGGTGATGCCGACCTCGTTGTTGCGAATGTTGGAGTTGCAGAAGAAGAAAGAAGAAGAAGAATAGGGTGATTCGATCTTGTCGGAGACACCGTTGTGGCTGTTGGAGTTGATGGAGAAGAGAAAGAAGAGAAGGAAGAAAAAAAAAGTAAAAATAAAAGGTTTATATACTTGGGTGACTACAAAGTAAAAATAGGCGGGTGCCCACAAAAAAAGAAGTTTTTTTTTGGTTTACACGTGAGAACGTGGGCGCTTTCAGAGAAGTGGTGGGCGTGAATAGAGGTACCATTTTATTAGTTAGCAACAAGTGTGTTGATAACAGCTTTTGGGTGCACACAAACTTGTCATTTTTTTTCTTTTCGTTAAACAAAATAATTATTTTTTTAAGTGCACACCAACTTTTTCCATCCACAAGCCACTTAATTTTATTCATTGTGTTTGCGGGATGAAAAAAGTGTGGTGTGTAGCAGTCCTAAAAAATGTACATAGATATGACTCGAGCACGGATGGTTGGTGTTTGAGCACAAATACTGCAAGGGGTGATTAAGCTGGATCACCTTGATACACGTGGCACAGGCAATCATCATATACGCTAGTCTGATGGGTGCATCAAGAATATAATAAAAAAAATTATGTGCAAGCAATAACTCCTTTTAAAAAAGAGAGCTGCTCCAAGTACGCCCTTTTTTCTTCCCGTACGCCCAAGAAGAGAATAATGATAGCGTTTGGATTGAAAAAAAATTGGTATGCACTTAAAACAATCTTATTTTATTGGGTTTTTTGCATATACCTCCTTGAGTTATTCCGAAATTGGATTCCGCACCCTGGATTATATCTATTTGTATTCCGCTCCTTTGAATACATTTTTCGCGTGTAAAATGACCTTATGGTGAGGAAACGTTAGTAAATACTTGACATTGTTAGCATTAGTCACTTAAGTGGAGTTATTTTTTCACAAATACCATCTTCACCCTTCCTCTCTATCTCTCTATCTCTGACGACGGGGTCATATCACCTCTCCTCTCCAGTTGCGTTTGAATAGGCAAAGAAGAGGGTTTCCATTCCCGATCAAGAAAAGAGAAGACTAGTGGGTTTAAGGGCTTAGGTTTTTTTTCATGATTTTGTCTATTATTTTACTAAAATTTGCTTCTTTATATGTATGCATGCATGGAGTCGATCATGCCTTGAAGAATAGGGTTTTTCGAAAACGAATAGGGCTTCTTCTCTGTCTAACTCCTTGCTTCTGGAACTCAAACGTCTCATCCTTTCAAGGTAAGACAATAGTGTCCTTTTTGTTTTTTCAATTCGTAAATTTTGATTTTGGTTGTTTTCTTTTCAAACGATAAATAAAACCTTATCTAAGTTATGTTTCGGCCAAAACCCTAGTTTCTGAGGGAGAAAACTCTATTTTTTTGGAATAAAATCCTAGTTCTATAGGGATAAATCATAGTTTATGAGGGATAAAGCCTTAATTTTTTTGAAATAAAATCTTAATTCCATAGGGATAAAATCATAGTTTCAAAGGGATAAAACCATACTTTTTTTGGGATAAAACCCTAGTTTGAGAGGACAAACCTTGGTTTATAGTTACACAGTTTTATCCAATTTTATAATACAATTATTATAGTAGGTGCAATTTTAAACTATGGTTAGCAACTTTATTTGTCTAGATGTATACATAGGTACAACTTTGCTTCTTAATAGTTGTTTACTCTGTAATGGCTCGACAATTTACAGTTTATCTGTGTAGGTTAGGACGATGAATTGACAAAATTTGTTCGAAGATTACATAAAATTAAGGGTTCATTGGAGAGGTTCCTTCATCATATATAGTGGCCGTAATAGATACGTAGGGGGAAAATTCGATGAATGTTCTATCGATATGGATCGTACATCATACCTTATGTTGGTAAATGATGTCATTCAAATGTACAGCATCCCTCGGACTGATGCACCGATTATCAAATACAGGCACTTGGTTGTAGGAAGGCGAGATGAAGTGGTTTCTATCCTAAGTGACTCCAATTTGATGACAATGTTTGAGAGACATCATCAGATGAAGGCATTCGATGTATATGTGAAGGTTGAGCCGAACCCGGTGCCTCTAAATATTGAACTAGATTCTCCTCGTATAACACCGAACTATGAAAAAAGGGGGAGAGATTCAAGTTGTGAGGAAGAAGACGATGATAGTGATAGTTCGTTTGATGTGGATTTTGAGACCATAGATTTAATGGGTGAATGCTTTGATGAGGATAAGGCGACGTAAGAGGGGAGACTAAAGAGCAGTCTTAAAGAAATAATGCTGACCATATATCTGATTACAAAGATCCGGATGGTTACGAATCATTTGGTAGTTTGGATAGTGGAGATGACATTTCGGATGATAAAGTTGAGATAGTGTAAAGGAAAGGGATAAACCTATTTTTATCGTAGGGATGATATATGAGTTTGTCTATGACTTCAGAGATGCATTGTTGCATTTCGCGGTTCTTCACGATTTTTCAGTTGTTCTATGTGAAGAATGAGAAGACGAGGGTGACAGCGAAGTGTGTACAACCCAAATGTCCATGGCGCATTCATGCATCTGTGTAGCAACCTGTGATCTCACAACCTCTTGATTGTAAGATCTTAGGTCGTACCTTCGTGTTATGAACCGTAAAAATAAAGTAAACAATAAAAGTACCTTAAACAATAGAAGATAATTTTTTTTTAAAACATTAATTAATCAAAATAAAATTCATGACAATTTTCTTATTCCAATAGCAAGTCTAACATGATTAACGCTTAAACAGTCTTAATAACGTACTAACTAATCAATGTCTCATTTATTTAAAATCAATAATAATAGCTAGAAAGGAAAATAGATAATTGGGCCGCGAAGTCATCATCGCCATTCATTTCAAGTTCGTGGGCACCACGTACCGTCTCATCGCCATAGACCCATACATTGTCATCGGTTACACTTGTCTCATCTGGCCACCCACATCAACAAGAGGTGTAAGTTTATACTTATATGGACAAGACATGCAATCCATTAAAGCATAAAATATCAATTATAACTATATGAATATTTCGGTATATTTCATGTGTGTGTGCTTGTAGTATGTATAATCTTAATAAGCTGAAATAAACTAAATATAAATATGGATATCAATGTTACATGAATGCATCATTTCTTTTAATTTTATCTTTCTTGTCATTTAATGTACGTTAGACTCCGTCCCGCTTAGGACGTTGGGTCATAATCATGCTTATCACTTATTTAGTTAGACTCCGTAATGCTCAAGATGTTGGGTGTAATCAATCATATCATTTATTACACGTCAAATTTCGTCTTACTCAAGACGTTGGGTTTAATCATGCTCATCATGTTCTTGTTTAGTTAGACTCCATCATGTACAAGATGTTGGGTCTAATGCTTCTTAATTATATTTAGTTAGACTCCATCAAACATAAGATGTTGGGTCTAATATCTTCTTAGACTCCATTATGTACAAGATGTTGGGTCTAATATTTCATTAATTATTACTTATTATTTCATATTTTATGTGTCTGATTGTGCATTATATAGATCATCATGAAACATTGGAATGCATATAAATACAATCAAGGAATATAACATTAAAGTGTGTGTAATATAATCATGTCATGTAGCATTGAAGAGCATATGAGTATAAATATGGCATATAAATATTAGCATTTAATCACACCTTTTTGTGAAACTAACTGAATGCAAAATCTGACTACTTAGAATCGATCAATTGAATTCCCATAATCGATCGATTGATTTCATTCTGTGACTATTTAAACCAATTTTCTGTGTAGATTCAATCGATTAATTTTCTAGAATCAATCTATTGATTTTCCCAAAATCAATCTATTGATTAATTTCCTAAATCAATCTATTGATTTTCTCAAAATCAATCCATTGATTTTCCAACTCAATCTATTGATTTTCCCAAAATTAATTTATTGATTTTTGTCAGTGGGTAATTAAAGCATTCTTCTTCAGACTCAATCGATTGATTTTACAGAATCAATTGATTAACTTCAATCCATGCATTCTCAAACCATTTTATTTATCTTAGACTCAATCGATTGATTTTATAGAATCAATCGATTGATTTCAGTCCGTGCATTCTCAACCATTTTATTTATCAGACTCAATCGATTGATTTCCCAGAATCAATCGATTGATTCCAATCCATAAGCACGCCTCAAAATACATCAAATCACATGGTGGAATTTAATCTGACTTCTTTTTAACTCAACATCATCAATATTAAAAATTATTAATCATAGTATATATTCATTTAATCATCCCTTCATTATCCATGAAATAAAATCACTAATTTACATAAAAATCTATTTAAAAATTAATATTTTAAGTTTAATGAAAAACATGATTTCTCTATACCTAGATTGATTGTATCACCACGATTAGATTAGGATCTCAACAATGATGATGATTATAGAAGGAGGCGAAGGCCGCTTGAGAATATATGCCAACGTCTCGCCGATCTTTCAAAAGAAGGGTTCTAGGAAGATAGATTTATAATTTCTTCTCTAAGAAAATAGAGGTTTATAACACACAAAACAAGGTTTGATCTCTAGACCTCTTGTCTAGAACTCAAGCCTTTAACCAACAAGCTATTACACAACTTATGTCCATTAATGACGGAATTAAATATAAGAGCTTGAAAAACCAAAACATGTATTTTTAGATAAAATATTTTGAAAAGTCAAGGCATGCGATGAATACGCTATTAAGCACATACACATATTTTAGGTGTATTAAAGACATAAAATTCAGAACATAAAAGTCTGTATATGAGAACATATCTGTGAAAACTATTATTGATTCAAGGGAATTTAGGTTGAAGGTTATCATCAAAGTCGAAGAGTTTTCCAAGAAATTGGAGGTGACTGCAACACTAGGGAAAAGTGAAGGAAAATAAGGGTTACAATTTTTTCTTGATTGTGTTTAGTTACCGTTGAATATGGATTGTCTATTTAGTTAATAGCTAATTTACTTTGATGGCACAATTATAAATATGGGCTGCTAAATTGATCGAAGGGTTGTAAATATGGGCTGTTATAGCCTAATCGCAGGGTTATAAATATGGGCTGCTATAGCTTGATGACACGGTTGTAAATATGGGGCCTGCTTAGACTTATCGCAGGGTTTTAAATATGGGAAGCTGTATACTAATGACATAGTTGTAAATATGAGCTATATAGTCTAATCGCAGGGTTGTAAAAATGAGCTGTTGTTGCCTGATGGCACGGTTGTAAATATAGGCTGATATAGCCTAATGACAACTCCTGTAAATATGTAATGCTATCAAGGGTAAGGAGATAATGGTTTTGGCACCAACAAACGTCTAATTAGTTATGCACTACGCCGATGGCAATGCCTCATAAATTTCTTGTGTTAGGCATAAGTAAAAGGTCATTATGCCCTCTCGTTGGCCTCCATCTTACAAAAGCTATTAGTCAACAATGGCTGACTAACCCCAAGGGCTCTTTTGCACTCAAAAATGCATTCAAAGGGGCGGAATACAAATAGGTATAATTCGGGGGGCGGAACCCAATTTCAGAATAACTCATGGGGTAAATGTAAAAATCCCTATTTTATTTAACCAAAATTAAGGTAAACTGATGAAAAGTTGGGGTGCACCCAAAAACTAAGAACACTTTTTGGTAAGTAATACATGTTCTACATCTTTAATGGACATAGCCCTCTTTGATGTGACTCCCGCTTTTGGCTTCCACTTAAAACAGATTCCCACAAAAGCCAAAGTAGGAAGCTGGTTTTGGCCGCTTCCAGGATGCTTGTCGGGAGTTGTTTAAGTGAAATCGGGTTGGGGAAGTTGTATTAACCAAATTATGTCTATGATAGCAGATTGGTGTTGCTTTTCATTTTCTGTGTTAAAAGTTGGGAGTGGATCTTTAGGAGCCACACTAAAGACCCACTCCCATAGTTACTTGGTTTGCTGATTCGCTTGATTCGAATTCGGGTTGGCAATATGCTATTTTCAAATGAATTCAATTCATTGGGGTAAGATGAGTTTAACTATTATTTATTCATTACATAAGATTTTAGGTTCAAATAATCTTTTTGTGCTTTCAAAACTTTATTATAAGTAAAATACTTCACATTAATTCAGAAACTCACTTGTTATGCCGAATTCGATTCGTTGTATTCAATTTACAATTCTTTGGGTGAATGAGCAAATTAAGTAACATAATTAAAAATAATGAGTCAATCAAATCGAACGGAAGTGGAAATTGGTCCAGGGAGAGCTAGATAACCCAAGTGGCCAAGTGTGAACTACAGGTGCTGCAAAGACTGAGCTTGAGAAGTCCATTTCGCACTCTTTGGATGGTGTCAGTGTCATCAGTTGAAGTCAGGTAGGGTATGCTATTAAAAATAATCTTATAAACTACAGGTTTGAACGATTCAATCTCATTGTATCTAATGGTTCCATTGTTAACATCGTTAATTGCCTTGAATAAGATGATGGTGATCGTTTTTTCATCCTAATCTTTGGCGATCATAGACACCTATCAGACAGTCAGATGTTGATTCCACGTGGAACACATCCCCAGAAGTGATCTCAGAACTCTGCTCATGGTACGCCCATGATCATGGTCACTTTGGGGATGTGAAAGGCTGCAATGAAAAATAGACTCTATCATATGATTCATGGCAGTCAAGTTTGTTAAGGGAGGAACTATCAGTTACAGAGACCGAATGCTCAGCAACAGATACACATCTTAAAAATTACATATTCTGTGTAATCAATAAGATAAACAATGGAATGTCATGCACCTCTATCCAATGTTTGAACATGAACCTCTATTCAATGTTTGAACTTTGAAAGAAAAAAATTTCTTCTGAAGTGCCTCTTTAGCTGGAATAATTGTTGATGATTCTTGAGGTAGAGAAACCTAAAACTCGAAGATCATCTTACCTCTGTCCTCTCGATATGCCTTGTGATAAGAATAGCAAGGTTGAGAAAGAGAGGACAACGGTCCCCCATTAGAACCGATTTAAAAAAAAAAAAATCCATTAAAGAAAGAGAGAGGAGCCGTAACACTTGAAACAGAGAACCTCTCACCTATGCCCTCCAAGTATGTGTAAACTAATTTTAGTTAAAAAAATAGGTTGTTTAATGTGTTGACCATAAAAAAATTTAACATTCTATCACTTTCTACATGAGAGATGTATGGTGTAATGAGGCTACTACGAAATATTTACTCATGGGTGGGGCAAGTTCTTCTATGCTAGACATAGATTTATATATTCGATGGATTTCAGCCCTTTTGAAATTAATAGGAATTTAATATTTTTGGTGTTTGGATCAAACAATAACACAGAAAATAGAAAAGGAGCACCATCGTTGGTGTACATGTTACATATCAAACCAAAACTAGATATATTGAGAAAGAGAGAAAAAATAGGAGAGAGATCCGGGGAGTGAGAAATCAGGGAGAGAGAGGTCAGAGAGAGAGACATCAAAGAGATTCAAGGGGACAGAGAGATAGAGAGAAATCAGGGAGAGAGAAACCAGAGAGGGGGAGAGAGAGAGATAAATCGAATTTAAGTGGAGAGAACCCATGCATGATTTTTTTCCCAATGAAATCTTCTTATTTTAGGCGAATTTGACGGTTAACGAAACAGCGGAAATGAGCCAATTTTCCTTTCCATTTATGATGTTCTAATTTTATTACCAAATAGGTGATTCTATTTCATGTCCTTTCATTTTCACCAAATTCCTTTCCTTTCCTTATATCCAAATAGACCCTTAAGATATGTATTTATGGTACTTTACCGACTCTTTGCCTTGTGACTCCATCACCAATCTATCATAAAGAAGGTTTGTAGGAGTTTTGCTTGCACGATTTGATGAGGATATTTAGAAACCAGTCTATGACCTTAGTAAAACTTTTCAACATGCAAAAATTAGATATTCCAAAGTAGAGTGAATCTCTTTTGATTTATGACCATTCGGCCGAGACAGCCTCAAGAATTGAGGAGTAGGCATGCATACACATATGACAGTTGCGGAGCAGCGTGTGGGAATACCAACTATAGTGGTGAGGGTTAACTAATAAAACTCAACCCACACCTTGTAAAAAGAGAAAAGTACATAAAAACACCACAAAAATTATCACCATTTCGGTGAGAATTTTTTTTTTTATCATATGGCGCCCATGCACCCTCAATACGGGCAACATTGAGGCACTTAGATCCTTTTTGAAATTAGAAATTTACCTTTTAGCCCCTGAAATAAGCTTATTCTCCGGCGAAATCAAACCCTAGTTCTTCTTCTCCGACGAAAATAAGCTTCTTCTCCAGCGAAATCAAACCCTAGTTCTTCTTCTCCGACAAAAATAAGCTTCTTCTCCGGCGAAATCAAACCCTAGTTTTTCTCCGGCAACACCAAACCCTATCAAACCGATGAAGGATTTCATTCCAACAACATGAGATCTAATTCAACATTAACGTAAACAATAATAAAACGAACAAATCAAAAACATTGTTACAGATTCAGATCTACAAAAAAAATTTCTCAGAAATAAAATGATTAAATCACCAATTTGAAGAAATGTTGACTGCGAAGAACATGATCTGAAGAATACCTGATTAGAACACTTGGGAGACAAAGATCTAATTGCAAATTTTCTTGGTTTTAACTTATTATATAAAAATAAAAAGGTAGGAGGAAAGGGAAAATGCTCCTTCTACAGCTAAATCAAACCCTAGATCTTCTTCTCCGGCAACACCAAACCCTAGTTCTTCTTCTCCGTCGAACACCAAACCCTACAAACCTTAGGGCTTCTTCTCTAGCGAACATCAAACCCTATCAAACCTCGTTCAGATGGTTAGATCTTGAGGGTTGGTTGTGGAACCGTGAGTTGGTCACCAGAGATATATGGGTAAAGTTTAAGGAAGAAGCTTCGACGATAGAATTTTTTGCAGCGGTGAAATTGAATCGGCTGTTTAGACGGTCAGATCTTGAGGGGTAGTTGTGGAACCGTGAGTTGGTCACCGAAGCTTGTGAGTTGGTCGCCGGAGCTGGTGAGGGGTAAAACTGTAAACAACCCCTGCATCATGAGTGGGTTTCTACGGCAGGCATGCCGTTCATAGGACGCTGGGGCTCTCGTTAGTTATAAAATAAGGCTCATAGGTTTTTGTGATAAAAAGAGGCGCAGGCTTCTTTTTGGTACAAAACCCTTGTAAAAACAAGGGTGGGAAACAGCGTGAAGGATGAGCATCGAACCCACAATCAACTCCCTCACATTGGAGGAGCGTACCAACTACGCTAATGCATCTTTGGTTGTTTGATAGCAGTTGTTTTCTTTGCACTAAATTTCTTAGATCATGGTGATCCCTAGTCCGCCGGCCATGTGGATAGCCTCATGGAAGGGGGTTGGGTTCGGTTGGAGGGAAACCCTCCTCCGTTTTCTTCTCTCTATTTTTTCTTGAAGAAGATGAGGGACCAAGGGGGAGTTAGGTTTAGTTAGCTTACATCCACATGCGAATCGTCCCGAAAAGAGATTTGGTCGAGTTCAGGTGGAGCATATGAGGGTTGGGGTCTCGTTAGGATTTATGATGAGTGGGACGTATTAGGCCCATGTTAATGTTTATAGAGCTGATTGGGTTAAATCGTGGGTTTGGTTAAATTAGGTTGGATTGAGTTTGGGCCAAGTCAAGTAAGGTTTGATTAGGTTTGGTTCAAATTTGGATTGGCCCGTTTAAAGATTGTTAGTTAGAATAGTTGAGAGCCACTACTTGCACACGCACAATTGACACTTGCACACAAATTAAAAGGACTATTATTTCGGGGATCTGGGCCATGTGAAAATTCCATCTAAGTCGTCTGATTTGAAGGTCATGATCTATAAATCTTTCATGCAAAAGATTGACACGAAACACAATTTCTATTGTAGGATTCAAAGTGGTCAACCATTGAAGCATATCGTGGCCTTTGACTATGATAAATCATACAATAGAGATTTTGTGTCATGACAATCTTTTGTATTGCAAATATTTAGATCATGCCCTATATATTAGACAAGTTAGATAGTGTTTCTACATAGCTTAGATAGTGTTTTCACATAACACATGTCCTCAAAATATCAAGTCTTTTTTTTTTTATATAGGTAAGTTGGGCTGGATCGTGTGACCTTGAGGTTTGCAAGTTCAAGGGACAACTTCGGGAGTGCAAGTAATGGCTCCGTCGCGACTACCCAATTAGTGAGGTGCCTATATTCAAATTCATTGACTGGTTTGAATCGGATGATGGAGATCAATTTTCAGCCCAGTCTTTCACTCCATTGACCTTGAGATCATGGGTGTGCCAGTAGACCGTTATTTTTTATTCCAAGCGGCACAAATCATAAAAATGAATCAAATCTTCTGGGACACATCCGTAGACACTCTGTTTTCGACCTCTCGGAGCATACAACAATGTTCAATCATCATCTTACCCTGCCCATAATTCTGAAAAGGAAAATCCTCAGTAGAAATCTCAAAAAAACGTAACTTGGTAATTATACGTTGAAACATCAGCGTATAATTGATTATACGCTGAAATCTCAGTAAATAATTCAACCAGGCTTGGTCTCGCGTTAGACACTGTGCAACCGTGGGCTCTCGTGAGTCCGTCACGACGATTCTCTCTCTTAAAAAAGGATGGAGTTGCCATTCGGAGCTTTTGGTATTCCGGGATACCCAAAATCAATATTATATGCACCGAAGTGCCAAATATGACTCCGATTTACCGGTCAATGCCAAAGTCTCTTGGGTAGGGGCTTCGGTTATCAATCGAGAAGGTGTTAGGCACTCAATTGACCTGCTCGTAAGCGGTCTCTATTATGACAGAGTCTATGTTTAGATGCTTTATATATATAAAACAAAGTGAGCGGTACTTTCCCTTCGCCGAAGGCACTCCGATCCTATTTGAGTCCCCCCCAATCACTGAAATTTCGGCGGCGTAACGGCTCAAATTCTAGGATAGAGGAAAAGCAAAAAGAAGGTAGAAGAATAGAGGAGAGAGCTGGAGCTCTCGGGCCCTTGTAGCATCATTGTTGGATCTTCGAGTGAGAGCTACACCGGTGAGCTTCCGATAACATGATGGGTTAGAGAGAGGTTCTAACTTGCTATGACTAAAAGGGTATAAGCTTGGGAGTGATGATGGAAATGGTGGTATGACATGGGCTAAGGTTTTAGCTTTTGGAAAAAAACTTAAATCATGGCAAATGAGGAGGCAAAATGCTAGAGTTTCTTCTCTTGGAAATTTCAAAAGATGGTTAAACAACGGGGAGGTGGCTCTCTATATATAGAGTTTGAGTGGATTAGAGGGATGCTTAAGAGCTAAATGGGTTAGCAATTAAGTAATCTCTAATCTAAGGTTTTTTAGGTTTTTGAAGGCTCAGAAAGGTGGGAATTGGGTTTAATGGTGGATGATAGGGTGAGGGGTAAGATAGCATAAGGGTTATAACTTAAATTAGTGAGGGCACTAGGGTCCTAAAGAAATAAACCTCAAATAAAGGGATTGTCCACAAGTCAAACCCCAATTTTAAAATTTGTCATTTGTGTGGAAAAATGAAATTTTAAGCTGTGTACATTGGTTGTACCCATAGCTTAGGAACAATGCCTTTGACAGAGTGGAGAAGTTCGGGGCCCATGCTTTTTCTGAAGCAAATAACCAAAATTTGACTATGCGTACATTGGTTGTACGCATGAGCAAATTTGTGTAAAAACTGCTTATGCGTACATTGGCTGTACGCATAGCCAAATTCCAGCCAACAATTGCTTATGCGTACGTCCAATGTACGCATGTGCAAAATCCTTCATTTCTGTGCTTTCTTTGAATCGCCATAACTTTTGATGTAAAACTCATAATCAGACAATTCTTGGCTCGTTGGACAGCTGGGAACCTCTAATTTCCAATGGCATAGGCCTCAGCTATAGTATATGTCCATGTAAATTTTGACACTCCTCTTTCCATCCATTGTTTCGGTTGGCTTTCTAAGGGTCCAAGAAGGGTTTTAAGGGTTCGGGTTGATTCCCAAGGGTTTGGGATGATTGCTAAGAGTTTGGGAAATGCTTTCGAAAGCTTGAGAGTACACCATTCTCGAAGTATGTGTCAATTGTGCCTTGGTTCGAATTTGGGTGTCTACAGACAGACCTAGAGCCAGATCGGTTCCCAATTATATGCTGGAATCCCAGTGTATAATTGATTGTACGCTGGATTCCTAATGTATAATTTGTCCGTTTTGGACTAGGATTCAAATACTCTGCGAACTGAATTTTTTCCCGGATTATATGCTTAGATCCTAGCGTATAATTCATTATAGGTTGGAATCCCAACGTATAATTAGTCCTCTTTGGACTGAGACTCTTCTTTTCAAGCCGAGTCGGCTCCGCCAATTGACTTCCCTATAGCCGCCCAAATTATACATTGGATCCTCAATGTATAATTCATCATAATTCGGATCACCAGTGTATAACTTTGAATATACGCTAGATTTCCAGCGTATAATTTCCAATTATACACTAGAATTTCAACGTATAATTGGTCGATAACTCATTCCCAATACATCTTTCTTCTGCTTATTCTCTTTGGAATTTTCAAGGTTGGCTCTAAGATTCCAAATTAGAGCTAAGTCAAACTCTAAACGTTTGGGTTTATAACTTTGACTTTCTTTTATGAATCTCATTGAGTAGTCCTACTAGTTGGGGCTAGCCCTTCTACTTTGATTCTTGAGCTTTCCAAAGAGATATAAGGCTAACCTTAGTGCTAACCCTTAGGATACCCTTTCCAAATTCTCAACCATAGCGCCAAACATGACTGACACACACTCTTGCATATGTTTTAAAAAATGATCATAGCCTTCAAACCAATCTGCCCAAGGGATCCAACGGAGGGTAATTGGGAATTAGTTAGTATCTCTAGATTAGAATTTAGAATTAGTTAAACCCTTAGGCAACCCTAGCTGTTAAAGCTGGCAGACCGGTATTTAGTATAGGAGTTCAACCCACCATTTCCCTATCCTCGCGATCAATGTCGTTCTATAGCGTCAATAAACATCTGTAGATGGCGATCACATCAACCTCAGGTATATTCATTAAATCATTCGCTACTGACAAATTTTCCCGCAGGTTCATAAATCAACTTATTTACAATTAATTTACCTTCACCCCCTTTTCAAATAGAGTCCCAAGTGACTACATTGGGCCATTTTTCAGAATCCGAGAGGGTTTCTAAAAACGTGTACCAATAGACTAGCGATCACGGTGGGACTCCTTTAGCTAGGGCTCCCCCACCTCCTTTTTTATTAATTCAGAATTTATTTATCTTTTTTTCTAAAATTATCACTTTTTTTTAGCACATACACGCATTCTAGGAATATTAGGAACCATTCTCTTATTACCCCCTTCTGGTGTGAAAGGGTCGGTGTGATCATTTCTACGGTGAGTTGATCCGGGGAACATTCGACACATCAGAGCTTCTTATAAGGCCTAATCAGGCAAAGATTATACCCACCCCACGTTGACCCGGAGAATCCATCATATTCGGAAAGGAAATCCTAGGCACTCAGCGTAGAATAGGAACACCCCCTTACCTTAGTTCCAAAAAAATCCTTTGAGATTGAGAGCTCGTACAATCCCCGTTTAAAAAAAAAAAAGAAAAAAAAATGTCTGGAATTCAAAAAGTAAACTTAGGTAATAACGACTCATCATTATGTGGCTACCATGATAATCCTGAATATGATGTTGGGCTGTCTCAACAGATAGCTGAAGATCATCCCCAGATTAACATGGCCGGTGAAGGTAGAGATTCACCCTTTACTCCACCAAATTCCAGTCACAGCAATAGACAACAAAGTGGTATTGGGCATAACTACACCGCCGAGAAAATTCTAGACCTTACTGCTAATACACTTTCAAAAGGAGGGAAATAATCTGATACCCTACTTCAATCTTTGGCTGGTTTATACAAAAACCTTCTCGACCAAAAGATAATGGATGATCAAGGGCGTATCATTGGTGAACGCGTAATCCCAAGAAATAAACAAGAGGAAAGGTCACAGACTCCTCCACACATTTCAGCATCTCCAGTGTCGCCTAATAGGCATGCTTTCTGAACTTTGTCCAGTGATAATCACCAAGGTCAACTCTTCCCTGAAACCTCTAAAAGGAACACCACCATAAATATGGAGAACCTTACTCAAGTCCAGGATAGTTACATGGCTAAGACGGAACGTCCTGGATACTCATTTGAATTTGATAAATTTTACGGAGACATCAAATTTACCGTGCCTGCTAGCTTTAAGCCCCCAAAATTCAACAAGTATAATGGTATGGGAAATCTAAATAATCATCTGACACTGTTTTGTAATGATTGTCGACCGATACGTGACAACCAAGGGATCCTAATTCGTTATATTCAAAGACCTCTAGAAGGAGAAACCCTTGATTGGTTTGTTGGTTTGCCACTTCATAAAATTGAGACGTTCGATGACCTAGCCAATCAATTTCTAGATCAATACAAGCACTTGGTTCATGAGGCTATTAGTCTTAGTGATTTATTGACCATAAAATAAGAGGCTGAGGAAGACTTTACGGTCTTTGTTAGTCATTGGAGAAGACTCACAACTTAAACTAGGGGTCAAATGCAAGAGAAGGATACAATCGATATCATTATTGACAATGTTTGAGAGCCTCTTCAGAGTGCTCTTATTTTAAGCGATTGCCTTGACTTTTCTACCCTCCATCTACGTGTTTCGCACATACAACGACACATTAAGAACATAGATTTCTCCTTCTCAATGATAGCATAAGAGGGTGCCTCCTCTAACGACTCCAAAGCAAAGAACAAAAATAAAACTTAAGGTTCGGAACAGGTCAATGCCATCACAAATCAAGGATAAAATATTGAAAACAGAGGTTTTCAACCAAGGTATTAGAATTAGAGCATTAATACCAAAGCCACACCCAATATCCTAACCAAAACAGAAATCAATATCCCAACCGAAACACCTACCCTAACCAATACCAAAACCGAAATCAAAACACGACTCAAAACCAAATGAATCCCCCAGTAAACTATAACAATGTTCCACCACCATAAAACCTTAACCAACCACCTAGAACCTTAAATGGTTACTAACCCAACAGAGCACTATCCACCCTTACTCGACATCATTCCTAACATCTTTTGGATCCTTAGCAACCAAAACCTCCTTAGGTTCCCACCTAAAAGACCATGACCATGGCCGGTTCACTTGGATTACACTAAGTTCTACTCATTTCACCGACATGCAAGGCATACCTTGAAAGAATGCTGGGTCTTACGTGACGTAATTTATTATATGAATAATCATAAGGAAATTAATTGGGAAGATCGTCAACCCACCAACCAAGATAATACACAACCTCCACCAAACCAAGGCATCTTGAACAATCCCGTGCCTAATCACTTCAACCAGAACCATGCTCCCGTTTCCCATACAACTACTGTAAATTTCCCTAGTCGAATAACCGCTCACCCATCCACCCTCATTACTTGAATTGACCTACCAAACTCCCCCATCAATCCAATTGAAGGCCAAAGCTTGCCAGTTAACCAACCTCCAAACCCACCACCATATCCAACATTCACCAAACGACAAATCCAATCCTTTAGAGCTAGGATCCCCAACTTTCATAAACATCCCTCAGAAGCCACAACTCCTAATCTTGAACCAACTCCACTACCCCTCCCCTTATTTGATCCTAAATCTGAAATAGAAGAATCTGTTCCTCAAATTTTGCATGATGATAGCAGCCCCTGTCAACAGGCTTTTGATGAAAAAGCTAAGATAAATGCAAAATATGAATCAAGTGCTATTACTGACAAAGAAATTAAGGAATCAAATAAGGTTGAGACATTAATTTCAACTTTTATGGAGGAGGAGGATTACATGCAATATCTCCCTCCATGGAATGGCGTGCCACCCCAATCCGTATTCCCTCCAATTTTATGCCTTTCTGTTCCAATATTTCAGGAACCCTGCCAGGGCAAACTACATGGTGGCCTAGAAATCAACACTCCATATGTCCAACTCTAAAGTCGGGTGCGAACTATCTGTCCACGTCTTTTCCTCGCCAATCAAAAGACTCTCCATCATTTAGAGGAAAGTTAGGTGAAACATTCGGCAACAAGAAAGGTCATCAAGGGACAGAGAGTTTCATCATGCTCCGTCACCCCATGTAATTCCTCCTCCACAGAACTTGACATCACATCCCCCTAGTAATCATAAATAGAGTTAAGAGGCTAGGAAGCAAACCAATCTCAGAACCAAGAAAAGAGTACGACCTACTATAGCACCTTGAAAAGATCTAAGCCCAAATCTCAATTCTTGGGCCAATCAAGAAGTCTCTAAGCACTACCATCTATTAATGAAGGTGCTTTCTGAAACCAAAGTAACAAAGGACACGACTCTCGGAGGGCTACAAAAAATTACATCGGTTATGGTTCAATCCCCAGTTCTCACCTTTATAGATGCTGATATGCCGAAGGATGCATTGCACGGAAGCTTTGCCATATATCTGACGGTAGTGATCAGGGAATTCTCAATTCCTCAAGCACTAATTGATATAGGGGCTGGACTTAGTATTTTTCCATTGACGACACTTAAGACTCTTGAATACACAAAACATGACATACAATTGTCATCATTATCCTTAATAGTCTACGATGACATTAGGCGGCTTGTTAAAAGAACTATCAAGCTCCAAGTTCGTCTCGAACCAGTAACCATGGACACCACTTTTCATATAACTGATTGATCCAACACTTATAATCTGATCTTAGGAAGAAAATGAGTAGAGTCAATAAAAGCAGTGGCATCGACCTACCATCAATGCATCAAGTTCCCTCATGAGGATGCCACAATCAAAGAGTATGTTGATGCTCCATTTGAAAGAATGGAAACTGACTATACTACAAACATCCCCACGACACATGATTCAATACTATCCATTAGCTACGTTAGAAAAATTGGGGCCTCACCCAATACCTCTGTAGTAGATATTAACCATCCATGGTCTTTCCCTGTACATCAACGAAGGTTGACAAAAAGGGAAACCAATCATAAACTATCACATGTATACAATTCAGTTCCAACTGCAATAAGAGGATGGGATCTAATGCATCAGTTAGGTTATATCTTGAATACTGGGACGGGGAAGAATAAACAGGGACGACTTAGGTCCATCTTACCGGTCAAAGCCTACAAGCTTATAGAACTTGGCTATCAATTAGATGAAAAGGAAAATAACCTTCAAATCACTTCTCCCACTTGGTCTCTGTATGATCATTTTGTATATAGGACCACTGAGACTGCCAATGGGTTGAGAGCAGAAGGAATTATTACTAAACCACAACTTGCAGAAGTCGAACATATGGCAGAGGCCTTTGCTGATCTAATGAACCTAAACTAAAAAGAGAAGAATGCAAATGAGGCACTCTATGGGATCAACCCATTGTTCAAAGAAGAAGAACCCGTCAATCCCGAAGTCTCTAATGCTAGCACGATGGACGAAAGTCTTAAGCATACATGGCCTAGGGATCCAAATCTGCTCGTAGAAGATTGGATATCATTAGATGAGGAAGATTTCAACATTGTCGTCATAGAGCTTGAAGAGGAGCTAGAGTTCACCACTCCCCAATCTTCGAATTCAGCACAGGTTCAAATCTTCTAGAGGTCGCTAGAAGAGGAATGACAACCACCTCCTAGTGATGACGAAGATGGCTGAATCTCCCTGCCCTTGCAAGAGAGGAATAATTAGGTTCATATCTCTGGAGATTGTTCCAAGAAGAAGGAAATAAGGATTACGGTCTTGATGAAATTATCACTTCACAGTCTGTCAAGCAAGGAGACGATTACAAATAAGGGAACTCAATTTCTGACGAAGAGGAAATAGAAGAACATGATCTCCAAAAGTTGTTTGGGGAGGAAAAGGAATTTTGCTATCGCATGATTCCCATACCAAATTGGGAATGTACCTGGGAAGATCCATGTATCCTCCATCGAGATAGAGCACCTTGTGGAACGCGCATCTACACGAAGATATATTGGAAGCCACGAAAGTTAGAAAAGCAATCACCTCTGGGTAACTCCAACCCACTCCGCCAAGTCCAAATGAGGATGAACGAGAATGGCAACCACCTCCTAGTGATGACAAAGACTACTGCTAAGATATGCATGATCTTGAGATGGATGAACTATGTTTAGATCTTCAAGCAGTGTTCGAAGAAAGTGACGGAGAATTTGACCCATGCATAGTTATTCCAGATCCAAAGTGGAGACCTCTACCTGATTGGGAATGTACTTGGCCAAATCCCTATTTGTTTTACCGAAATTATCCTCCTTGCAGGGTGTGTGTTTTCCTAATGGACCGTTGGCCACAAAAAGATAAACAATTCTTATCACCACTGGATGACATTTGGCCGAGTTTATCTAGTCCAGAAGAAGAGGAATTAGAAGAATTTTGTCTTCAAACCCATGTTGAAGACCAAAGAAACTCGGAAGACCAAACAACCACCTCTTCATCTCTGCGATAGAAGAGGCTGACTCATCAAGTGGGCCACCACCCTCATCACTCATTCGAACAATTATACGAGATGATAGTTCAAAAACAAAATGCCAATTTCCTAATGCATCCATAGACTCCGAAAGCTTGCATACACGGCTCAAGAAGCCGTCACTCTCCCAGAACTAAGGGGGCCATTTTCGTCGATTCCTCCATAGGAAGTCGACCCTGTGTCCTATTTATTTCAAAAATCCAAAACAATGAAAAATTCTGTAAAACTGCAAAAATTAAATATTGAAAATCTAAAAACATTACAAAAATATGAAAAAGAGAGGAAACCCTTTGCATACAACATACCTAATGACCCTTCCATGGACCCAAGATACTTTTCTCTATATGCTACGAATAATGGTCATGCCGTCAGAGACAAAGAGGAGGCAATTCTTAATGAAATACTTGCACCAAGTTCTGTCACTACTCTTAACATGGCCAGGCCACTCCTTAATCCCTCTCAACACGACCATACTCCCATTCACTCTCAGAAACATAAAGCATCTTATCGAGAGCATGACCCAGTAGTTGTGTCAAATGAAATACTCTATGAATTTGAGAAAAGAATGAATATCTTTGAATTTCACCTTATCAAGGATGTCGCAATCAATGTTTGCATTGACGAAGAGTTACCTCTCAAAAATTTAATTCCCTAGTGTGATAGTCTTATAGTCTATGAACTTGTTGAAGAAGAAGAGGGACAAACTTTCGAGGAAGCCCAAGAGTTCCAACGAATTATCAAGCGCTTCGATGAGCAACCCCAAGCTGTTGTAGAACCTACAGAAGAGATCAACTTTGGTACTGAGGAAAAGCCTAAGAACCTACTGATCAGCGGTATGCTTATCCCAAAAGAGCGACAACAAATTTTCCACATCCTTCAGGAACACCTCGACTCATTCGCCTGGACATATGAATACATGCCTGGTTTAGACACAAGCCTAGTGGAACACCATCTGATTTTGGAACCTGAAGCCAAGCCGATCAAGCATAAGCTAAGAAGGATGCACCCTCAAACTGGCTTACAGGACAAAGAAGAGGTTGACAAGCTACACAAAGTTAAATTCATCAGAGTCATCCTCTATCCAAAAAGGGTCGCCAACATAGTACCGGTTGCTAAGAAGGACGGTAGAGTATAAATATTCATCGACTTCCAGAATCTGAACAAAGCAGCCCAAAGGATGATTTTCCGCTCCCTCACATGGATGATTCTACTCCTAGTCTCTCGCGGATATGTACAATGCTTCTACTCTTAGTCTCCCACTGCAAGATAAGTATTGATAAAAATGGATACGTGGCTACTTAATGACTCCTTAAAAGAGGCCACATTTCAAAGCTAATTAGCCAAAAAACGTCCTTGAATGATCACACCATTTGCTCCCCGATTTGAGCCACTAGCCTTTCTTTCATAAACCCCTCCCAAAAAAAAAGAAAAGAAAAAAATGTATATACCAAAAAGGAAGTGTATCACAATAGCAGTAACCCAATCAAAAGAACCTTTGAAACCTGAAAATTCCTTGAAAATTGCTAACCCATTCGTTCCAACCAATGACCATGATTCACCCCTGAAGAAAGCCCTCTCTAAGGCTTGCAAGCAGTCATGGTATCCATTGAGTCAGCATGAGCAGAGCTGAAAGACAACAAAAGAGGTTTCTTCCAGCCAACTACGATGGAATCAACATCCATATCTCTTGGTCTTTGAAAAAAGAAAAAAGAAAAAGAATTTTAATGGCTCAAGGCAAAAAGGACGTGGTGAAAACCCGCAAGGGCACCACGGGTAAAAAGAGCGAGCTTGTACGGACCAGACGAAAACCAGAAAATGTATTTGAGCTAAAAAAGCAAAATACTCATGGATGTAGTGAAAACTTGAAAGGGCACTGCGGGTAAAAGAGAGGGCGATAACGGGTATGAAGAAAACCCATTGTTGTGAGTAAAAAGGTTTTAAAAGAAGTAGAAAGAAGAAAGAAAAAAATAAAAATAAAGAAATTGGTTTCTCCTTTGGTTACTTTTTTCGGCTATCTGGTCTTTGTTTGGTCCGCTCATGTTAGCTCAAATCCTGTCCTGATGAGATAGATCTTCAGACTGTGCTGTCAAACGCATGACCCGAGGTAAGGATAAAAGGTTAATTCAATCCAAGGGGATGAATGTTCCAACCTGAGTAAAATTCTGGACCCCACTTAGGCCCAACCGTATGAGCGGGTTCAACTGCTCTCAAAATAGGCCTAGTTACCTCCTCTCACTTATAAGGCATTAAACAAAATGAAAAACATAAGACAAAATGTATATATCAAAATGAGTTTCCTTTTTTTTGCTTTCATTTATGTACTTTGTAGGTACCACATCACAAAAAATAATCTGTGTGGCACCATGCTCCCAACCTTTACATTTTGAAAAAGAAACAAAAATAATAAAAAATACATATACAACCCAAAAAAGAATCTGCTAGGGGGTTTTATACCCCTTTCCTTTGGTATTTGATCTCTGCTAAAGTATGTGCAGGAATACATGAACGACCCAATTCGCGCTCTAAGTCGCGGATCTTTTCGAGCAAGGCATCGTCACGAGCATGCTTGTCACTCAACCACCGATCATGAAGGCCCTTATAGCACTTCCTGGAAGCATCAGTAGAACCGAGAACCTAACTCAAGACTCCTAGACGAAGGGTCTCATATTTCAAAGCATCAACTCTCGCTTATTCTTTCTCTAGGCACTCTTGTAAAACCCGCTTCTCATCCACAAGGAGTCCTATCCGGGTCAAAAGCGCCGCTTCCTTTTTCGGCCAAGGTCCCTCTGAGCTACTACTGTTTACCAAGTCAAGTCTTCACGTGGAGGACATCGCATAGGATACCCATGCCTCATACTCCGGAGAAGTCAAAAGAAAATTCCCTCGCTCTAGGTCACACATATGTGACGACTGACGCGTTTCCCAAAGAGCTGCTTTCTTCTCTAAATCCCCTAAAGACTCCTGAGTAAAAATCAAGCTGCACAGGGGCGGTCTCACCACGTACCGCACATGCTGGGCGTAGCCAAATTGGCGCAACACCCACGAGGGGAAGTAATGAGTACTGTCGGACAATCCTAAAAGAGTGATACCCTCATGATCCTTCGACCACACTATCGGGAAGGTCCCACCAAGCCATGAAAGCCTCCACACAAGCTCTGCCTTGGCCAGCCATATGTGCATCTCGTGTGCATTCTTTTGAGGCATCACAGAGCATTGACCTAAAAAGCATCGAACAACCTCTCCTCGCACCACATAAAAGCGAGACACGGGTCTCAGAATGGCAAGTTGTTCACCAAGCCAAATTTGAAGAAGAATCGGGCATCCGTGAAAGTTCTCCACTTTCCCTGAGGCAAAGGCGTCAAGTCCTCAGTAGAGCTCGGCTAATACCATATGAACAATGGAGCGTCCATTCTCAAGCTCCACTAGCACGTCGTAAAGTGAGAGAGAAGCTCTCCCCACCAGTGTAAAAGAGGACCTCCAATAACAAACCAAGCGCGAAGGCATTAATGTTGCAAATATTTTTGGCTGGTAGTTTGCGCAAGCTTTCGTCGCCAAAAAGTTCTTTTAGAAGTTTTATCGAACACCTGGTGGGCCCACCAGCTAGGCTTTTCTCATATTCGTTCTTCAAACCTAACGGCGTGTGAATGACCTTGGAGTAACCCGACTGTGGTATTACTTTGGCAAGACCGTGATGGAGCCTCAGACCAGACAAAATGGATATCTCTTCATGAGTCGGGGTAAGCTCACGTGCACCAAAACGAAAGACATGGGCATCCGCATCCCAATATTAAACCACTGCATGCATGAGGTCCCAAAACAAAGGAACATCAAGGAAAGAGGGGAGGCAGGTAAGCCCAAGCTGATCCAAATCCTCGAGCTCACTCTCGCACAGACTGCCAGACCAATGCTTGAGATATTTGGGTCCTACACCCAAAGAGGGAAGTATAAAAATTACATTACCCCCAAGAGAGCGGGGTCGTGAGGTGGGTCCATGGTTATATAAAGCCGTCTCGGCAGACCACAGATCAATGTAGAACAATGGACCCACCCTTAGGAGGTCAAGACAAAAAAAGGAAAGATGAATGGGCCCCCCAGAAGAAAATATAAAGAAAAAAGGGCCATTCACCGGCCTTATATAAACCCACTGCAGCACAAAGCATGCGTGCATACTATGCACGCATGACTAAAATAGGCATGCGTGCATAGTATGCACGCATGACTACTGCTGGAGGGCAAAAAATGGAGAACCAATTGGGGGAAAATTAGTCATGCGTGCATACTATGCACGCATGACCATTTTCGCTCTCCAGAATGGGCATGCGTGCATACTATGCACATGACCACTTCAAAAAAAAAAAAAAAAATGAGAAAAAGAAAACAAAAAGGCAAGGTTTTTTTTGTAGGTTTGTGTTAACCTTTGTTTCATTTTTTGGACATGTCCCACTCACGAAGGCATCACTTGGCCATTAAGTCACGGATCGCGAATTACATGATTTCTTTGTCTTTTTTACAGGTGCCACCGCAGGAGGGAGAACATGACTCCTTTGGCCATGCATAACCTATTATTCATCTCCCCATTTGCAAAAAAGAATTGACACCCATCCTGCAGAAAAAATCAGGCCATAAAATCAAATCCATGCCATCTAACCTATTTTTTTATTGCAGGCAAAACTACAGAGACAACAAAAGGAAAGAAGAATTAAAGACATCCATTCAAAACACCAAAATTCAAAGTGTATCCATCATTCAGAAAATATCTTATTACCCAAATTCTCCAAAAAGTCTTGTCCATCAAATAAAGTTTAGAAGCAAAAAAAAGAGAGAGAAAAGTGGCATCCTAGCAGGGGAATGAAGCTCTCAAGCATGACCGACATGGGACCGCAGTTGCGCTAACCGACTCCGCATCGAGTGCGACACACTCTCTCTAGCCACCTGAAAATGTTCCCCAAAGAGAGTCAAATAGGGAAATATGGTCTAAAAAGGGAAAAAATTCAACCAAAATCATACTTACAATCTCACCCCTCCCCCCCCTCCGAAGATTCACGACGTTGCGATAGTACTCTATGAGTTGGGTCATCGATGTGAAGTCCTGCAAAAGAGGAAAAGTATAAGCAACCTAACAGAAGAAGTCAATGCATTTGTAAAGAAAAAACTTACCCCAAGGATCGGCTTAGGAGGAGCACCTTTGATCACCTCAGCAGACAGACAAATGCGCTCCTCTACCTCCTCACATAGTTGAGAAAGTAGCCCATCATATAGGATCCCAGACCTCGAAGCCCCAGACGACCCCGCACCAAAACACCCAAAAGACCCTACACTGAGCTTGAGCCTGAACCTGAGGCCTCTCCGGCTGCAAATTGAAAAAGAAGAATTCAATTGTTAGGAAATGATCCTAATAGCCGAAAAATGAAATGAATGAATGAATGAAGAGGAGATTGAGATTACCTGGCTGAGTGGACCCCCGAAGGCCATAAAGTTTGTGCCAGGTATATAACCGGGGAGGATACAACGGTAGGGAAGAGCATCGTTAGAAGTACGATAGTCCACACTTGACAATATCAGGCCCTCGATCCGGACCCCCACATGTTCTAGCTGCGCAGTGAGCTCATCAATCGTACCCCCTGATGCTAATACATCACCAAGAGGGTCCATGGGCACAATGAAGAAGTCGAGGCACTGATGAGTCACCCTCTCCCCAGATAGTAGGCACGCGTCGAGGAGCTACAGAAAAAGATGATTCGGCAATCGACAAATGAAGACGAATGCCCCACCGCAGGCCGATCCAAGAAGGGAGAGCCCGCATATGGGTTAAGCACGACCTGATCAAAGAAAAAGAAACTTTATTGGCCAAATAAATCCCCAGAATCTCAAAAGGCATAAAGAAAGAGGAAGAGAAGGGTGGCAAACCTGCTTAGTGAGCATCAGGTCCACTTGAGACCTCAAACCCAACTCGAAATGGCTCATGCCTGGGTCCCCACGACGATCAACATGCCAACAACTCATCAGAGGGTAGGTGGCATCACTTGGGAGGAAAAGAGGGAGATCTGACTGAAAGTTCAGGTACCCCTAGACCTGAAAAGATGAACAAAACCAAAGGTCGAAAATGGCAAACATGTGCATATAAAAAAAGGGGGGGGAAAGTAAAGGCTAAAGTAAGTCACCTCGATCAAGGGTCAAAAGTCGCAAAGGGTAGAGAGGCCCTCGACTGAGGCTCGGGCTAGGCTGCTCATCAAGATGGCATACCCAACACCATCCCAGTCACATATGTGCCCATCCCTGACTATCTCCATCAGATGAAGAAGGGGCAACTGAATGTGCCCACCACTTGTGTTAGGAAAGATAATCTTATTAGCAAATAGAGCAAAAAGACTCGGGCGAGGATTAGGGTACGCTCAGGGGAAATGCGCAGATCGATGTTAGGCAGATCCTTGAGAGTCAGCTCCTCAGCACTAAAGAGTCCGACCAGCCATGATAGCTTAACCTCGAGTTCTGTCATCTAGTCAGGAGGGGGATAAGCCCAATCAACTGGACCACCTGCTCACGCTCCAGGAAATGAGAAAAGGTCACCGACACCCCTCCGTGTGATCATGGCCCAATCAAGTGGCATAATGGTCATTTTCGCCATCGACATATGGAAGGTCATCGTCTCTGGACGAAACCTCTCTTGGAGAGCCATCACATAGGAGGAATCCAGTAATGACCCTGATTTTTGATAACGTTGAATCGTTGACCTTCAACGATGATACGACTGCTTTGACCAGTTTGACTTTGGTCAAAAAATTTGATGACTGTGACGCGGTTTCTGACCCACCTATCTTAGTTGGGTAAGTGCACCCAAACACAAATCCAAAAACTAATTCCTAACTCGAGCTTTAAAATGAAGCTTGAAGCCCTTATGTGGAGAGTGCGTGTTACACACGACTCGAAACCCGAGATTGGACCAGGTCCAAGCCCACACCCACAAGCATTATAATTAACGCATGAACTTATTTAGTTATTATTAATTAAGAATTTAAAATAGGAAGGATGACATGAACGTGATCAATTGTGATCATGTGCACCCTAGGCACGAACCAAACCCGAACCCAATGACTCGAACTAATATACGTTTATATGTATAGATGTACATTGCACCTATTTGATGTGGTGCCCAAAACACTGACCAAGCCCCTCTCCACACACCTGACATCGTGTATGTGCCCGGTGAGGTACATGATACACGTCTTGACATTTTTAAGGGTTCATATAAATATTGGTGTAAACAATTACGCAAGCCACGTGATGGCGTAACGGCTAGAAACTTAGCTCGTGAGTGAGAGGCCTAGCGATTTAAAAAGCACTAAGTGCACTTTTAACTTCATTTTGGGATCATTTGAAGAGAGCCTATACACCGACCCTCGGTGTACTGGCTTAGCACGCTAACGACTCGACTAAATATAATTGGAAGTTGCATTATAATGAGGCCAATTGAGAGAAAGGGGCAAGCAAGAAGAGAAGAGGGAACCGAGAGAGAGAGATCGGTTGTGGGAGAGAGAAGAGAGAGCCGAGAGAGGAAGGAACCTAGAGAGAAACCGTTCTCTTCCCCTTGCATTTTTCCCTCCACAAGATCCTAGCCGTTGATCGTCTCCCAAAACACCTCAGAGAACCTTTGCTTTGGTTGGTAGCGTGAGAAAATGTCGATCTTCGACATCGTTGAGCTTGAAGAAAGGTGAGATTGATCATCAGACGAACGACAAGCCTTGGTGTCGATCTTTCCAATTTCGGCAATCATGGGCTTCACATGTGCGATCTAGGAAGGTAATTTCAAAAACCTTCGCATGCATGCGTAGATTGTAGGAGGATTTGTGAAATTTAAATTTGATAGTGTGTGCATTTGGATTTCATACAAGGATTAGAGAAAATCCGGGTTCTTGATAATCGAACCCGTGAGGAGCGCGAACACCGATTTTCCTGATAATCGAGCCTCGAATTCATTGCATGCGTGAGATTAGATGATAGGATTACTACTCTGATGATGTAGAATAGATTTAGCTTTAACTTTGTGTGAATCTACATGTGCATATATTAGATTTTGAGATTTTTGAACCTCGGGATGAAGAGGATAGAATTCTGAAGCTCCCAGAATCTGACAAATTCGCTATAGTGAGGTTTAGACTTGCTGGAGCGAGGTTCTTGCTGAACCACTAGCTGCAGCGAGTGCACCATGAAGTTTTAGGCTGAAATTTTTGGGTAAAACTCGCTACAATGAGGTTCTGGAGTTCTGAACAACTCGCTGTAGCGACCTTGTAACTCGTTGCAGTGAGCTAGAGCAAGGTGCCGACACTAGTTCGATATTTCGGTCATAACTTTGGACCCTAAACTCGAAGTTATGCGATTCCCATGGCATTGGAAAGAGGATAACGAGCTTTATAATTTGTGTGAATTAGAAATTATACAAATCTAATGTTTTAAAGGTCAAAATTGAGAGGCAAGTTGGGACAAGTTCCACATGATCCGAAGTTAGCACGAACTTATCCATTTCGCCTCAGTTTTGAGAAAACTTAAAGAAACTCGGACATGTGTGATTCTTCAGTCATTAACATGTATTTTACGAATGCTATGTGATGTAGATTGAGGGGGGGGGGAAGCCATCGATAGGACTTTGCTTTGCTTTGCGCGACTTTGAGGTTAAGGTAGGGACATTTTCAATGCAAAGTTATGTTTTAATGTCGATTCATGGTCATTAATGACATTTTTTCAAGAGCCTATGACTTCAAAAATCCGTGCATCTATATATTTGAATCATTTTTAATGATTAATAATTTGGTTTCAATTGCACATGAACATGATCATTAGTATTTCCGACTTTTGATATGATTCGTCTTAAATCTTGAATTCCGATATCTATACGTTGAATCTGCAAATTGCATCATGACTTGTGATTTGACGAATCTTTTGAACTTGAAAATCTGAAATATAGGGAAACTTTCAATGCAAGGTTATATTTTAATTTCTGATTCATGGATAACATGATAATTCTGGCCGCTTTTAAACTATAGTTGAACTTTTTGAATTTGGAGTTTTGAAACCTTTTGAGCTTTGTTACGTGTTAAATCTGTTCGTATTGAACAAGTAATTTAAACTCTTTGTATTTGGAAACTCTGAATATTTGGAATTGAAATATGGACTCTGTAATTTGGACATTTGTGAACATTTGGACACTTTGAAACCCTATTTTTGGAAACGTAAAGCCTAAATACACAAATAAACATGAACATGAATCTGACTCCTTGACTTTTGGACTCTGACATTAGCATGCTGTTTCTGCACATGTACTTGATTTTCGCATAAGAACTTTGTCCCTTGTCTTTAAATACTTTTTTTTAACATGATTTCTACAACCCTGTTCCAAATATGAATAGAATCGGCATGATGGTGAAACCGTGAATCGAACTTTTGAATATGAATAGAACCGACACAACAATGAAATCGTGAATCGAACCTCGGAATATGAATAAAACTAGTACGACAGTGAACTCGCGAATCGAACCGGCACGACGGCATATCCGTGAATGGATCTTGAATGTGAATTCTGAATTTTGTGTGTGACCTTTGAATACAAATCCGTGAATCAAACTGGTACGACAGTTAATCTGTGAATCGAACTGGTACGATAGTATATCCATGAATCGAATTGGTACGGCAGTGTACTTGTATTTAAAATTCACACTTTGAACCATGAACACTTTGAACTTTGAACCCTCTGAACTCTAATCTCTGAAAACTCTAAACTCTGAACACTCAGAACTCTGAACCCTCTAAACTTTGATCTCTGAAAACTTTGAACTCTAAAAACTCTGAACTTTATAATCTCTGAACTCTGAAACCCTTGAAGCGTGAACTCTGAAACCGTGAACTCTGACATTTTGGATTGCAAATTTGTATATGAACACTGAAATACTGACATTTAAACTATGAATTCTGAATATGGGAAAAAAAGAATGACATCTGAAATCAGTTTCTGCTTGACATAAAAATGATCTTTCAAACATGTTTCTGCTTGATAAGGTTTTTGAATACTATTTGATACAAAAATGCTTTTGTTTCGATATGAAAAGGTTTTTTTTCCCGTTTTATATGACCTTGATTTTTGCTTTGAAATTCAGTTTTTAAATGCTCTTGAATATTGTCATTAAATCCATGCTTAGTTATGATAAAATGTGAAATTGTACCGAATTTCTCCCTACTAAGCTTAGACTGTTAGCTCACCCCTCGACTATCTGTCATAGGTGCAGGTCTTGATTTTGATTTGGAGCTTGAGGCGCATCTTTTACCATAGACTGGTGGATTTAGACTTGAGATAGTTTTGGATTGATATGTCCAATCATTTTGTAGAATGGTAAAGTTAGATTTTGATGTACATACTTTCGTGTACCACTGTTTAGGTGATGGTTGGCCATCATCGGTGGTTCAGTTTTAGCTTTTAGTTACACGTTTTGTGTAGAAATAGAAGTTTCTAGTTTTGCCAAATATTAACTACTTTGATTTCCTCATTGTGTGGGTGTACCAAGTAAAGTAATCTATATTCGGATTGTGTTTTGCGACCCGACGGTCCGGGTTTTCTCCCAGTTGGTTTAAAGTTGAAGAAAAAAAAATGTTAACTCGAGCACAAGGAAACAAGGTGGTCTCAGAGTACCCTCCTTGTGCTCGAGCAAACAGTAACAGTTGGTATCAGAGCTTAGGCTTTAGGTCTTATGGGAGACTCAGAGCCATAACATTAGGTCTAGGTATATGACATTAGATTCTATCCAAACTTTGGAGGGATCAACGACCCCTATTCTTCAGGTCTTCTAGGGACACGGAGACATACCTCTAAATGGCTTTAGATTATGTCGCAACGTAGGAGTCTCTAACCCATGTTCGAGTGAGATTCTAGTCTTCACGATCACTTTTGACTACAACATTTGTTTAATCATGACAGGTTATTATGGCCGAACAGACGGGTACCAGTAGCACCCTTCCAGAGGGAGGAAGTAATAGCGGACATGATAGGCAGTTGTTAGAAACCATGGTGCACACCATATCCCAATAGACAACTCTATTCACAGAGAGACGTCAGCCCTCAGGATTTTAAGAGTTCAGGAAGATGAGACCTCCTAGCTTCTACGGTCAAATTGACCCGCTTGAGATGGAAGCGTGGTTGAACCAAATAGAAAAGATCCTTTGGAGAATTTCGTGCATAGAAGGAGAGGCAGATCCGTAGTGGAAATCTGTCGAGAGAGACACGAAATGCCCCATGGACGTGTGTTGGAGTGTTTGTCTTCCCTCAAATGAGGGTCTAAAATCATCAATAAAACTAGGCATAACACACTCACACAGACCTGCAAGTAATCAGGGTCTGTTGTAGTAAGTTTTACAAAGATGGTGAGTAAGAGAATGTCCACAGGGAGGTTGGTTTAAAAATATGATAAATCTCCAGATCTGTATTAGATCTGGCACCCTAACTAATGCTACGCTAGCTAAAAGACAGGGGAGAGGTTTAAAATGGATTGTCACTTAATCTAAGCTAAAATTAAATATAGACTAACTTGGATCGAGTTTAGGATCTTAGATCTTGTAGGGGAAAGAGGTAAAAAGCAGAAAATAGAGAAGAGTAGCTTGGAGATTGGTTTTCACTGAAATCAAATTCAATTAATTATGCTACAGAGGTTCAGAGCATACAATTCCCTCAACTGGCTATAAGCACAGCTGCAGGGTATAAACTCCACTTCAAATCGCAGGATCCACCTAGTCTTAAGGCTATGATCTGTCCACTTTAATGGTCACAGACCATCCTATAAACTTTATCAAATCCATGGATTTGCAGCAGACGAATCCAATTGGGGCCTGAGCTTGGACTAATCTTAAGGTTATGATCTGTCCACTCTAATGGTCACAGACCATCCTAGGGATTTCCTCCAAAGCTAATGCCTCAATTAGAATAATTAAAACCACTACAGACGCTACAATTCCCAGGTCATAGACTGAAGGAATCACAGGAGTATTAGATCCAGGGAGATCGGGTGGTTTCCAAGAGGCCTACCAGTTAAGTGGGTGAGATGATCTACAGACTCCTCTTCATAAATCCGATCGATCACCAAATGGAACCAGAAGAACTTTAGATCTAATTAAAGCATTAAAAATAGCATTAACATTGTAATCAAAGTCACTCTACAATGAAAATACTCTCAGATCTGTAGTCTGTGCAGCTAGGAACCTACAATAACACTCTTAACCTTACCCAATTACAGATCTAACCTCTCTCCTCGCTACCCCAAGGGAATTAGCCAACCATGGTTGGGCTAAAGGAGGGAAAATAGAATTTCTCTATAAGCTCTAATCTCCAGAATTTGGCTCAGATCTCGATCTCCCCCAATTGCAATTGGGGTTCTTTATATATAGCTTTCTCCTCTATTTTTTTTGTCAAAAATCCCTTCTAAAAGGTCCTCAGAGTTTGTTAGAGTTCTGTTAGAGCATGTGGGTCAGTTAGGGTTTCCTAGAGCATCTTCTGAAACTGTCGTTTCGATCACCGAGTGCCTCGGGTTGCGTGCAACAGGTCACCAAATCACAACGTGTGCACAGCTGAATTTCTGAGAAGTTCTGCACACGATTTTGACAGGTTCAGGAAGCTTTCGACAGGTTCAAATAGAGCATTTTGGCCCTTTCGCTAGGTTCTCAGATCTCTTCGATAGGTTCCGATAAGATGAGCCTTCTCTTAGAGTTTCAGCATTCTCAACCCTTGGCCTAGAGTATTGACAGGTTGGAGGGGCTCTTCGACAGGTTGGAGAACCATTTTGACAGGCTCCGCTCTGCACACCACCATTTCGATAGGGTTGCTCTCACTCCTCTCGAAAGGCTCAAGTTCCCTTCGATAGGTTCTGTTCTAGCGCCTTCATCTCGATAGGTTTGAAGAAACCATTCGATAGGTTCCCTTGACGCCTTAGGCAGGTTTTCGATAGGATGATATCTTCCTTCCTTTCAGCTACTCGATAGGTTCTTGGATCTTATCGAACTCCTCAATCCACACGAATCCATCCTTCTTCTGCCTTCAGGTCCTATAAAGAACCTCTTCAACTGTACGAATTCTTCCTTTCTTTGTTTTCAGCTCCTGTCGAAGTCTTCAGTAGACCAATCGATAGGATGTTTTTAGCCTGTTTTCACTTCCTTCGCCTTGCCCTGCTGCAGTCACGCGCTCCAAGGGTCCAGTGCTGTGCTACCCTCTGGTGTGCTATTGCTGAGTTTATCCTGTGCTGAGAGATAGCCCCTTTTTGGGCATTCTTGAGTGGTTTTCTGTATTATTATCCTCTTTCATTGCTGTCTACAAAATACACTTGACAGAAGCTTATTAGTGTGCTCACAGGTCTATCAATGGTCAGGTTCAAGGGTGAAAAGTGGCATTTTTCACCACTTAACACATCCCCAAACCTAAGCTTTGCTAGTCCCTGAGCAAAGGAGAATAATAAAAAAAAGAATTAAAATGCCACTTTCGTAGGGAGCACGGATGCATTTAGCATATGCACAAAGCCTTTTAAACCCCTAGGTGATCCCTAGTGGAGGAGTGAAGTCTCCTGAGGGTTTTCAGTGAAGGTACCCACAAACTTCTCCAATAAGATTAGTTAATAGTAGTGAATCCCGCTAAACAGAGTTTCAGTGAACTAGAATAAATTCTCATCATGTCTTTTCAGTTCTAGAGGGTTTTCAGCAGAAAAATCACCAACTTAAAACATTAAGTTTTGCAGTAATTCCTTCATCATCAATCGGTTCATGTCAAGGCATTGTGTTTGAAGATTGATGCATGGCTCACCTTTCACTTGAGAATTCTGTTTTGATACTACCCCTATAATATCCCAAAAAAATCACTTTGAACAGTGACCTCGAGATCCGTGCCTAATTGGTCATAGGTTGACCATGTAGGAGTCCACTAGTGGACATAGGATATGATGAACGGATGAGAAGTGAGAATTTAAGTGGATGTGTGGAGAGTGATGTAAATCTGGAGCCACATACACCTAGTTCAGGTGCATGTGCTCAACACACAAGCTAGAGGGGAGATAAAATGGTTTAATAACCCTAAAATCAATGTTTAAGTTATTGGAGAGAGTTAAGAAGAGAGAGAGAGAGGAGTAAAGAAGGGTGAGTGATCAAGGAGTTATTGCAATTGATTGGAAGGGGGATTTGAGCATTTAATGCCAGATTCGACGCGCGAGATCCGCTAGAAGCAAAGCTGGAACCCTAGCCTTTCAAACCACTTGACCTAATCAATTGGAGATTGATTGAAGGAAAAATTCTTGTAGATTAAATGCATAGATTAAAGGGTTTAATTGTGGTTAGAAATAGCTAAAATCATAGGATAATGGCTTAGAAAAGAAAGAAAAATTAGTTGGAAGAAGATTAGGAAGAACAACCCAAAAGGGGGCTGAATCTGGCCAATTCGATCAATCAAAATTGAGATTCAATTAATCGATTTGAGCCAAGAAGTTGAAAAGTCAGAGGACTCGAATTCGATTAATCGAACTGAGTTTTGATTAATCGACTTTGATTTTTGATTAATCGATTTTGGTGTCGATTAATCGACTGAGAGCCTCCAGTGGACTCCAGTGTATGAAGGAAAAGGACCTGGGGAAATCGACTAGTCGAAATGGGATTTCGATTAATCGATTTCGAAATTCGATTAATCGATTTGGGATCGATTAATCAATTTTGGGAATTCGATTACTCGAATTGGGAATCGAATGGATAGAGTAGAGAATTTCGATTAATCGAATTGGGATTCGATTAATCGAATGGGAATCTCGATTAATCGATTAATCGACCTTGAATTTCGATTAATTAATTTTGGGAATTGATTAATCGAATCAGATTCGATTAATCGACTTTGGAGTTCGATTAATCGACTGTGCCAGTTTTTGTTGACTTTTGAGTTTGACTTTAAGATTCTTGGAGGGTCTTGGACTTTCCTTATTACATCTTTAATGATGTGCTATATGTGTTATGTTGTACCATAGGTGGTATGAGTGATCATGGGCACAAGGAGCCACGTGGGACCTTGATGAATGGTTTAGCAGAGACTTGAGGTAGGGAACACCTGAACATGTACTTTATTTTGCAAGAGCATGTATGTAGTGATATAGAATTCAATTTAAAACTTTTTTAATTGTTTAAGAATTTGTAAAAAGGGTGTGTGTGTGACATCTATAAGAGTAATCATAATGAGCCATCCCCAGGGGATGAGGAAGTGAAGTAATAAGAGCATCAGGTGTGATGCAAGTATATGGATACATCCCAGGGATGTATCTATGATTGAATAATGTTTGATAGGGCCTAACTGATATAAGATACCACACTTACACGGTGAATAACTATATGTAAAGCACCTAATATTTTTATTATTTGAGGTTTGATAGGATACCCCACCGACGTGGCGGGATACCCACGACTGACGCGACAGGATATTCGTGACCAATACGGCGGCGAAACCGTAAGCCAGTACGGAGGCTTATTCGTACATAGTAAGCACACCCCAGGGGTGTTGAATTGAGATAAGTGAAACCCCGCCACCGATCCCCAGGGGAAAGGGGCTTGGGTACTATTTGTATTCCCAGGGAATGCGTTTAAAATTGTTTATATAGATGACGATGAAGGGTATCTCATCGGGGCTCGATGCTATATTGCTCGGGGATTACTTAAGTTGAAAGGTTAAGTTTTGCTTTAGGCCTTTTCAGTGTCATTCATGATTAAATAAAAGACACGTGTAAACTCCCAGTAAAATGTGATTCCTTTTCAACTGTTTTCTCAGTAACTGCATAGACACATCATGCATAGGCATATCATGGAATATATGTGAGTTTTAATTTATATGTTCTCTGTGTTTTGTTCCCTATTGAGCTAGGATGTAGCTCACCCCTTTAGACTATACGTCGCAGGTCCATTGTTAGCTGCGGTTGAGGCTTTGGGGGATGTGGACCCTAGTGAGTCAGACCGGGCACCTGGTGACAAGTTAGAGCCACCTCCTGAGGACTTCTTCTAGAGGACTCCGTTGTGCATCTTTGAGAGTTTTGTGAACTTATTTAGTATGGCTTGATATGTCAAGCCTTATTTTTGTTAAACAATGTAATTAAAGTTGGGATTATTCTTTTGGGCGAACCATCTGTGATGATTAGCTATCATCGATGGTTCGGATCGGTTCTCCATTCATGCAGAGGCATGAAGGTAGAACTGTCTTTTGAGTAATACTTAAATGATAATTTAATTTCGCAGTCTTATTTAATTTTAGTTCATTATTGTTATTTGATATACCAGTGTTCCGTACTTAGTCAAGGGAGCACGGTCAAGATGATCGTGCTGATGGCATGAGTTTCGGGGTGCCAAAATCTGGGCTGTTACAGTTGGTATCAGAGCTATTTCTTTTAGCAATTTCTGACAATCATTCTTTTATCAGAACATAGGGACTTTTGCTAACGAAACTTTAGTTTCAAATGCAGTCATCAATGTCATCTAGAGGAAGAGGCCGATCGAGAGGAGGCCAGCAGAGAAGTTTGCGTAGTGGAGATGATTACATCTCTCCTACCAATCGTGTACCCTTAGGAGGTAGTGAGGCCCTAGGGGGCAGCAGTAGTAGACAACAAGATGATGAGGATCGAGATTGTCAGGATCGAGATTAGAGAGAACAGGAAAGGGTGAGAGAAAGATAGGAAGATAGAGAGGAGCGCCAAAGGATGATGCACACCATGGAGACCATGGCAGCTGCCATGACACAACAAGCCGCATCCTTTGCAGCTCATGCAGTGAGAGAGCAGCAACCACCTACACCACCTGTAGGACCTACATTGCCTGTGCCTTCGTCTTTTACTGAGTTTAGGAGGATGAGGCCTCCTACGTTTTCTGAGCAGGCAGACACGATGGCAGCAGAGAATTGGTTAATGGAAATGGAGAAAGTGTTTAGCATGCTGATATGCACGGAGGATGAGAGTGTTAGATGGGCAGCCTACATGCTAGATGGGGAGGCTGGGCCTTGGTGGAAGTCCGTGATACGGACTAGGGCTCAGGAGACCCCAGAGTTGCCTTGGGCTTGGGAGGAGTTTGTTGAGGAGTTCAACAAACAGTATTTTTTAGAGGTGGTAAGAAATCAATTGGAAATTCAATTTCTGCAACTAGTGCAAGTGAGGATGACTGTGAGAGAGTATGGAGTGGAGTTTCTACGACTTGCCCGTTTTGCTCTGGATTACGTCGCTACCGACGTGATGAAGTCAAAGAGGTTTCAGCAAGGCTTGAAGCCTGAAGTTAGGGGAGGAGTAGCTCCATTTTAGCTAAGGACCTATGAATAGGTCATGAGTAAAGCACTTGTGGTTGAAGAGGAGAATACTAATAGATACAAACAGAGAGAGCAACAAAGAGGAAGCAATGATCAAGGAAGAACGAGGAACTACGAATCGGTGAATAAAAAGCTGAGGTTCGTGGCCCAAAATCAGAGACCACAGTTCCAAGGGGGTTTCGAAAGACCGGCACAACAACATAACCAACAAAGATTTCTATTACTTGCGTCGGGAAGACCTTTACGCTATGAGAGCCCTGCCATGTCTACTGGCGCTACCGTCACACAGGGTTCTCGTAGAGTTTCTTCCACACCTCGAGAGACTTGTGCCAAGTGTGGCAAGCCTCATAGGATCGTGGATTGTAGAGTGGGAACCAGGGGTTGTTTTCGATGTGGCAAGGTGGGCCATTTGATCAAGGATTGCCCCGAGGTTGATAAGGGAAAGACGGCTTTAGTTGCAGCGCCACGACCCATTCAAGCACGGAAGTCGGTCGTTCATGGAAGAGCCTGTCGATCAACCTTTTCGAGCGAGGAAGCATTCAAGGTGAGATTTCTTTTAAATAAAGGAAATTCAATTTCATGAAAATTTTAGATAGAGAAGGGGCATTCATTAGAAATTAGTGTAGATTTTTATTCTAAACACTAAATTTATATGTGAATTAGGGGTGTAAATTGATATGTAAATTATTGTATGTATGTATGTACACTATAGGTACGCTAATTGTGTATGAGAAAGGATGTTTCGTTGGATCTGACGCTAGAGTGTTGATAGACCCAGGGTCTACCCACTCATTCGTCACTCCACGTTTTGCCAAGAGGATGAAGATTATTACAGAGGCGTTGGACTTCGTCCTATCTGTGTCTATTCCAACTGGAGAGTTAGTGGACACGGAGCTAGCTTGCAAATCCGTCATCGTAGCAATTCGAGACCTGGATGTGCATGAATTAGAGTCAAAGTTGATACTGCTGGACATGCAAGGGTTTGATGTGATCCTTGGCATGGACTGGTTGGCGCAGCATTATGCAACAGTCGATTGTAAGAATAAGGTTGTCATTTTCAGACCCAACACAAGAAGATCATTTTGATTTCAAGGAGTGAAGTCATCACATATCCCACTAATCTCAGCAGTAAGGGCCGAACGGATGATCAGAAAGGGTTGCAGTGGATACTTGGCTTTCTTGAAGGAGGACAAAGAGGAAAAGAATGTCATCTCTGAGATAGCAGTTGTGCGAGACTTCGTCGACGTCTTTCCAGAGGAATTGCCTGGATTACCTCCAGAGAGAGAAGTAGAATTCGTCATCGACTTAGCACCAGGAACGGAGCCTGTTTCAAAAGCACCATATAGAATGGCTCCTGTTGAATTGAAGGAGTTGAAAGAGCAACTACAAGAGCTCATGGACAAGGGGTTTGTCAGGCCGAGCGTGTCTCCATGGGGAGCACCGATCTTATTCGTCAAGAAGAAAGATGGGTCAGTGCGGCTATGCATCGACTATCGACAACTGAACAAACTCACTGTGAGGAATCGCTATCCTTTGCCTAGAATTGACGATCTGTTGGATCAACTGCAAGGAGCGAGGTATTTTTCCAAGATCGACCTGAGATCTGGATACCATCAGTTGTGAGTTAAGGCAGAGGACATCCAGAAGACAACTTTCAGGACACGGTATGGACACTATGAATTCCTTGTGATGCCGTTTGGGTTGACGAATGCTCCGGCATCATTTATGGATCTGATGAATCGGGTGTTTAAACCACACCTGGACTCCTGCGTCGTAGTGTTCATTGATGATATTTTGATATACTCTAAATCCAAGACGGAACACGAAGAACATTTGAGGATTGCTCTACAGATGCTACGTGAACACCAATTGTATGCCAAACTTAGCAAATGTGAGTTTTGGTTGGAAGAGATTAGTTTTTTGGTTCATGTTGTCTCAAAGCATGGTGTCACTGTAGATCCAGCGAAGATAGAAGCAGTGGTTAAATGGGAGCAACCAAAGACAGTGACCGATGTCCAAAGTTTTCTTGGGTTAGCAGGTTACTATCGACGTTTCGTCGAGGGGTTTTTAAAGATATCGGGACCTCTCACGAAGCTGACACGAAAAGATTCAAGATTTGAGTGGAGTGAGGCATGCGAGAAAAGTTTTTAAGAACTCAAGACGAGACTCACTTCAGCTCCAGTGCTAGCAATTCCTTCAGGCAGCGGAAGATACGCAGTGTACAACGATGCATCATACAATGGTTTGGGTTGCGTGCTCAACCAACACAAGAAGGTGATAGCTTACGGATCAAGACAGCTGAAAGAACACGAGAAAAATTACCAGACTCATGACTTGGAGCTAGCAGCAGTCATTTTTGCGCTGAAGATTTGGAGACATTACTTGCACGATGAGACGTTTGAAATTTTCACCGATCATAAGAGCCTCCGATACCTGTTTACACAGAAGGAGCTCAACATGAGACAGCACAGATGGATGGAGTTCCTCAAGGACTATGATTTTTCTATACAGTACCATCCAGGCAAGGATAACGTAGTAGCCGATGCTTTGAGTTGGAAGAGTTCAGCTCAGTTAGCTTGTTTGATTTTGGGTATGCACCGGTGGAAATTATTAGAAGACCTGGCACTCTATGATGCAAACATTGAATCAAGAGCTATAGGATCCTTTTTGGTTAACATATCAGTGAAACCAATAATATTTGAGCATATCCACGATCTACAGATGAAAGATCCGATGTTAATAAAGATTTATCAAGACATGATTGAGGGCATCAGGCCGAACTTCTTAGTGAAAGAAGATGGTTCTTTATTGTTCAAGGGCCGTCTCTGCATTCCGGACAATGCCGATCTAAGACGAACGATTCTTGATGAAGCCCACAAGTCAAATTATGCTATCCACCCTGGTAGTACCAAAATGTACCAAGACTTGAAAAAGAACTATTGGTGGAGAGGTTTGAAGCAAGACGTGGTCGAATACATGTCTCGGTGTTTGACCTGTCAGCAGGTGAAGATTAACCATAGGCATCCTGCTGGACTATTGCAGCCTTTACCAATACCAGAATGGAAGTGGGAATCGATCTCTATGGATTTCATTGTTGGATTACCGCGTACTGCCAAGAGACACAACGCCATTTGGATAGTCGTAGATCGATTGACCAAATCAGCGCACTTTTTGCCTTACAATACGATGTATACGGCAGGAAGACTAGCAGACTTATACATGAAGGAGATCGTAAGATTACACGGGATTCTAAGCAGCATAGTTTCGAATCGTGACCCACTGTATACATCCAAGTTTTGGAAGAAATTTTAAGAAGAAATGAGAACGCGATTAGATTTTAGTTCAACTTTCCATCCTCAAACTGATGGGTAGACAGAGCGAGTGAACCAAGTAATACAAGACATGCTCAGAGCGTGCATGCTGGATATGCAAGGATACTGGGATCAGTATCTGCCATTGATCGAATTCGCTTACAACAACAGTTTTCAAACGAGCATTGGCATGACACTGTATGAAGCTCTGTATGGACGACGGTGTAAATCACCCATCAACTGGGAAGAAACATGTGAGAAGTTTATTTTGGGGCCAGAACTGCTTGAAAATAACACCACTATTGTACGTATAATCAGAGAAAGGCTAAAGTCAGCACAGAGCAGACAGAAAAGTTACGCTGACATCAAGCGGAATAGTGTCGACTATAAAGTGGGTGAACACGTGTTTGTGAAAGTGTCGCCTATGAAAGGCGTGATGAGGTTTGGCAAGAGAGGGAAGTTAAGTCCCCATTGTCTTGGACCATTTGAAATTTTGGGTCGCGTAGGCGAAGTTGCTTTCCGCATTGGATTACCACTATTATACGATCGAGTACATAATATTTTCCACATATCGATGCTCAGGAAGTACGTGAATGATCCATCTCATGTGTTAGGAAGTCAACCTTTGGAGATGTGTGAGGACATGAGCATGATAGAAGAACCAGTGGAGATTTTGGATCGAAAGGAACAAGTACTACGTACTAAAGTGATCCCCTTAGTGCTTGTCCGATGGAAAAATCATCCGACCGAAGAGGCTACGTGGGAACGAGAGGCCGATGTAAAAGAACAATACCCTGACTTGTTTACAACGAGCTGAGAGTCAACATTGTAACACAAAAAGAATGTTTGCAGATTCTCATTTTCCATGTAATTCAATGATGACCAGTTGGTCAATATATTCAATGAGAATTCGAGAAATTTTAAGATAAATATCACCATGGAAATAAAGGACAAAAAGAGACAACAAAATTCGAGAAGTCGGGTAAAACCAATTAATCGATTTTCAAATCGATTAATCGATTTGAGGATTCAATTAATCGAGTTTTGGTCAACTAATCGACTGGCATCAGCCAGTGAGGAAAAATCTTGACAGATGAAAAATTTTAAATTTTCGATTAATTGAGGGAATTCGATTAATCGATTTTGTAAATTGATTAATCGACTGGCAGAGGCCAGTGGGCCTGATATTTGAAAAATTTTAAAACATAGTGAAATTCGATTATTCGAACTACGATTCGATTAGTCGAATTTGGATTTCGATTAATCGATCTGAGATTCGAATAATCGAATAACTTAAAAAATTTTAAATGAGAAAATTGAGTTATATGAAATTTTGATTAATCGATGACGATTTCGATTAATCGATTAGAAATTCGATTAATCGAACTGGAAAATTCGACTAATCAAGTCATTTAAGAAATTGGGAAATTTTTTGAAAGACCATGCGATTTCAATTAATCGAAGAAAAATTCGATTAATCGAAATGGACTTCGATTAATCGACTGGCTAACACCAGTGAGCTCAAATTTTAAAATTTTAAACGGCTACGAATTCGATTAATCGAGTTTGTATTTCGACTAATCGATTTTGGAAATCGATTAATTGATTTCGAGCACCTTAGCTAGTTTTGCAGCTCGGTTAATTGACTTTGAGAAATCGATTAATTGAACCAGGGCCTATATATATATGAGTTGGGGTTTTTGGTGCCATTCGAAATTTTTGCAAGAGGGCGCCATTTTCTTCTTCTTCTTCTCCAACCGACCGAGAGACCTAGGGTTTAGATTTTTCGTCAATTTCGCACCGCAATCGCACACATTCGCATCCGAAACCTAAGGTAAACCCTAGGATCACGTATTTCTTCAATTTCAAGTTGAAAATCCCTAGTTTTTACCGAAAATTTCACCAACATGCTGCCCAAAACTCGTTTGTCTTCGAAGAAGGCAACCTCCAAGCTACCGGTTCGACGTAAGAACGCCGCACCGCCACCACCTACCCCATCACCCGTGAGGACCCCGTCGCCATCGGCATCGGACACCACGTCCGGGTCGACGGGCGCATCTTCACGTGAGCCTTCACGTGAATCCACACCTATGCCACCTCCACCCACCAATGTGGTTCAACCCAACGAGTGGTGGGCGGCTAAGACCATTGGGGTCGAGTATATTATCGACCCAACCCTATTCACGGACCCTAACGTGCAAGGCGAGACCAATTGGGCTCGTAAATACCTTGAAAATGCCGGACTCGACAATCTTTTGAAACCGACCCGTGGGTCCTACTACCCTCGGTTGGTTCGACTGTTTTACCAGGGCCTTGCCGATGGCCCTACCGACGACGTGGTCTTGACCAAGATAGAGGGTCGAGACTACACCATTACACGTCGCCACATCCATGAGGCACTTGAGTGCCATTTGGATTTTGTCCCTGAGACTACCCTACTCCCACCGTTCCCAGAGGAGGTGGATGTCGAGGAGATCATCCACGACATGACCAAGGGGAAGAGGGGTTCGGGCACCTCAATTCGGAGGGTAGACTTACCTCTGTATATGTGGATGCTCGACTCCATCATTAAGTGCAACCTCTACCCGATGTGACACGATACCGAGCAGGTATAGTTAGTTCAACAAGCACTGTATGCAGCCTACAAGGGCCGGTGGTTCGATGCCACCATGATCATCCTCGAGGGGATGAGGTACATGAAGGGCAAGTTGATGAAGGGCAACCTAAGGCCCAAAGAAAAGATGCCCTATGCTCGGCTCATCTCAAACATATTGGAGAGCTATTCCGCTGCCCCGGCGTACACGATATCGCCCCACGAGGTGCGGGCGACGGATAAGATCGAGCGGTTCTCACATTCCTCATGGAACCGTAGTTACAACCTTCTGAAGAAGGTCTTACCAGCTATGGGTGCAGCTGTAGCACCACCACCACCCCCACCACCACAGCCAGACCTTCCCGTCGAGGGAGCACCACCAGCTAGGGAGGCCCCACCAGTGATTCCATCGGCTGCGAGCCAGCCTGTCATTCCACCTTCTACCATAGGCGCTACACCCCCACCTCGATCCACCTCGGCGACGCCCACTACATCCCGTCGCCGACCCGCAGCTCCTTCCGGCATTACGATCGAGACCGTGTTGGCACGTATGGAGGCCAACAATGCGAGGATGAACCGCCGGATGGACTTCCTCATGTACCACACCATGAGGCACATCTATCCTCAGGATTACACCAACTTTGGTGAGGCGGCATGGACCGGACATACTACCTTCCACCACGATTCGCCGCAGTGGCCGAGCCTAGTACTTCCACTTCTGCACCAGTTCCACCGACTGAGATGCCACAGCCACCACCATCGAGTACGACCAACCATCCACCCCCAGAGCAGCCAACGCAGTCACAGCAGCTGCCGCTACCTCCGACCACCCAGCCAGCTCCAGCAGAACTGCCAGCTCCCATAGCTCCGCTAGCTCAGATGGAGCACCTGCTCCACCACTTGACCAGCCTGGCGAGGGGCCGACATGAGCCTTGGGCTACCATACTTGCATTGTATTTAGTTTTATCGAAACATTTTGTTTGTACCTTGGTTTAAATCCATGTAAACATTTTGTAAACATTTTTTTTCATCAATATATATATTTTGTTACTTTTCCATGACTATATCTTTATGCTATCTCTGTCTGTTTGTTCTAATTCATGTAACTTGATTGGTCCACCTCACCCAAGAGTGTGGGGGGGGAGACCAAGACCGCCGCACCTTTGGGTTATTTTCGAGGACGAAAATTCCCAAGGTGGGGAGGATGTAATATCCCAAAAAAATCACGTTGAACAGTGACCTCAGGATTCGTGCCCGATTGGTCATAGGTTGACCATGTAGGAGTCCACTAGTGGACATAGGATATGATGAACGGATGAGATGTGAGAATTTAAGTGGATGTGTGGAGAGTGATGTAAATCTGAAGCCACATACACCTAGTTCAGGTGCATGTGCTCAACACACAAGCTAGAGGGGAGATAAAATGGTTTAATAACCCTAAAATCAATGTTTGAGTTGTTGGAGAGAGTTAAAAAGAGAGAGAGAGAGAGGAGTAAAGAAGGGTGAGTGATCAAGGAGTTATTGCAACTGATTGGAAGGGGGATTTGAGCATTTAACGCCGGATTCGACATGAGGGATCCGCTAGAAGGTAAAATTGATTGAAGATTAAATGCATAGATTAAAGGGTTTAATTGTGGTTAGAAATAGCTAAAATCATAGGATAATGGCTTAGAAAAGAAAGAAAAATTAGTTGGAAGAAGATTAGGAAGAACAGCCCAAAAGGGGGCTGAATCTGGCCAATTCGATCAATCGAAATTGGGATTCGATTAATCGATTTGCGCCAAGAAGTTGAAAAGTCAGAGGACCCAAATTCGATTAATCGAACTGAGTTTCGATTAATCGACTTTGATTTTTGATTAATTGATTTTGGTGTCGATTAATCGACTGAGAGCCTCCAGTGGACTCCAGTGGATGGAGGAAAAGAACCTGGGGAAATCGATTAGTCGAAATGGGATTTCGATTAATCGATTTCGAAATTCGTTTAATCGATTTGGGATCGATTAATCGATTTTGGGAATTCGATTACTCGAATTGGGAATCGAATGGATACAGTAGAGAATTTTGATTAATCGAATTGGGATTCGATTAATCGAATGGGAATCTCGATTAATCGATTTTGAGAATCGATTAATCGACCTTGAATTTCGATTAATCGATTTTGGGAATCGATTAATCGAATCAGATTCGATTAATCGACTTTGGAGTTCGATTAATTGACTGTGCCAATTTTGTTGACTTTTGAGTTTGACTTTAAGATTCTTGGAGGGTCTTGGACTTTTCTTATTACATCTTTAATGATGTGCTACATGTGTTATGTTGTACCATAGGTGGTACGAGTGATCATGGGCACAAGGAGCCACGTGGGACCTTGATGCATGGTTTAGCAGAGACTTGAGGTAGGGAACACCTTGAACATGTACTTTATTTTGCAAGAGCATGTATGTAGTGATATAGAATTCAATTTAAAACTTTTTTAATTGCTTAAGAATTTGTGAAAAGGGTGTGTGTGTGACATCTATAAGTGTAATCATAATGAGCCATCCCCAGGGGATGAGGAAGTGAAGTAATAAGAGCATCAGGTGTGATGCAAGTATATGGATACATCCCGGGATGTATCTATGATTGAATAATGTCTGATAGGGCCTAACTGATATAAGATACCACACTTACACGGTGAATAACTATATGTAAAGCACCTGATATTTTTGTTATTTGAGGTTTGATAGGATATCCCATCGACGTGGCGGGATACCCACGACTGACGCGGCAGAATATCCGTGACCGATACGGTGGCGAAACCGTAAGCCAGTGCGGAGGCTTATCCGTATATAGTAAGCACACCCCAGGGGTGTTGAATTGAGATAAGTGAAACCCCGCCACCGATCCCCAGGGGAAAGGGGCTTCGGTACTATTTGTATTCCCAGGGAATACGTTTAAAACTGTCTATATAGATGACGATGAAGGGTATCTCATCGGGGCTCGATGCTATATTGCTCGGAGATTACTTAAGTTGAAAGGTTAAGTTTTACTTTAGGCCTTTTCAGTGTCATTCATGATTAAATAAAAGACATGTATAAACTCCCAGTAAAATGTGATTCCTTTTCAACTGTTTTCTCAGTAACTGCATAGACACATCATGCAAAGGCATATCATGGAATATATGTGAGTTTTAATTTATATGTTCACTGTGTTTTGTTCCCTATTGAGCTAGGATGTAGCTCACCCCTTTAGACTATACGTCGCAGGTCCATTGTTAGCAGCGGTTGAGGCTTCGGGGGACGTGGACCCTAGTGAGTCAGACCTAGCACCTGGTGACGAGTTAGAGCTACCTCTTGAGGACTTCTTCTAGAGGACTCCATTGTGCATCTTTGAGAGTTTTGTAAACTTATTTAGTACGGCTTGGTATGTCAAGCCTTATTTTTGTTAAAAAATGTAATTAAAGTTGGGATTATTCTTTTGGGCGAACCATCTGTGATGATTAGCTATCATCGATGGTTCGGATCGGTTCTCCATTCGTGCAGAGGCATGAAGGTAGAACTGTCTTTTGAGTAATACTTAAATGATAATTTAATTCCGCAATCTTATTTAATTTTAGTTCATTATTGTTGCTTGATATACCAGTGTTTCGTGCTTAGTCAAGGGGGCACAGTCAAGATGATCGTGCTGATGGCACGGGTTTCGAGGTGTCGAAATTCAGGCTGTCACAACCCCCATCAAATTGGATTTCAGGCCCAAGTCTCACCAGAGCTGTTAACTCACAACAAAAATGAAGGGTGTAGAATTTCACATAGCTCAAGAGTAGTTACAGTCCTCAAATAGGGCTGTAAGCATGAGCATAGGCATTTTTCTAAAATTTGCTCTTTTCACCATAGATTACACAATTCTTTATCTCCACATGACAGCTCAATTCATTTCAGATCAGTAAGGTCTTTTTACTGGGTTGTAATGTGGCTTAGGGATGAGGTTTGTAAAATAATGAAAGAGCAAAAGGGATTCAAATTGAGAAATCAGTAAAGGTAAGGAGATGATTCATGACTTCACCTTCTTCATTTCAGCACAATTCCATCTACTTCTTTAATTTTCAGAGCCACAGTGGTTAGCTTCTTCTCTTCTTTTCAATCTTTCAATGAAATGACTTCTCTTTCTCATTGTTTTTTTTTTATGAGTCGGAATGCCACAAATACCACCAACTGTGTTTTTCTTCTCTTTCAACCACTTCTCAATCCAGCTCTACCTTCTTCCATTCCTTCACCTTTTCCTTCTGAAATCTCAGAGTGAGGGTCAATCTGTATCAGGTCACTGAGGTTTTGGTTTCAAATTTTCTAGTTTTCATCGAATAAAATTGGGACTTTTAAGGCTCAAGTGGTGTGCATCAAGGGCAGTTCAAAGGTGGGACATTTTAAGCTTAAACTGACTAAGGGATGGCCTTACTTCATGTCCTCAATGTCATGAATGTTGTCAAGCTGTTTCAATTTGGATTTGCCTAACTTCTAGTGATTAGAATTAGATCCCATCAGCCCTTAGAGCATAAAAATTGTCAAGGCACTCTTCAAAGAAACTTTTTCAGGCCCAAATCTCACTGGGTATGACCTTCCATCAAAATTTTCAGGGGTGTATCTTCACAATCTTCTCTTATTTCAGGTTTACTGTACATTAAAATTATTTTTCACAACTTGTTGACATTTGCCTCATGAAGTTTATTGGACTACAGCTTATTTCAGTTTCAAACAGTTCTTTTTAATTTCCTCTTTTTATTTAAGTGAGAATTTATTCTAATTAATTCCAAACACTCCTTTTTAGCCTAGCTGTACTAAAATTAACTAATTTATTGGCATACCTACATGCCATACCCCCAAACCTAAACTAAACAGTGTCCTCACTGTTTGACACTAATGAAATTAGGAGAGAGGCATGGGGGGAAAGAGAAAATTGTATTAAAATGCCAAATGTATAAATGAGACAAGTGAGGAAGAAAGTAAAACAACACACTGCCATAGCTATTTACAGGCATCGTCTGGCCAATCATAGAGGTCAGCCAGGTTTTTCAGTTCATCCTTGGATAAAGGAGCTTTTCCTTTAGATTTAGCCTTCGGTTGCGACTTCTTTGTGGCCTCTGCAGACTGGGCAGAATCAGAATTTGAATTTGAATCAGAAGGAAAAGGGGCAGTGGATTCCAAGCCAAGAGCCGCAGTAGCCTTCCTCCTTTCTTCCTTAGACAGTAAGGTGAAAGAGGCATCAGGTTAGGTTAGGGGCTGGATGGGAGGAGCGTCTTTAGACCGGGTAGCAGGCTTCTTTCCTTTCTTGACAGAAGCAACCGAAGGAGTAGATCTTTTTACAGTAACTTTCTTCTTAGGGGGAGCCCTTTTTAGTTTTGGAGGGGCAGGTTGAGTAGGGGGGGGCTCCTGGGCTGGAGGAGGGTGCACATCCACAGGGGGGGTGGGAGGAGGTTGAGTTGTAGGAAGGGGACAGGATTGAGTGGCAGGAGGTACAGGAGGCGGTGCGGTGGAGAGAGGGGTAGGTTGAAATGGCTGAGAGGTAAGGGAAGTAACCTTTTTCTCTAATATGTCAATCAGTTTGGCAGCATAGAGCAGGTTGGCATCAGAGAGTTCCTTGGTAGCCTTGAGTATCTCCTGAGCATTGGATAATTTTTTCTTGAGAAGCTCAGAATTCTTCTTCTCATATTTGGCAATGAGACTCTCAGCAGCGGCCAACTGTTTGGCGGACTCATAACGAGACAGGATTTCAGACCACCCTTGAGAGATATCTCAGAGTTTAATTATGTGCTCCAATTCTATGTTGGCAATCCTCTCCACATAAGGGGCCTCAATGGAAGCTCGGAGTGCAGCCATACCTCTCAGGACATCCCTGTGGATGTAAGGGTTGTCCCTCATGGCATACAATAGGGTGAGGTAAGGGGGAATGTATATGGATTGTCTAAGGACAATGGGCAAGGACAAGGGTATAGTGGATGAAGAGGAGGGGGTGGAAAGAACCAGATCCTCCCATGGATCAGTTTGGGTGGAGGCCTCCAAGAAAACAGGTGGGGAGGTAGGGGGGGTAGAGGGGATTCAACTACTGCAGAGGCCAGTAAATTTGGTGATGAGGGTAAAGTGGCCGATGGTGAGGAAAGTATGGGGAGGGCTGGTGGGGCTACCTCCTCAGGCTAGGTAGCAGCAGGGTGTGGGGTCGGTATGGGTGAAGCAAGCGGGGATATGTGAGGGGGTTGGGGGGCGGGGGAGGATGAGGTAAGGGTGGATTGAATTGATTGGAGGCATGAGCTCATGAGGGTCTGGTTGTCGGTGGTGATTGTTAATTGAGATTGAATGGATTGGAGGTGGGATAGAATTTGAGTGAGGGTGTCAGGCATGGTAGTTGTAGAAGGGGCAGTTGTTTGGACATGATGGAAGGGGGAAGAGGGTGCATGGTTAAAATGATGAGGAGTGGGGCGTGGGGAGTCAGAAAGTGGAGTGTACTCATGAGTAACATCCTCCACAATTGAGGTCATGAGGGTCGTGAACCCAGTAGTGGTGAACAGGTCCACGCCCTGTGGATGCAGAGGGGTTTATGATGGGGGGAAATTAGAAATGTGTTGGGTAATGTGGGGAGAAGAAGTGGTAGGGGTAAGCTCGGAGAATGTGGGAGGTTTCAGTATGTCAGGTTGGAAAACCTAAGAGGTGGTTGAACTGAAAACAGGTTCAGAGGTGGGTGGAGAGAGGTCTGTTTGAAGAGGGACTGATACAAACGAAAAAAGCAAAGTAGGTGGAGGTGTGGGTAATGGGACAGATATGGTAGGTGGAGGGATGGATGAGGGTATCTCTGCAGGAGTATCTGCTGCCATGGTAGTGGGTGCCTTGTCAGCCTCCTCCCTTCCAACTTGCTGACTCTTCTTAATTAAGGTGAGGCTAGTCGACCATTCCCTTTTTCCATACAATTTGATGGTCAGCTTCTCCATTGGCTCATTTCACTTGATCACATACTTTCCAGTCTTGAGCAGACATGTGATGAGTCTGTAGAAAGGCAGACCTCCTCCTTTAGCAAAAGCTTACCTCTTCAGCACCTTGTCATTGATATCCACCATTGTTTCAAAAATCAGCTTAAGTGCATTCACAAATTGCCCCTTTGAACAGAAGTATAGGGCATCCACTAATGGGGTCCTTCTTTCTTACAAATGGCCAGAGACAGACATTTTTCCTCAGAATGGTATCAATGAGTCTGAGGGTAGGATGGAGGTCTCTTCTCATCAAGGATTCACCAAAGCCTACTATTCCGTTAGTAAGCTGTTTAGCCATTTCCCGAAATGTAGCCCTTGTAGGTGCTCCCTCAGTTCTGGTGGAGTCAAATTGATATGGGACTCCCAAAGCCATCCCAATATCTCTGCAATCGACAGTCAGCTGCCAGTCATCAATCAAGATTTCTAGTATATCCTCAGCCTCAGGTACCACCTTCTTTTTTAGGTTCTAGTACCACAATTTCACCAACCTGAGGTAGACATTTTCCTTCAAGGGTGAAAGCAGGGGTAGTAGACCTTCTTTCTTCAAATATTCCAATGTCCCCTGGCACTCCCCAATGTTAGAAAAATATGTCAGATCAAAATCCGTCTCAGGGACAAGACTTAATTTTTCTATAAACTCATTGGGGGTAGTTAACCTAGCTGGCAGCTCTGCCGGAGGAGTAGCTCGAGCTAAGGTTTCTTCCACCACAGGCTCCTGAATCTCAACAACTTTGGCTTTCTTAGCTTTAGGAGCCTTTTTGGGTGTCATCTCAGTGAGCTTCCTCTTGACAGGTAGTTTGTCAGCTAGCTTCGACCTCGCAGAGGATTTGGGGGTGGAAGCAGTTGTTCTCCGGCGTATGGTTGCTGGAGTTTCCTCCGGCTCATCCATTTTACTCTCAGAGATTAGTCACTCACCAACTTGGAGTGGAGTTTGAAGGTTAAAAAATAGAGGAACGACAGATTGATGGCGGGAAGGTAACTGACCTCGAAATCCCTAGGGTTTAACAGAAATCACAATACACAGCTTCAATTTTCCCAAAGTCAGGGGCAAAATGCTCCTCTGTGTAAGCTGAATGTACTGACAAAATGGCAGACTGAACAGTTGAAGGTTCTGTGAGGATTTAGTGGAGAAAGAGAGAGGCGAAAGAGAGAGGAAAAGAGCTAGGGTTTTGCAGAAGGTATGGAATGAGGCACAAATGACCTATCGACAGGTATATAAGGGGTGGAATACAATTCCGATAGGATGAACTGAATGATTTCGATAGGTTCATGCGTCTTGTCGAAAACATAGCAGACAAAACTTTAAAAGGGGATGATTCGATAGGATCCCGATAGATGGAACTATCCTTTCGATCAGTTTAAACGGCAGCTGAGCCATCATTTCGATAGGTTCCCGATTGGTATCTAAAACCTATCGAAATCTCCGTTTTGCTCTTTTTAACCGATAGAAAAGTTAGTTTCACCTGTTGAGAAGTTCAGTGCCCATCGAAACCATCGAACAACCTGTCGAGATCACCAAGCGACCTAATGAAAGGTGAACTTGACCTGTCGAAAACTCCTAAAAACCAAATAAGGCTGCATTATGGGCACTCGTAGTCTCAGTTCTCAGCAGGCTCTGTTGCTATGGTGCCTCATGATTTGATTCTCTTGTAGACAGCTCCCATTACCTCAGGACAACTGGTAATATTGAAATGACGGCCTAGTGCTAAGCATGGCAGTTTTGTTTCTCTTTTTTTTTTATTTTATTATTGCGGGAAGGAAAAAAAATCAACTAACAACTAAGTAGATACCTAAAAAAAAAAAACAAAGTGTGATACATATGATACATACTGACTTCAGGGGCTAATCTGGAGGGTCTGAAAGGTCCATAGTCTCCTCAGGCTCATCAAACTTGGCACCTTTCATAGATCTTTTCCTCAGCCAGTGTCCATTCCCTGGGTGCAGTTTTCCATCTGTGAACCAAGCATTGTCCTGCACCAGCCAATGTGGATTATCATGCATCACTTTCTTTTGGGCATTAATGGAAAAGCAACCCTCTTCGGGAGAGGGTTGATAGCCAGTGCTATACACATTTAGCTTAACCTTCATGTTTCCAAATGACACTTCCATGATTTTATACCTGCATTGTATGTGAGCATTGGCAGTGGCCAAAAAGGGTCTGCCTAGAATCAAGGTATGGAAGAAGCACACTTGATTGGTTCCATATCCAATACCAAAAAGTCAGCAGGATAGAAGAATTTGTCAACTCTAATCAAAACATCCTCAATTATCCCCATAGGTTTCCTTTCAGATCTGTCAGCCAGCTGTAAGACCACATGTGTGGGTTTTAATTCTCCCAAGCCCAGCTTCTCATATAGTGAATATGGAAGTACATTTACACTGGCTCCCAGATCTAATAAGGCTTTGTCAATGATGTGATCCCCAATGATGCAGGGGATTGTGGGAGTTCTAGGGTCTTGGAATTTGGTTGGGGTTGCAATTGACAAAATTTATTTCACTTTCTCTGCTGAAAAAACTTTCTTGGATAGGTGTATCCTAGATTGTCTTTTATGGGTGCATAATTCTTTTAAAAACTTGGCATAGGCTGGGACTTGTTTAATGACATCAAGCAAAGGCAAATTGATCTTTACTTGCTTGAAAGTCTCCATCATTTTCTCAAAATTTCCTTGTCCTTTATCAAAAGGGGAAGGTACTTGTAGTGCCTTAGTAAATGGCAAATGTGGGATTGCTCCCTCACTTGCAGCCTTAGCCAATGGGGCCTCTTTCTTTTTAATTTTTTTCTTTTCTTGAGAGTCCTCATTATCCTCTTTATTCACAGCTGATTGTTTCTTCAAGTCCACCACTGGTGGTCTTTGTTGTATGCTGGTAGAAATCACTTCATTTTCTTCCTCCAAGTTTCTCATAGGCTCACAGCCCACTTGGTTGTCCACTAGCTTACCACTTGTCAAAGTTGTAACAGATTTGGCTTCCTCATAGGTGGAGGAAACTTCACCCACTACAGACTACTTTCGTGGATTTTCCTGTGGTTGACTAGGCAACCTTCCTCCCTCTCTCCTAGTTAGAGCATCAGACAGCTGACCAAGTTGGTCCTCTATCTTTTTGATGATTTGGTTGTGAGAGTGCACAGTTTGGGATAAGGTGTTCAAGCTCTACAGTGAAGATAGAACTTGTTCCTCAAAGAATGGTGCTCTCATAGCTGAAGGGGGTGCAGATTGCTGCACAGGAGGAACTATAGGTTGGGCCATGGGTTGCTGATACTGATGCCTTGGGACATAACTTTCTCGATAGGGCTGAGCATTTCAGAGGGACATGGGTCATTCTTTGTTCTTATCGCCACCTCAGATTGGGGTGGTTCCTCCATTGATACCGAGCAACAGGCTGCTACCCATAAGACTGAGCTACAACCACATGCTCTATTATAAACTGGTCAGCAGATGGGCATTCTTCAAGGGGATGAGCAGGAGACTGGCATATGGAACATGCCTCCTCCACCCTAGCAGCCACAGGTGACTGCATTGCTCCCATCAGCCTATCAAATTTTCCAACTCACTTGGCACACTCACTTCATATATCTTCCCTCTTGAGGTATTCTCTTTCACCAATTTAGGAGGCTCTAGATCTCTTGCTAAGGTTTCCCTTTGCATAGAGTTCTCACTAATAATATCAAAGAGCTCCCATGCCTCCTCAGCAGTTTTATGGAGATAGGTGCCACCACAGGAAGCATCTATCATATCTCTGCTTTTAGCATCAATTCCCTGATAAAAGCTTTGAACTAATTGCCATTTAGGGATTTGATGGTGGGGGCATTTCTTTAGGAGTTCCTTAAATCTCTCCCAGGATTGATGAAAATCTTCAGTTGGATCTTGGGTAAAAGAGATGATACCCTTCCTCAACTGGCTGGTTTTTGACATAGGGAAGAACTTGGCCAGAAATTGACATTGGAGATCACTCCAGGACTGAATGCTGTTGGGTGGAAGCAAGGACAACCAGGTCCTGGCTCTGTCCTTTAATAAAAAAGGAAAGAGTCTCTTCCCCCAAACCTGTGATATTAAATGTAGTGCACAGTCCTAATAACTCATCAATGTGCTTGTAGGGGGTCTTCTTTGGTCAGGCCATGAAATAAGGGCAGCATTTGAATGATGGATGATTTTATCTCATAGTTTCCTTGAGCAGCTGGGAATTGAATGCAGAAGAGGGAATTATAGACCCCTGGTGCATTAAACTCCTTAAGGGTTCTCGGCTGCTGTTGCTCACCAATTTCTACATAATCAAATGCAACAGATGTGAGTGTAGTTGGTCTAGATCTGAGAAGTCTTTTAACCTCTGAATTTAGCGGAATAATCTGAGGTTGGAGGATTCTCCTACCAAACATACAACACTCAAAATCTGAATGCAGAACAGATCCTCAACACAAAAGGCAGAATCAACCAAATTTTCTAACTACTCTAACAAAAATTATCAACAGATCTGAAAAATAACAGGGGAGTTGAGGGATGCAAACTACAGAGCAGTCTCCAGCACGATTCTCCTCTCACTGGTAGCCTTAGATCTGATGAAATGCACGCAAAATACTGAAAAATAACAAAACTTACAAATGCAGTTAGTAAAAATCAAACAAAAACTACAGATCTATGATTAAAACTTAGATCTATCAATTTCTAAACACACCTCCCCGGTAACGGCGCCAAAAACTTGTTAGAGTGTTTGCCTTCCCTCAAATGAGGGTCTAAAATCATCAATAAAACTAGGCAGAACACACTCACACAGATCTGCAAGTAATCAGGGTCTGTTGTAGCAAGTTTTACAAAGATGGTGAGTAAGGGAATGCCCACAGGGAGGTTGGTTTAAAAATATGATAAATCTCCAGATCTGTATTAGATCTGGCACCCTAACTAATGCTACGTTAGCTAAAAGACAAAAGAGAGATTTAAAATGGATTGTCACTTAAGCTAAGCTAAAATTAAACATAGACTAACTTGGATCGAGTTTAGGATCTTAGATCTTGCAGGGGAAAGAGGTAAAAAGCAGAAAATGGAGAAGAGTAGGTTGGAGATTGGTTTTCACTGAAATCAGATTCAATTAATTATGCTACAGAGGTTTAGAGCATACAATTCCCTCAACTGGCTATAAGCACAGCTGTAGGGTATAAACTCCACTTCAAATCGCAGGATCCACCTGGTCTTAAGGCTATGATCTGTCCACTTTAATGGTCATAGACCATCCTATAGACTTTATCAAATCCATGGATTTACAGCAGACGAATCCAATTGGAGGCTGAGCTTGGACTAATCTTAAGGTTATGATCTGTCCACTTTAATGGTCACAAACCATCCTAGGGATCTCCTCCAAAGCTAATGCCTCAATTAGAACAATTAAAACTACTACAGATGCTGTAATTCCCAGGTCACAGACTCAAGGAATCACAGGAGTATCTAATCCAGGGAGATCGGGTGGTATCCAAAAGGCCTACCAGTTAAGTGGGTGAGCTGATCTACAGACTCCTCTACACAAATCCGATCGATCATCAAATGGAACCAGAGGAACTTTAGATCTAATTAAAGCATTAAAAACAACATTAACATTACAATCAAAGTCACTCTACAATGGAAATACTCTCAGATTTGTAGTCTGTGTAGCTAGGAACCTACAATAGCACTCTTAACCTTACCCAATTATAGATCTAACCTATCTCCTCGCTACTCCAAGGGAATTAGCCAACCATGGTTGGGCTAAAGGAGGGAAAATAGAATTTCTCTGCAAGCTCTAATCTCCAGAATTTAGCTCAAATCTCGATCTCCCCCAATTGCAATTGGTGGTCTTTATGTATAGCTTTCTCCTCTGTTTTTCCCACAAAAAATCCCTTCTAGAAGGTCCTTAGAGTTTGTTAGAGTTATGTTAGAGCACATGGGTCGGTTAGGGTTTCCTAGGGCATCTTTTGGAACCGTCGTGCCGGTCACCAAGTGCCTCGAGTTGTGTGCAACAAGTCACCAAATCACAATATGTGCACAGCTGAATTTCTGAGAAGTTCTGCACACGATTTCGATAGGTTAAGGAAGCTTTCGACAGGTTCAAATAGAGCATTTTGGTCCTTTCACTAGGTTCTCAGATCTCTTCGATAGGTTCCGATAGGATGAGCCTTCTCTTAGAGTTTCAGCATTCTCAGCCCTTGGCTTGAAGTATTCGACAAGTTGGAGGGGCTCTTCGACAGGTTGGAGAACCATTTTGACAGGCTTCGCTCTGTATGCCACCATTTCGATAGGGTTGCTCTCACTCCTATCGAAAGTCTCAAGTTCCCTTCGATATATTCTATTCCAGCGCCTTCATCTCAATAGGTTTAAAGAAACCATTCGATAGGTTCCCTTGATGCCTCAGGCAGGTTTTCGATAGGATGATTTCTTCCTTCCTTTCAGCTGCTCGATAGGTTCTTGGATCCTATCGAACTCCTCAATCCACATGAATCCATCATTCTTCTGCCTTCAGTTCCTATCAAAAACCTCTTCAACTGCATGAATTCTTCCTTTCTTTGCTTTCAGCTCCTGTCGAAGTCTTTAGGTGACCAATCGATAGGATGTTTTTAGCCTGTTTGCACTTCCTTCGCCTTGCCCTGCTGCAGCCACGCGCTCTAAGGGTCCAGTGATGTACTACCCTCTAGTGTCCTATTGTTGGGTATGCCCTGTGCTGAGAGATAGCCCCCTTTTTGGGCATTCTTGAGTGGTTTTCAGTATTAGTGTCCTCTTTCATAGCTGTCTATAAAATGCACTTGACAGAAGCTTATTAGTGTACTCACAAGTCTATCAATGGTCAGGTTAAAGGGTGAAAAGTGGCATTTTTCACCACTTAACAATGTGGGCAGAATATACTAAAGTATTTAATGAGCAATACTTCCCTAGGCAAGTCAGATATAAGATGGAAGTTAAGACTACGTCATTGGAACAAGGTCAGATGATAGTGCGCGAGTGCGAGGCCGAATTCACCAGAGTTTCTCGTTTTACACCACTACACATAGCTACAAATTGATGAAGATCTAGAAGTTTGAATGGGGCCTGAAGCCCATTATTAGAGAGGGGATCTCTTTATTTAGGGCGATGACCTATGCTGAGGTCATGGAACTGGCCATCATTGTTGAGAGAGACAATGAAAACATGAACAAGAGAAGGGAAGAACAAAGTAAGAATAGGACAAGTCATATGCAACCATGTGTCCATCAGTCGGCAAGCCAGAGATCGAGGCTCTTAATGCCAGCATTCTGTCAACTTACTCAAACCGTGTCTACCCTGACTGCGCCCTTCCAACCTTTAAAATCTCACATTAGTTGAAACATCGAACGGGCAACAGACTTCACACATTGCTCCATCTGCACCGGTTGAATCATGCTCCCGATGTTGAGGGCCACATAAAAAGGAAGAGTGTTGGTGGGTCCCAGGCGCATGCTTCAAGTGTGGCCAGAAAGGACATCGAATAAAGAACTGCCCCAAGGTAAAAAAGATCAAAAGAACGATTTAATGCACGCAGTTGATATCGATAGTTCATAGTCTGAACTTATGGTCCTAATGTATTTTAATGGATAATCTTAATGCATTTTGATAGCTAGTTGCGTGATAGTGGACTACTTCGTTTATCGTTAACTTTTAAATTGATGGTTTAAATTGGATTTATACTCATGGGATCCTTTGAGAAAAGATTAAACTTTGTTAATCAACAATGTAAATTTTGTCTGTAATAACGACATACTCTGCCTTATGGTTAACTTTGGAGATTTTTAGATTAAATTTTCCTTTGCTGAAATGGCGTACCTTGGATTCATGTTTACGGTCACTTGTTAATGGGTTTTGTTCTAGTGATGAGATACCTTTCAATTATTGGTTATGGGGAATTAGTTGATAGTTTAAGCCTAGTGGTGTTGATGTAAATTGTTGTAGGATTTAGATCTTGTTGGCGACAATGACACCTCTATATATCGGTAACCTATTTACCTTTGATGTCAAAGCATCTACCATAATAGACACACCAAAAGTCACATCGTGAATTTTTTAGGGCGACAATTCCTTTACGGAGGGCAGAGTGTAATGACCCTGACTTTCGTCGAGGTGAGATCATAGACTCTTGAGGATTTTCATTTATAATGCATCGTTGACTCTTGAGAAGAGTGCAACTACTCTTGTTCCTGACTCCTAAGTATCAATACCTTTTAGAGTAAGGTACCAAAATCTTTGAGGACAAAAATTCTTTTAAGGAGGGTAGAATGTAACAACCCTGATTTTTTCCTAATGTTGAATCGTTGACCTTCGACGATGATAGGACTGCTTTGGCCGATTTGACTTTGGTCAAAGCTTTTGATGGTTGCGACGCGGTCTCTGACCCACCTATCTTACTTGGGTAAATGCATCAAAACAGAAATCCGAAAACCAATTCCTAACTCGAGCTTTAAAATGAAGCTTGAAACCCTTATGTGGAGAGTGTGTGCTGCACACGACTCGAAACCTAAGATTGGATCAGGTCCGAGCCCACCCCCGCAAGCATTATAATTAACGCATGAGTTTAGTTAGTTATTATTAATAAAGAATTTAAAACGGAAAGGATGGTGTGCGCATGATCAAGTGCGACCATGTGCACCCTAGGCACGAACCTAACCCGAACCGAAGGACCCAAACTAATATACGTCTATATGTATAGATGTACACTACACCTATTTGATGTGGTGCCTAAAACACTGACCAAGCCCCTCTCCACACACCTGACTTCGTGTACGTGCCCGGTGAGGTACACGATACACGTCTTGACATTTTTAAGGGTTCATATAAATATTGGTGTAAACAATTACACAAGCCACGTAATGGAGTAATGGCTAGATGCTTAGCTCGTAAGTGAGAGGTCTAGGGATTTAAAAAGCGCTAAGTGCACTTTTAACTTCATTTTGGGATCGTTTGATGAGAGCCTATACACCGACCCTCGGTGTACTGGCTTAGCACGCTAGCGACTCCACCAAATATAATTGGGAGTTACATTAGAATGAGGCCAATTGAGAGAAAGGGGTGAGAAAGAAGTAAAGAGGGAATCGAGAGAGAGATTGGCTATGGGAGAGAAGAGAGGGAGCCGAGAGAGGAACCTAGAGAGAGAAAGAGTTCTCTTCCCCTTGCATTTTTCCCTCCGCGAGATCCTAGCCGTTGATGGTTTCACAAAACACCTCGGAGAACCTTTTCTCTAGTTAGTACCATGAGAAAATGTTGATCTTCGACATCGTTGAGCTCAAAGAAAGGTGAGATTGATCATCGGACGAACGACAAAGCTTTTTCCAATTTTGGTAATCATGGGCTTCACATACGCGATCTAGGAAGGTAATTTCAAAAACCTTCGCATGCATGCGTAGATCGTAGGAGGATTTGTGAAATTTAAATTTTATAGTGTGTGCGTTTGGATTTCATGCAAGGATTTGAGAAAATCCGGGTTCCAGATAATCGAACGCATGAGGAGCGTGAACACCGATTTTCCTGATAATCGAGCCTCGAATCTATTGCATGCATGAGATTAGATGATAGGATTACTACTCTGATAATTTAAAATAGATTTAGCTTTAACTTTATGTGAATCTAGATATGCATATATGGATCGAATTATGAAGTTCTTGGAATCTGACAAACTTGCTACAGTGAGGTTCTTGCTGAACCACTCATTGTAGCAAGTGCACCATGAAGTTTCAGGCTGAAAAATTTGTGTAAAACTTGCTGCAACGAGGTTGTGGAGTTCTGAACAACTCGCTGTAGCAACCTTGCAACTCGTTGAAGTGAGCTAGAGCAATGTGCCGACACTAGTTCGATATTTCAGTTGTAACTTTTGACTCTGAACTCAGAATTACGCGATTCTCATGGCATTGGAAAGAGGACAACGAGCTTTATAATTATGTGAATAGAAATTCCACAAATATATTGTTTTAAAGGTTAAAATTGAGAGGCAATTTGGGATAAGTTCCACATGATTCGAGGTTAGCACAAACTTGTCCACTCCGCCTCAGTTTTGAGAAAACTTAAAGAAACTCCGACATGTGTGATTCTTCAGTCATTGATATGTGTTTTACAAATGCTATGTGATGTAGATTGAGGGGGGAAAGCCATTAATAGGACTTTGCTTTGCTTCGCGCGACTTGAGGTTAAGGTAGGGACATTTTCAATACAAAGTTATGTTTTAATGTCGAGTCATGGTCATTAATGACATTTTTACATGATCCTGCGACTTCGGAAATCTGTGCATCTATATATTTGAATCATTTTCAATGGTTAATAATATGGTTTCAATTGCACGTGAACATGATCATTAGTATTTTCGAGTTTTGATATGATGATTTATCTTAAATCTTGAATTCTGATATCTATACGTTGAATCCGCAAATTGCATCATGACTTGTGATTTGACGAACCTTTTGAACTTGAAAATCTGAAATGTAGGGAAACTTTCAACGCAAGGTTATATTTTGATTTTTGATTCATGGATAACATGATAATTCTGACCGCATTTGAACTATCGTTGAACTTTTTGAATTTGGAATTTTGAAACCTTTTGAGCTTTATAACATGTTAAATCTATCCGTATTGAACAATTAATTTAAAATCTTTGTATTTGGAAACTTTGAATATTTGGAATTAAAATATGAACTCTTTTTGGCGAGCATATGACCGTTGACTTGGGCCCCGCATAACCCTTCATGGATTTCTTTCATGACGTTGGCTGCCTTACTCTCAGTTAGGCATCGGAGCAGGATATTGTTATACAACCGCTTGTAGAGGAACTCGCCACAAATGACGTAATTCGAAGGTAGGCATTAGATGGTTCCCCTGTCTATCTTGGATGTGCCTTCTAGGAAAGCTCAGTTTTCGAGGAAGTTTTGGATATCTGAGAACCATGGAGCCTCATCATCTGGCTTTGTCGATCCCTCGATATAGAGGTAGAAGGTCGGTTCGTATCTCTTTCTGATCATGATCGGCTTTATTTTGACACCATTGGAGATTTCGACCACTGATGCCAAAGTTGCCAGTGCGTTAGCAAATCAATTTCTCACTCACGGGACATAGGAGAAAGTGACCTCGTCGAAGCATGCTATCAAATGTTTGAGGTGCTCATGGTATGAGATTAGCTTTTTATCTTCTGTCTTCCAGTCGCCGTTGGTCTGACATATGATCAACTGTGAGTTACCAAACACCCGGAGATGAGTTACGTTCAGGTCGAAAGTTGCTTGTAATTCAGCTACGTAGGCTTTATATTCAGCCATGTTGTTGGTGCAGGGGAGATTGAGCTTAATGGAGACTGGTATGTGGGACCCTTTTGGCAAGATTAGAACAACTTCAATTCCTTGACCTTCAATGATTTATGCCCCATTAAAGTGCATTACCAAGGACTCCTCTGTCTCTTTTGTGTCATCCTCACTTGTGAATAGGATATCTTCATCAGGGAATTCGATTCTTAGAGGCTCATAATCAGGTAAGAAATTTTTAGCAAGATAATCAGCGAGTGCCTGCCCCTTGATTGACTTTTGAGTGACATACATGACGTCAAATTCGGATAAGAGAAGCTACCGGCGTGATCCTCCCTGTAAGAGTCAGCTTTTCGTACTAGTACTTCAGAGGATCCATTTGTGCTACGAGGAGGACGACTTGAGATAAAAAGTAGTGGCGAAACCTCTGTGTAACCCATATGAGAGCTAGGCATACTTTCTCCAGATGAGAATAACGTGTCTTGTAATCTGTGAATTTCTTGCTTAGGTAATAAATTATCAATTTTTTTCTTCCTGTTTCATCATGATGCCCTAAGACACATCCCATATAGAATTTCATCGTGGAAAGGTACATTAGGAGTGGCCTCCCAGGGACTAGTGGTACCAAGACCGGAGGGTTGAGAAGATAACCCTTGATTTTATCGAACACAGATTGGCAATCATCGTTCCATTTAACGAGCAAGTCTTTCCTTAGTAGCTTAAAAATCCGCATGTAGATAGCAGTTAGCTGTGAATGAACCGACCGATGTACTGTATTCTGCCCAAGAATCCTCTGACTTCTCTTTCAGTAGACAGTGGAGGCATTTCAACGATGGCTTGATCGGACTCAAAAGTTGTATAAATTACCCCCGAATCACGGCCTTGTTAGACCTCACTTAACTACTAATGTGTGCATTCAGTTCATGTTGTGTTGCAACAGGTACAAAGGTGGGTTAAATGTTAAAAGCATTAAAAGCGTTAAAAGAGCAAAGTTATGAAGAAACCAAAACAAACAACAAGAATCCAAGGAGATGCAGCCGAAAGGAATGGTTCTAAAGGTCAAATGGACCGGTCGAAAATGAAAATTCAACCGGTCAAAATAGCGCAATAGAGAGGGGTCTAAGAGGAAGAAAACAGAGTGAAAATGGACCAGTTGAAGCACTAAAGTCGACCGGTCAGAGCGTTGGCAGCTTCAGAAAACTAAAGATGAGACCGATTAGGACTCAACCAACTGGTTGAAAATGCCATATACATAGTAAAGAAAACTCATAAGAATTGCTTGACCAATCTGGAAATTAAACAAAATTGAAGCTTCACAAAATTCTTCTACCTGAAAAAGGAGTCTAAAGTTGACCGGTTGGTGCATCTCTTCCGACCGGTCACAATAGAGTTTCTGACTGAAAACTCAGGTGCGCTTAGCTATGGATGAGCTTGAACTTTGAGATCTCGAGGATTTTCTTCCAAAGCGCTGGATAACTCCAAATCAACGTAGATTCCTTCCATATTTATCTTCCTTGTAGGATTTGTAGGATCTTAGAGATTGCCTATTGTGTACAATGTTTCAGGGCCTTGTAAATCTATAAATAAGGATCCTAGGGTTAGGTTTTACAGGACTCGCATGCCGAAACTTTTCTAGAGGGCTCTGACATGAGCTTCCGTAGTTTTAGGTTAGGAATAGTTATGGGATGGAGGGATATTGAATGTAATCATCGATCAGAGCCGGCAGCAGCCATGATGAAGGTCTCTGAATCAATGCGTGCTTAAAGCTTCGGGCTTGATCTCTTGTAAATTCTAGATAAGTATTTTAATAAATTTCTGTTTGTGAATTCCATTATTGGTACGATTGCATGTTCGAGGTTTCGACTAGATCAAGAACGCGGTGGTAACACTGCAATCTTATTTAGTTTAATTCCAAGGGCCTTGTAAGGATTGGAGTTAGTCTAGATAGGATATTCACTGACGGACTAGGCCTTGTAGAGTAGTTTTGTTGGTTCGTGTAATAGGTCTTTGACAATTAAGTTTATCTAACTCGTGATTAGATCTATCTAATTTATATATGATGTGACTGAGCTTGTAGCCAGGAATGGGGGTACCTAGGATTCACGATAGAAAAGAAATAGGATTTATTGTTTACTAATCTGAAATCCAAGAAGGGTTTCAGTTCCCCTTCTCCTTTCTTATTTCAAAAACTATGAAGATTTCTTTTATTTGTTTTAGACTAATATTGGAAATCTAATGCTAAAAAATTCTCTGTAAAATAGAAATTAAATAGGAGATAAACGACAAATCCCTGTGGTTCGACACCCTTGTACTTGCCCTAGTACATTCAAACTTGTGCACTTGCAAGGTTTTGAAATAAAACGATCAAGGTTTTGGTGCCGCTGTCGGGGATTTCGGCTTTATCTCTATTCGATTTTTATTTTACTATATTTTTTTGTATCATTTTATTAATTGTAGTTTTTTTTTTATTCTTAGGCTTGGAAGAACGAAGGCGGAGAAACTCGTCAAAGGCTTTTCACGGGACGTTGCGAGAGGCTTAGTTGCGTGCTTATGATTTTTAGTAATTAGGATAATTATGCTATTTTTGTTTTTCTGTTTTGGTCAACGTGTGGTTTCAATTCTTTTCTTCCCTCATGCAACCAGTCTTTGAGATTGAGAAAGCGAGCTGACATTTTCACGCTAGCTTTTGTTTTCTCAAAACGTCGTGACTTTGATTATTCTAGCCATCTTGCCCTATTTTTTTAAGACTTATTATGGCGGGAGAGGACCATATGGCTAGAACGTTGAGGGAGTATTACACACCGGCTAGTCTTGCACCTCCCTCATGTATTTGTGTACCTGCAGCCACTGGAGATGGGGTCTTCAAGATTAAGCCTAATGTGATTCAACTACTTCCAATTTTTCATGGGCATGATAACGAAGATCCTCATTTGCATGTAACGTGCTTTCTAGAGATCTGTGCCTTATTCAAGATTAAAAGCTTAACAAAAGAGGCCACTCGGTTGAGGCTTTTTCCATTTTCACTAAGAGACAGGGCAAAACAGTGGCTACACTCTTTGCCCATTGACTCAATTACTAGCTGGGAGGAGCTGCAAAATATATTTTTCAATAAATATTTCCCAACTTGTAAAACGAGCCGATTCCGAAAAGTAATAACTACATTTTATCAATACCCGAATGAGTCTTTTTATGATTGTTGGAGAATCTTCAACGAGCTTCTGCTGAGTTACCCAAATCATGGGGTTTGGTGGTGAGAAATAGTGCTCAGTCTCTACGAAGGCCTAAACGAACAAGCCTGACATTGGATTGATGATACCTGCAACAGACGCATGGGAATTTTTAGGAATCCTCAGCATGGATCAAAATATCGATTTCGGTTTCGTTCATGATCTGAACCGTAAATTGGTCAAATTTTGGTCAAATTATCGATAAATTTTGGATTTTTTTGAAAATATGCTCCGAACTTTACCGAACTTTATTTATTTGGTTTTTTTTTAAATCTTTAACATTATTAAAACATATATTTACACTAGTGAGACTAATAGATTAGCATTAGGTGTTTGGCTAAGCACCAACAAATATACTAGTGATATTTTAAAATGGTTATTCTGCCCATTTGATGGTTGTATCTTTTTATCCAATGAATGCACTAATGGTGGTTGCTAAGTGTCTCAGCTTGATGAAAAATGCTGATAAGTGGATGTGAACCATTCGATTGATGATCTTTAATATCAGCCATTAAAATTAAAAAAATAATGGTTGATATAATAGTCAACAAACGGATGGTTTAAATCTCCCTAAAATACTATTTTTGGGCTTGTTGCACTTAAATCTATGATCCCTTTGACTGTTATGATCACTCAAATCTTAAACCATTGATGGTGTAAGATCATTTAAACACCATTTAAATGAAAGTTAGGAGAGTTGGTCCCTTTCTATTTTCGTGTATACACGGTAATTCGAGCAGAAAATGATTCATGTGAACCATCAGATTGACGAACTTTAATATCAGCCATTAAAATTAAAAACTATACAGATACGTTTATGAAGTTTACCGAAATTTACCAAAATTTGACCGATTTACGGTTCGAGTCATGAATGAAACCGAAACCGAAATCGAGATTTTGATCCATGGTTCACCTACACTGAAACCCATTGACTACTTTGAATCAAATGATGAGGACTATTTTTCATCCCAATCTTTACCACAGTGGATCTTAAGATCATGGGCGTACCATCAGATGACCATTTTTTTGTTATTTTTATTTATTTATTTATTTTTTGATAATTTAGGGTAATCCCAAACTTACGCTTGGACTAATCCGTAAGGGATGCCCTCGATCCTACCGTGTAACGAGTATTTGACGCATGATCCAATTTTTTATTTCACGTGGCAACTGATTTTAAGGTCAGTTTTTGATATGTATGCTACATGAAATAAAAACTGATCGTCTGATGGAACGCCCATAGTCTCAAGATCCATCCCATGAAAGATTGGGACGGAAAATAATCTCCATCGTCTGATCAAAGTAGTCGATGGGTTTTAAAAGTGAGTGAACTCTAAGATTCGGTGGGTGAATTTAAAGCTACTGCATGGGAGAATTTGTAGTTGGTCAACTGGCCACTCACCAAACTCGGCCCTGCCCTACCATTAGTCCTCTTAACTTTGGAATGTGTGCAGAAACAGAGACTCTAAAATCTTTATGCATATCCCAAAGTCGGCTAAATTGTTAGAAGCTTAAGGTCAGAAAAAGAGAAGAGAAATAAGAAGAAAAGAAAAAGAGGAAGAATATGGTAAAGAAAAAATCCGGCGAGGTTCCGGCGAAAAAAATGGCTAAATTCGAGTTTTTTTCTTCTTCTTTATTTTTCTTTTTTTCCAAAACCTGGGCTTTTTTGCAAAAATTAGGTTTTAACACCCTTAAAAAAATTTCAAATTTGCAAAAATTGTGGTCTCGGCCGATATTTTGAAATTATCGGCCAATAATTTCAATTTTTCGGGGGGTGGCGATAAATACCAAATTATCAACTCGGATTAGGCTGAAACCAAGTCATCTCAACCAAAATTATGAAATTTTGGGCGAGTTTTTGACCCATGATCCTTAGTGTGGAATCGATGCCACACCTAGCACCGAGATTGGTTCGGAGATTCGAAGAAGTACACCTCCTAGGCGAGGAGGGTTGCACAATTTAAGGTCAAAGATGACTTTTCTTCCAAAGTTGAAACTTTGGAAGATAAAACTCCAGTCCATGTTGGGCAGCCAACATCGCACAGAGGTGAGGTTCTTGTTCTCAACCAGAACCCTGCCCAAAGGGTTCCCGTGCATCTCGCTGCCCCTATGCTCCCCACAACAACTAAAAATCATCCAACTGCAGTAGGTTCCTTCTAGCGTTTGGATAACAATTATGGATGTGCTAATATTTATAATCCAAGTTGGAGGAACCACCGAAGTCTGTCCCGGCAGCACAATGGAATGCGAAGAAATAATCAGCCTTTCAGGCCGACGAATGCTCCGCCATTTATGGGATAACATCATACGCCTCGCGGGAGTAACTCTCTGGAGGAAGCTATGTTGCAAGCAGTCCGGACCTGGCAGAAATAGAGCCAACACCATGAGCATTTGCTCCACTCTCTCATGGATTCACGAATTGCACTAGCAACCTGAATTGAGGAACTAGTTGCATCTTTAAATAAAAGAGCAGAGTCCTGGTTGCATGAGCAACCAATTGATGTGAGTAAAGGCAAAGCAATGATTGGGGAGACTTAGTCTTCCTCTGATTCGCCAATGCTCTGATGAGTGCTTTAGCTTGGTCGAGCTACCGACACATTAGTAGCGCTTCTTGGGAGGCAACCCAAGCAATTGTAAATTATTAATTTTAAGTTTTTCGATAAGACAGTGAAATCTGGCTGAGACAAGAGGTCTCTAACAGATTTTGACCGGTCGAAATAGATTTTGACTGGTTAGGTAGCTCATAAAGGAAGAAACACAATAGAAGCCAATGCTTTTGCAGTGTTCTGATCAGTCGAAATAAATTTTGACAGGTTGAAACAGGGGATATGCACTTTGAATTTGGAGTAAAACCCTTTTCTCTAATTTTGTGATCGGTCGAAATGGTTTTCGACTGGTCGAGTTTGTACGCGTCGGGCTATTTAAAGATCTTTTGATTCATCAAAATCTATTTTTGACTGGTCATACCCTAGTTTTCCCCAAAAGTCTTCTTCTTCCTTGAGCCATGTGTCGTTTGAACTTTTGGCATGCGCCCTTTCACCTTCCAATCGTCTACCTCCCCCATTAAAAACCTACCCTTCGCCTTCTCCACCACCCTCCATTATCAAACCAGCATCCATGTCATCTATTTCATCCATCTTTTCATCTAAAACCCTTTTGCTTAAAGCCTTCTTCCAATATGGCTGAGGAAGCCAGCTGGTCCGAGAGGCTATCGAAAATCATATCTAGTAGGACGGCCCTGGGATGTCCTGGGTCGATAGGAGGATTTGGGAGCAACTACTCCTGCTTGTAGTGGAGATTGAATCGGCCGGCCCACCTTCGTTGACTTCTCCTCTTCCCTCTCTCAAATGCCAGCTACGACCCGCTGTCTCCACCACCGCCGCCGCCTTCTGCGTAGCCTCCTTTGCTTAGCCCAGTGTATTTTACATCTTCTATTGGATGCACCCACTTGGACCAGGTAGAGGTACATCTTTGTAGAGGGTTTGGATCGTGTTGAAGACCATGGAATCGTCACGCCTTACCTTTTGGGTCCCTGCAACTATTTGAACTGGTCTAGCTTTTTCCTAGGTTTCCAATTTTTGTATACTGGAGTTTGTAAATTATATATTTTGAATATATATAGTTATTTTTAATTTTTGGTTATTTTTCTTCGTCTCGTGGTTGCTAATTATTCTGTGGATGTGTGAATAGTGCTTTTGAATAGGTTTGGGGGTGGCTCATAGTGCCTCTATGCCATCGGCTAACTTGCTGTATTTCTTAGTTTTGCTCTGACCTGTCATGGTACTTTAATTATAGCATTTTGGCCTTGGTCTGATCGAGTCACAATGCTTATTGATTGTTCACTTCCCACTTTTTCATTTACCTTGTTGCTATGTATATTACTTTTCATTTTGTGCAATGAAGACATAACACCACTTCGAGTTTGGAGGTGTGTTTGTGCTAAATGTGTGGTTATGATTTCCACTTGTTGCACCATATAAATGACCACTATTTTTTTTATATACCCTCAAAACCTTTGTTTTTAAAAAACAATCATAAGTTATTTTGCCGTAAATTTCAAAATGTAATCAAAGATACGAGTAATTTTTATTTTTCGATACCCATACCATGGTGAAACTACGGTTGTTTAGGATAATTAACCCCAACGTGAACATTTAAGGATTAGTTTGAATTTTATGCCTAGAAAATTTCTACACCATTTGCCATGCTTAGGTCTGAAAATCAATGGATCAGTTTAAATATGGAATTCTAGGATCCCAAAATTAACTAAACCCGGAAAGCTTTAGAACCTTTTCCGTCGTTTTTGATGAATGATGAACATAAATTCGGAGTATCCTTTGAATTCGTGCTAAAATCTTTCAATCTCATATGCTTTACTTCGGTTTGTGAATTATGCATTGTTTATATTAGTATAATAGAACTCATTGTGTTTGAACTTGAAACAAATAGGCACCGCTACCACCGAGAAAGGAAAGGATCAAAGGCCATCTTTTGGCTCGTTTGGACCCAAAATGCCCCACCTTATACTGAAGTACCTTTTGTACCCTTGAGCCTTATCGAAAAATTTTGCCTACAAATAAATTTCTTGTTGATCTACAATATCCACACCCCATATCAATGCTGAAAATGTAAAACTTTACCCTTCAATCTAAAAGAAATTGGGAAAGAGGGATGAGAGCAAAAGAGGAAGTGTAAAGGTGTGGGAAATATGTTTGCAAGAAGCTTATGACAGAACTGAAAAAAAGTATATGTGAAAAAGGGAAGAAAAAAACTAAAAATAAAATAATATATAGTGAAAAAGGTAGAAAAAAAATGAAATGAAAAATATGAGGTGGTATACAAAAAGGAGGATGAAGGAATGAAAAGAAGGAAAAAGTTAAGCGAGAAATTTTTTGAAAAATGTAGGAAAAGGGAGAGTGAAAATAAGAAAATTAAATGTGTACCCTTTTCCCGATTTCTTAGAAAAATTTGAATCTAGATTTTCCTTCTTTCTTAACCTTCACCCGAGCCTCATAACAACCTTGAAAAGACCTTTCTGATCTGATCTCAGGTGGTAAATACCTTGTGGATGGTGATGATGCAATGACTATGGTGTATAGTATAACATGTGTAAGATACAAATATCATTCTTCTATGAGATTACTTTTTAAATTTCTTTGATGCGCCGTCTTTCTTATATCATGTGGGGTTTTTTAAATCGTGTTGTAATTCCATCTCACATGCGAGTGAAATCATTGACCATTCATTGGAGTGACTTTGTTGAGAGTGCATACCTAAAGTGAGGATTGTGTCAAGACTTGGGATCCGATGATTCCCTGTTTGGATTAATCTGGAGATAAAATGATTTAAGCATTGGCACATGCACACACAACACTCTAAGCATGGATGAAAGATTGGTCTAAGGATCGAAGCGCTAGGTTGATTGGAGTAAACAACAATGGGATTGTCATGATATTGGTATTTGAAATAAAAATTTGCATGCTGAAGTGGCTACAAGTTTTGATTTTTAAATGTATATATTATAGAAAAACCAATTTTGAAAACTCTTTTACCGATGATTTTAAAAGCTGTTTTGGAAGTTTGTGGGCGTCTTCACTGAAAACCCTCAGGAGACACAACTCCTCCACTAGGGATCACTTAGGGGTTTAAAGGCTTGTTGTATTCGCTAAATGCAATCGTGCTCCCTATGAAAGTGGCTCTTTACTTCCATAGATTAGTTGTATACTACTAGAATAAATTGCTTTTGGGTTTAATTTTAAAGTTATCTTTGCTCGAGGACTAGCAAAGTTGAGATTTGGGGTGTGATCGGACTCAAAAGTTGTATATTACCCCCGAATTACGGCCTTGTTAGACCTCACTTAACCACTAATGTGTACTTTTAGTTCATATTGTGTTGCAACAGGTACAAAGGTGGGTTAAATGTTAAAAGTGTTAAAAGAGAAAAGTTATGAAAAAACTCAAACAAACGACTAGAGTCCAAGGAGATGCAGCTGAAAGGAAAGCTTCTAAAGGTCAAATGGACCGATTGAAAATGCAAATTCGACCGGCCAGAATATCTCAACAGAGAGGGGTCCAAGAGGAAGAAAATAGAATGAAAATGTACCAATCGAAGCACTAAAATCTACCGGTCAAAGCGTTGGAAGATTCAGAAACTAAAGATGAGATTGGCCAGGACTCAGCCGACTGGTCAGAAATGCCATATACAGAATAAAGAAAAATCAGAAGAATTGCTCGACCAGTTTAGAAATTAAACAAAGATGAAGCCTTGCGGATCGTCTTCTACTTGGAAAAGGAGTCTAAAGTCGACCGGTCAGTGCATCACTTCCGACCGGTCACAACAGAGTTTCTGAGTGAAAACTCAAGTGTGCACAGCTGTGGATGAGATCGAACTCCGAGATCTTCTCCGAGATTTTCTTCCAAAGGGCTAGATAACTCCAAATCGGCGAGGATTCCTTCCAGATTTATCTTTCTTGGAGGATTTGTAGGATCTTAGAAATTGCTTGTCGTGTATAATGTTCTAGGGCCTTGTAAATTTATAAATAAGGACCCTAGGGTTAGGTTTTAGGGGACTCGCACGTCGAAACTTTTCTAGAGGGCTATGATGTGAGTTTTCATACTTTTAGGTTAGGAATAGTTCTGGGATGGAGGGAGATTGGATGTAATCATCGGTCAGAGCCTGCATCAGCGATGATGAAGGTCTCTGAATCGATGCGTGCTTAAAGCTTCGAGCTGGATCTCTTGTAAATTATGGATAAGTATTTTAATAAATTACTGTTTCTTTTTCTGTTTGTGAATTCTATTATTAATACGATTTCATGTTCGACGTTCTGACTAGATCGAGAATGCGATGGTAACGCTGCAATCTTATTTAGTTTAATTCCACTGGCCTTATAGGAATTGGGGTTAGTTTAGATAGGATATTCACTGACGGACTAAGCCTTGTAGGGTAGTTTTGTTGGTTCATGCAATGGTTCTTTGACGAATAGATTTATCTAACTCGCGATTAGATCTATCTAATTCATATACGATGACTGAGCTTGTAGCCAGGACCGGGGGTACCTGGGATTCACAATAGAAAAGAAATAGGATTTATTATGTACGAATCTGGAATCCAAGAGGGGTTCCAGTTCGCCTTCTGTTTTCTTATTTCCAAAACTATGTAGATTTCTTTAATTTGTTTTAAACCTATGTAGGAAATCTAATGCTAAATTTTTTTCTGTAAAATAGAAATTAAATAGGAGATAAACGATAAATCCCTGTGGTTCGACACCCTTATACTTTCCCTAGTTCATTCAAACTTGTGCACTTGCAAGGTTTTAAAATTAAATAATCATGACTTTTACCTTTATCGGATCGACCTCGATGCTTCTCCTGCTGACAATGAAACCCAACAACTTTTTCGACATAGTGCCGAATGTGCATTTATGAGGGTTTTGACACAACCTGTATTTTCTCAGTCTTTCAAATAGTTTCTGGAGGTTCACCAGATGATCACCTCTTTCATGTGACTTGGCGATCATGTCGTCGACGTACACCTGAATTTCTCGGTGCATCATGTTGTGGAACAATGCGGTCATCGCTCTTTGATACGTAGCTCCAACATTTTTCAATCCGAATGACATGACTTGGTACCAGAAGGGTCCCCATGGGGTGATGAACATTGTCTTTTCTCGGTTTGCCTCTGGCATTTGGATCTGATTATACCCTGAAAATCCGTCCCTGAACGAGAGCATCCCATGCCTAGCAGTATTATCGACCAAGATGTTGATGTGTGGCATAGGAAAGTCATCTTTTGGACTTGCTTTGTTAAGATTTATGAAGTCAATGCACATGCAATCCTTCTCGTCTTTCTTTAGTATCGACACAAAGTTGGCTAACCACTGCGGGTATTTGGAGACCATGAAGAAACCAGTGTTGTATTGCTTAATGACTTCATATTTTACTTTTATCCACTCGGGCATGAGACTCCACAACATTTGTTTGACTGACTTTACACCGGGATATAGAGGCAACTCATGCTCGACTAAATTGGTATCCAAATCAGGCATACCCTCATATGACTATGCGAAGATGTCTCAGTATGATCAAAGGAAATCAATCATACCTTTTCTTTCCTCGGGAGACAATGACATTCCGATATTAGTGATTTTAGGAACCTCCTCGGTCCCTAAATTGACATCCTCAGTTTCTTCAGCGATTGGGGTAGGGCCATTCTCAAAATTGGCGTATTATTCGAGGAGCTCGCTGGGAAGCTCCTCAATTAGGAGCTCCCTATCCAAATCCGTGACTCCTACCTCTCCTTGTATTTCTATAGGAAAGAGGTCGATTTCACATCGAATGGGTTCTTTTAAGGCATCATTTTTTCTTTTCTCGAGAATTTTAAAAGATAATATTTTTCTATTTTTTCTATTTTTTTATGGGTTTTCTTTTTTTGAAGGCGGGCCGTTGGCAAGGCGGGTGTTTATACATGCATGGTGTTATTTGCCAAGGATAATCTTCACTTTTTATAGGTTATTTTTTTTGGGAAGTGGGTGCCGAACTTCAGGGTACCAGACACTTCCGGGGTTTTGGGCGTTGATGCCCAATTCCTTACCTAGGGTGCAACCATTTTACCTTGCGCTGTGGAGGAGGGGGAGTGAGACGACCCTCCAGGGTCAGCCTTCACCATACTTACCGTAGGTTCATCTTGAACCTGGTCCTCGAATGTTAACACGGGTTTTGGATGGTTTAGGATGGTGGCTGGACAGGCAGGGGTACCTCCTCAAAGAGTGATAGGGACGCGAGATCTATTTTGATTTCTAGGGGAATGATTTGGAGATTGGTTTTGTGAACAACGAATTTTTTCTGTGCGGTCAACTGAGTTGCCCCATTTTGGTCAATTTTTATGACCCTTGCATTCACGAAGGTGTTTTTAATGTGCGGCCATGGACAGGGCTCATCTTCCAAGTCTATCACAGTGACAGCCCAAATTTCGGCACCCCAAAATCTGTGCCATCAGCACGACCCTCTAGGCCGTGCCCTGGGTTCTTTATGATACATTGGTATATACAAGCCAAAACTGTAATTAGGGCACACGTAGCTACTCTAAATAAGTTCTCATATATAAAAATCATGATATCGAAAAGAAGTCCTTGTCCCATGCCAATTCATGGGCATAAGAACTTACCCAAAACCATTGGTGATAACTGTTCATCCTAGACGTTATAACAAAAGAAACGGTATTTAAATACATTCGAATAAAGAGGCTTGACATACCAAGCCGTACCTAATACTCTCAACTCACTCTCAAAGTATGCAGTGGGTTTCCTAGAAGAATTCCCCAGGAGGAGGTTCTGACTCTTCTGTGGGCACGTAATCCGAATCCCCTGGATCTGCGTCTCCAAAAGTCTCTGCTGCCGCTAGTCCTGGACCTGCGACGTATAGTCTAAGGGGGGTGAGCTACATCCTAGCTCCGTAGGGAAACAAAAAGAACATATAGATTAACCTTCACACATATCTCAGCAGTTTTAAAAGCATAAATTATCGAGTAACATTTATGGAAAACAGTTGAATGACTGGAATAAAATAATGACGTCGACTGTCACTTTGCATGGTTTTGTTTAATCTCCTTGCTGGTTTAGTTGTGAATTTGGCCCAAATCTCTTAAATCTTAACTTAAGTAGTCCCCGAGCAATATAGCATCGAGCCCCGATGGAATACCCGCCATCGTTGTCTACTTGACAGTTGTTATATGTATTCCCTGGGAATACTGCCCAAGCCCCTTTCTCATAGGTGGCGGGGTCTATTCTTAAATCTACATCCCTGGGATGTGCTATGAATGTACGGATTGGCCGTCGTACCGGTCACGGATATCTTGCCGAGTCAGTCATGGGTATCCCGCCACGTCGGTGGGGTGTTCTAATCAAACGTTAAATAATAAAAATATCGAATGCGCTCTACATATAGTTATTCACCGTGATTGTGCTAATTATATTACATCAGGCCTCATCACATTACTTCCGTTTCACTGTTAGTTTTCATCTGCATCCTTTGGATGCCCCTGATTCCATTGCATCCTTCAGATGTTTACTTTATAATTTTTCGTCCCCTGGGGACCTCAAGACTATCACGTTTGAAACTCACTCACACACCCTTTTTCATAATGATCATGCAGTACTTGACTATTTAATTGAATTACACTACACATGAATTGACGGAATAATGCACATGTTTCAAGAGTATTCCCTACCTCGACGAATTTCAAGGCACGCCTTCTCGTAGAGGTTTACACTTCACGATCATACGTCAAACCTACATTTCATGTATTTAGAATATGCTTAGAAATGTTACTAGAATCATTAGGGTGCATAACCTCCATGTTTCTTGTACCCATAATTTCAAGAACTGAGTGGTGCCTCGCGTGAGCGAGCAAATTTCCTCGCTCGAGCGGTCACTAGACCTCGCTCGGGCGGTCACTTGACCTCGCTCGAGCGGTCACTTGACCTCGCTCGAGCGGTCACCTGACCTCGCTCGAGTGGTTAAATTGAGCCGCCTGAAGCTTTACTGGGGACCTCGCTCGAGCGAGCTTCCCTCTTGTTTTGGGGACCGCTCGAGCGAGCCCAGAGCTATATTTTTACTATTTATCCTCGCTCGAGCGAGGAGCGATGATTTTTGCTCCTCGATCTGATCGAGAACACTATTTGTCCCTTCATTCAAACCTTAATATCATTAAAATCATTCAACCAACATTCTTCCTATTACTTAAAACATGCCTAAGCATCTATCATGCCTTTAACATACCTCCGACGATGAGTTTCGCGCAAGTTCGATTTAAGGTTCGAAATTCTACTAGGCTAACAGGTCTCCAAGGTTCCTCCTCCAGCCTTTTCTCCAACTCTTCCGCCGATTTAAGTCCCAACGAAACCCTAGTTCTTTACTAGGCGCTTCTTTTCTTTCTCTCTATATTCTCCTTCTCTCTATTTAGGTTAGAATAGAGTTACGCAAGGGCTGTTCTCTCCTCTCTCTTTCACTTATATACTTATAAGTTAGGGAAATACTAGTGTGTTTCCCACATACACACATAGTGTCTACGGGTTCGTTTTGGTTTCCTTGTGAAACACATATACATGTATATAGTGCATGACGTGCACGTTTCTCAAAAATCTGGGGTTGTGACAATCACCCCAACTTATAAGATTTTCGTCCTCGAAAATTGACGATATTCGCTTAACCAGGTACTACTACTATTACCAGGCCATGAATATCTAGAACAGTAATTGAACGATTTGTCGCATTTCGCAACGACTTGCGTTGACCATGTCAATTTATTCCCATATAGTCGAAAAGGATCATGATATCTAGAATAATCATTCACAAAACTTATTCAATCGTTATGTTAATCATCCACAAAATTTGTGACATTCATGTCACGACAGTTTGTAAATACATTGACCAGGAACCACCTCACCACAAAATGTCTCAACAAAATATTACATATTATTTTTCAAAAATAATGTGACTATTTAGTCATCATCCTCGCCGCCGTCAGGCCGAGCCATCATCATCCTCATGGTCCTCGTCATCCTCATCCTCGTCGACCACCCTGGTGGTCGTGGTACCCGCTGTGGCGCTCCTCGTAGCAGGGCCGGAGCTAGACACTCCAAAAATAGCATCTTTCATGGCATCGACACACTGCATGTATGACTGCGGGTAGGCCTGGCCCATGAGGTCGATAAGTAGTGCCTCCTGGAACCTCTGATGCAATCTGATCTCCCGCCATTGCTGAAGGATCTCCCGCATCATGCCAGTGTCGGTAGTGGGTATGGGCTGTGGAATTGAGGTAGAGGGAGTGGTCGACTGCCGCGCTTGATGTGGGAGCGAGACCTGACGGTCTCTTTTCTTGTTGACACTGGTTTGGAGACTCTTTAGGTTGCGGCTCCAGTCTTGGGCCAGATAGGGGACGACGTTATCGGTGAGGAATAACTCATCCTCTCGGATCTTAGATGGGTGTTTAGGTTGCGGCTCCAGTCTTGGGCCAGATAGGGGACTACGTTATCGGTGAGGAATAACTCGTCCTCCCGAATCTTAAATCCTCCCTTCCCATTCCGTGAGTCTAGGAGTCGGGAAATCAACCGAGCATATGGTAGTCGGTTGATGGGTGGAGGAACAACACCCTTTACATTTCTTTTATAGGCATGCGCCATGCCCTTTATGATGATCATAGGTGCGTTGATCCACCTATTATAGAATGCGGTGTGTAGGGCCCGTAGAAACGCATCACGGCGTTCTTGATCATGGCCGGTTGGGTGTAGATTCTTTTTGAAAATGACGTCTAGAAGCCACATATGCGGCGGTAGTTGTGATCGGGTAATAGATTGTCCCGAAGTGGACATGCCGCCTGTGATATCGAAAATGATCGTTGGGAATTCGACGTTCCCAGAAAAAGGTGGTAGGATAAGTGGGCTAGGGGTGTAGATGTGGGGACATTTTATGACCGATGAAATTTCGGCACATCTAAAGATTAGTTCATTACCATCGATTGTGACGAGGATAGCGTCCTCGTCCACGTTCATGTTTAGGGTTTGATAAAATAACTTCACAAGCCTCGGGTAATAACGATCCCCGAACGACGTAAGTAGGGTCTTAAGATTGTTGTTGGTGAGGAAGTCCGATGTCCATTGGGTGGACGTTGGATCCCCAAAACAGGAGGGATGTATATCCCATTCGGTTTCAAAAATTTTGGCCCCCCACCAATCATCTAGTGTGATTGGAGTGGAGGATGGGTTTGGTGATGGTGCTGTTTGTTGCACGGCGCGAGCATATCAATCGCCATCCGCTTCTTAGGTTGTGGATTTGGGCTTGAAGCCATTAGGTATCTAAAGAGCTTTTTAAAAAAAAGGAAATTTTTTGGGAATGGGTTGATTTTACCTAAAAGAATATTCTTAACGGATCGGATTGTCTAAATCCAGCTCGAATCGGACGGAAAAGATCGAAGATGACAAGCCCTAAACCCTCGCTCGGCTCCAATCTCCTCGCTTGAAGAAGAAATGGCGTTTTGTTTTTCCGTCAGCTATATATAGTCCCTCCTCGCTCAAGCGGTCGTTAGTTATCACTCGAGCGATCCTAGGATGCTATCTTTTATATGTTATGGCCTCGCTCGAGCGGTTGGTAATCCTTGCTCGAGTGACCAATAGACCTCGCTCGAGTGGTCACTACCCCTCGCTCGAGCGATGCTAGAAACCTTATGTTTATTATCTCATGTGACTCGCGCTAGTGAGTATAATTCATCGCTCGAGCGAGCCAAACGACGATATTCTTGTTCTCACAAGATCACATCTTCACTAGTTTCTCATAGCATTTTAGAACACTACTCACGCATGACTATGTATACTATTCATAACAATTTTAGTTCTCATGAACAAATTTGTTCAGGCAAAAATAATTTATTATGCTCGAATTGTAAATGCACTTATTTGGTTCGTTTTCACTATAGTTTGATAGTCTAAAAAAAAAAATTCACACTCCATCATAATAATAAAGAAAACTAGCTAGTGTCCTTGAACAAATTGGGGTATTGTTCTTTGACGTCAGCCTCTCGTTCCCACGTTGCTTCTTTGACCGGATGGTTCTTCCATCGGACAAGCACTAAGGGAATAACCTTTGTTTGCAACACTTGTTCCTTTCGATCTAAAATTTCTACCGGTTCTTCAATCATGGTCATATCTTCATGCATTTCGAATGATTGGCCGCTCAGCACGTGATCAGGGTCATTGAGATACTTCCTGAGCATAGACACGTGGAATACATTGTGTACCTGATCAAACAATGGTGGCAATCCAAAGCGGTAGGCTACTTCTCCTACTCGACCCAAAACTTCAAACGGTCCAAGATAGCGGGGACTTAGCTTCCCTCTCTTTTCAAATCTCATCACCCCCTTCATCGGTGATACTTTCACGAACACATGTTCACCCACCTTAAAGTCTACACTTGTCCAAGATAGCTTTTCCGTCATGCGCTTTGAGCCGCCTTTAATCTTCCCCTGATCATGCAGACAATAGCCGCGTTATCTTCAAGTAGTTCGGGTCCCAAAATAAATTTCTTGCCAATTTCCTCCCAATTGATTGGCGATTTGCATCGTCTTCCGTACAAGGCTTCATACGGTGCCATTCCGATGCTCGTCTGAAAACTATTATTATATGCGAACTCAATCAATGGTATATGTTGATCCCACGATACTTGTAATTCTAACATACATGCCCTAAGCATGTCTTCAATGACTTGATTGAACCTTTCAGTCTGTCCGTCAGTCTATGGGTGAAACGCCGTACTAAAATCTAGCCTAGTTCCCATTCCTTCTTAAAATTTCTTCCAAAACTTTGATGTATATAATGGGTCCCGGTCTGAAACAATGCTACTTGGAATCCCATGTAAACGGACGATCTCTTTCATATAGAGCTCTGCCAGTCTTCCCGCCGTGTACATCGTGTTGTAAGGCAAGAAGTGTGCTGACTTAGTCAATCGATCGACTACTACCCAAATGGCGTTATGCTTCCTTGTAGTTCGCGGTAGACCGACTATGAAATCCATGGAGATAGATTCCCACTTCCATTCCGGTATGGGTAGAGGCTGTAATAGGCCTGGGGGGTGTCTATGATCGATCTTCACTTGTTGGCACGTCAAACATCGCGACACGTACTCTGCTACATCTTGTTTCAAGCCTCTCCACCAGTAATTCTTTTTCAGATCTTGATATATCTTTGTGCTTCCCGGGTGGATAACATAGCTTGACTTGTGAGATTCATCAAGAATCGTTCGCCGCAAATCGGCATTGTCTGGAATGCAAAGTCGCCCCTTGAATACTAAGGAACCATCCTCCTTGATTGAAAACTCAGATGTAATACCTTCAGTTACATCTTGACGCATCTTCGTTAGAATTGGGTCTTTCATCTGTAGTTCTCGTATGTGTTCGAATATCACCGGTTTCACTGATATGTTGGCTAAGAAAGCTCCTGTGGCTTGTGGCTGTATGTCTGCGCCACATAGCGCTAGATCCTCCAACAGTTTCCATCGATGTATACCCAAAATTAGACTAGACAACTGAGCTGAACTTTTCCGACTCAAGGCGTCGGCCACTACGTTAGCTTTGCCTGGATGGTACTGTATGGAACAGTCATAGTCTTTGAGGAATTCCATCCACCTACGCTGCCTCATATTTAGTTCCTTCGGTAAATGTATATCTCGAGGCTCTTATGGTCAGTGAAAATTTCATATGTTTCTCCGTATAAATAATGTCGCCATATCTTTAATGCGAATATGACCGCTGCTAGTTCCAGATCATGTGTTGGGTAGTTCTTTTCGTGCTCTTTCAACTGTCTTGAGCCGTAAGCTATTACCTTTTTATATTGATTTAGTATACAACCCAACCCGTTATACGAAGCATCACTATAGACTGTGAATCCTCCACTGCCTGATGGAATGGCTAACACTGGAGCTGAGGTGAGTCTCTTCTTGAGTTCTTGAAAACTCTTCTCACATGCCTCACTCCACTCAAATCTTGAGTCCTTTCTTGTAAGCCTCGTAAGAGGCCCTGATATTTTTGAAAACCCCTCGACAAAATGTTGATAATAACCTGCCAGTCCGAGGAAACTTCGGATGTCTGTCACAGTTTTTGGTTGCTCCCAATTCACTACTGCCTCGATCTTAGCGGGATCTACTATGACACCATGCTTTGAGACGACATGTCCCAAAAAGCTAACCTCTTTTAGCCAAAACTCACATTTGCTGAGCTTGGCATACAATTGGTGTTCACGTAAGGTTTGTAGAGCGACTCGTAAGTGTTCTTCATGTTCCGTCTTCGATTTTGAGTAAATCAGGATGTCATTAACAAACACTACAATGCAGGAGTCTAGGTGTGGTTTAAACACCCGATTCATCAAGTCCATAGCTCACAAATCAATGGCATCACTAAAAATTCATAGTGTCCATACTGTGTTCTAAATGCCGTTTTCTGAATGTCCTCGGCCCTTACTCTTAGCTGATGGTATCCAGATCTTAGATCGATCTTGGAAAAATGTTTCGCTCCCTGCAACTGATCGAACAAGTCATCTATTCTTTGCAACGGATATCGATTCTTCACAGTGACTTTATTCAATTGACGGTAGTCAATGCACAACCGCATCGACCCATCTTTCTTTTTCACGAATAGAACTGGTGCTCTCCATGGAGACACGCTTGGTCTTATGAACCCTTTGTCCATGAGCTCTTGCAATTGTTCTTTCAACTCTTTCAACTCCGCAGGGGCCATCCTGTAAGGCGCCTTTGAAACATGTTCCGTTCCTGGTGCTAAGTCGATCACAAATTCCACTTCTCTTTCTGGAGGTAACCCTGGCAATTCTTCTGAAAATACATCTGAGAATTCTTGCACTACCGCTATCTCGGAGATAATATTCTTTTCTTCTTTATTTTCTTCCAGGACTGCCAAATAACCGCTACACCCCTTTTTGATTAAATGTTCTGCTCTGACTGCAGATATGAGTGGCACCTGTGTCGATCTCTCCCCTCGAAATCGAAATGATCTCCTCGTGTTAGGACGGAAAAGAACAACTTTATCCTTGCAATCCACTATTGCGCAGTGATGAGACAGCCAATCCATGCCAAGGATCACGTTGAATCCTTGCATGTCCAACAACATTAAATTTGCGTCTAGTTCGTAGACAACGTGATCCCGAACGCTTACCACTACTGATTTGCAGACTAACTCTGTGTCCACTAATTCTCCTGTTGGGATAGACACTGATAACACAAAGTCCAGTGTCTCCGGAACAATCTTCATCTTCTTTGCAAATCTAGGGGTGATGAAGGAGTGGGTAGACCTTGGGTCTATCAAGACTGTAAGGCATGTGCTGTGAGCACCCTTTTTCATAAACTTGTAACGTACCTATAATACATACATATACGTACATACCATATACCTTATTTAGAATTCTTCTAACGCGCAACAACGGTTATATACACTTGTCCTAATGAATGCACATTCTCTATCTAGAATTGTATTGAAACCGAAATCCTTTATTTAAAAGAAATCTCACCTTGGATGATGTCGTGTACACTCCTCGCTCTCAAGAATCCAGAGGCTCTCCCTTGAACAACTGGCTTTCGTGATTGAATAGGTCGTGGCATGGAAGCTGGGGCCGTCTTTTCTTTAACTATCTCAGGGCAATCTCTAATCATGTGGCCTATCTTGCCGCACTTGAAACAGCCTCGCATTCCCTGCCTACAATCCGCTGTTTTGTGGGACTTGCCACACTTGGCACAAGTTTCCCTTGGTGTTGAAGTAGCAGCTCTCGAAAAGCCTTGGGTAGCTGTAGCCCCGCTGGAAATAGCAGGACCCTCATACCTCATCGGTCTCCCTGATGCCAGCAACGGAAAACTTTGATGAGTAGTTTGTTGTGCGGCTCTCCCATACCCTGTCTGGAATGGTTGTCTCTGATTCGGTGCTACAAGCCTCGATTTCTTATGTACCGATTCATAGCTCCCCATCCTACTTGGATCAATGCTTCCTCTTCCCTGTTGTTCCCTCTTACGGTATCGGTTATTGTTTTCTTCTTCGACTACTAATGCCTTACTCATTACTTCTCCATAGGTCTTCAGCTGGAAGGGCGCAACCCCTCCTCAGATGTCCGACCTTAAACCCTGTTGGAACCTCTTCGCTTTCATCACAACTGACACTACGTAGTCTGGGGCGAAGCGAGCCAGTCTCATGAATTCTACTCTGTACTCTCTCACGGTCATCCTTCCTTGCGCTAGTTGCAAAAATTGGGTCTCCATCTGATTTCTCACAACTTCAGGAAAATATTGCCTATTGAATTCTTCTACGAATTCATCCCAAGTCCACGACATATCTGGAGTTTCTTGTGCTCTCATTCGTGAAACGGATTTCCACCAAGGTCCAGCTTCTCCATCTAGCATATATGCCGCCCAACGGACGCTCTCATCCTCTGTGCATGTCAGTACGCTAAACACCTTTTCCATTTCACCCAGCCAGTTTTCGGCTGTCATTGTGTCTGCCTGTCCTGAAAAGTTAGGAGGTCTCATCCTTCTGAACTCGGTAAATGCTGAAGCCACTGGTGGTGTAGGTCCCACTGGAGGTGTAGGTGTTCGTTGTGGTTCTGGGGCTGCATGTGCTGCCAAGGACGCTGCTTGCTATGCCATGACAGTTGCCATTGTCTCCATAGCCCGAATTTTGGCACCTCAAAATCCATGCCATCAGCACGACCCTCTAGGCCGTGCCCTGGGTTCTTTACGATACATTGGTATATACAAGCCAAAACTATAATTAGGGCGCACGTAGCTACTCTAAACAAGTTCTCATATATAAAAATCATGGTATTGAAAAGCAGTCCTTGTCCCATGCCAATTCATGGGCATAAGAACTTACCCAAAACCATTGGTGATAACTGTTCATCCTAGACGTTATAACAAAAGAAACGGTATTTAACTACATTCGAATAAAGAGGCTTGACATACCAAGCCGTACCTAATACTCTCAACTCACTCTCAAAGTATGCAGTGGGTTTCCTAGAAGAATTCCTCAAGAGGAGGTTCTGACTCTTCTGTGGGCATGTAATCCGAATCCCCTGGATCTGCGTCTCCAAAAGTCTCTGCTGCCGCTAGTCCTGGACCTGCGACGTATAGTCTAAGGGGGGTGAGCTACATCCTAGCTCCGTAGGGAAACAAAAAGAACATATAGATTAACCTTCACACATATGTCAGCAGTTTTAAAAGCATAAATTATCGAGTAACATTTATGGAAAACAGTTGAATGACTGGAATAAAATAATGATGTCGACTGTCACTTTGCATGATTTTTTTTAATCTCCTTGCTGGTTTAGTTGTGAATTTGGCCCAAATCTCTTAAATCTTAACTTAAGTAGTCCCCGAGCAATATAGCATCGAGCCCCGATGGAATACCCGCCATCGTCGTCTACTAGACAGTTGTTATCTGTATTCTCTGGGAATACTGCCCAAGCCCCTTTCTCATAGGTGGCGGGGTCTATTCTTAAATCTACATCCCTGGGATGTGCTATGAATGTACGGATTGGCCGTCGTACCGGTCACGGATATCCTGCTGAGTCAGTCGTGGGTATCCCGCCACGTCGATGGGGTATTCTAATCAAACCTTAAATAATAAAAATATCGAATGTGCTCTACATATAGTTATTCACCGTGATTGTGCTAATTATATTACATCAGGCCTCATCACATTACTTCCGCTTCATTGTTAGTTTTCATCTGCATCCTTTGGATGCCCCTGATTCCATTGCATCCTTCAGATGTTTACTTTATAATTTTTCGTCCCCTGGGGACCTCAAGACTATCACGTTTGAAACTCACTCACACACCCTTTTTCATAATGATCATGCAGTACTTGACTATTTAATTGAATTACACTACACATGAATTGACGGAATAATGCATATGTTTCAAGAGTATTCCCTACCTCGACGAATTTCAAGGCACGCCTTCTCGTAGAGGTTTACACTTCACGATCATACGTCAAGCCTACATTTCATGTATTTAGAATATGCTTAGAAATGTTACTAGAATCATTGGGGTGCATAACCTCCATGTTTCTTATACCCATAATTTCAAGAACTAAGAGGTGCCTCGCGTGAGCGAGCAAATTTCCTCGCTCGCGCGGTCACTTGACCTCGCTCGCGCGGTCACCTGACCTCGGTCGAGCAGTTAAATCGAGCCGCCTGAAGCTTTACTGGGGACCTCGCTCGAGCGAGCTTCCCTCTTGTTTTGGGGACCGCTCGAGCGAGCCCAGAGCTATATTTTTACTATTTATCCTCGCTCGAGCGAGGAGCGATGATTTTTGCTCCTCGATCTGATCGAGAACACTATTTCTCCCTTCATTCAAACCTTAATATCATTAAAATCATTCAACCAACATTCTTCCTATTACTTAAAACATGCCTAAGCATCTATCATGCCTTTAACATACCTCCGACGATGAGTCTCGCGCAAGTTCGATTTAAGGTTCGAAATTCTACTAGGCTAACAGGTCTCCAAGGTTCCTCCTCCAGCCTTTTCTCCAACTCTTCCGCCGATTTAAGTCCCAACGAAACCCTAGTTCTTTACTAGGCGCTTCTTTTCTTTCTCTCTATATTCTCCTTCTCTCTATTTAGGTCAGAATAGAGTTACGGAAGGGCTCTTCTCTCCTCTCTCTTTCACTTATATACTTATAAGTTAGGGAAATACTAGTGTGTTTCCCACATACACACATAGTGTCTACGGGTTTGTTTTGGTTTCCTTGTGAAACACATATACATGTATATAGTGCATGACGTGCACGTTTCCCAAAAATCTGGGGTTGTGACAATCACCCCAACTTATAAGATTTTCGTCCTCGAAAATTGACGATATTCGCGTAACCAGGTACTACTACTATTACCAGGCCATGAATATCTAGTACAGTAATTGAACGGTTTGTCGCATTTCGCAACGACTTACGTTGACCATGTCAATTTATTCCCATATAGTCGAAAAGGATCATGATATCTAGAATAATCATTCACAAAACTTATTCAATCATTATGTTAATCATCCACAAAATTGTGACATTCATGTCACGACAGTTTATAAATACATTGACCAGGAACCACCTCACCAAAAAATGTCTCAACAAAATATTACATATTATTTTTCAAAAATAATGTGACTATCTAGTCATCATCCTCCTCATAGTCGTCGTCGTCGTCGCCGGAGCCATCATCATCCTCATAGTCCTTGTCATCCTCATCCTCGTCGACCACCCTGGTGGTCGTGGTACCCGCTATGACGCTCCTCGTAGCAGGGCCGGAGCTAGACGCTATAAAAATAGCATCTTTCATGGCACCGACACACTGCATGTATGACTGCGGGTAGGCCTGGCCCATGAGGTCGATAAGTAGTGCCTCCTGGAACCTCTGATGCAATCTGATCTCCCGCCCTTGCTGAAGGATTTCCCGCATCATTCAAGTGTCGGTAGTGGGTATGGGCTGTGGAACTGAGGTAGAGGGAGTGGTCGGTCCTGCAGGCGCTTTTCGAGAGCTGCTACTTCAACACCAAGGGAAACTTGTGCCAAGTGTGGCAAGTCCCACAAAACAGCGGATTGTAGGCAGGGAATGCGAGGCTGTTTCAAGTGTGGCAAGATAGGCCACATGATTAGAGATTGCCCTGAGACAGTTAAAGAAAAGACGGCCCCAGCTTCCATGCCACGACCTATTCAATCACGAAAGCCAGTTGTTCGAGGGAGAGCCTACGCAGTTACCGCCCAGGAAGCAGGGAGTGTACACGACATCATCCAAGGTGAGATTTCTTTTAAATAAAGGATTTCGGTTTCAATACAATTCTTGATAGAGAATGTGCATTCATTAGGACAAGTGTATATAACCGTTGTTGTGCTTTAGAAGAATTCTAAATAAGGTATATGGTATGTACGTATATGCATGTATTATAGGTACGTTACAAGTTTATGAAAAAGGGTGCTACGTAGCACATGACGCATGAGTGCTGATAGACCCAGGGTCTACCCACTCCTTCATCACCCCTAGATTTGGAAAGAAGATGAAGATTGTTCCGGAGACACTGGACTTTGTGTTATCAGTGTCTATCCCAACAGGAGAATTAGTGGACACAGAGTTAGTCTGTAAATCAGTAGTGGTAAGCGTTCGGGACCACGTTGTCTACGAACTAGACGCAAATTTAATGTTGTTGGACATGCAAAGATTCGACGTGATCCTTGGCATGGATTGACTGTCTCATCACTGCGCAACAGTGGCTTGCAAGGATAAAGTTATTATTTTCCGTCCTAACACGAGGAGATCGTTTCGATTTCGAGGGGAGAGATCGACACAGGTGCCACTCATATCCGCAAATGAGCGTAACGCTTAATCAGAAAGGGGTGTAGCGGTTATTTGGCATTCCTGAAAGAAAATAAAGAAGAAAAGAATATTATCTCCGAGATAGCGGTAGTGCAAGAATTCCCAGATGTATTTCTAGAAGAATTGTCAGGGTTACCTCCAGAAAGAGAAGTGGAATTTGCGATCGACTTAGCACCAGGAATGGAACCTGTTTCAAAGGCGCCTTACAGGATGGCCCCTGCGGAGTTGAAAGAGTTGAAAGAACAATTGCAAGAGCTCATGGACAAAGGGTTCATAAGACCAAGCGTGTCTCCATGGGGAGCACCAGTTTTATTCGTGAAACAGAAAGATGGGTCGATGCGATTGTGCATTGACTACAGTCAATTGAACAAAGTCATTGTGAAGAATCGATATCCATTGCCAAGAATAGATGACTTGTTCGATCAGTTGCAGGGAGCGAAACATTTTTCCAAGATCGATCTAAGATCTGGATACCATCAGCTAAGAGTCAGAACCTCCTCCAGAGGAATTCTTCTAGGAAACCCACTGCATACTTTGAGAGTGAGTTGAGAGTATTAGGTACGGCTTGGTATGTCAAGCCTCTTTATTCGAATGTATTTAAATACCGTTTCTTTTGTTATAACGTCTAGGATGAACAGTTATCACCAATGGTTTTGGGTAAGTTCTTATGCCCATGAATTGGCATGGGACAAGGACTGCTTTTCGATACCATGATTTTTATATATATGAGAACTTGTTTAGAGTAGCTACGTGCACCCTAATTACAGTTTTGGCTTGTATATACCAATGTATCGTAAAGAACTCAGGGCACGGCCTAGAGGGTCGTGCCGATGGCATGGATTTCGGGGTGCTAAAATTCGGGCTATCACAATCACCCTGGCTTTGGCAACGACGATTGCACTGGCCTTTTCCTTGGCCTCTTGGACCTCTTCTTCGATAGGCTTGTATCCTAACCTGAATTTGATTTGTTGACCATCTCATGCTCTGACTGGGTTCCTTCTGCCCTACAGGTGAGGACCTAGACCTTTTCCTTTTTGGTAGCCCTATTTCTGCAGCATTGCTACCACAATGATCATTCCTCCTCCGATTTTTATGGCGACCTTTCGGAGAGGTTCTAGTGCTACTGCTGATACATCATACCAAAAACTATGGAGATTCATGTCCTCAGCCGTGTGCGGTACATCTAACACTTTAAGCTTTTCTATGCGGTGTACGACTGTTTCACCTTCTTCTCACCCCTCACCCAGGATTGTAATAGCTCTCTCCTCTGAGATGAACTTGAACTTTTGGTGTAGGGTTGAGGGCATTGCCTCGATCTCATGTAGCCATGGGCGCCCCAACCGTAAATTGAAGGTGGATTTAATTTCCATGATCTGCAACGGGATGGAGAGGGTCATTGGCCCAATGGTAAGCTCAAGATCGACTTCTCCTATCACTTCTCTCCTTTTATTATCAAACCCTCAGACTCCTGTTCTGGCCGGTGTGAATGTTGAAAGATCGACCCCTATCCGGGTCACAATTCTCAAAGGGCACACATTTAATGTCGAGTCATTATCTATTAGCACCAAAGGGATCACTAAGTTCACCATTTTTACCATAATATTGCGGTATCGGGAATGGTTGCCTCCTTCGGTTAGCAGATCGGCGTCCGAAAAAGAGATGGCATTAGGAGCCAACACTTGTTTAATAATTTGTCTGACCTCATCTGGGGAGACTTTATTCGATACATGGGCATCTTTCAGTGCCACCATTAGAGCTTGGAGGTGTGGCAGAGACGTCATTAGTAAGTCCTAGATGGTGCTGTGAGCTGGAGTTCTCCTCAGCTATGTTTCCAACGCATACTCACGGCTCATTCTTTCTAATGGATGCAATTCCACAGTTTCTTTCCTACCTTTGGCTTGATCTGGGACAGGCATCTGTACCTCAAGCTGCTTGGAGGTCCTCCCGGATCGTGTGATAAACTCAATTGTTCCTTCATTGTTGTTGCCAACATTAACATCTATTTGGTTATAGTTGAGCGGGACCTGATGGGGATCATACATTGGTCTGGGTATTTGGAATGCGGTGGATGAAGGAATCGACGGTGGATAGATCAGTGGTGTGGCGATGTTAGGCCAAATGTGGTTAACTGGTGCTAGAAATGGATGGACTGGTGGTGGTATGGCAAAACTGGGCCAGCTATGCCTGATGGGGTGTTGATGGTAGATGGAACAATGGGGGTGAGGTAAAATTGGGAAACATGTTATTGATGGGGTTTGTGCCGGAAAGGGATGGTATTGCGGAGGTGAGGTGAAGCTGGGTAGAATATGGTTAATGGGAACTAGTGCCGGGAAGTAAAGCCTTAAATCGAGAGGTATTGCTTGGGGTGTAGGATTTGGAAAATAATCGGCTAAATTCAGAGGCTCGACTACCCCGACCATCTCATCCTCCTGGCTCCACTGTCTGGGTGACCTGAAGTTTTCCTCTTTGGTGAATTCGGAGGGATCAAATTCCCACATATCTTCCTCAACCATGTAAATTGTGGGCCTTTGGCCCATCCCTCCTTGCAGGTGTGGTGACAATGGTGCTTGAAGTATAGTGGTGTGTAGATTTGCTTGGGGAGGTGTTAGAGGGATGCTTTTTCTTGCCATAATCAGGTCTTGTATCACATGCTTTAAAGGAAAGCATCGATCGGTTGGATGACCTGACCCTTCATGGAAATTGCAATGAGTGCTTAGATCGTAGTTCCTTGGGAGAGGATTCGGTGGAGTTTGTGGTTGGAGCAGAGTGACTAACCTTTTTTCAATCAACAAAGGTAAAAGGACATTTAGGATGACTTGTATCCTTTTATGTATATATATTAATTATTTAAAGTAAAGTCTTAACCTATTGCAAGCGCACAATGGAAATCATAATACTAGCATAGGATTGTTCTCACGAGGAAGGTTTTTTATCTCTTATCTCTAACTTATATCTCTTACTTAAATTCTTACCTTTAAAAACTTTTATTTATCTTTAACATCTAATCTACTAGAGAAATATGAATAAAAGAATGGAAAAGAATGGATTTTTAAACTAAAGTGCATAAAATAAATCTTAATCCTCCTTCTGCATATTGAGGTCGTCAATCCCAATATTTAGCTATTGGATATTTATAAAATTAAATAGTACCATTATACCATATATCAATTCTTCTAGCATTGGGCGTCAATCAGTTCTAAAGTTCTATCAATACAGATTTAATCTAATCAACAACTTTCTAAAATCTGGGCGTCAATCAAACTTTAGAAAATTGATGATGGAAAATAAAAAATCGTTACACTAATCTGCAAATTTCGACCCGAGTCGTCAATTCAAATCAAAACTTGGAGATGTTTACAAAGATGTAAATTGCATAAATTAAAATCTAATCTAGAAAGCAAAGTAAAAATATATCTTTCACTGCTCAGTCGGAGTCGTCAATTCCTTCTGAGAAATTACGGATATCTACACTAATCTTCAGCAGTCAATTGGAGGCGTTAATTGCTCTTGAGAAACCTTTGATATCTAATCTATTCTAACTACAAGACACTACTTTGATAAGAAGAAAATCTAACCTCAGGTGTCAACTGATGCTGAATTCTTCTTCGATGATTTATTCTTACACCGGGCTCTCATATTTATAGATCATAAGGAGTTAGTTTATAAAGTTCTAATTCTAATAAAAGAAATAAAAACTATCCTAATATAACTCTAATTCTTATTTTATCTTTCCTTCTTTCTTTAATCTGATCCGCTTTTGGAATATTCTTTAATCTTCAGTAGCAAAGTCCTTCGGAGTCTTCTTCATCAATCTTTCAGATCCATAATCAGTAAAACTTCTAATTATAGAATTCTTCTAATTTTGTATATGGCAGTGATAGTTCTCACTCACGTGATCAGCAGTAGCAGTTATGACAGTAGGAAAGCTTCTATGATCGTAGATAACGATTATCTATTCTTCTTTATCTAGAAAATCACAAATCACGATTTTCTAATAACAAATCACAAATCACAAATCGCCTTTTCTTTGTATCGTCTTTTACTCTTTTGTCGCCTTCTGAAGAATTGTCTTCTTTGAAGAATCGTAAATAATAATTTCTTATTTCTTTCCTTGCTTCAGCAGTAGTGCACAATCGTAAATGATGATTTTTTATCTTTCAGTAGCTGCAAATCGTCTTTAACGCTTAATTGTCTTTCTTACTGCTCTTTGGGTTCACTTTAACAAAGATTATCATTATGGCACTCTTTTATTGGTTATCTTAAATATCTGCACATCTGTAACTTATTAGTAATAAACTAAGTCCTAACATCACTAAGTTAAGGGTGATAAAATGGTAAATTATATGAATGATCACATCTCCAAACTTAACCTTGGTAGTCCCTAGCAAATAAGGAAACATAAAATATTTTAAAAATTAATTATTTAAATGCCACTTTTGTAAGGAGCACGATTGCATTTAGCAGATGCATCAAGCCTTTAAGCCCCTAGGCGATCCTTAGTGGAGGAGTTGTAGTCTCCTGAAGGTTTTCAGAAAAAATTATCTACAAACTTTAAAATATATTTTTGGATTTTCTGAAATATTATTTTTTTAAAACTAAAATTCAAAATTATAAATACTCAGCTATTCATTATATGCTCGTTATTTTCAAAATTTTCAAATCTTGACCCTTACTTTCTATCATCTTAATTATCCTCTATCAGAACTCAACAATTTCAATTCAGTATCGCATGGAGTGTGTGCATATTAGTGAAAAGTTTATTCATCATAGAGTTTTTTAAACTGTAATTTTTAGAGAATATTTTCATTCAAACTCTCACTTATCGGCATACTCTAAAAAATAATTGAAATTTTGGGTTCTCACAATAATATATGTTCAGGAATTTCTAAGGACAATTAACTAAGAAATCTAATAGAAAGGATAATCAATTATGTTCATATAACTTCTTCATTTATTCATAGTATCTAGTACATATATCTCTACTAGACTCATATTTTTATAAATCGTAAATCACAAAAGTCTTTCCTTCAGCTTGTAATGGGGCTTTGGGTTTATAGGGTTCAAAAGAAAAAAAGTAAAGAGGATTCAAAATTTTCTGAGAATTTAGCTCTTCCTTCTCTTCTTCTCCTACTATTTCTTTTCTGTTTCTGTAAGTATCCTTATTTTTGATAACTTCTTCCCAATTCTTTTCATTGTATAAATCCCATTTTTCTTCAGAATCGCTTTTTTTTTTCTTCACAGTTTGGAAGCTTTCTTTTGCTTCTCTTTTTTATAGAATCGTATTTTTTTTTTCTTTTTTAAAAATCATCTTTTTTTATGATTTTCTAATCCTTTCCCATATTGTAACATCCCGACTTTGCATAGCCTTGATCCGTACACTTCGGTACTTGTGCCGATGGGTCATGAGCCGAGGATGCCTCTTTACAATGATGTAATGTCTATAGATCAAATTCAATGAACTTGATCGATGATAACTAGACCCGGTGTAAGAGCTTGATGCTCATGTACACTGGACTGTGGTGTAGCTGTTTCACACCCAGTCAAGAGAGAAAGTAGTATAAATAGAAACCTAGGGCATTTATTTCTATTTACTGCTAAAGGGAAGAGAGTTAAGAAGAGAGAGAGACAAACCTAGGGTTATTCAATGCTACGAGTGAGCTGCCGAGATCGATCCGCTGTCAAGGGGAAGAACAGCTAATCGAGCAAGGATCCACCAAGCTGCAGCAACTCCATGGAACCCTAGCTGTTCTTGAGCTAGAGGAGGAGATCTCGCTCAAACCTAGGTAAGGAACTTCAATACCTGTTATAGATGGCTTTCAACAAGCTAAAAGTAGTAGAATCTGGGTTGAAATGATGAGAAGAAGTTGAGTTTTCGAAGTGGGTTGAACCCAGAGTGAGAAACCCTCATTCTGAAGAAAACAGTAATTTCAATTTGGCCGAAAATCATTTCGACCGATCAAATAGCCACAAAAGGGCTTTTGACTTAAGTGAAATTGAATTTCAATTTAGTTTTCGATCGCACTCTATATAAACAGAAAGGTGATTTTTGGACTTTGAGAAATTGATGGTCAATTTTAATTGACCGATCAATTTAAAATGCAAATTGTTTGTAGAATTCGATCGTCGAAATTTATTTCACCAAGATTCATTTTTCGCCGCTCAAAAACGCAGCCTTAGTCGCTCAATTCATTTTCAATCGATCGAAACTGCTTTTCTCGGTTTGATTCTGTTTTGACTGTGGAAACCTGGGGGGACTTTCCACAGTGGGTTGTACATCATTCTAATGAATGAGTGTGCCTTGTTTAGGTGAGGTTACGTGTGTGGAACGAACCAACCTTCGTGAAGGATGAGCATGCAAGGAATTACTTTGTGAGGTAGGGAAAACCATCTATCATGTGCATTGTTTTGACGATATGTATGCTGTGCCATGATATGTCTCTTGTTCAATATGACTTCCGTATTTGCTTCGGCATATGATTTTCGGATATGCTTTGACCGTGCTTTCGTTATGTTTTGATATATGAATTCCGCATAAGTCTTGACATATGTTTCCGTATATGCTTCGAGTATGTGACCTCCGTTATGATATGTTCGATATGACGTCATGTGCAAGATATGAGATTTCGAGAGCGTTGTGATATGAGCATGTGTGAGTTTTGGTTTCAAAGTAGTTTTCATCTAATGTATAGTTATCACAAACACACGGCGATAAGCTATATGTACGCACTTACGATTTGAGGTTATGTGAATACCGATCGACGCGGGCGGTATAACCGCGGATCGACGCGCAGATATCCGTGACTGCACGGGCCAATCCAGATACCCTTTGTGTGATACGCTCAGATGTATGTGTGATACGCTCAGATGCTTTGTGTGATATGTGATCCCTACTGCTTAACTTAAGATTTCGTCCGCAAGTGTCCAACTCTATGGGACCTTGAATATGTGTGAATATGACTCATGTGAGTGACGATGGTGGGTATTCCATCGGGGCTTGAGGCTATAGTTCCTCATTCTATTACTTTAAGTAAAGCACTTTAAGTTTTTCTTTTCATCGATGATATGTGTGCATGAACATGAATCCATATGTATGTGTGTAAAACTATGAGATCACTTTGGATATATTTCTGCTTTGTTTCGCTTTCGCTTTGTCATGCCATGATATACGATTTGATGTTCGATAAGCATGCTATAAGTTTTACCTGAGCTTGATGAAGCTCATTCCTTCACTAATATTTCGTGTTCGTGGAGAAGAAGTTAATGAGTTACCGAGGCGAGGATCCTGACTTTGCCCCAAGCGAGGTTCTAGAGGCGCCGAACCCGGCGAATCGCTTCGTTTGTGCCCGACCGGAGTAGGCCCGGCCTTAGACCCTAGATCCATGTTTTGAGAGCTTTTTAAGTTGTAAAAGTATACTCTGTAATTACATTTTTTTTTTGGATATTCTTTTGGAGGACCCATGTTTCGGTAAGGATGAGTCTCACGGTGGTTCCAAACGGTTCTTTTCCATCTCTAGGGATTAGAACCGTCTTTTGGGTTATAAATGATAGAAATATGTCTTTTGATGTAAGTTTCACGATGTGGTTCCGCTTAGTATTCATTGTGCAACTTTGTGAGACGCAATGTGATACAATTACGGGCTCGGCCTTAGCGCCAGTCCACCGACGGCACGGGTTTCGGGGCGCCGAAATTTGGGCTGTCACAGTTGGTATCAGGGCCATGGCTTTAGAAGCGTTGACAAGTCTTGACCTTTTAGTTTGAGAAGTTGTCGTAAGGGACCTTCGTTAATGAGACTCTTGTTTCATGGTAACAGAATTAAATGGAACACCGTGGAAGGGGTCGATCAAGAGGTAGACGCCCTGGCGGCGAAGTGCGCAATGAAGATATCCCATCAGGATCCGGGAGGGGATCTAGACCACTTCCAGTCACAGAAGAGAGAAGTAGAGAAGAGCCTTCAGTTAAACTCACTAAGGTGATGGGCGCCTAGAGCAGCGGGAGCAGGCGTTGCTTCTTTGCAAATAACAATCAGCACCATCAGCCACCTCCACCGCCACCACCTGCACTACTACCTTCATCATTTGTGGATTTTACGAGTTTGAGACCTCCAGTTTTCCACGGGCAGTCGGATCCGCTTGAGGCGGAGGAAGTGGATCAAACAAATAGAGAAATTACTTGAAAGGTTGCAGAGCCCAGAACATGAGAAGGTGGGGTGGGCATCTTTTCAGTTGGAAGGAGATGATGCATGGTGGAGGTCGATTTTGAGAAAAGAGAGGTCGAGGTCCACACACACCATGGACACGGAATCGGTTTGAGTCGGCATTTAACAAGGAGTACTTTCCAAAGCAAGTCCGAAATCGCTTGAAGAAGGACTTTGCTAACCTAGTCCAAGGAAGTATGACCGCGGCGTGAGTACGGTAATGAGTTTGTAAGGTTGTCAAGGTTTGCACCGAAAGAGTTAGGCGACGGAAGAAATGAAGGCGGAAGGTTTGAAGAAGGCCTACGACCCAATATTCAAGAAAGGGTATCTATCTTTGAGCTTGAGACGACGCAGAGGTGATGGGGAAGGCGATAGTGGCGTAAAGGATATAAATAAAAGAAAAGATTGGAAAGGGAAGCCAACGTCGGAGGAGCAAGCGAGTATGACTACTCGGGAATAAAAGCCGAGGATGTCTGCGCGCTCAAGTGTCTAGGCCAAAGATATTCAAATTTCCGAAGGTCTAACACATCCGCCGATGAGACCATTTAGAAGAGAGGGCCTGCCGAGACTCAAATGTCCTGGGGCATCACATTACTCAAGGACCTTCTCGAGCCGCACCTTCCGACTATGAGATGAAGTGTGCTCGATGCGAAAGTCACACAAGACCTCGAGTGCGAAGAGATACCGGTGGATGCTTCAAATGTGGAAAGGTTGGCTACATGATTCGGAGTGCCCAGGACATGAGAAAAGAGGGTCTGCTTGGCCACTACAGCGTCGATCAGCATGACCTGCTTGTCGTCCCGTGCTTTTGCTATCTCTGCTGAGGACGCTCGCGTGAGCACAGACGTGATCCAAGGTACAATTGCACTTCATTATGATTAAATTCAATTATTATTTTCTTAAAGAAGAAAGTGCATTGTAGAAAGATATAGGTGCATACTAGCATATGAGTGTACATAGCATGCGTGTATGTCTGAATGTAGTCATGTATATACCGTATAGGTACGCTGCAAGTTTATCGCGAGAACGACGGTGATCGTGATGCACGAGTTCTAATAGACCTGTGGTCTACTCACTCGTACATAACTCCTGAATTCGCAAGGAAGTTAAAGATCATACCAGAGGATTTGGAGTTCACACTTGACGTGACCATTCCTACGGGTAGCGCCGTGACTGCAGACACGTGTTGCCGAGCGGTCACTGTGCAAGTGGAGGACCGAGACACGGTCACCGACCTCATTTTACTGAAGATGCGAGGACTTGATGTGCTTTTGGGCATGAATTGGCTATCCGCTTATCACGCAAGCGTCGATTGCCTACGGAAGGTGGTTACTTTCCGTCCTCCAAAGCAGAAGTCATTTCGCTTTTGTCGAGAAAAGGAAAAGTAGCACCGATCATCTCCGCGGTACGAGCCGAAAGAATGATGAAGAATGGATGCGATGGATATCTCGCATTTCTGCAAGAGAAGAAGGAGATGAAAATGTTGTGAATGAGATCCCTATTGCTCATGAGTTCAAGACGATTTCCGACGAGTTACGGGATGGCCACTGACCGGAGATCGACTTTCGCGATTGACTTGGCTCCAGGGACTGAACCAGTGTCCAAGGCTCCGTACAGAATGGCTCCAGCTGAATTGAAAGAGTTGAAGGAGCAGTTGCAAGAACTGTTGGATAAGGGTTTTATCCGACCGAGTGTGTCTCCTTGGGGAGCACCAGTTCTGTTTGTTAAAAAGAAGGACGGGTCGATGAGACTTTGCATCGACTATCGTCAGTTGAACAAGCTCACGATCAAGAACAAGTATCCGTTAGGATCGACGATCTATTTGATCGTTGCAAGGCAAAATATTTTCAAAGATCGACTTGAGATCCGGATACCATCGCTTGAGGGTGAAGGTCAAGACGCATAAAAGACGGCATTCAGAACGAGATATGGACATTACGAGTTCTTAGTGATGCCTTTTGGCTTGACGAATGCGCCAGCATCATTTATGGACCTTATGAATCGAGTGTTCAAACAATATCTCGACACGTGCGTAGTGGTGTTTGTAGATGATATCCTCATTTATTCAAAGACTAAAGAAGAACACGAACATCATCTGCATTGCCTTGCAAACCCTTCGTGAGCACAAGTTGTATGCCAAACTCAGTAAATGTGAGTTTTGGTTGGAACAAGTGAGTTTCCTTGGTCACATAGTATCGGAAGCTGGTGTGACCGTTGACCCAGCTAAAGTTGAAGCAGTGTTGGATTGGGAACAGCCCAAGACCGTGGCTGAAATCCGTAGTTTCTTGGCTTAGCGGATACTCTGAGACGCTTTGTGGAAGGATTCTCCAAGATTTCGGGACCACTTACACGATTGACAAGAAAGAATACCAAATTTGAGTGGACTAACGAATGTGAGGAGAGCTTCCAAGAACTTAAGAGACGGCTTACTTCCGCTCCAGTGTTGACTATTCCACGTAGTGGAGGTTTCAGATATAGTGATGCATCTTATGGAGGTTTGGGTTGCGTGTTGAACCAACACAAGAAGGTTGTTGCCTACTGACTCAAGACAGTTGAAAGAGCATGAAAGAAACTATCCGACACATGACTTAGAGTTAGCCGCGGTTGTGTTTGCGCTCAAAATTTGGCGGCACTACCTGTATGGTGAAGTCTTTGAGATCTTTACCGACCATAAAAGCCTCAAGTATTTGTTCACACAGAAAGATTTGAACATGAGGCAACGACGGTGGATTGAATTTCTTAAAGACTACGATTGCACAATCCAATCTCATCCGGTAAAGCTAATGTCGTAAGGCATTTATTGAGCGCATTGAAAAGCATACATCTCGTTAGCTAGCCTCATTTCGGGACTTCACAGATGGAAGTTGTTTGAGGACCTTTCGCCTATGATAATAATATTGCGTTATGATACCGGTGTGCTATTGGCAAGTCTTACGATCAGGCCGACTATTCTTGACCACATATGTGAACTTCAGACGAAAGATGAAGAACTCGTGAAGCTTCGACAAAAGGCAGCTGAAAACGGAGATTTCACTATTAAAGAAGATGGGTCATTGCTATTTCGCGGAAGGTTGTGTATACCGTCTGATGATGAGCTGAGACGGACTATACTGGATGAGGCACATAAGTCTAATATGCCATTCATCAAGTGGTACAAAAATGTACCATGATTTGAAGAAGTGTTATTGGTGGAGGGGATTGAAGAAGGATATTGCAGAATATGTTTCAAAGTGCCTGGTGTGTCAACAAGTGAAAGTAGATCATCGACACCCAGCGGGTCTTCTACAACCTCTACCGATACCGGAATGGAAGTGGGAGTCCATTTCGATGGATTTCATTGTGGGATTGCCGGGGACGTTGAGACGCCATAATGCCATATGGGTAATAGTGGACCGACTGACCAAGTCGGCACACTTTTTGCCCTATAACACTACGCATTAATCGCAAGCAAATTGGTGAGTTGTATATGAAAGAGATTGTCCGACTACACGGCATTCCTACGAGCATTGTGTCGCATCGCGATCCCTTGTACACTTCTATATTCGCAAAGATTCCAAGAAGGTATGGGCACGAGATTGGACTTCGCCATTTCATCCACGTATCGACGTCGACAGAGAGGGTTAACCAAATTATTGAAGACATGTTATGCAGCATGCATGATCGATTTCAAGGATCATGGGATCAATCAACATCGCCCATGATTGAATTCGCTTACAACAACAATACAGAGCATTGGGATGGCTCCATATGAAGCCTTATATGGACGGAGATGCAGGTCTCCGATCAACTGGGAGGAAACCGGTGATAAGTTTGTTTTGGGACCGGAAGCGATTAAGAGAAATGCTGAAATTGTGCAGATCATCCGAGAGAATCGAACCGCCACGTCGAGAAGAGTTCTGGCGACATCAAGCGTCTTAGAATTCCAAGTAGGAGACCATGTGTTCATCAAGATATCTCCAATGAAAGGAGTGATGCGCTTTGGAAAGCGAGGGAAGTTGAGTCCTCGCTACGTTGGACCGTTTGAAATATTGGGGAGAGTTGGCGAAGTTGCATATCGGGTCGCATTACCCCCGCAACTTGATCGCGTGCACGACGTATTCCATGTATCTATGTTGAGGAAGTACGTGCGAGATCCGACCCATATCCTCGATGCACCGCCAGTTGAGGTCTATAGAGACTTGACGGTTATTGAAGAACCTACGACGATTTTGGACCGAACCGAGCAAGTGTTGCGTTGAGACTAATTCCTCTAGTGTTAGTACAATGGAAGAATCACTCAAGGAAGAGGCGACGGGGAACGTGAAGTCAAATTGAGCTCAATATCCCACGTTATTTACTGGATTGAAAGTCAAAGGAGGGGTTGAGAGCTGAGAAAGTGATTGTAATTGTAAAGTGTCAAATTCATGTATATGAACTGGAAGATTTTGGTTATAAAGACTGAATTTGAAGGTAAGAGGGTGAGAATTTTGATCTGTATGAGAAAACAGAGGAAACAGAAGTTTTCTGTAAATTCGACCGGTCGAATTCATTTTCGACCGATCGAATTTATTTTCGACCGGTCGAATTATACAATTCGACCGATCGAATTATATGGGCAGTGGAAGGCAGAAAGGCTGTTTTAGTTTTAGTGAATTCGGTCGAAAAATTTTTCGACCGATCGAATTTACAGGACAAACGAAATTCATTTTGAATTTCGACCGGTCGAAATTTTTTTTCGACCGATCGAAATCGTTTCAGTTACCTTTTTAAGTGAATTTCGACCGGTCGAAATCTTTCGACCGATCGAATTTGGTTAGGTATATAAATACCAGGGCAACTGTTTTCTTGCCCATTCGAATTCTTTTCGCCCGGGGACGGTTCCTTTTCGGTTTTTCAACCACTTTTGAGGTTCCAAGGCCTATAAAACACCGAATCGCTTTGGGAATCGCGATCTAGCCATCACAAATCGGTAAGTTGTGATTTTTGAAGTTCAAATTGTGTTTTCGCCCTAAGAAATTCCCTAAAATCCCTAGAACCCCTAGTTTTCTTCAAAAAACCCTAGATTTTGGGAAATGACTCCTAAGAGGAAGGAACACAGATCCAAAACTCCTACGTCGAAGCGGCCCAAAGTCGCTACGGGCCCTTCGCCTATGTCGATTCCTCCGCGAACGACACCTCAACCACCACCGACCCAAATCCCTCCAACCATTCCACCTACGGGGCAATCCAGTGCACCGCAAACGTCCCTAAAAGACACGCCCAACGAGTGGTGGAGCGGAAAGGGTCTTGAGTATGAATTTACCATCGAACCCGCCTGTCAGATGCGATGAGGAACCGCATCAATGCTTCGATCAACTATTTGAACAAGTGCGGCTCGATAATCTCTTGAAACCCATTCACCAATACTATTATCCGCGCCTTAGCGCTTGTTTTACCAGAACATGATTGTCAACTCCGACGCTAACACCATTTCTACCAAGGTCGATGGAAAAACCTACACTTTCACCCATGCCATGGGCTGTGCGGCGTTGGAATGCTTTGATACGTATGGGGATGGCGTAGACTTGCTACCACCTAACCCGCCTAACCTCACCCATACGTTCATAGCCGAGAAGATGACCAATGGACGAACCGCAAAGGGGCGAGCCATCAACCGTTCCGATCTGCCCAATCATATGTGGTTCCTAGATACAATTTTCAAGTGTAATTTATACCCAATCCGCCATAAGACCCAAAGGTTAGGCATTTTGATGAATGCACTTTTTGCCGCTTTCGAGGGCAAATGGTTCGATGCAGTGGCGGTAGTCTTTGAGGGAATCAAACATGGAAGAAAGAAACTGCTACCGGGCGTTGAGGCGGCTGAGGAGCATATCCCCTATGCCTCCTTCATCTCAGCCATGTTTGATGAATTTTCTGCAACCTCGGTCCACAAAGTATCTCCCAAGGAACCAAAGTCTTCCAACAACGTCCTTCTATACACATTCAAACATTGGAAGAGGACGTACAACGGTCTCAAGCCACACCTCCCCACAACTCAAGTACCACCAGTGCCTCCACAACCTCAAGATGTACCTGTTCCTGAGGCACCCGCACCCGTTCATGACGAGCCGATCGATGAGGCTCCTATCCCCGAGCACCCTGAGTTTATTCCACCTGCTCAGGAGGTGCCTATGCCGGAGATCCCTATCCATATGCCAGGCCCTCATGCTCACCACGCCGCCAAGACGCCTTGAGGACTTGGGCTCTCATTCAAGAGAGTAATCGCCAGTCAACCACTGATTCCTTCGAGCTACTCCTCGGAGATGCGCTGCAGGCCATGTATCCCACGGATTATATGCAGAGGATCGCGGCGATGCGCGCACAGGTCTACGGGGCTCCGATCTACGAGGAGGACGAGGGAGTGCCACTAGGAGAGGAGGAGGCTGATGCCCAGGAGGAGCAGGGAGACGATGTGCAGGCGGGAGACGGCGTAGCTTCTGAGCCCGAGGATGCGCCCGTGGATGCAGCTGTTGGAGATGACCCTCCACAGGCTTAGAGGCTGGGAGATGTGGATTTCCTTGCTTTCTTTTCTTTACGTTGGGAATTAAGTGTATGAATCTTTTAAACTATTGTGGCATGGCCGCCACTTTTGATTTCGCTGATGGTTAGACTATTGTGGCATGACTTGCCACCTTTGTTATGTGGACCAATTTCCTTTTTATGCTTATGAATAGGGTGTTTTGTTCATGTTTAATGCTTTTCTTCACACGTCTAAACTATTGGCTGTGTGGAGACTGTTTTTCTTTTCAATGCATGAGCTTCGTAACGATAGGAATTGTTTAGCCATGCATGGTGCCAAAGCAAGCTACTCTTCAAGACCGTTTCATTGCGTTAGGAACATTTTCGAGGAAGAAAATTCCTAACGAGGGGAGGGTGTAAAATCCCGACTTTGCATAGCCTTGATTCGTTCACTTCGGTACTTGTCCCGATGGGGCATGAGCCGAGGATGCCTCTTTACAATGATGTAATGTCTATAGATCAAATTCAATGAACTTGATCGATGATAACTAGACCCGGTGTAAGAGCTTGATGCTCATGTACACTGGACTGTGGTGTAGCCGTCACACCCAAATAAGAGAGAAAGTAGTATAAATAGAAACCTAGGGCATTTATTTCTATTTATCGCTAAAGGAAGAGAGTTAGAGAGAGAGAGACAAACCTAGGGTTATTCAATGCTACAGTGAGTCAGCCGAGATCGATCCGTCAATTGGGGAAGAATGCCTAATCGAGCAAGGATCCACCAAGTCGCAAAGAACTCCATGGAACCCTAGCTGTTCTTGAGCTAGAGGAGGAGATCTCGCTCAAACCTAGGTAAGGAACTTCAATACCTGTTATAGATGGCTTTCAACAAGCTAAAAGTAGTAGAATCTGGGTTGAAATGATGAGAAGAAGTTGAGTTTTCGAAGTGGGTTGAACCCAGAGTGAGAAACCCTCATTCTGAAGAAAACAGGCAATTTCGACCGGTCGAAAATCATTTCGACCGATCGAAATAGCCACAAAAAGGGGCTTTTCGGACTTAAGTGAAATTCGACCTCAATTTAGTTTCAATCGATCGAACTCTATATAAACAGTAAAGGTGATTTTTGACTTTGAGAAATTCGACGGTCAATTTTAATTCGACCGATCGAATTTAAATGCAAAATTGTTTTGTAGAATTCGGACCGGTCAAATTTATTTCACCAAATAATTCATTTTTTCGCCGCTCAAAACGCAAATTTTAGTCATGTCAATTTGGATTCACCGATCGAAATCCTCGCTTTTCTCGTTTGATTTCGCTTTGACCGTGGAAACCTGGGGGGACTTTCCACAGTGGGTTGTACATCATTCTAATGAATGAGTGTTCCTTGTATAGGTGAGGATTCGTGTGTGGAACGAACCAACCTTCGTGAAGGATGAGCATGCAAGGAATTACCTTGTGAGGTAGGGAAAACCATCTATCATGTGCATAGTTTTGTCGATATGTATGTCAGTGCCATGATATGTCTCTTGTTCGATATGACTTCCGTATTTGCTTGACATATGATTTTCGGATATGCTTTGACCGTGCTTCGTTATGTTTTGATATATGAATTCCGCATAAGTCTTGACATATGTTTCCGTATATGCTTGAGTATGTGACCTCCGTTATGATATGTTCGATATGACGTCATGTGCAAGATATGAGATTTGAGAGCGTTGTGATATGAGCATGTGTGAGTTTTGGTTTCAAAGTAGTTTTCATCTAATGTATAGTTATCACAAACACACGGCGATAAGCTATATGTACGCACTACGATTTGAGGTTATGTGAATACCCGACCGACGCAAGCGGTATAACTGGATCGACGCGGCAGATATCCGTGACTGCACGCGGCGGCCAATCAGATACCCTTTGTGTGATACGTTCAGATGTATGTGTGATACGCTCAGATGCTTTGTGTGATATGTGATCCCTACCGTTTAACGGTACTTCGTCCGGCAAGTGTCCAACTCTATGGGACCTTGAATATGTGTGAATATGACTCATGTGAGTGACGATGGTGGGTATTCCATCGGGGGCTTGAGGCTATAGTTCCTCATTCTATTACTTTAAGTAAAGCACTTTAAGTTTTTCTTTTCATCAGATGATATGTGTGCATGAACATGAATCCATATGTATGTGTGCGTAAAACTATGAGATCACTTTGGATATATTTCGTTTTGTTTCGTTTCGTTTTGTCATGCCATGATATACGTATTTGATGTTCGATAAGCATGCTATAAGTTTTACCCTGCTGAGCTTGGATGAAGCTCATTCCTTCACTAATATTTCAGGTTCAGGAGAAGAAGTTGGGGCTGAGTTACCCGAGGGCGAGGATCCTGACTTTGACCCAAGCGAGGATCTAGAGGAGCCGAACCCGGAGAATTGCTTCGTTTGTGCCCAACCGGAGTAGGTCCGGCCTTAGACCTTAGATCCATGTTTTGAGAGCTTTTTAAGTTGTAAAAGTATTCTCTGTAATTACATTTTTTTTTTTTGGATATTCTTTTGGAGGAACCATGTTTCGGTAAGGATGAGTCCTTACCGGTGGTTCCAAACGGTTCTTTTCCATCTCTAGGGGATTAGAACCGTCTTTTGGGTTATAAATGATAGAAATATGTCTTTTGATGTAAGTTTCGTCAGTGTGGTTCCGCTTAGTATTCCGCTGTGCAACTTTGTGAGACGCAATGTGATACAATTACGGGCTCGGCCTTAGCGCCAGTCCACCGACGGCACGGGTTTCGGGGCGCCGAAATTTGGGCTGTCACACATATTTTCATATAATTGTATTTCTTCAGTTGTACCTTTTTTAGTAGATTGTTTATTTGTTATTTGCATACTCCTTTCACTCCCTCTTCTTCCCTTCTTTTTCATTCTAAACGCTCAGAAATTATCAGGGTTAAAGATAGAAAGCTTTGGGCAATACATATGGTTAAAGGTTTATATAATTCTAGTACAAAGAAATTCAGTTTTAGGCTTCTAATATGGGTTCAAAAGGTAAAATGTTCTAAGATTTTTAGCTTTGTTTTTTTTTCTCTGGTTTAAATAAAGATGACGTTTGGTCATTTTCACAATTTACTAATATGGATGTCTTATTGCTTTGATATATTTAGTAGACAGTTCTAAACAAACAAATAATCATACTCTCAAAATATATTGATTCAAATTTTAGCAATATGAGATTTTGACAGCAATAGTAGTGAAGTTCAAGGAATTTTTAGCATGAATAAAAACAGTCTCTCTCTCTCTCTCTTAGAATAAAAGAGGAAATAGGCTCTGTAGCTCACTGGTTATATAAATTTTGAAACTATAATCTAAAATATTTTTGCAGTTCAAATCAATCGTATAGTTTCAAACATTCATCTGATATAGCATTCTATAGATGCTTTACTTTGAACTGCAACTATTTTTATTTTGATATTTTGAATTACTACTATGATGGATTGCTAAAAATTTCAGATTTTTAAAATTTTCATCATAAATCATATATAATGATTAACTAAAGAAAATAAAAACTATACTAATATATTTCAAAAGAAAAATTTATAAAAAATTTATCCTAAAAAAATTAAAAGTTAGTGTATCCCCCCCAAACTTAAATAGGACAATGTCCTCATTGTGTAAAACAGGGGACATACAAAAAAATATTTATTTAAATTTATCGTTGGGTTAGTTACCGGGCTTATAATCTGCAAAAATACTTCAACATTCTTCCCCCAAACTTGGGAGAAAAATACTTCCGGGTTTATGAACTTAAACTAAGAAAAGTGTTAGATGTTAGTAACATTGTTAGTAAATTGTAGAAAAAAAAACTTTATATATATAAATGAAATATGTACAAAATAAATGTTCCAAAAGTATCCAAAATTTCCTACTTGTGAGGCATGTGTTTTATCAGGATTTTTACTCACTAGGTGATGCAGGACATGGGACAATTGATTTGGAAGGTACATGTGGTGGCTCTAGTATAACAACCAGGTTGTTAATGCAGTCATCGTCGGAATCAAAGATTTCTGTGGTGCCACAATCAAAATCATTTTCTTGTTCGGATTCCACTTCCTCCTCTGGTGGTACTTCTTCTGTCTCTGGGAAACTGCTTTTTGCCTTTTCAAATGGTGGAATAAAAGTGCTCACACCTTCTTCTATAGTTTCAGTGGCTTCAGTTCCTGTCTCCTGTTCTATGACAGCCTCTATCTGTTCTGGGGTTGTCTCTAGTATAGATAAGACCTCTTTTGGCTGTGCCGAGATAGGAATTTTCTTCTTATTTTTGACACTTAAAGTTCTTCGATAGGTATGAGGTGTTAGGTTCTCATTGCTACGAGACAATGCTTTTTCCTTAGGATCAATTTTGTATTTGACATTTATCAACAGATTTGTGATTAGTCCACCAAATGGTAGATATAATTTATTTGTTTGGTACTTTCTTTGTGGTAACTTCTTTCTTACTTTGTTCATCACTTCCAAAAGGTAAGAAGGAACATCGAACCAATAGCGATTAGCCATTAGGTATGAAACTTTTGTAAAGAGGTCTCGTCGCTGGGTTCCATGTCCCGTCAGGTGGACCGTTTTGTGAATTAGAACATCAAAGAAATGAAGGGATAAGTTTCATTCCTCTAAATCTTTACGTAAAAAGGACTTTTCATTAGGTAGCTTGCCTAACAAATCTGTGGCCATTTGAATGAAATCTGGTAAAATTTTGGGTAAAAAGGCCTAAGTGCTAGTGGGTAAAAAGGCCTAAGTATATCTGCTTCCGAAGTGCTAGTGATCAGCCCAGGTCTCTCCAAGGGTGCATTCATCACCCCAACAACCATTGCTTTCGTAATCAAAATTGGGAATCCCTCAATGGTTATTGATAAGATGGGGACTGGTCTTTTGCTACTATTGGCCAAATTTGTATAAAATAGTCTTACAATCGAGGGTTGACTTGGGCAACATCAGGCTCTAGGAAATACTTGAGCCCAACATCCTTAAAGTATTTGATGGCCTCTCCTCCCATCACTATTTTTTCTAAGGCATCAGTATCAACTGCAACCTTGGCTCCCACGATGTGTTGTTTTATTAAAGTGGGGAGTTTATCTACTGAGGTTTCAGAGGATGCTAGTTTCTTGCCTTTATCTAGTTTGGGTCCCCTTTATAGGGCGGACACAGGATTTTTTTTAGTTGTGTCCATGGGACCTTCTCTGATTACTACCCCTAAGGATTTGGTTTTCTTCTTGGGATGGTCTATTGCTTTGGATTTGGCTTTTATGGTGACAGACCATGCAATACGGTGAATAATTTGGGTTTTATCAGAATTGTTACCTTCGTCTTCTTCCCCTTCTTCCCTTTAACGTTTTCCCTGCTTGTTCGCCATTTCTCTATTATGCAAAAGTTAATCAATCTTAAAAACCAAGTATTGACTAAACAATCTATGCAACACATTCCTTCATTAAAAATTATTCCCTTACCTTGTCGATAGTTGAAACCCTAATTTCATTTTTACGCGGTGAAATGTTCGTAAGGTTCCCCAAAATAAAACGGAAGGACCAAGGGATTATTATGAGAATGTATGGTTTGATTAGCTAGCAGAACGGTTAAGATTACAGGAGATTCGAAAAAGAGAGGGAAGCTAGGAGAGGAAAAAGATAAAATCGAAGGATTTTAAAAATGGGACCGACATACTCTCCTTTTTAGAATATATAGGTCCTATTTTCAGCGATGAACTTCTAAGCCGGTCATTACTCTCTTGACCTAAAATTGTAAGTTAATTCTAGCTTTCATTGAGTTGAGAATCGCAATCACTGCGTTTCCATTTAAACACAATCACGATCAATCGTAAATCCATACGATTGTTCAGTATACTTAGTAAATAAAAATTACAATCTGTCGTCTTTTCATGACTTAGGCTGTAATATAATACTTGTAAAAGAATGAAAAATAATAAAAGAAATAATAATATATATTTTACATTTGGTGCTATGGATGAGTCGATAGCTCGACGATCTAGGAGGGTTTTAAGTTGTATTATGGGGAGTAGCTGCCTCCCCTAGGAAAGCTTGTCTTCTAGGATTATTCACTGGCTGTGTTGGTAGTTGCCCACTCTCTCTCCTTGCCACTTTCGAAGCTAGTTGGTTAATCTAGCTTTCTAGCTTTGTTATGGACTAGGTAGCTTTCACTGAGTTGAGAGTCGCAATCTCTGCGTTTCTGTTTAAATACAGTCACGATCAATCGTAAATCCATAAGATTGTTCATGATACTTAGTAAAAATTACAATCTATCATCTTTTTACGACTTAGGTTGTAATATAATACTTGTAAAAGAACGAAAAATAAAAAAAGAAAATAATAATACATAATTTACATTTGGTGCTATGGATGAGTCGGTAGCTCGACGATCCAAGAGGGTTTTAAGTTGTATTATGGGGAGTAGCTGTCTCTCCCAGGAAAGCTTATCTTCTAGGATTATTCACTGGCTGCGTTGGTAGTTGGCCACTCTCTCTCCTTTCCATTTGCAAAGCTAGTTGGCCAATTTGGCTTTCTAGCTTTGTTAAGGACTGGGTATGTCAATGAAGGGTCTGAGAGAATTGAGCTAGCTGGTATAAATCTTTTGAATGCTGATGCGACTGCTGTTGTAAATCCTGAAGAATTTGAACAATCGTTACATCAGGCATATTGCTCCATAGTCTAGCTTGGGGTTGTGCCACCGGTAATTGAGGTCTCTGGTGGAAAACTTGGGTTTGGTAAAATTTGGATTGCGCAACTATTGGTGCTAGATGTGCTCCTACTATAGAGCCGTAGTTGAATCTAGGATGATTTCTCCACGACGGATTGCAGGTATTTCTGAAATCTCCTCTCTGAAAAGCCATTACTTGTTCAGTTTCCACCACCTCTTGGTATTGTGGCACAGCAGGGTTTTAAATATAGGAATTGACATGACTTGTCGTGGACCTATCCAGGATATTTGGATTGGAATTCATGAGTGTGGCAATTTTCTGCTCGAGAGCTAAAACTTTTGCACTCATGTCATCCTCAGTTTTTATTTTGTCTGTATTGATCTTGTAAATCCCTCCTCTTGCCAGTGGGGTATGACGAGCAATCTCTGGATTAGTCTACAACAAAGCTTGTTTCTGCTTCAAAGTATTTGCCAATTTCTCAAATAAATTCCAGGTTTACTGGCCATTTTGAGCCATGAAGGCTCCTCCGCTTACGACATCGACTGTAGACTGATTAGTCTCAGTCAATCCTTGGTAGAAACTTTGTACAATAGACCAATTCGGCACCTTGTGATGAGGGCATATTTAAAGAAAATCCTTCATTCGTTGCCAACTCTCATGAAATAACTCTCTAGATTTTTGCCTGAAGCCTTGAATTGGTTGGCAAATTTGGTTTGTTCTACCAATTGGGAAGTATTCCTCCAAGAGTTTGGATTGTAAGTCTTCCCAAGTGGTTATACTTCTGGCAGGTAGTGAGACTAACCATGCCTTCACCCTATCTTTCAGAGAGAAAGGAAACAGACGTAGTCTTAGGGCTTCTTTGTTTATCGTGGTCTGCAGCATTGTATAAATTTCTATGAAGTCCCTTAGATGTTGATAGGGATCTTCTCTATCAAGCCCATGAAAAGTAGGTAAAGTTTGGAGTGTGTGGGGCTTCATATCATAATTTTGACCATTCGCTACCTCTGGTATTATTATACAAGAGGGCTTGGTCAAAGCTATGGGGCTGAAATGTGCTTGGATTGAAAGATCGTCAGCCATTATTTGGGAATCTCTTGTAGAGGATCGGTTTAACAAGAGTCTGCGCAAGAGAGTTCATTCGATTTCTGGGTCGTATCCAAAATATCCGAGACTTTTGGATCGAGTATGACGCATACACCAGAAAATCAATTTTTTTTATATACTCTTTTATATAAAGTATATTTTAGAAAAGCAGGGAGAGAGAGCAAATCTGGGCTTCTTGCTTCTTTGATTAGGAGAAGTTGAAACCTTGGTTTGCTCATTCCGAATAAACCTGCAACAAGATTAAGAAGTGATCAAAGAAAATTAAAAATATAAAGAAATATAAAAAGAGAGATAAATATTAGTTTCTAAAAGAATAAAAATAATAGATAAAAATAGAAATAAAAATAAATTCTGCTTCGCCCACAGCGGCGCCAAAAACTTGACTTGTATCTTTTTATGTATATATATTAATTATCTAAAGTAAAGTCTTAACCTATTACAAGCGCACAATGGAAATCATAGTACTAGCATAGGATCGTTGCCACGAGGAAGTTTTTTTATCTCTTATCTCTAACTTATATCTCTTACTTAAATTCTTACCTTTAAAAACTTTTATTTATCTTTAAGATCTAATCTACTGGAGAAATATGAATAAAAGAATGAGTTTTTAAACTAAAGTGCATAAAATAAATCCTAATCCTCCTTCTGCATATTGAGGTCGTCAATCCCAATCTTTAGTTATCGGATATTTATAAAATTAAACAATACCATTACACCATATATCAATTCTTCTAGCATTGAGCATTAATCAATACTAAAGTCCTATCAATACAGATTTAATCTAATCAATGACTTCCTAAAATCTGGGCGTCAATCAAACTTTAGAAAATTGATGATGGAAAATAAAAAATCGTTACACTAATCTGTAAATTTCAACCTGAGTTGTCAATTCAAATAAAAACTTGGAGATGTTTACAAAGCTGTAAATTGTATAAATTAAAATCTAATCTAGAAAGTAAAGTAAAAATATAGCCTTCACCCCTCAGCCGGAGTCGTCAATTCCTTCTGAGAAACTACGGATATCTACACTAATCTTCAACACTCAATTGCATGCATCAATTGCTCTTGAGAAACCTCTGATATCTAATCTATTCTAACTATGATACACTACTTTGATCAGAAGAAAATTCAACCTCAGGCGTCAATTGATGTTGAATTCTTCTTCGATAATTTATTCCTACACCGAGCTCTCTTATTTATATATCATAAAGAGTCGGTTTACAAAGTTCTAATTCTAATAAAAAAAATAAAAACTATCCTAATATAAATCTAATTCTTATTTTATCTTTCCTTCTTTCTTTAGTCTGATGTGCTTCTGGATTGTTCTTTAATCTTCAGTAGCAAACTCCTTCGGAGACTTCTTCATCAATCTTTCAAATCCGTAATTAGTAGAACTTCTAATTATAAAATTCTTCTAATTCTGTATATGGCGGTGATACTTCTCACTCACGTGATCAATAGCAACAGTTATGATAGTAGGAAAGCTTCTATAATTGTAGATAATGATTATCTATTCTTCTTTATATAGAAAATCACAAATCATGATTTTCTATTCTTTGACTTTCATACTGGACTATCACTTTTCTTTGTATCGTCTTTTACTCTTTTGTTGTCTTCTGAAGAATCATCTTCTTTAAAGAATCATAAAATAATAATTTCTTATTTCTTTCTTTACTTCAGCAGTAGCGCACAATCGTAAATTACGAATTTCTATCTTTCAATAGCTGCGAATCGTCTTTAACGCTTAATCATCTTTTTTACTGCTCTTTGAGTTCACTTTAACAAAGATTATTATTAGGGCTCTCTTTTACTGCTTATCTTAAATATCTGCACATCTGTAACTTATTAGTAACAAACTAAGTCCTAGCATCACTAAGTTAAGGGTGATAAAATGGTAAATTATGTGAATGATCAAGGGACTGTCCCAAGAGTGTGAACACTCGATTAAATAAGGCCCTTCTCTGTTTGAGAGTCATCTATGCCCCTGGACCATTGTTGGGTCTCTGTGCTGGCTCTGCCTGGACCGAGGCTTATTGTACTACCCCAAATTGAAATAGTACTATGCTAGGCTGCGAGGCCATTATTGCTTGGATCTCCCCACCCACCCTCTTCTCATTTCTCTGTTCTGTAAATTTGTAGGTCCCATTGGCCACGATTCTATTTAAACGACCCTCTCTTACCGCATCTTAATAGCGATTGACATTTCTTACTAGGTCAGCAAAACTGGCATGCTGTTGGTATACAAGAAAATCATATATGACTGGCAATGCAGTTTTAGAGATCATCTCAATTTACTCTTCATTCAGTATACGGTTCCTCACTTGGGCTGCCAGGGCCCTCCACCTTTTCAGATATTCATTAAAAGTTTCTTTGGACTTTTGTTTCAATCGAGCCAGATCAAACTGGCGAGGCTCGATATCGATATTGTACACATATTGTACCTGAAATAGGTGGGTGAGGTCTCTCCATGTTCTCATCATGGATAGTTTGATAGAAGTGAACCACCTTAAAGCTAGGCCTATGAGACTTTTTTGGAACACTTTGATGAGGAGTCGTTCATCTCTGCCATACTGGCACATGTCTACATAGTATGATTTCAGGTGGGCAATAGGGTTGCCTAGGCCGTTGTATTTATCAAATGACAACACTTTGAATTTGGGCGGCAATGGTACCTCGACAAACACACCTAAATTGGAGAAATCGGTAGCGTGAATTTCAGCTCCCCCCAACTTCATCAATTGTTTTCAAATCTTGTTCATTTGTTCTTTTAATAGTTTTGATTCCCTAGACTATAAAACTAGGGTTGTTCCCCGACTAGGCTGCCCCCATTCATTCCCGTGTGCCTGCTGGCTGGTGAAGATGGGATGAGGGGGGTTGGAACTGACAAATGCCCCCGTGCAGGCCCCACTCTTTGGTGCTTCATCTTCCTCATATTGATGGCTTGATGAGGTTATTGGGTGGATTCTGAATGGGTTGAGTGGGTGCCTGATGAGGCCACTATACTTGGTGAGGATTTTGGTGATTTGTTTGTGGAGTGAGAGGATGTGTGAATTGGGGATTTTGGAGGGGTTGAGTGGGTGCCTGATGAGGCCACTATGCTTGATGGGAATTTTGGTGATTGGGTTGGGGGGTAAGAGGATTTGTAAATTGGGGTTGGTTGAAAGTTTGTGAGGGGTTCCCTTGTTGGGTTTGGAATGGGTTTGCCATTTGAGGGGAGATGGGGTGTGTTGGCTGGGGAAATTGGGGGAATGATGAAGGGTTTGATAGTGTGGCCCTTGTGTTCGAGCCGGAATAGGCTTAGGTTTGGGCATGTGGTCTTTGGGGGCCACTTGGGTGGCTCCATGGTTGATGGTGTAGGCCTTGGGTGGTGTGGATTATGGGAGGTTGGTTAGGGTTGGTGTTTTGAGTGCAGGTGGTTTGGAGATTTTGGAGAAATTGTTGGGGGTTTGACGACATTTGAGGTAGATTGAGAAGGCTTTGGGAGGCCTTCCATGTTGTGTATGTCCTCATCATCTCCTCCATCATGACCATGGGATCGGTCATGGGGGCAGATGTGGATGGTTCACTCGATGTGTGAGGTGGTACTAGTAATGCTTGGGTTAATGTGGTGGGGAAATTGGAGATGTTTTGGGTTGATATGGGAAAATTTGGGATGCTTTGGTTTGATATAGTGGGAAAATTGGGAATGCTTTGGGTTGACGTGGAAGGAAAAATGCTTGCATCGAAGGGTCCAATGATGTTAAATCAGGATTAGGTAGGGGGATTGGAGATGGGAATCTCCTCTATGTGAGAATGTGGTGGGGATGAGTCCGGATAGGCAAAGGTCGGGTCAATCATCCAAGACATATTTCGGGATCAGGTGTGGTATGGTTTCCTCGGGTGAGGACCGAAGACCTTTTTTCTTCTTCCCCAACAAGATGGTAGCAGGTACGGTGATGCCGCGGTTACGACACTCAAAAGTTCCTTTCGGATGATTCTTGATTGATGATATTTTTATTTTTTTTTAATCTTTAGAATAACAACAACGATTTTTTCTTTTTTGATTTCTTTCTCTTTCTTTCCTTTACGGCACTTTTTAAGGCCTTTGGAACTCTCTTCTCGGATGGTGCTCACACCCCCAATGCTTCTAATGACGGGACTCAGATGCTCTTTTTTAGAATAAAAGAGAAAATCTCTTATCTAAGGCACGAATTTCCATGCGACACCCTGATCCCTCGGAAGAGTCAATAAGAGGGTGACCTCTCTTGACCAGTGAGGACGTTTTGGATGTTAAGAGTGTAGGAATTATCGGGAGCCTAAATACCAACGTACGCGGGTGGTTCGGGGAACTATGACAAAGGCACCAAATTCTGGAAACAGTAAATAAGCTTTGCGTGCATAGTATGCACGCATGTGTAAATTTCTGATTTTCTTAGCTAGGTGAGCATAGTATGCATGCAAGGCTGATTATATATGTTTATTTACAGATTGCAGATCTGAGTTGGTCTTTGACTTTGTTTTTAGAAGTAAAGCCTCCGAGGACTATTTTTCTTTGTTTATCGAGTCCCTCCTTTCCGTGCCTAGGGATACAAGGCCGGTTCGATTTCGCTAACGCGCTCCCCAAGGTGTTAGGCTTCGTAACAAGTTCAGTCACTCATTCGATATACCTCTGGCACGAGTGCCTTCTCAGATACTGGATGGGGTGATTCCTTTTGAGATCACCACTAGGGCTGCCGCTCTACTTGAAATCGGGTCGAGTGTATCATTGCCTAATTTCCCCACCCTCCCGCCCCCTCTTTGAACAAAAGCTACCCGTGAGAAAATTCAATTATGTCCCTTGGTTCACTTTTAAATTATAATTTTAAGGAAGTTTGCTTTAAGTCCAAAAAATGAGGGTTTTGCCATCGTTTTCAATTTGGGCTGTGAGAGTCCCGTGCCGCCACTATGGGCTAGTGTCCAATTGTGAAATATGACAAGTAATAAGAAAAAAGACGGGGCCAGTCAAGTGGCTTGGCGAAAATGTAAATGATGGGAATTTAAACTAATTTAATAAGAAGGCCCACAAAACGGCTTAGGCAGTAAATGACGGGAATTTAACCTAAATTATCAAGTAGGCTCTCCAAACGACTTAGGCTGGTAAAGATGTGGCCAGTCAAGTGAAAAAAAAAATGCTCAGAATCATAGGAGTAAGTGAAAAAATGTGGAATCGTAGGGGTAAGTAAAAAACCAAACACAAATATAGACAAAAGTGAGCAATAGGAGAAAAACACATGCAATGGGGCCTATTTCAAGGAGAATTTCTAAAAACTTATCCCTAGCAGAGTCGCCATTTATGCAACCGTGAACTCTGCAGGTTCGTTGTGATGATGCTCTTTATAATGGAGTCAACACCTGGAGCTTTTGGTGTCACGGGATACCCAAAATCAATATCGTGAGCATTGAACTGCGATATATGACTCCGAATCACCGGTCAATGTCAAAGCCTCTAGGGTAAGGACTTCGGTTATCAATCAGGAAATGTTAGGCACTCAATCGACCCGCTCATAAGCAGTCTCTATTATGGCCAAGTGTATATATATATATATATATAGAGAGAGAGAGAGAGAGAGAGAGATAAAAGAGAGAAAAATGAGCAGCACTTCCCCTTGCTTGAAGGCACTCGAATCCTATTGGGATCTCTGCAAACACCAAAATTTTGGTGGCGTAACTGCCCAAATCTAAGGATAGAGAAAAAGAAAAAAAGAAGGTAGAGGAGATGAGGGGAGTGTTAGAGCTTTCGAGCCCTTGTAGCACTGTTGTCGGATCCTTGCATGAACGCGAGGTTCGGTGAGCTTACGATAGCAAAAGGGTTAAGGAAAGGGTCTTAAATAGGTAAGGCTCGGAAGATATGAGCTTGGGGAGTGATGAACTAAGGCCTTTTCTTGCTAAAGCTATGATGGATTGATGACGAAGGGTGTAGTGGTGTAATGGGAATAAGAGCTAAGGCTTTAGCTTGAGAAGTTAGGAATGGTGGAGGTGAGGGGTTAATTTTCTTGAGTTTTACTCTTGGATTTTCAAAAGTGTACTAAACAAGGAGGGGGGGGGGGTCTCTATTTATAGAGTTTGAGGTGATTAGGGAGTGGTTAAGTCACTAATGGGTTTAGAAATTAGGTAATGGTGTATCTAAGGATTTTTAGTGCTTGGAAGAGGTGGGAATCGGGTTTTAATGATGGATGATAGGGTGAGGATTTAAATGGAAAATGGGTGATATTTTAAGCTACTAAGGGTACTAAGGTCCTAAAGAAACAAACCTTGAAGTCTGGGATAGTCCACAAGTCAAACCCCAAATATGAAATCTGCCATTTTTCACGAAAATCAATGTTTTAAGGGATGCGTGCATAGTATGCATGCATGCCTTAGGAATAATGTTTCTCAAAAAATTAAGAAGTTCAGAGCCCGCTTTGGGGCTCAATTTTGAAGTGAAGCCAAAATTGGTTGTGTGTGCATAGTATGGACGTATAGCCAAATATTGGCAGAAAAACTAAAGGCTTTCTAGGGGGCCCGTGTTAGGTCCAGTATGGGTTCAGCAGGTTTAGTTCGGGTTCTATGGGTTTGGTTGGGGTTTCTAAGATTTTGAGAAGTGTTCGAAGGGTCCGGGAAGGGTTTTAAATGTTCGAGCTAATTTCTACGGACCCAGGAACTGCTTTCGAAAGCTCAGAAGTACACCATTCTTAAAGTATGGGTTCATCGAGCCTTGGGGCGATTTTGGGTGTCTACAATCTTAATTTCAAACCCTATTTAGATCAATTTTTGGTGGTTTTCGTCGATGAAATCCTGATTTACTCTAAATCTGAAACATACCGAGCACTTGAGGATAGCCTTGCAAACCCTCTTGGATCACCAATTTTACGCTAAGACAAGTAAATGCGAATTCTAGATGTGTGTTGCATTTATTTTAGGTGCTGATTATTAAAACAAATTAAAATTAGAATAAAGGTGAGAAGATAGAGATCAGCACAGCTAAAATAATCCAGGCCTGCAAGATACATGATCCTTTGTAGCAAGTTTTAATAAGTAAAGAGTTTGTCCCACAGAGAGTAGTGATCTATAATCTAATAGGCAATATAGTAAACCTCCAGATCTGCTACAAATCTGGCAATTCTAGCCTAGTCTAAGAAGAAAGAGAGTTTTTCGGGTGTCACTAGATCTAATTTACAAAACAGAAATGTAAAACTAATTCTAAAAGATTGAGGAAGATGGATGGTAAAATAAAATATAAAATTGAGAGAAATAGACAGCCAGGGATTGATTTTTATTGCAAAACAGATCAAGGCATATGAATTTATAGCTTTCCTTCACTTGGCTACAAGCTCAAGTGCAAGGTAGAAGAATTCAAACCAAACCAATGGCTTGAACTGATCTTAAGGGTATGATCTGTCCACTTGAATGGTCACAGATCATCCTATAGACTTCATCTAATCCAAAGGTTCAAATTAAAATATTAAAATCACTACAAATGCTGTGGATGCAAGGCTACAAGCTCATACATCCATAGGGATATTAAACCAAGGGAAATCAGATGGTAAATAATAGATCTACTGGCAAACTGAATGGGCTATTCCCAAATACATGGATCTTATAGACATCTAATGAAACCACAAGATCTTTAGATTTAATTGAATTCTAAAATTAATAATTTATTGAACCAAAATTACTTACAATAAACTTGTTCTCAGATCTATAGTCTGTGCATCAATCCACACATCTTCATGTCAAAATTACAATTATAAACTAGATCTGAACAGCTACCTAGATCTAAACCAACAGACTGGATTAGAGAGAGAAGGGGGAAGAGAAAAAGGAAAAATAAAGGTAAAACTAAACCTAAATGAGTCAAGAAGAACTAAAGTTATTCCTTGATTTCCTTGCTGAAAAATTACAACAGCAAGGAGCCTTATTTATACAAATGCAGTGATCCATGTGCTTTGGATTGTAGCCAATCAGAGGGGAGATTTTTCAGATCTGTTTATGCTAATCCCGTTTTAGCATTCCAACCAATCTGAGAGAAGAGGGAGAGATCCAGTTCTGTTATGCAACTGAAGTAGTTTGCTTCCCATCAAAGATTTGAAAATCAGTTCTTGCCCATGTGGGCAGCTGTCCCTGCTTTGGAGTTTCCAAATTTGCCCCTGCCAACCAAGAATATTTTACTTATGAAACCCAAAAATATAATTCCAGCCGCAGCCCCTATCAAAACAGCCTTCTCACTTTAGATTTGTTGGAGCCCGAGGTGGATCAGCTTGAAGAGGTCAAATGGTGGCTGCTTGACTGATTGGTGTAATGGTCACTACAGCTTAAGAGGTAGCTGATGTAGTTTCAGAACTATAGCAGCATCAGGTGGCTCTTCGTGGGGTTAAGAGATGAACTCAAGAGGATGTGTGAGGGCTTCGAGAGGTTGGTGGATTGGTGCAGCAACATTTCGAGAGGATGGGAAGATGGGTTAAGCCATGCATTCGAGAGGATGGGATAGCAAATCGATGGGTACTGAGGTTCAGCTGGAAATCTAATAGCTTCAGGTACCTTTTCGTGAGGATCTGTAGTACCATTTGATAGGATGAGAGGAGAGTTCGACAGGATGGCTGAAAATGTTGACTAAAACTCGACAGGTTCTGAAGCTGCAAGCTAAATGTCGATAGGTTCTGATGGTTTAGTGCTGCACTCTTTGAGAGGATGGAGGTTTTATAGGAAAGATGTCAACAGGTGTGCAAAAGGTAAACTCAACAGGTTGGAGAAGATGGACTGCTCGAGCAGTTGGCTGCAGGCTTCAACTGAATGTCGACAGGATGCTGGAACTCTACACCTTCCATTCGATAGGTTGTTGAAGTGCAACTTGAAGATGTCGACAGGTTGGCTAACCTACTTCATGGAGATCTCGATAGGATGCAAGGCTGGGAAAGTGATCTCTTCGATAGGTTTGCTGAAGGTTTCACCAAACCATTTGATAGGTTGACATGCTGCTGTCAACAGGTATTGGAGCTGCTGCTCTTCCCATTCGACAGGTTGCATTGTTGAGCTTTAAACTGTTCCAAGTCGACAAGTTGAGTGCTCTTTGACTTCTGATCTGCTCGATAGGATGCAGGAGTGGATTCAGCAATCTACTTGAGAGGTGTTGCTGCTCCAAGTTGATAGGTGATGGTGCATCTTCATCTGCTTGATAGGATAGATGCTGTAAAAGAATGTTGTTTGAGAATATCTCTGAAGCACTTCAATAGATTCAATACCTCTTTAACTTGACAAGTAGGCTGGTGCTGGATAAAAGCAATACATCATATCTGTAGCTGCAACTTGTGAGGATGAAAGCTCCAACTCGACAGGTTGCTTGGCTATTTCATTCACTTCAAAAGGATGGCTGAAAGTGTACAGGATCCATTCTTCAAATCGACAGGTTCTGAAATACAACAGCTGAATCCCTTTCATCTTTTGCTGAGTTGCTTAAGTCGTCAATGTGATGGCTTCTTGCTTGAATGTACTAAACCACCCAATTGTATGCAGCTGCTGATGTAGATTGAAGCACTTGGTTGCTCTAATCTCCTCTTCTCAGCACATAAATATGGATAGATGTATATTTATTCCTAAACTGCAAAACAACATAAGAATCCGTTATTAAGTACTCTAAGTACTAACAAAAGCCAGGTTTAAAGGGTATAAAATAGTATAAAATAGTGACTAACAATGGGTGAAGTGGCATTTTCGAGCCACGGGATTTCTGAGGCATGGATTACTGTGGATCCTGCTAAAATTGAAGCCATTGTAAATTGGGTGAGTCCAAAGAGCGTTACTGAAGTACGAAGTTTCCTAGACTTAGTGGGTTACTATAGAAGGTTCGTGGAGGGTTTCTCAAAGATCTCAGGACCTCTTATCAGGCTGACCAAGAAGAATGCAAAATTTGATTGGACCAAAGAGTGCAAGAAGAGTTTTCTTGAATTGAAGAAAATGTTAACCATTGCACCTATTCTAGGGAACCTTCTAGCAGTGATGGCGTCACCGTTAATACCAATGCACCGTATAAAGGATTAGACGATGTCCTTATGCAAAATAAGAGAGTTGTGGCATATGGATCTAGCAATTAAAAGATCATGAAAAGAATTATCCTTCGCACGATCTAGAACTGACGGTCATCATATTTGTGTTGAAGATTTGGAGACACTATCTTTATGAGGAAAAATTTATCATCTCCACGGATCTTTAAAGTTTGAAATACCTTTTTATACTGAAAGACTTGAACATGAGACATAGAAGATGGATGGAATTCCTGATCGATTATAATTGCGAGATTAAATATCATTCGGGAAAGGCTAATATAGTTGTTGATGCCCTCAACAAATTTATTTAATAGACTACTATTAGAGATGATGGGATGATTTTGTTCCAGGGACTCTACTGTGCATCAATAGTTTAGAATTGAAAGGAGAGATCTGAGACGAAGCTCATAAGTCTAAATTCTCTATTCACCCTAGAAACAATAAGATGTATGGTTGAAGAAAAGTTATTGGTGCAATGACATGAAGAGAGGGATCGCAGATTACGTGGCAAGATGTCTCCCATGCCAGCAAGTTAAAGCTAAACATCATAAACCACTTGGTTTACTGCGGCCGCTACCGATTCTAGGATGGAAATGGGAAAGTATCGCTATAGATTTCATCACCGATTTCCTAAGGACTTTGAAGTGGAATGATGTTATTTGGGTCGTGGTTGATAGTTTGACTAAATCAGCTCATTTTATTTCGTACCGCGTGACTTATTCAGCTTCTTAGTTGGCGATATTTACATTTGAGAGATTGTCAGATTAGGTGTTCCTGTTGATATTGTATCTAATAGAGACCCACATTTCATGTCAAGATTTTAGCAGAAATTTAAGACGGGATGAGATCTAAGTTGAAATCTGGTTTTGCTTTTCATCCTCAAATGGATGGGCAGACTGAAAGATTGAATCAGGTATTGACAGACATGTTACGCGCTTGTGTACTGGACTTTGGAGGTAATTGGGATGAACATCTATCTCTTGCGGAGTTTACCTATAACCACAGATACCAGTCTACTATATAAATGGCTTCGTATGAAGCCTTGATGAGAGAAGTTATAAAACTCCTTTGTATTGGGATGAGATCGGTGTGAGAAATTTGTTAGGACCTCAGATTGTTGAAGATACGTCTAAGCATGAGCTCATACGAGAAAAAATGTGGATTGCGCTGAGCAGACAGAAGAGCTTTGCTGATTTGAAGCGAGAAATTGGGATCTTATCGAAGGGGATAAAGTATTCATAAAAATCTCACCAATGAAAGAAGTGGTAAGATTCAGGTTGAAAGGAAAGCTTAGTCTGAGATTCGTGAGACTGTTTGAAGTATTGAAGAGAATCGGAGAAATAGCATATCGAGTCAAGCTACCACCAAAGTTTGTCGAGGTGTACAATGTTTTTCACATATCCATGTTAAAGAAATATGTGGCAGACCCTGCTCACGTTATCGACTGGGAACCCATGGAGATTTATAAGGATATGTCCGTTGTAGAAAAACATGTTTAGATTGTTGATCGGAAAGAGCAAACCCTGAGAAATAAAGTTATACTGTTGATCCTTGTGATTTGGCAACATCACTTGTGCAAAAAAGCCACTTGGGAACGCGAGGATACTATCAGAAAGGGCTATCCCCATCTCTTCGAATAAAGGTATGACTCTATTTCGATGATAAAATTTTTATAAGTAGGGAAGCTTGTAGTGATTTAAATTTTATGTCTTAAAAACACCTAATTTATTTGTACGTGCCTAATAGCATATACACCGCATCCTTTGATTTTTCCAAACATTTAAATTAAAAATACATGCTTTGATTTTTCAAACTCATATTTATTTCTGTCATTAATTGGTACAAATTATGTGGTAGCCTACTGGTTAGAAGCTTGAGTTAGAGACAAGAGGTCAGAGAATCAAAACTTGATATGTTGGTTTTAAACCTTTATTTTGAACCTTGAAGTAAATGATTATGCATCATTCTTTGGTGTATTAGCCTAACACCAGATGTTTTCCTACTAGGTTAAAAGGGTGTATTACAGATGTTTTAAGAATAGATGTTCTTCCCGTAAGAACCCTAGAGACCTTAGAGAAGAGATTATATATCCTCCTTTTCTAGAGCTTTTCTTTTTTAAAGATCGGCGAGATGTTTGCATCTATTCTTAAGAGGCCTTCGCCTCCTTCAAGAGCCATCGTTGTAGTGAGGAACCCGATTGAATCGCGGAGATACGATCAATCTAGGTATGAAGAAATCATGCTTTCCCTTAAATCTTAATATATCGATTAAAATATGAGTTTCATGTTAATTAATGCTTATAGTGCATAAATAATGAATGTTATGATTAGATGTGATGCATGCTCTGATTGATGTTTTGATGTTGATGCTTTTTGGCTAAAATCAGGTTAAAAATCCCATCATAAAAGTTGATACACTTTGAGGAATGCTCACAAGTCTTAATCAATCGATTGAGTTTGGAAATCAATCGATCTATTTTTGGCTGATACTTCATGGTATGCTCACAACTCGAAATCGATCGATCAATTTCTGGACAATATTTAATGGATTGTTCACCGGTTGAAATCGATCGATCGAGTATGACTGATGTTGGTTTTGAAAATTCTCGGAGGGAAATCGATCGATTTTGATTAATCGATCGATCGAGTCTGACTGATAATGCATGAAAGCTCTCAAGGAGAAATCGATCGATCGAGCAGAGAAATCGATCGATCGATTCTGGGCTAACAAGTTCCATATTCATTTCTTTTTACAATAGTTTGATTACATGTTAAGGATTATGCTAAATGATTATATTCACATGCACTTTAATATTTTACGATGGTCTATAGATTGAATGATTAAGACACATGAACATTATGAAATATTAAGCAATGCTCGTGTTCGATTAGTCCCAATATCTTGAGAGGGACAAAGTCTAACTAGCATTGAATTATAATAAGGATTAGACCCAACGTCTTGAGAGGGACTGAGTCTAACGAAACAATGGATAAGGGCTTATTAGACCCAATGTCTTGAGAAGGATGAAGTCTAAAGGTCAACATTTTGAGAGGGACGGATAATTAAATGAATAAGGACGCATTAGACCCAACGTCTTGAGAGGGACGAAGTCTAAAAGTCAACGTCTTGAGAGGGATGGGTAAAAGATGAGCTTAAAAGAAAAGATAAAATCATGTGATAATGATTTTCATATCACGTTTTAGTTCCTTTCAACTTATTGAAATTATACATGTCACAAGCTCACACTCATGAATTATAGAAATTATTATATTACAATGATTGACATCTTATATTTTAATGGGTTGCATGACTGGTTCATACAAGTGTAAACTTACACTCGTTGCTGATGTGGGTGGCTAGATGAGATAGGTGTAGTTGAGGATAACTTATGAGCTTATAGAGATGAGACTGCACGTGGTGTTCAGGAATCTGAAATGGACGGCGATGAAGGCTAGCTATTTATTTTTTTAATATTGTTGTTTTCAAATGGACGAGACAATGATTGACTAGTAATTTCATTAAGAATGTTTTAAGCTTTGAAATATGTTAGACTTTATAATTGGAATAAGAAGTTTGTCATGAGTTTTATTTCGATTCATTTATGCTTATTGAATCTTTCCTTCCGCTATTTCAGGCTCTCTTAGGGCCTTATAATATTTTTTTATTGTTCATTATATGCGATGGTACGACCTAAAATCTTATAATAAGAAATTATGGGATTTCAGGTCGCTACAACGGGTTCCCCTTAATATTCCCAAATTGCGGCTCCTTTTTTGAACCCTACACTGAGCTAAGGGCAGTGGCTTGTTGTGACTGTTCCATTTGATCATCAATTGGTGGAGGCGGTGGTGTCGCTTGTGAGGCTTGAATGTTCTCATCTCCATCAATACCACCATCACTCAATTGATGATCAATATGGGTAGGAGATAATGTCATTTAGATTAACAAAAAAATTAATTATTAGAGTAGAAAAAATATTTAAAATAATTAAAATAATTTCTAGTATTAAGGTGCCTTGGAGCTTGGAGAATCGAGGCTAGGAGCCTTGATTGAAGCTTTAATGGAGTGCTTGAAGTAGTTAGACCTTCATTTGAAATTGAATGAAAAAAAATGGAGCGGCACTTGAATGGAGAAAGTTGGAGCTTCACTTAATGGAGAATATTATTAGTAGGGATTAAGGAATATTAAAAGTATTAAAGAGATAGTAAATGGTGCAGAAATATGGTAGGTGGGAAAGGGTAATTATAAGAGTGAAGTGAGTAAGAAATAGATAAATAAAATTGAAAATGGGGTGTAACCAGCAAAATCTGGTTGCCTGTAAGTGAGTCATCAGGCGAACTAGCCTTTGGAACTGCAACAGCTAATTCCTAGCCATTGGAGTTGTAGCCAATTTGGGTCGATTCTGGGTCTGGTCGAGTTACGGGTCCAATCAGTCTAGTTAGTCGGATATCGGTATGGTTTGGTTTACAGCCAGTTTGGGTCCAATTTTGGTCGGTTTATGGCTCATTAGTAGGTCGGTTTACTCAGCCTATCCAATCAATATTCAGTTTTCCCAAAACCAAACCCAAACCCAACCAGATTGGATTCATTTTGGATCGATTAGTTGTTTTTTAAGTTTTTGGTCTGGTTCTGGCCGGTTCGGTATCATAATTTTAAAACTAAAACAATTGGTTAGGTGAGTGACGTCTTTGGATGTATGTATTTATAAAATCTGCATATTTATCTACATAATTTAGATAACCTTTTGAAAAATGAATGCAAAACATCTTCCTCCTCCCAATCCTGTTGCAGTTTTAAGGGGGCATTGTGCTTCTATCATGGATGCTTGCTTCCATCCCTTCAAATCTCTACTCTTTTTGGGGTGCTGTAGACACCCAAATTTGGCCTAAGGCTCGATCGACACATACTTCGAGAAAGGCGTATCCCCGAGCTTTTGAAAGCATATTCCAAACCCTTAGGAATCATTCCAAAACCCTTAGGAATCATCCCGAACCACCCTTAGGAATCAACCATAGCCCTCCCAGACCCATTGGAACTTTCCCGAGTTCGATTCAAACCCTCTTGAACAGCGGTTAGAAAGAGGAGTGCCAATATTTTTATAGACAGTTTCCTAATATAAGGCCTATACCATTAGAAAATAAAGTTTCCCATCTTTCCAACAAGCCAAGAATCGCCTATTTTTAAGTTGTATATCAAAAGTTATGGCGAAATGAAGATCGACGATTTGTGTAGGAAATTGTAAAATCAGGCGCCCATGCCGGTCTTCAACTTCCAATAGTTTGGGCCTGATTTTCCTTCAAAAAATGGCTAAAATTGACATTGGGGTTTGACTTGTGGACCATCTCAAAGTTTGGGGTGTGTTTCTTTAAGACCTTAGTGACCTTATTAGCTTAAGTTATCACTCTTTTGCCTTTCAAGTCACAACCCTATCATCTACCATTAAAACCAAATCCTTCTTCTCCAAGCTCTAAAAAAACTCCAAAAACCTTAGATTACCCATTACCTAATTGCTAATTCAATTAGGACTTTAACCCCTCACTAATCCTCCATTTCTCTATAAACAGAGAGCCACCCCCCCTTGCTTAAGGGCTTGAAAAAATATCTCATGAGAGAGAAACCTTTAGTGATCCCTTTCCTCCCATTTGAGCATTAAAACTCATAAATTCCAGAACTGAGTTCACCCATTTTTACCCTATTTTCCATCACCAATCTCCTAGTTTTGATAGGAATTATGCCTTAGCCTTCTTCTCCTATCCTCTAGCTTCCTAGCCTTAGAGTCTAGAACCCATCTCTCAACCACCAAAGCTTTTGGAAGCTCATCAAACGCATTCATGCGAAGGTCCACAGCGGAGCTACAAGGGCCTGAGAGCTCCGGCTCTCCCTTCTATTCCGCTATCTTATTTGCTTTTCCTCTATCCAAGGATTCAAGCCGTTACGCTGCCAAAATTTCGGGGTTGACGGAGAGCTTAATAGGATCGTAGGCCTTCGGGCAAGGAAAAGTGTCGCTTATTTTCTTTTCTTTATATATATATATATATATATATATATATATATATATATATATATATATATATATATATATATATATATTATGTATACATCCAAACAGACATAGTAGAGACCGTTTACGAGCGGGTTAGTCGGGTGCCTAACACCTTCCCGACCGATAACCGAAGCCCCTACCCAAGAGCCTTTGGTGTAGACCATAATTAGAGTCATATTTGTGGCACTTCGGTGCTTATAAAATTGATCTAGGTTTTTTGGGGACACCAAAAGCTCTGGGTAGTAACTCTATAATTTTCGCAAGAGTGCATTATCGCGACGGGTTTGATAAAAATCCATGGTTGCACAGATGGCGACTCTGCTGGGGATGTTTAGAGCTTCTACTTGAAGTTGGCCCCTATTGCTTGTGTTATTTTCTTTCCTTTTACTAACTTTTTTCTTTTTGCATACTTACCCCTACGATTCTGTATTTTTTACTTACCCCTACGATTCAACTCTTAAATTTTCGGCAATTTTGGCCTAGTCGCTTGACTGACACCTTTTTTTTACTCACCCCTACGATTAGACTCTTTAAATTTCGATAATTTTTGCCAATTTTTGCCTAGTCACTTGACTGACACATTTTTTACTTACCCCTACGATTTGGCTCTTTAAATTTTAACAATTTTCGCCTAGTCGCTTGACTGGCATCTTTTTTACTCACCCCTACGATTCGACTCTTTAAATTTTGGCAATTTTCGCCTAGTCGCTTGACTGACACCCTTTTACTTACTCCTATGATTCGGTTCTTTACAATTCAACACTTTATATTTTTCACCTAGTCGTTTGACTGGCCCCGTCATTTTCTTACTCCTTATCATATTTCAACAGTGGACGTCGGCCTGTAGAGGCGGCATGGGACCATCACCACCCGTTTTTGAACTTTAAGAAAACACCCTTAAAATCTAAAATTAAAATTGAACTAAGAAGGAGACTTAATTGAATCTTTACGGGGGTAGATTTTCAAGGGTTGGAACTTTTAGGCAAAGATACAAACACTCGGTTCTTAGTACGGTGGCAACTCCTAGTGGTGATGATCCAAAAAAGTACCACCCCATCCAGTATCTGAGAAGGCATTTGTATCGGAGGTATATCGGGTGGGTGACTGAACTTGTTACTAAGCCTAAAACCCTGGGGAGAGCGTTAGCAGAATCGAAAAAGCCTTGCATCCTTTAGGCACGGAAAGGAGGGACCCGAAAAGTGAAGAAAAAGTCTCAAGGGGCATTGCCCCAACTCTCCGCTTAGTAGTTTTTTAGACTCCTGATAAATCCCATGCCCTTGACACCCAAAATGCCCTTGCCGGTCAAGAGAGGTCGCCCTCTTATTGACTCTTACGAGAGATCGGGTTGTCACGTGGATTCCCGTAACCTTACATAGATCAAAGGATTTCCTTTGATTCTTCAAAGGTGTGTCCAGATCTCGCGGTGGGAGGCATTGGGGGTGTGAATGCCATCTGAAAAAGGGGCATCATCATTCAAAAATCACCACCAAAAGAAACAATCAAAAACGTAAAAAACCCAAGAAAAATCCAAAAAGAGAGCTTGTGGTGCCGGAACAACGGCTTCGCCTTATCCTCCATCATCCCATAGGGGTAGGAGAAGACGGGTTCCTCACCCGAGGAACTCATACCCAACCCGCCAACAAACAATGTCTCGGGCGGTTGATGCAACCTACGCCATTCCCGATTCATCCCCACCACATTCCCCAACTCATTCCCACAGGGAGGAAATCCCCATTTCCGATTTTCCCCCCCAAACCAGGTTAAAGGTCATCGGACCCTTCAGTGTACCCATATTTCCATCCACATCTTCCACATTCCCTCAAAATCCATCCCATTTTTCCCCCATATCTACTCTGAATCCACCTTCCAAATCCATCGAACAAACACCTCACTTCCCTTCATCCACCCCAAATCCAACCCAATTCTCCACATCAACCCAAAATTTACCACATTTCCCTTCCACATCCCCCATGCCCAATCTTCCCCAATCCCCTCCAAATACACCCTATTTTTCTTCCACATTAGCCCAACATACACCACAATTTTTCCCATCTCTCATGCCCCATCTCCATCATTTTCCCAAACCATGCACATTTCCCCCCATGTCCATGCCCAATCCATGACACTTTCCACCCACATCCATTCAAAACCCGATCCAATCTTCCGCCTTCACCCATATACCCCATTTTTCATCCTCCCAACACATATCTGATCCACCCACATTTACCCATGCCACACCCAGTTTTTTCGATCCACCCCATATCCCCCCATTTACCCAAGTCATGACTAATTTTATCAGGTTCATACCCACTTTTTCCCCCACATCTACATCATCTACACCCCAAATACCCTCAAATGAACCACCTCCATTCAAGCCCTCTCCAATGGCCATGACGGATGAAATGGTCCGGACTTACACTAGTTGGAAAGCCTCTCAAAACATCCCCCCTCATTCTCACCACATCCTCCAACCCATCATACACATACCAAGCCTCCATGCTTCATTACCTCAAACCCACCAAGGCCCAATGGCCCAAACCCCCATCATCCACACCCACCAAGGCCCAATAGCCCAAACTCCCGCCATCCACACCCACTAAGGCCCAATGGGCCAAACCCACCAAGGTCCAATGGGCTCGACCCACCAGGGCCCAAACCTAACAAAGCCCAATGGGCCAAATTTCTCAAGGCCTCATGGCCCAACACCGTCCAAGTTCCTTACCATATACCCAAGCCCAGCAAGGCCCAAACCTTGGGTCCTCATACCCATACCCTCCATAGTTCTCTCAGTATCTCCCTCACAAACAAACCTCCCACCCGACCTAAGGCAGGAGCCTGGCACCTATCCTCCATCAACCCCAATTCACTCATGTCCCTACACCCCAAAGCCATCTCCAAGCCTTCCCTCAAACACAGTGGCCCCATCAGGGCCCAACCCAAAATCTAAATTCCACTCACCCCATCACTCCACATAACTTCCCCCATATACTGTGGTCCCATTAAGCTCCTGTCCATCACACTCAGAACCAACAGAATAACCTCACTCTTCCTTCACCATATGTTGATCCACAATATGAAGAGGACGAGGTCAGAAATAGTAGGGCCTATGAAGGGGCATTTGTCAGTTTTAATACTCCACCACCCACATTCACCCACCCACAGGCCATTCAGAATGAGGGGGGGCCAGCCCCGGCCATACAATCAAAAAAGTCTGAATTGTTGAAAGAGTAAATGGACAAAATACAAAAACAACTAATGAAGATGGGAGGAGCTGAAACTCATGCTACAAAGTTCTCCGACCTGTGCCTGTTTGCGGAAGTACCACTTCCCCACAAATTCAAAGTGCCTATGTTGGACAAATATAGCAGCACTGACAACCCCATCGCACATCTAAAGTCCTATTGTGGGGATATGTGCCAATAAGTCGGAGATGAACGACTCCTTATCAAAGTGTTCCAAAAAAGTCTCATTGGTCTAACTTTTAGATGGCTCACATCTCTTGAACCGTCCATGATTAAAATAAGAAAGGATTTGACCCACCTATTTCAAGAACAATATGTCTATAACATCAACATAGAACCGCGCAAGTCTGATTTGGCCCGATTAAAACAGAAGTCTAATAAGATGTTCAACGATTATCAGGGGCGATGGAGAGCATTGGCAACCTAAGTGAAAAACCGGATACCCAATAATGAACAAATTGAGATGATCTCAAGAAACACTCTTTCGATCATCTTAGATTTTTTAGTATACCAGCAGCAGTTCAGCTTTGTTGACCTGGTGAGGAATGCTAATTACTGTGAGGATGCAGTAAGAGAGGGTCGTTTAACTAGAACGGTAACTAGTGGGGTCTGCAAGTTTCCTGAGTAGGGAACCGAGAGAAGTGCTGGGGGGAGGTCCAAGCCATAATGGCCATGCAACCCAATACCAACATAGTACCATTCTAGTTTGCGGCAGCACCTCAAGCCCTAGCACCTACAAATCTGGCTCCAAGGCAGAACAACATCCCCTAGGGGCAACAAACCCCTGAGTAGAGAAGGGCTTGATATAATTGAGTGTTCACTCCCTTAGGGCAATCCCTGAATGTCCTTTTGCCTCTATTGGTCGAGAAGGGTCTGGTCACCATACTCCAACCGCGACCTCCGTTGAATTCGCCCCTAGAGGTTACGATCCCAGCACACACTGTGATTACCACTAGGAACTTGGGCATCCAACTGATCGATGCTATCCATTAAAGCATGCGATACAAGACCTCATTGAGGCAGGGAAATTCATTCCTCCGACACCTCCTCAAGAAAATTAGCACACTAACATTCACCAGGCGCCTTTGCCACCACACCTGCAGGGAGGAATGGGCCCAAGAGCCACAATCAACATACTGCAGGAAGAAATAGAAGAGGTTGACCCCTTAGATTATATAGCATGGAAGAGAGCTATGAATCATCAGGGCAGTGGAACCAAAGATGTGAAATCGTAGGGGTAATCGAGCCTTTGAACTTGGCTGATTATTTCCCAAGTTCGACACCCAATTATTTCCCAAACCCAACACCCCAAGCAGCACCTCTGAATTTAAGGTTGTATTTTTCGGTGCCAGCCCCCATCAATCATGTACAACCCAGCTAGACCCCACCTCCGCAATACCAATCATATTCGGTGCCAACCCCCGTCAATTACATGGCGCCCAATGTTACCTCATCCCCATTATTCCCTCAACCTCCGGAACAAACTCCAACCCAATACAATTGGCCCAATTTTTCCACATCATCATCAATTCAATCGCATCTTGTACCAGTTAACCACATTTGGCCAAGCATTGACTCACCAGCCCCGCCAGTTCAATCGTATCCGACGCCTCCACCAGTCCCATTCAAGATCCTCGAACCAACATATAATCCCCATCAGGTCTCGCTAAGCTATAATCAAACTGATATCAATGCCAGGGGTAGCAATGAAGGAGCAGTGGAATTCGTTACCCGATATGGCAAGATCTCTAAATAGTCAGAAGTATCGGCATCTGCCCAGCCAGATGAAAGAAAGGATACTGCAGCAGTACATCCTATGGAGAGGATGAACCGAGAGCACACGTTAACGACACAACTGAAAAGACCGCCGACTCATATCACTATCTGGGATCTCCTGATGACATCTCCACTCCATTTCCAAACTTTAATGGGAGTGCTAAAAGATGCCCATGTCTCTGGCCAAGTTTCCCCAAATAAGGTGGGACACATGATTGGACAAGTGATGGCTCCTAATGCCATCTCATTTTCGGACGCTGACCTCCCATCCGAAGGAAGCGATCATTACCGACCCCTCAACATTACAGTCGAAGCAGGGAGTGTAATGATACCATTGGTTTTGATCGACAATGGTTCGGCATTAAATGTCTGCTCGCTGCGAACCGTGACCAAGATTGGGGTTGATCCAACCATGTCCAGGACGGCCAGAACAAGTGCGAGAGGGTTTGATAACACCAGAAGGGAGGTAATAGGAGAAATAGACTTGGAGCTCTCCATTGGGCTAATAACCTGCTCCATCCCATTCCAAGTCATGGATATCAAATGCACCTTTAACTTGCTACTAGGGTGCCCATGGCTGCACAAAATTGGGGCAATACCTTCGACCTTGCATCAAAAGCTCAGATTTATATCAGAACAGAAGGTCATTACCATCATAGGCAAAGGGTGAGAAGAAAGAGAGAAAAGGGCCACAGTATCGAAAATCTTAAGGTATTGGATGTGCCGCATACAACAGAGGATACTGACCTTCATAGCTTTCAGTATGAAGCATTCACATCGACATCAGAACCCACCTCAAAAATTGGCGGAGGAATGGTTGTAGCTATAACCATGCTCCAAAAGTGGGGCTATCAGAAAGGAAAAGGTTTGGGTCCTCGCCTGCAAGGTAGAAGAGACCCAATCAGGGCCAAGGGTGGCCAGTGAGTTAGATTCGGCTTAGGCTATAAGCCTATCGAAGAAGAAGTCCAAGAGGCCAAGGAAAAGGCCCGAATCATTATCACAGCCAAATCCCGAGGGATAGACCTGGAATATGAACCCCTATCGCGGCCTCACATCCAAAGCATGTTCATAAGTGCAGGGTCATCAAAATAGATTAGAATGGGGCAGCACAGCTAATCCCATGCAAATTGATAGCCACAATTCACCCAACCAATCCCCAAATCATTCCCCCTGCTATAAAAATAGACCTGGCCTCCCATCCCTCTTCGAGGAAGAAGTTCCCCCTTCCATAAACCACCACAAACCTATACTGACATTTGAGGGTAGGGTCCCGGACGAGCCTAGGATAAACATGATGGAGGCTGACTCCCAAAAGGCATCTCAATCAGCCTCCTCCATCAAACCAGGTAAAGGTGCAGCACTGCAGGTAAGTAATTAGACGTCAATGCCCCTAACTCTAGAAGCATCAAGTGGCCTAAAATTTGGCACCTGCTTTTTAAAAAAAAAACCTGTAAAAAGTGAGATTAGCCCTTGGCAAGCAATACCATATCTATATAGAGACCCGCCTTGCCAAGGGCCCACTTTCGAACAAAAAGAAAAATCCAAAAAAATAAAAGAAACACAAAATAATCTAAAAAAATTGTCTTTTAAAATTCCTGATAAAATCAAGAAAAAAGATGCGTTAATTAAAAAATCCGTCCCACGTGAAATCAACCCCTTTCCTGTAGAAATACAAGAAGACGAGGAAATCCCTACTGAGGAGTTCCCCAATGAACTCCTTGAATGGTTCTCCGACTTTGAGCATGGCTCTACCCCTATTATTGAAGAAATAGAGGATGTCAATCTAGGGACCGAGGAGATTCCTAGAATCACCAAGATCGGAACGTCATTGTCTCCTGAGGAAAGAAAAAGCATGATTGATTTCCTTAGGACACACTAAGACATCTTCGCATGGTCATACACAGACATGACTGGTTTGGACATCGAATTGGTCGAACATGAGTTGCCCCTCTACCCTGATATCAAGCCGGTCAACCAAAACTTAAGACGTCTTCGACCAGAGTGGATGCTGAAAGTGAAAGATGAGGTTATTAAGCAGTATGATATGAGGTTTTTCATGGTCTTCAAGTACCCGCAATGGCTAGCCAATATCATCCTAGTACCAAAGAAGGATGAAAAGGTCTGCATGTGCATTGATTTCAGACTCTTGAACATAGCGAGCCCGAAGGATGATTTCCCATTGCCACACATCGACATCTTGGTCGATAACACTGCTAGGCATGGGATGCTTTCATTTATGGATGGATTCTCTAGATATAATTAGATTAAGATGGCGGAGGCCGACCGAAAAAGATAGTGTTCATCACTCCATGGGGCACTTTCTGCTACAAAGTCATGCCATTCAGATTAAAGAACGCCGGAGCAATATACCAGAGAGCGATGACTACATTGTTTCACGACATGATGCACCAAGAAATTGAAGTGTATGTCTATGACATGATTGCCAAGTCACAAGAAAGAAGTGACCATCTGATAAACCTCCAAAAGCTATTTGAGAGGCTGAGAAAATACAGGTTGCGACTGAATCCTCATAAATGCACATTTGGCGCCATGTCAGGAAAACTTTTGGGCTTCATCGTCAGCAGGAGAGGTCTGAGGTTGACCCAAGGTAAAAGCCATCATGGAAATGCCACCACCGTCTACTAAGAAAGAGGTCAGAGGGTTCTTAGGCAGAATACAATACATCAGTCGGTTCTTTACACAACTCACTCCCCATTTGCACGCCGATCTTCAAGCTCTTAAAGAAAGATTCGCCCCTTGAATAGAATGACGATTGTCAGGTGGAATTCGATAAGATCAAGGGCTACCTACTCAACCCGCTAGTTTTAGTACCACCCTAGCCGGGGAGACCACTCTTGATATATCTCTCCATGATGGAAATTTTGATGAGATGTGTCCTAGGACAGCACGATGAAACATGAAGAAGAGAACAGACCATCTACTATCTCAGCAAGAAGTTTACTGATTACAAGATGCGTTATTCTCATCTGGAGAAGGCATGCTTGGCTCTCGTATGGGATACACAGAGGCTTTGCCATTACTTACTATCTCAGGCCGTTCTACTTTTAGCTCGCATGGATCCGTTGAAGTACTTTTTTAAGAAGTCGGCCCTTACTAGGCAGACTGCACGTTGGCAACTCCTGTTATCTGAATTTGATATCACGTACATCACTCAGAACTCAATCAAGGGGCAAACACTCGTTGATCATCTTGTCGAGAATAATTTACCTAACTATGAGCCTTTGAGAACCGAATTCCCAGATGAGGACATCTTGTCTATGACAGAGGGCGATACAGTGGAGATGGAGGAATTCTAGGTAATGCATTTTGACGGGGCAGCAAATGCTGAAGGTCAAGGAGTCAGTGCTATTTTAATCCTGCCAAAGGAATCGCTTCACCGACGCGTTAGCAACTTTGGCATCAATGGTAGAGATTCCATACGGTGTCGTGATGAAGCCGATTATGATTGAGCAAAGGATCGAGCTGGCCTTCTGCCTCCAGATTGAGGAACCTACATAGTTAGATGGTGAACTACCATGGTTCTTAGACATCAAGAACTTCCTTGAAACACTAACTTTCCCTGAAGATACGTCCAAAAGGGGCAGACAGACCATCCATCATTTGGCAGCAAACTACATCATCTGCGGCGAGTGTCTCTACAAGAGATCATATAACAACATCTTACTCAGATGCCTTACTGAGAGCAAGGTAGCCAACATTATGAAGGAGATTCACGAGGGAGCATGTGGGGCCCACATCAGCGGGCACATGTTGGCAAAGAAAATCCTATGACAAGGATACTTTTGGACCACTATAGAGACGGGCTGTTGTAAGCACGTTCGGAAGTGCTACGAATGCCAAGAACCCTCCAGTCTGATACATGCTCCTGCAATTGATCTACACAGCATGACCACTCCATGGCTCTTCGCCACCTGAGGCCTTGATGTCATCATGATGGTTAATTCGAAAGCCTCAAACGGACATCGATTCATCCTGGTCGCTATTGAGTACTTCACCAAATGGCTAGAGGCAGCATCCTATGCCAACATCACGGTCAGTCATGTTGAGAAATTCATCAAGAATAGTATTGTCTGTTGATTCGGTGTGCCCAAGGATATCATCACGGACAATGGCACCAACTTCACGAACAAGCGCATCAGGGCCTTTTGCGAGTAGTACAAGATTAAGCACCATCGCTCGTCGCCTTACCGACCGCAAACCAATGGAGCCATAGAAGCTACTAACAAGACAATCATCTGCATCATTGAAAAAATGGTCATCACTTATAGAGATTGGAGTAAAATGCTATCCTTTACATTATGGGCTTACAGAATGTCGATCTGTACCGCTACAGGGGCAACACTATTCTCCCTTGTGTAGGGAACCGAGGTCGATTTACCAATAGAAGTTGAAGTAACTTGACTCTGAATTCTCATGGAATTAGGCCTATCTGAAGCTGAGAGGGAGAGATCTTGCTTTGAGCAGCTGAACCTGCTAGACGAGAAAAGGCTCCTAGCCTTATGTCATACCTAAGTTTATCAAGGGCGAATCGCATGCGCTTATAACAAACGTGTTTACGATCGAGATCTGAAGGTAGGAGACACGATACTCAAGAAGATCTTTCCATCCCTCCATGCCAACCCGAGAGGAAAATTTAAGCCTAACTGGGAAGGACCTTACGTCATTCGAGAAGGCTCCCGAGATATGCAATCGGCCTCGCCACCATAGACGGAGATCACTTTCCTGAGCCCATCAACGCGGGGTACGTCCGATAGCTCTACTCATAGTTTCCCTCGACAAGGTAAGTATTGATAAAACGGATACGTGACTATTCAAAGACCCAGTAAAAGAGGCCATCATTTCAAAAGCCAAGTAGCCAAAAAGTATCCCTGAATGCTCATACCCTTTGCTACCCAATTTGAGCCATGAACCTTCCTTTCATAACCCCTCCAAAAGAAAAAAAAAATGTGTGTAGATATACCTACCAAAAAAAATAAAAATAAAGAGTTATCATCAAAAATCTAAAAAAATAGGAAAGGCAAAACCCCAAGAGATTATTCAAAAAGCAAAAAGAATGAAAATAGAAAAGATAGAAAAATCATGGGGCGTGTATAATAAAAATCTCTCAAGGATGAAGTATATTATGGCAACCGAAATCTAGTCAAGGAAACCCTTTTAACCTAGAATACCTTCAAAATCCTAACCTTACCCATGGCTGCAATACATCCCGAGGAAAAGCCCTCTTTAAGGTCTACGACCAGTCAAAATATCCGTTGAGTCTGTGCGAGCCAAGCTGGGTGATAACAAAAACCCCATCTAGTCGGCTATGATGGAATCGACGTCCATGACGTGGCTTTCGAAAAATAAAGGAAAAAGAAAATATACAAGCTCAAAGAAAAATGAATGTGGTGAAAACTCGTAAGGGCGTCACGGATAAAAACAGTGAGCTTGTGTGGACCAGGTGCAAATCTGAAGGGCGCCTAGGGTAAAAATGCATACCCATGGACATAGTGAAAACCTGAAAGGGCGCTACGGGTCAAAAAGAGGGTAACAACGGGCACGAAAAAAACCTATCTTGGGCGCTGTGAGTAAAAATGTTCAAAGGATAAAGAAAAAGAAAATCTTCAGGTACTCCCTTGATTACAATTTTAAATTATCTGGTCGCCCATTGGGCCGCTCATGTTAACTCAAATAAAGTTCTAACCAGGAATATATTTAGGCTACATCGTCAAACATATGACTCGAGGTAAGGAAAAAAGATTGATTCGATCCAAAGGGATGGATGTTCAAACCTTGGTAATATTGCTGAACCTCACTCAGGTTGATTTGATCAAACGATCAATGTTTTGATCAGGTTGATTCCACTACTAAATCTTTGATCTAAGTACTTTGTCTTTGGATTCATATGAACGTGAGTGTCTAAGCTTCAAATTTTTTATGAACTTTTCGAAGGTGTGGATTCTTGGTCTGTTGCGCAATCTGGGAGTGCACCCTACAGGGTTTGAGGTCCGAGTAACTCTGTTGAAAGAGGTCAATCGTTGGTTGAGACCAACCTGTTGAAAATGAAAGTACATATCGATCAACTATGTGCAAACATGCATGCAGAAGGGTTCATTTCCCTTATTTTTCTACAGGCTTAAAACTTGTATTGGCGCGGTATCCCTGTAAAGTATAAGCCATATGTCTAGGTATCCGTAGGATGATCGTTTGTTCCCATAAATAGTACCCAGACGCGTCGGGACTTTTATTGCCTTTGTTGCTTATCTCCCCTAATGGGTGCATGTTTATGCATAGTTAAATGATTTGTAAGATTATTATCGACAGAGACCAAGATTAGATGTCTCCTTCGATAGACACCCAATTTTAGCCAGATCTGTTCAGTATTATTAGAAATTGGATGCTCTAGGTCATGTTGATCTTATGCATATTATCAAAAGCGTCACGTACTCCCAAAAAGTATTACCACATTAATATTCACTCTGCTCAGGTAGTCCTGTTAAATTAACTTCAGGATCGTTGGGTTTGACTGGCTATGCAGGGGCACTCATGGCCAGTCAAATGGGGCAGTCAATACCTCATGGGATTGGATGCTAACTATGGATCTTCGCGTATTTACTTCGCTCCTATCTTTGAATATGGGTCGATCACCCTCTCGCTCGCGGTGCTATTTTATTTAGAATGAAACTTGAACATCGAACATCATCAATCATTTCACCATCTCAGCTATGCCCAGTAATGTCGTTAAGCGCTTGGGGATCGATAGCCTTGAGGAACGGAAGTTTTTCCTAAATGTTAGGGCTTCCGTAACTCTCGAGTAATGTTTTCCCTAATGTTGGGCTTACGTCACTCTCCACATTTTTTTTCATTTTGATGTTTGAGGTTCATTTTGAATACAGTAGACCCATTAGCGCGCCTTGGGCCTCTTCGGATGTCTCTTATCTTTGGCATTCAATCATTAGTGATCGGATACCAAATAAGGACATCTGTAGACACCTAAATTTTGCCCAAGGCCTGATCGACACTGTGACAGCCCGAATTCTGACACCTCAAAACTCGTGCCATCAGCATGACCCTCAAGGCTGTAACCTACAACCTTGTACGAAGCATTGGTATAAACAGACAACCATATATCAAGTAAAGTACAAGAATTTTAGTCTAACTAAGTCTCCATGCATTAATAATAATAATTTAGCAATCCAGAAAGTCAGTTCTAGTCTCATGCCAATACATGAGCAGAAGAACCGACCCGAACCATCGATGATAAACTGTTCACCCCAGATGGTTCAATAAAAGAATCATTGTATTTAGTTACATTCAAAATTAAGGCTTGTCATACCAAGCCGTACAGAATGCTCTTAAAACTAACTCTCAAAGTATGCAAGGGGTCTCCTTGAAGAAGTCCTCCGGGTATGAAATTCGAATCCTCTGGATCGACGTCTCCCGAAGCCTCTACTGCTGCTAGCACTGGACCTGTGACGTATAGTCAAAAGGGGTGAGCTACATCCTAGCTCAATAGGGAAACACAGTGAACATATAAATTAAGCTCTCATATACATGTTAGAACAAATTTTAAAGCACGATTTATCTGATAGAACTTCTGAGAAAATAATTTAAATAATAGAAAGTGAAATGATAACTGCAGCTGTTACCTAACATGATCTTGTTTATTCTCATCTTACTGGTATAGTTACGGATTCGGCCTAATCACTTAAATCTTAACTTAAGTAGTCCCCGAGCAATATAACATCGAGCCTCAATGGAATACCCACCATCGTCATCTAAATAGACACTTGTTATATGATTCTCAATTTCAAAACTACCTAGGCCCCTTTCTCTTAGGTGGAGGGGTCTATTCTCAAATCTATATCCCTGGGATGTGCTACAAGTGTACGGATTGGCCGCCGTACCGGTCACGGATATCCTGCCGAGTCAGTCATGGGTATCCCGTCACGTCAGTGGGGTATTCTAATCAAACCTTAAATAACAAAAATATTGCATGTGCTTTACATATGGTTATTCACCGTGATTATGCTAATTTTATTATATTAGGCATTATCAATTTTCTTTTGTTTTACCGTTAGGTTTGATCTGCATCCCTGGAATGCCACTAATTCAATGCATCATTTAGATGCCCATTATCACATTTCCACGTCCCCTGGGGACCTCATGGTTTCATTTTGAATTCACACACACACACACACCCGTTTTGGAATCACATTTGATACATGACTATTCTCTTGAATTACTCTACATATATGGTTTTGACGAATTAAAGTATATGTTTCGAGATATTCCCTACCTCAACGCAAATCCAATGCACTCCTTTCTCGTAGAGGTTTACACGTAACAATCTCACGTCAAACCTACATTGCATGTGTCAAGGATACCCTTAGAATGATTTCTAAAACCCTTGGGAACCTTAGCTCCCATGAATTTCACCAAAAGAATTAATAAACGTGTAGTGCCTCGCATGAGCAGGGACTATTCCTCGCTTGAGCAATCACTTAACCTCACTCAAGCGAGCAATTGATCTCGCTCGAGCGATAAAAAAATGAGGTACTAATCTTTCACGCGAGCGAGTACTATTCATCGCTCGAGCGGCTACAACGAGGTACTCAACCCTCGCGCGAGCGAGAACTATTCATCACTCGAGCGGTTACAATGAGGTACTCAACCCTCGCGCGATGCCTCGCTTGAGCGAGCTTTCCCTTCACTAAGGGTCTCGCTCGAGCGAGCCCAGAACACAGTTTATGCTCAGATTTTATATTCCGACCTCGCTCGAGCAAGCCATTTAAACCGCTCGAGTGAGGAGCAATGATAACTAACTCTTGATCCGTTCGAGAACTAGTTACTTACTCCATTTAAGGCCCTATTAATGTCAAAATTATTTGACTAATAATTTATACTTTATATGTAACACATAAAAATATTTAAAACATACCTCAAATCATTAGATCTTATATAGACCTGATCCAAGATCACCCAGAGTTTCAAAAGCTCTTCCTCCAACCTCTTTCCAGATTATCCACAGGCTCAAACCCAAACGATCCTTTCTAGACCCTCTCCTCTTTCTCTCTATTTAACTCTCCTTTTTTCTAAGCTAAATTAGGTCACGTATGGGAGACTTCTCTCTATTTAACTCTCCACTTATCTAGTAAAAGCTCGTGTGTTTCACACATACACATGTAGTGTGTATATATTGTTTGTGGTTTCCTTGTGAACCACAACCACGCGTGCATGGTACGTGGCATGCACGGTTCCCAAAAGTCGGGGTTATGACAGACACATACTTCGAGAAAGGTGTACCCCCGAGATTTTGAAAATATTTTCTAAACCCTTAAGAAGTATTCCAAAACCCTTAGAAATCATCTCGAACACCCTTAGGAATCAACCATAGCCTTCCCAGACCCATTAGAACCTTTCTGGGCCCAATTCAAATTCTCCTTAACAGCGGTTAGAAAGAGGAGTGCTAATATTTTTATAGATAGTTATCTAACCTAAGACTTATACCATTAGAAAATAGAGTTTCCCAGCTTTCCAGCAAGCAAGGAATCGCCTAATTCGGAGTTGTATATCAAAAGTTATGACGAAATGAAGATCGATGATTTGTGCAGGAAATTGCAAAAAACCGTGCTGGGCTCCTGCAGGTCTTCAAATTCCAATAGTTTGGGCCTGATTTTCCTTCAAAAAATGGCTAAAATTGATATTGGGGGTTTGACTTGTGGACCATCCCAAAGTCTGGGGTGTGTTTCTTTAGGACCCTAGTAACCCTATTAGCTTAAGTTATCACCTTTTTGCCATTCAAGTTACCGCCCTATCATCTACCATTAAAACCAAATCCCTCTTCTCTAAGCTCTAAAAAACTCCAAAAACCTTAGATTGCCCATTACCTAATTGCTAATCCAATTAAGAATTTTAACCCCCTCACTAAGTCTCCCTTCCTATATAAATAGAGAGTCACCCCCCCTTGCTTAAGGGTTTGAAAAAAATTTCCAAGAGAGAGAAACCTTTAGTGATCCCTTTCCTCCCTTTTGAGCATTAAAACTCATAAATTTCATAACTGAGTTCACCCATTTTGATCCCATTTTTCATCATCAATCTCCTGGTTTTGATAAGAATTAAGCCTTAGCCTTCTTCTCCTATCCTCTAGCTTCCTAGCCTTAGAGTCTAAAACCCATCTCTCAACCATGAAAGCTTTCGGAAGCTCATCAAATGCAGTCATGCGAAGGTCCACAGTGGAGCTACAAGGGCCTGAGAGCTCTGGCTCTCCTCTCTATTCCTCTACCTTCTTTGTTTTTCCTCTATCTAAGGATTCAAGCCGTTACGCCGTCGAAATTTCGGAATTGGCGGAGAGCTTGATAGGATCGTAGGTCTTCGAGCAAGGGAAAGTACCACTCATTTTCTTTTCTTTATATATATATTATATACACATCCAAACAGCCATAGTAGAGACCGCTTACGAGCGGGTTGGTCGGGTGCCTAACACCTTCCCAATCGATAACCGAAGCCCCTATCCAAGAGCCTTTGACGTACACCAGAATCGGAGTCATATTTGTGGCACTTTAGTGCTTATAAAATTAATCTAGGTTTCTCAGGACACCAAAAGCTCCGGGTGACGACTCTATATTTTTCGCAAGAGCGCATGGTCGCGACGGATAAAAATCCATGGTTACATAGGTGCATACCCATCATGCCTTTTTTTTTCAATTTTATTATTATTATTTATTTCTATGACCATCGTATTCTTCGTACTTTTAATTGTTTACATTCGTATATATGGTTTGATCTTTCCAGCTGTTATAGTTAATATGCACTTAATAATTTTATTCAGATACTTGTACTCAGTACCATTGACAAGTACATTTTCTTCATGTTCAATTTTATATTTGTATTTGTCGAAAGATATGAAGATTAATTATACAATGTGGATGTTGGGCTGTGAAAAAGTGGTCAAAAGATGGATAAGTCAAATTGGCGCCCTTGTGTACATGTGGCCGAGATGAGTATATTAACATGGATGCATGGAGTAACAAGAAATGATAAAATTTGAAACGAGTACATAAGAGGAAATGTGAGAGACATTCTGCTGATTATTTGTACATGCCTAGACAACAGTATTTGTGGATGAGATCATTGTATTGGTTGTAGCCATTGCACTATGGTGTGAGCTGCATTAATTAAGTTATGAAACAGATGTCGCCTCTTAGTTCAAAGAGTGATGGTTGCATGATCCTACGGTTATTGGAGATGACACCTAGAGTTGAATGTTGCATTGCTGGGTGTTTTTCCACCAATGACTGCATGACATATTTTTTAGCCTACCAGGATTGTTGATAGGTGTTCAATAGCCAGCATATTATAGACCCAAGGATCATTGATACTTTTCAATTTACCTACCTTACAACGCAGATGAGTTGCATGTGCTTGAAGCGAAGTTAGGGGCCTTGACCATTTACCTATTGTTGCCTGACCAATTTGATTTGTGTAACGTGTGGGTTGTAAGTCTTGTAGGTGACTCTTGTACCCTTGACTACCCTCCTTTTGATATGTCAGAATTAGATTGCATGCTGAAATGATTACAGGTTTTGATTTTTAAACTGTATATATTATATGAAAAACAATTTTGAAAATTCTTTTACCGATGGGTTTGAAACTGTTTTGGAAGTTTGTGAGCGTCCTCACTAAAAACCCTCAGGAGACACAACTCCTCCACTAGGGATCACCTAGGGGTTTAAAAGCTTGTTGCATGCACTAAATGCAATCGTATTTCCTACAAAAGTGGCATTTACTTTCATAGAATAGTCTGTATATTATTAGAATAATTTACTTATGGGTTATGATTTAATGTCATCTTTGCTCGAGAACTAGTAAAGTTGAGGTTTGGGAGTGTGATCGGACTCAAAAGTTATATAAATTATCCCCAAATCCTAGCTTAGTTAATCCTCACTTAACCACTAATGTGTGCTTTTAGTTCATGTTATGTTGCAACAGGTGTAAAAGCTTATTAAATGAGAAAAGGGTTAAAAAAGCAAAGTTAGGAAGAAATTCGAAGTAAAGGTAAGAACCCAAGGAGAAATAGCTAGAAGGAATGCTCTCAAAGGTCAATTGGATCGATCGACAATGCAAATTCGACTAGTCAAAACAACACAATAGAGGAGTGAAGCCGAGGAAGAAAAGAGGACGTAAATGGATCGGTCAACGAGTAGTTTCGACCGGTTAAAAAAAGATGAGACCGGTTAGGACTCAGCTGACAGGTCAGAAAAAGAACAAGCAAAACAAAGAAAATTCAAGGAATTTCTTGGCCGGTCTTGCCTGATTCGACCAGTCACTAAATTAAAGAGAACCAAAGCTCCGCGGATCATCTTCTACCTGGAGAAGGAGTCTAAAGCTGACCAGTTGGTGCATCACTTTCGACTGGTCACAACAGAGTTTCTAAGCTAAAATCAAGGTCTGCACAACTATGGATATCTTCTAACTCCGAGATCTTCTCTAGGATTCTCTTCAATAGGCTGGATAACTCCAAATCGGCGCGGATTCCTTTCAAGATTTATCATCCTTGGAGGATTTTTAAGATCTTAGAGATTACTTGTCATGTACAATATTTTAGGGCCTTATAATCTATAAATAAGGACCCTAGGGTTAGGTTTTAGGGGACTCACACGCCGGAACTTTTTTAGAGGGCTTTAATGTGAGTTTCTGTAGTTTAGGTTAGAAGTAGTTTTAGAATAGAGGGAGATTGGATGTAATCATCAATTAGAGCCTGCATCAGTGATGATGAAGGTCTCTGAACCGATGAGTGCTTAAAGCATCGGGCTGGATCTCTTGTAAATTCTGGATAAGTATTTTAATAAATTTATGTTTCTTTTCTGTTTGTTAATTCCATTATTAGTACGATTGCATGTTCGAGGTTCCGACTAGATCGAGAACGCGACAATAACACTGCAATCTTGTTTAGTTTAATTCCAATGACCTTATAGGAGTTAGGGTTAGTCTAGGTAGGATATTCACTGACTTACTAGGCCTTGTCATGGATCAAAATCTCGGCCGAAAAATCAAATTTTTGGCTGAGACGACTCAATTTCGGTCGAGACCGAAACGGAAATCAACAAAATACCGCCCCCCCACCAGAATATTCAAATTATCGGCCAAATTTTCAAATTATTGGCTGAAAATTGCATTTTCACTCCCTTTTTTTTGGATAGCTGCTCCTTTTAGCCATTTTGAATGGGTATGACCCAATTTTGTATCCAGCACCCCATTTTTGAAGGATTTAAAAGCCATTTAGGCTTCTTTAATTGCAACGCAATTTTTAATGGCAACCCAAATATATATAAAGCACTTGTCTTCCTTGGCAACCCAAATATATATAAAGCACTTGTCTTCCTCTTCTGCAAACCAGCCAACTCATCGCCAGATTTTGCCCACACCTCGCCGGATTTCATCGAAACTCGCCGGATTTAAAAAAAAATAATTAATATAGGTGTTGAATCTTCATGTGATTCACCATGTGAAGTCAGTTTTCGCCAAATCTTGCTGGAGTTTTCTAGATCTAACATTTTTGGTCGCTGGATTTCATTGGGTTTCACTGGATTTCACGCAAAAAAATTCCATAAGTTGCCGAATGTACGTGTGGTTCGCCATTTAGACTCGGATTTTGCCTAAATCTCGTCGGATCTAGGCAGTTTCTCGCCGGATTTCGCTCAAACGTCACCGAATTTCGCCCAAATCTCACCGGATTTCGCTTTCAAAAATTACGGGAGTTCCCAAATCTCGGCCCAGTTCACCGTCTCTACTCGGGTCTCGAAAAATATCGCCGAAAAGTGACCAAATCTCGTCGAAATTTATCGGAATCCCTCCAAAAAATTATGGGAGTTGCCGATTCTCGGCCCGGTTCGCCGTCTCTACTCGGGTCTCGAAAAATCTCGCCAGAAATTGACCAAATCTTGCCGGAATTTGTCAGATCTTGCCGGAATTAGTAAGATGACCACTTTTGAGTTATTTTATTTTAATTATATTGTTATCTTTTTATGTTTAGAGATAATTGCATTGATGGTGCCTATATATATATATATATATATATATATTTGCCTATTAATAAATTAATTATAATCATTAACATTGAAATTAACTAATTAATACTAACAAACTATAATCAATTTAATATACTAAATATTATATTTAATAACTATTTTTATATTCTATATCTTATATTTAACAATATTTATACTATAATTATATTTAACAATATTTTTATAAAATAATTTATAAAAATATATAATTTGAAATAAATTATTATAAAATTAATTATTAATAAATTAATTATTAAATAGTAATATATTTATGATTTTTATTAATAATTAGAGGTACCCTAATTTGAAACTTCTAACAGGGATAAATTTAAGGTGACTCTCACCTACATGACTATAACATTTTTACCACTTTCATTAAAAAAACATGTAATAAGTTTACAATCATATATTAAGTATAGATGAATACTTGAATCAATCGGAAGACACATAATTTTGCAATTATAACGATTACATCTTAATTACATGGTCTCAATTCAATGGGATTGATTAATAGTTATTTAGTTATTCCCCTTGGCATAACATTTGGCTTGCCTAAATCTTTTATTTCCAAATGAAATGATAAAAATGATTGATGGAATTTATAATTTCTAAATTTTTATAAAAAATTAATGGCTTGTCCACATGTACACAAACTATAGTCTTAAATGAATTGTCAAATTTGAAATATATGCATTTTCACCTTTATTCATATCCTATCTAATTAAACTAAATATATTATCAAAATTCTCATGCCAATCCTCAGGTGCTCATTAAAGTTTGTGCATTTGATAAATGAAATGACAAACAAAATTTGACTCAACATGACTCAAATTTATTAATAAAAATCATAAATTAATTATTAATAACAATACATTAATTATTAATAAAAACCATAAATATATTACTATTTAAAACTATTATTCATAATATATATAATTAATATTTATAACGATATAATGATATTGTTAAAATATTAACATAATTATTTAATATGTAATAAATACTAAAAATTATTTATATTATATTATAAATAAATCATAATATATTGCTTATCATATTATTAAAAATAATATAATAAATAATTTTATACATTATAAAAAATAAAATTTTCAATTACAATTTATTATAATTAATATAAATTCATAATAATAATATATAAAATATTTATAAAAAAATTTAAATAATAATTATATACATAATATGAAACTTATAAAACACGTATATAAAAATTAACAACTACTATATTTACATTACAGAATAATAACTAATACAAATATTACTTTCAAATCTATAATCATATACAATTATAAATTATTAAATAATATTAAACTTAAAAACTAAACTATAAATATAAAACTTATATATTAATAAATTACAACTAAATAAAAATTTAATATTATTAATTAAATACAACATAATAATATAAATTAAAAACATATTACATAAACTATTTATTATTATAAAACCAATTTACATATTAACAATATTATTTAAAAATAATTTAGTAAATAATTCAAATCAATTAATTACTTATTTATCAATACAATAATATCAAAATATTTCATTAATTACAAACATCTTAGATATAAACATTTAAAATATAATAAGCATTTAAACAATAAGATAATGAATAAATATTAATCATTATATTAACTATACTTTAAGGCAATGTTATAATTAATATATATATATATATATATATATATATATATATATATTAATTATATGTGAACACCAAAGAATGATCAAGATTGCTATGCAAAAGATTGGCATGAAGCATGATCTCTATCATCCGATGGAATAAAGTCAAAGGACATCATTTGATTCAATGGTTGACTGTGAGAAATCAGCTGATAGAGATCTTTTTTCGTGCTAATATTTTGCCCAAAGATCTTTACATCATAGTTTTCAGATCCGATGGCTTAGATGGGTATTCCATGTGGCACATATCCAAAAGATAATAATGTCTCTGTTTTTAACCATATATATATGAACAATTTGGTTTTGGTTATATTTCGCTGGGTTGCTATTTTAAAAGTTTCAATTGTGTTATTTGAGATATAAAAATGGTTCGCGATCTTGATCCTGCATGGCAATATGGAACTCCTGTGAGACCAAAGAGGCTTAGTTCAAAATATCATTTTTATAATAAAGAGCTAAAGGGTGGCGGTATCAGCAGACTTAAGGAACACTTAGCTGGCAAACAAGATGATGCGTAGCCATGTACTAGTGTGTCCAAGGAAATTAGGCAGCAAATAAAATAACAATTGCATATCGCCAAATGAAAGAGAGCAGAGGCCGAGAGAATGAATCAAGAGTTTATGAAAACCATATCGCAACCTCACCGTGCTTCAATCCCAATTGACTTGGATGATGATGATGAAGATGATGAAGATGATGAAGAGAGTCAACTTAGGAGGGTAATGAGGGACAGTTTGAATGAAAGGAGAAGACAAGAGGATGAACAATATGCTTCTCATAGATTCCGATCTAGTTTGCATGGACCATCTATAGCAGCAACTGGGGGAGGGTCAGGTCATAGCGAAGGCCATGGAGACATAGGTTTACGCAGGTCATCCACTATACGGGAGGGTGGTTTTGGACCTTCTGATCATGGTAGTGTTAGACGTTCAATGGGACCTATGGATCCCTTCTTATATAAAACAAAGAGCTCCAAACAGTCCAAGTTGAGCATAACATTTTTGAAGAGTTGGGGTAAAACATTAGGTAAATCAATAGTCAAATTCGTTGTGTACAATTATATTCCAACTCAAGTGATCAAATCGCCGTACTTTAAGACCATGTTGGAGACTAGTGCCGAGACAGGACCTGGGGTAAAAATTCCAACGACTTATGAGATAGCTGGCCCATATTTAGATGATGAAGTGATTGAGATTAAGGACTATGTAAAGAGCTTCGAGAAAATATGAGACGAGAGAGGCTGCACAATTATGTGTGATGGTTGGACGAGTGTTACTAAGAAGACCTTAATCAACTTCTTAGTATACAGTGATCAGGGGACAATCTTTGAGAAGTTTCTTGATGCTTCAAAAATAACAAAGGATGCCAACTATCTATTTGGATTAATGAATGAGGTTGTAAGATCGATTGGGCGGCAACGAGTTGTACAAATCATCACTAATAACGCATCAAACTACAAGGCTACCGACAACAAACTTTCGTCCACATACAACCACATCTACTAGACTCCTTGTGTAGCTTATTGTATTGATCTGATTCTCACTGACCTCGAAAAAATAGAAACTATGCATATTGTCATACAGAACTGTAAGATGATAATCAGTTTCATCTACCAAAGATCAAGCCTAGTCAATTTAATGAGAACATTTACAGACGAAAGGGACATTATGAGGCCTGCAATAATCGATTTGTCACCCACTTCGTTGCCCTTTAAAGCTTATATAAGTACAAGGCAGCCTTGAAGAGTCTGGCTGGATCTCCATAATGGATAAGTTACGAAGCCAGCATTCTAAAGACGAAACGACCATTGGCCAACAAAGTGGTAGATACTATCTTCAGCTTTGCATTCTGGAACAGTGTCGAGTACGTTATGAATGTTATTGAGCCGCTAGTGCACGTACTCAGATTGGTAGATGGGGATGACAAACCCACAATGGGGTATGTCTATGAGGCCATGAACAAAGTAAAGTTGGCCATTAGAGATAAGTTCCCCAAAAGTCACAAGAAATTTTGGAAGGTGATCGATAAAAGGTGGAATGAGCAGTTCCACCAAAATCTACATGCAACAGGTAATTCATTACTTTAATTAATTGAGAATTATACTTTCGTTACATTTATCTTTATAGTTCTAATTAATTGAGATATTTCAACAGGGTATTTCTTGAACCCCATCTACCAATACAGTCGAAATATCAGTATAGATGATGAGGTCTACATTGGCTTACTAAGCGTGATCCAAAAGATGGAGTCAGACATCAACATTCAAGGGAAGGCAATGAGAAAAGTAACAAATAATTAATTTTCTCGTATAATTGTTAAGATTGTTGTTACTGCTATCTGTAACATTGATCTTCCTTGTTTGACAATATTGTGCAGATTGAATTCTTTCGAAATAAAATTGGCTCTTTTAGAACGCCACTAGCATTATCTGAGATCCATAATCAGAAGCCAAGTAAATTAGAATTTATTTTATTTATGAAATTTTATAATACATTAAATTTGATGTATCTACATTATTCAATACAGCCGAATGGTGGTTAAACTTCGATGATGTGAAGAAGGGCCCCAAATTTAAGGAGGATAGCAATTCGAGTGCTAAGTCAAACTACATCCTCCTCAAATTGCGAACGAAATTGGAGCACCTTCTCTCTTATCCATACCAAATAAGGGAATAGACTAACCATGTAGAGATTGAAACGTTTGGTCTATGTCCATTACAATATGAAGTTGAGGGTCAGAAATATTCAAAAGCGAACCGTGGTAAGAATATCTAATAAAATAAAGTTTACTTTGAAAGTGATTTATAAATTTCAATTGCAATGCTTATAAAATGTATTAATTAATTTTGTATTCTTCTTATGTAGGTGAGGAATATTTTAATCCGATCGAATTTGTGACAGCCCGGATTTCGGCACCCCGAAACCCGTGCCATCAGCACGATCATCTTGACCGTACCCTTTGCTAAGCACGGAACACTGGTATATCAAGCATGCAATAGAATAATAAGCGAAATTTCGGAATTTAAATCTATACTAAGCAACTCCCCAAAAGACAGTTCTACCCTCATGCCTCTGCATGAATGGAGAACCGATCCGAACCATCGATGATAGCAATCATCACGGATGGTTCGTCCCAAAAGAATAATCCCAACTCCTTATATACATGGTTTGAACAAAATCAAAGCTTGACATACCAAGCCGTACAAAACTCTCTCAAAAAGTCCTCAAAGTGGCACAACGGAGTCCTCTAGAAGAAGTCCTCAGGAGGTGGCTCCAACTCGTCACCGGCCGCAAGGTCCGACTCGCCGGGATCAGCGTCTCCTGAAGCCTCGGCAGCTGCTAGTAGTGGACCTGCGACGTATAGTCTATAGGGTGAGCTACATCCTAGCTCAATAGGGAACAAGACACAGTTGAACATATAAATTATTACTCACATATATTCCATGATATGCCATGCATGATGTATCTATGCAGTTATTGATGAAAACAGTTAAAAAGCATTTCGTTTTACTGCTGATTACTTATGTTTTCATTTACTCATGAATGATGCTGAAAAGGCCTAAAGCAAAACTTAAACTTTCAACTTAAGTAATCCCCGAGCAATATAGCATCGAGCCCCGATGAGATACCCTTCATCGTCATCTATATAGATAGTTTTAACGTATTCCCTGGGAATACCATATAGTACCCAAGCCCCTTTCCCCTGGGGATTGGTGGCGGGGTTTCACTTGTCTCAAATCAACACCCCTGGGGTGTGCTTACTATGTACGGATAAGCCTCCGCACTGGCCTATGATTTCGCCGCCGTATCGGTCACGGATATCCCGCCGTGTCAGTCGTGGATATCCCGCCACGTCGGTGGGGTAACCTATCAAACCTCAAATAACAAAAATATCGGTGCCTTATATATAGTTATTCACCGTGTAAGTGTGCTATCTTATATCAGTTAGGCCCTATCAAACATGATTCAATCTTGGATACCTCCCTAGGATGTATCCATTTACTTGCATCACACCTGATGCTCTCATCTCTTTACTTCTTCATCCCCTGGGGATGGCTCATTATGATTGCTCTTACGAATGTCACACGCACACACACTTTTCACAATTCTTAAGCAATTAAATAATTGAATTGAAATCTATATCACTACATACATGCTCTTGTAAAATAAGGTACATGTTCAAGGTGTTCCCTACCTCAAGTCTTCATTTGATCAATGCATCAAGGTCCCACGCGGCTCCTTGTGCACAAGTTCACACGTACCACCTATGGTACCACATAACAGGTGAAACACATCACAAAGGATGCAATAAAGAAGGTCTAAGACCCTCCAAGAATCTTAAGTCAAACTCAAAAGTTAACATAACTTATCTCAGTCGATTAATCGAACTCCAAAATCGATTAATCGAATCTGATTCGATTAATCGATTTCCAAAATCGATTAATCGAAAGTCAATATCGATTAATCGATTCTCAAATCGATTAATCGATATTTTTATTCGATTAATCGAATCCTAATTCGATTAATCGAAATTCTCTGTTCCCAAGTCGATTCTCAATTCGAGTAATCGAGTCCCTAAAATCGATTAATCGATCCCTAAATCGATTAATCGAAAATTGAAATCGATTAATCGAAATCCCATTTCGAATAGTCGATTTTCCCAAGTAATTTCCTCCAGCTCCCTGGGGTCCACTGGAGGTTCCCAGTCGATTAATCGATACCCAAATCGATTAATCGAAATCCAAGGTCGATTAATCGAACTCCAATTCGATTAATCGAAATCGGGGTCCACTAACTTTTCAACTTCCTGGCCAATTTCGATTAATCGAAACCCAATTTCGATTAATCGAAATTGTCAGATTCAGCCCTTTTCGAGCTGTTCTTCCCCATCTTTTTCCACACTTTTTCCTCTATTTTTCTAAACCATTATCCTATGATTTAAACCATTTTCAACTACAATTTAGACTCTACGATCTATGCATTTTATTCACAAAAATTTACCTTGAATCAATCTCAAGTTGATTTCAATCCAGTGGTTGGAAGGCTAGGGTTCCAGCTTTGCTTCTAGCGGATCCCTCGCGTCGAATCCGACGTTTATTGCTCGAATCTCCCTTCCTCAACTAGCATTTACTCCTCTCTTTACTTCTCTCTCTCTCTCTTCTTTACTCTCCTTCAACAACCATCAAACTCTTGCTTTTAGGGCTATTAAACCCTTTTATCCCTTTCCTCACTTGTGTGTTGAGCACATACACCGCGGTAGGTGTATGCGACTTCACATTCACAACACACACCACATAGGCATTCAACCCATCACATCTCGTCCGTTCATCACATTCTATGCTAACTCTTGATCTCCTAATTGGTCAAACTTGTGACCAATCGGGCACGGATCCCGAGGTCATAGTTTAGCGTAATTTTTTGGGCTATTACAGAATTGGATTATATTTTCTCGGAAGATGATCCTTTGAGAGAGTGGATTGAGGAGAGAGAAGCTCCAGTGTTATATAGTGAGAGCACAGAATGGTTAGATGAAACTGAAAGAGCTGCCGAAGGCCAACCCTCACACGCTCGTAGAAAACAAAGGTTTGTTCGCTAAGGAACACCTCTTAGAGATAACGATGAGGGAGGTGATAGTGGTGATGACGATGGTGGTGACGATGGTGGTGGTGGTGATGATGATGATGATACTGGGGTGGTAAAGAGGGCACAGAGTGGGGGGGTAAAACTTACAGTGGTGATTATGATATTTTACATGGGCAGTCTTCAAGCGGTGTTCGACAGTGGATTGATGATAACATTGCTATGTACGATACTCTCATGTCTAGATATGGAGGGTTGGAAGGAAGAGGGCTATCAAAGTCCTACCAATCTCCACAAGATTCTCTCAATGTCATTAACTCTACAATTAGTAGCTTTAGTGAGTTTGAGTTTCAACCTACTGACCAATCTTACAGCCCACAATATCCTCAGCCAAGCAACCTGAGAAATGAGGGTTTCATTTATCAAATATTTGGTGGATCATATGCTTCATATTACCCCTAATATAATCAATCACCAGAAGCATCTCAGCATGGGGCATATGACTATCAATACGTATAATATTATAGGTCACGACAATAAAATGATGCTGATGAAGAAGAACCACCCAGGAACTCTATGTGGCTTTGAGTAGGTGGCTGCTCGAGTTCAGGTAATGAAGTCATTTTTTGTCTATTTTATGTTTCATATTTTATAATAAAGAACTCTATGTAGCTTTGAATAGACATATAAGTACTTTAAATTGACGAAAATTAGCCTCACTAATGTATATATATGTTCTAATAATGTTAAATAGCTTAAAAAAAAACTAAAAAAATAAAGTTCAGCAAAGTTCGGTAAAGTTCAGAGCATATTTTAAAAAATACCCAAAATTTACCGAAATTTTGATCGAAATTTCCGAAATTTTGACCAATTTACGGTTCGGGTCCTGACTGAAACCAAAATCGAAACCGAGATTTTGATCTATGGGCCTTGTAAGGTAGTTTTGTTGGTTCGTGCAATGGTTCTTTGACGATTAGGTTTGTCTAACTCGCGATTAGATCTACCTATTTCATATACGAAATGACTGAGCTTATAATTAGGAGTGGGGGTTCCAGAGATTCACGAGAGAAAAGAAATAGGATTTATTGTTTACGAATCTGGAATCTAAGAGAGATTTTAGTCTGCCTTCTCTTTCTTATTTCCAAAACTATGTAGATTTCTTTTATTTGTTTTAGACAAATGTAAGAAATCTAATGCTACAAAATTCTCTGTAAAATAGAAATTAAATACGAGATTAAAGACAAATCCCTGTGATTCGACACCCTTGTATTTTCCCTAATGCATTCGAACTTATACACTTGCAAGGTTTTGAAATAAAATGATTAGAGGCTTTGTTGGGGGAGGGGGTGTAGTTGCCCCCCTAAACTTCTAAAACCAAAAGCAAGGCATGTTAGGCCCAGTAGTACCCAGTATTGTATCAAAAGCTATTTCCCCCACATTTCACATATGGTTGCCCCTCCTTTTAAAATTGAGTTAGCATCATTTACTTGACTTGAGCGTCGACGCTCTTAGTTCTCGGGTTACTTTTTCGGGATTGTGCCATGTGGAACCAGCATATGTTTCGTGTTATTTGACACGCATGATCTAAAGTATTTTGAAAAAAATTGGAATGAAAAATGATCTCTCTTATGTGACTCAAGGCTATCAAATGTCATACAAAATTAGCAGTATGTTGGCTTTACATGGTAGCCAATAATTTTAGATGGCATTTGATGGCTTGAATCAAATGATAGAGATTGTCTTTGTCCATACCTTTTACACAAGGATATTTAGGTCATGGCGCGCCTATCAGACGTCTTGACGCTCATTGGATCAAGCGTCTAATCCCCACACATAGTGTTAACATGCCTATCCTATTATCGGTAGTCACATAGTCAGGAACCGGTAATTATTCAGTGAGGACACAAACGCACGATTCAGGTAAAATCAGCAAATTCGAAAAGAAAATGAGGTAAACCTGAGATTCCGAATTAACGTGGTGAGAATAAAATTATGGAAATAGGGAAAAAATGGTAAAATTCAGAGAAAAATTGGAAAGATATATTAGGAAGTAATCAAATTTTTATTTAGAAACTCTCCGATTCACTTATATTTAGTTGGATTTCAAAAATAAAAACCAAAATAGAAGTTTAAATTCGAGACTTATAAAGATTATTTTACTATAATTAATTAATTAAATTACACTACTTGAAAAGCATTATTCAGGCGTAAAATTCAGTGTTTATTGCAAAATTGGGAAAAAAATATGAATGAATTTTCTATTAGTCGCAATTTAATTATGAAAAATTTATTTGACAAAAAATTTACGATTTGTCTTATACGAAAAATCAGAGAGTTACTACCAAATAGACAGTCTTTCGTACTCTTACATTTGGACAGGGTCTACTATACAATGCTTTTGGTTTCTAAGTTTACTTCTTCTAAAAGTTAAAACAAAATGGAAGCATTTGGAAGTGTGTATAATATTTTTAATTTTATACATCAAGATCATGATGGGATACTATCCAACACAGAACATTATCATCCTCTCATGGTATGCTTCTCAAATTCCTTCAATTGACTATTTTCTCATCAAAATGAGTTCTCATTTATGGATATATGTGCCATTTGGGGTTCACGGCGCAGTGGCTGGGATTATATGTGCTGCTACAAGCCCTTTGATCGGAAACAAAATTGTTAGGTGCTCTCTTGAGGTTCAAGATTGTCAAATATAGCATTCTGGGTTTTTGGCCATCCAACTGACTTGCAAATAATTTTGAATTGTCGATTACTGATATCTATCTAAACCCGAAATTTCGGTCTGCGTCCATAGGCCAGATTCGCCCTAGACTTGACAAGGGAATCAAATCGTATTTATTTTTCACCCAAGAAGGATGAGGGCATTAATTGAAAGAAGTTGAAATATGTTCCAACTTCATTTTTCCACTTCTAAGTTAACAGGGAATAGCCTGAACCGGCAATGGTCAGGTCCTATGAGGTAGAATCAGATTTTCTGTCCTACCTCATCTGCTGCTCTTGGAAATAAAAAAATCTTAGATTGCACCTCATGTTATAAAAAGTGAAAACTGAGAAAGTCAAAGATTTTCCTATTTCCAATGGCAGCTGATGGGTAGAACTAGAACTACCAATCAAGATTGAAGGTATTGATATGAACGTGTGCACTCAAAATGCTTTCCAGAAATAGCCTCAAGAATCCTGTTTAAATATCCACTATTTTGGTATCAGGAGATTGACCTGAGCACAGCCTGCGGTGCCCGAGTTGAGTACCTAATACTAACTTACAGAGATATTAGTATCAGGTGGTGCCTTAAGATTTATTTATTATTCCATTGAATCAACTGCTTCAAGGGGCCTACAAATGACTGAGTAAACAAGACATGGGCAAAAGTCCACGTTGAGACTCAAAAAACAAAAAATGCTGTGATCAGTTGTTTACATACCTCATATGCAAGCACAATTTTTTGGCAGAGTGTCATCTAAATGTCAACTTGGTGAACTGTGATACGTATAAATTATGATAATTGTGCAACTCAACTTTAGAAATTCTTATCGGTATCAATGTTTTAAAACTAATATATATCGGGCATATTGGGTGTCTCATCGTCTATGTATCAGCCTCTACTTAGAGAGAGAAGTAGATATATATGTGAGAAAAAGACGTAAAACAGAATAGAAGCTTGCACAGAAGTAGCGAGAAGAGACATAAAGGAAACCAAATATAGATAAGGAGATCATATACTTTTCAAATCCTAATTTGAAAATTTATAGAAACTGATTTTGATGGTTGCAATCGGACTTGGCGTCTCAATTTAAATTACGAAATGGTGTTAATTGGTCTCACTTGTTGGATTCCAATCTTTACCGAAAGGTACTAAATTAGTATGGCGTACTAGAATGGCTCATTGCAACTACATCCGGTGCATGACGCACGGTGCCAATTCAAATTTTAATGTCGCAAGAAACATTGACGGTCGGAGATCGATCGAGAGTTTGCAGATGTTAAGGTACAATCAGGCATTTAAGTCCTCCATTGCCATCATTTATCAAAAACAAAAGAAAAAATGTCCTCCATTAACATCTAGGTTGAGCTAAATGGTTGAATGTAGCAGTAAGCAATGTTTTAAAAACAGTTGGGCTGATATTAAGTCCTTTTAAAATATAAAAATTTAAAAAATAAATCAATATTAATCATATGTATCAGTTGATATATGCAAATATATAGATCCTCAGTTCTTTATTCCGCTTAAACCTTTTAATAAAAGATTGAGCTGAGTTTCTTTAGCCCCAAGTGCCGCCCAATACATATCAGCCAATAAAGATACATATTTGTTGATGTTAAAACCGACGTGGTACAAATATCAGGCGCTATAATCACTACAAAAATAAGACTATTAGCGGCGGTAAAAAACTGCCGCTATTAACAAAAAAAACTATTAAGATTATTAGCGACAATTTTTTTGTTAATAGTGGCAGTTTTTACTACCGCTAATAGTCTGTTTTTTTTTTTGTAATGGATGAGCTGATATTTATACCAGTCCGTTTCAATTGGGTACATATCGAATCGGCCTGTGGGATGCATATCGGCAAATATGCATTGAGTTCTGCCTGCCAGCTCGAGGGTCTAAAGTTATCAACATCCCATTGTACATCTTTCAACTACACTGTACCTGATCAAAAAAAGCAGCAGTAGAAATTTAGCAAAGGGAGACTTTGAGTCCGAAATGGTAAACTTTTGATTTACATGCCTTAACTCCCTTTTTTTTTTTTCTTTCGAAGTGTTGCCAACCAACATTTAAAAGCAGCCTAGCTAGTTTCTATTCTCTCTCACCAATCCAATATGATTCAAATTTCTTCAATCTCATTCCTCTTCTTCTACCAACTCATCTTCCTAGCTGGAACTCAATACTACCTGACCCATGCCGCGGGCGGCCGTTGGGACATGGTGCAGCGGAGTATAGGTATATCGGCCATGCACATGCAATTGCTCAACAATGACCGTATTGTTATTTTCGACCGCACTGATTTCGGTCTCTCCAACCTCTCTTTACCCGACCACAAATGCCGAAATGACCCGAACGACACTGCTCTTCAGATCGACTGTTCTGCCCACTCAGTCGAGTATGATGTAGCATCCAATTCCATACGACCGCTCATGGTCCAAACAGATGTCTGGTGCTCGTCAGGTGCCGTGGCACCCGATGGCCGTTTGATTCAGACAGGTGGATTCAACGATGGAGATCGAGTCGTTAGAATATTCCGCCCATGTGAGGACTGCGATTGGGAGGAGTTCCAGCTTGGGCTCACAATGCGGCGATGGTATGCCACTGATCAGGTACTACCCGATGGACGGGTCTTTATTATAGGCGGCCGCCGACAATTCAACTATGAATTCTATCCGAAATCTAGCGCAGGCGAAGGACTATTTTATCTACCATTTCTGAGGCAGACAAGGGACGTAGAGGAGAACAATCTCTACCCTTTTGTTCACCTCAATGTGGATGGAAACCTTTTCATTTTCGCAAATAACCGCTCAATTTTATTCAATTATACGGAAAATCTCGTCGTAAAAGAGTTCCCAATTATACCTGGGGGAGAACCACGGAACTACCCGAGCTCCGGATCATCTGTGCTGCTCCCACTGAAAAATTTAGGCTCATCAACAGTAGAGGCCGAGATTTTGATATGTGGCGGGGCACCGAGGGGGTCATACTATCAAGCCGGAGGAGGAAATTTTGTCGGCGCTCTTAGTACATGTGGCAGAATCAAAATCACCGACGAGTCACCTGAATGGTCTATGGAAACAATGCCATTGGCTAGAGTCATGGGTGACATGATCTTACTTCCCACAGGCAATGTCTTGATCATTAATGGCGCTTCCGCCGGGACGGCCGGATGGGAATTAGGCCGGGATCCAGTCTTAAACCCATTAATTTACAGGCCAGAAAACCCTCCAGCATCTCGATTCGAGATCCAAAACCCATCTTCAATCCCCCGACTCTATCATTCCACAGCCATATTGCTCCGAGACGGCCGGATTCTCGTCGGGGGTAGTAACCCGCATATGTACTACAATTTTACAGGCGTTTTTTACCCGACAGAGCTGAGCTTAGAAACGTTCTCACTGGACTACTTGTATTCAATATATTCAAATCTGCGGGCAAAGATCGTAACACCAGTTTCTCCCGGAAATTTAACTTATGGGAAGGAATTTACAGTTCGTTTCACGGTAGCTGCGAGATTGAGCATCGACGGAGTTTACGTGACGATGGTAGCTCCATCATTTACGACACATTCTTTCTCTATGAACCAGAGATTGCTAGTTCTTGAGAGTGGGAAAGCGGCCGCAGTTTCAAATTCGACATATGAAGTACTAGTATCGGCGCCGAAAAGTAGATTTCTTGCGCCTAGGGGTTATTATCTATTATTTGTGGTTCACGCAGGGATTCCGAGTGAGGGCATTTGGGTTCAAATCCAGTGATTTGGTATTAGTGTTCATAGATAGTTTTTCTTCCAGGGAAACCCAATACAGAGAATCAAAAGTTACAGTAGAAACAGATAGAGGTATCTACTTGGAGTCCCCGTGAATGCTACCTTTTCATTAAAAAAAATCAAAAACTGTGGGGCTAGTTGTTGTCTTTCGGATAAAGACAAAGATTCCATATTTGTATTGTGAATTTGTCATAGAGGAAGCTAAAAGAAGTGGATTTAATTTACTTTCTTTTTGTTTTGTTTTTTTTGTCTATAACATGTCATTAATTTGTATCTAATCTCTATCACAGACCACCTGGGTCGGATGACAAATCAGTCGTTTTTTTAACTTATATAGTTATATGAACTGTGAGCATTATTTTTTTTTTTAAATTTAACTGTGAGGATTTTAGCTACTGGTTGCTAGGAGTGGAACCTCTACCTCTTTGGTAAAGCACCAAATCGATCACCAGCGCTCCTCCGATAGTTATCTTGTGTAGAATCAAATTATATATAATTTATCTGAAATATTTATACAATAGCTACATAAAAATATTTTTAAAGAAATTGCCTTTTATTTAAAACTCATCCTACCTCTACTCTAGGGAGCTGGGTTCGCTTGGAGTTGGCGAACCAACAAATCAGGTGACATTGGATTTGATTGTGCTCGGAGTATGGCTGTTAGCGGTCAGGTCCGGCTAAAAACCAATCCCTATTTCTATAATTTTATGTATAAAACTAGTAAAATGCACGTGCCTTTGCAACATCACATGGACATGTGGCGTATATTTTAATATTAAAAAGGTTAATCTATAAATATTATTTTATTTTACTTTGTCAAACATCTTTATATATTTATTTTATCATTTACTACAAGAGGTAAATATTAGAGTATCACTGTTCGGGATAGGGCAATGGTCAGGTCCTATCAGGTAGAACTGAATTTCCAGTCTTACCCCATCTATTGCCTTTGAAAATGGGAGAATCTTGACTGCCCGTCATGCTATAAAAAGCGAAAATCAAGAAAGTTGAGATTCTCCTATTTCCAAGGGCAAAGGATAGGGTAGGACTCGACACCCAATTCTATTTAATAGGACCTGACTATTGCCCGTTCGAGCTATAAGATTACTTAAAACTTATTGATTATCTGAAAAATCATATGATGGAGATCCTTTTTCACCCAATCTTCCACATAATAGATCTCGAAACCATGATCTAACTATCAAAAAGTCAATTCTATTTTTTTTTCCACTAATACAAATCTAACAAAAAAGTGGCCCTAAAATCACATAATACAAATCATAGTCAAACATAATTTTAGGTTCATTTTTTAGTTTCAGACGGTAGGCCCAATCAGAGGTGCCCTAAATATCATTTGGGTACCTATATTCGCTCCGACCATATTAAGGGTACCTATAATCGCTCCAACGTCCATATTACTGGGGCTCCAACACTACAAAACTCATTGACTAGGTTAAATCTGGAGAATAGTTGGTTTTTATCCCAATCTTTCGACTATGGACCTTGAGGCTATAGGCATATCTCTCTTTTTTATTCCACATGGCACAAATCTCTAAAATATGGCCTCAAAATCATGTGGTATACATCACACTCCAATGTGATTTAGGGATTTTTTTTGGGATCTGTGTCACCTAGAATAAAAAATTGGTCATTTGATGGTATACCAATGGTATGAAGATCCATCGTGTGAAAGACGGTGTGAAAAACGATCTCCAACATCAAATTTGAAGCAATCAATGGGTTTTAAGTGTTGGCGCCCACAATAATATGGTTAGTGCAAATAGAGGTATCCATATTATTTTGGGTACCTCTATTCTCGTGCATTGATCATGGCCTCATCCGTTGTGTGGAAGATCGGGTTAATTAAGAACAATTCGATCATCTAATTCCAAGCAGTCAATGTGGAGTTGCGGACTTTGGCGGGAAAACAAGTACGGTATTATCTTTGGGCTGGGGCTACTACCACACTAGTCTATGTTATAGCCACCTCAAATAAACAAAGGAAAAATCCATTGACTGTTTTGAGTCATCAACGAAGATTGTTTTCTGTCCCAACCTCCCACAAAATAGATCTTGAGATGGGGCCTACCATAAGGTGGACAGACATTGATTCAACTTGGCTTAAATAGTGATCGTGATCATAGTATACCATCAAACATGGTTCACATTCACTTTTTGGTACGTGTGCCATGTGAAATCAACCTCTGATTTGCTAATAGGAAACCCGTTATGTCAAGATCGGTTGTGTGGGATATTGAGATGAAAAATGATCTCCATCGTCCAATTATTGTTGCTGTAACATAAAGGGTGTGATAGTAACACACTTATTTTTTACTTAGCAGCTACAAGTTGCATGACACATAGTTTAGAAGAAAGACTTGATATGCTTTCTATGACTGATTTCTTCCTATCTGAATTATGTTACAGTACAAGCCTCAAGTCTAACGTAATGGTATAAATTCTGAACCATTCAGAACCTCTAACTTGAGGTCGGTTGGATCCCTCATGCCCCGACCCAACCAATCAAATTTATGGGTGGGACCCGGTAAAAGTTCAGGTCCGATAATCGGGTGTCCCGTTGACCCGACTAGTTGACAACCCTACCTCGGAGGTGCACAGAGGTATCCTATAGATCAAAAGCGTGCTTCAGCAATGGCAACCTTACTTTTCACGGACTTTAAGGCCCTTAAAATATGATGATGCTACTCACTTGTGAGGCCCAAGCAATACTTTTTAAGCTTAGCTTTACGAATGATCAAGTAGCCTTTCAAATGGTAAATTATATGGAAGGATTTAAACACCGATCAATATAGGTGTATCGGTCAGGTCCCAAGCGACAGATATCGGATATATTGGAAATGAATCAGCCAATTCTGTCGATATTGAAGTAGCTTTTTTTCAAAGAATTATATATAAATAATGAAAATAACTTTTTATTTTCCAAAATGACATTTTTGGTATTTTATTTGGTCTGTCAGATAGACAGATACATATCAGCTGAGATCAACCGATATGACCCGACATGGATCGATATAGGCCAATATGATTTGATATTTGACTAGTTTGATCGAATATTTAACCCTATATCAAATTGAGTGGACTAACTAAATACGCATTCGCCTGTATGTATGGGTAGGTTGGCAATGGGCCAGACTTGGGCCTCAAAATCTATAATTAGCAAAAGACAGAACTGTTGCTATTAACAAAAAAACTGCCATTAATACCCTTGTCGCTAATAGTCTTAATAGCCTTTAATAATTTTTTTATTAATAGCGACAATTTTTTATCACCGCTAATAGTCTTATTTTTTGTAGTATACAAATGAGACGATTTAGGCCAGACTTATTCAAAAATGACAACAATCCTATTATTGGTTACATTAGTTGCTTACATGAGCAACGATTAGAGTGGAAAAGGGATGAGCGGCATAGATGCACTCAAGTGACCCTAAATTGATCGGACAAGTTGCGATATGTGGTCACCAGTCTAGAGACACCATCGCTCTCTTGATCATGTTATGTGGCACAGATTTTCGGATCCTTCAATTCAACTCTTTATTTACACCACACAATCATACGATTAACTTGTGATGAACATACACTAAAATAATAAGGTGTTTCAGTGGCAGTCAAAATTGTCGCTATTACCAAAAAAACCTGTCACTACTAGCCCTGTCGCTACTGAAACAACAAGATTTTTTGTTAATAGCGACAGCCAAAGCTGCTGCTAATAGTCTTAACTTTTGTAGTGCTATAATTTGGGGTGGCAACGTGCCGGGTTTAGGTCGGGATCAACTAGTCGCAAACCTGGCCCAGATTTTGAATTTAGCCCAAGTTCGGCTCAGCCTGTGGCGGGCTTATGATTCCAACCCCAAGCCTAGCTTGTGACTAGGAAGCGTCTTCAGTCATTCGTCCTTTTAAAATCTTTATATATGAATTATATGATATTATGAAAATATTTTTTTATTTGGAAGATAAGATCTTTAAAATAATTTTTTATAGAGATTCAAATTATGAGAGAGAGAGAGAGGAGTGTGATCTCTACTTTAATTGGATCACTTGAGTTGATGATAGGAGGTTTACCAAATGTGAAACCATATCGAGGGCCTTAAGGGGTTAGGCCCGAGCCCTGCCCGTTTTATTAAGTGTCGGCATAAAGAGCTAGCCCAATCTATCTCTCGGCCTTTTTAATCAAGCCCAATCCCAGATGAAAATGGACTGGGCCTAACGGGCGGGGCGGGGTACACTGCCCATTGCCACTCCTACCTAGAATCTTTACCTTTCCCTCTAGAGTCATGAAAGGAATTTCTTTAATGTATAAACAGAAATAGGGTGGGAATGGACCTCATAAATTGAGACTGGCATTATTATCTGGAAAAAGCTGGCTGCTGGCGTCTCATGTGTCACGGGCTCAACACAAAGCCATAAAATTCACCACTCACGGGTTGTTTGAGATGCTGTTTATTCTTTGTGCCCACACTCATTAAAACACTAACCAAAGTTTATCATCTTATTCTACATAATTTTGTCTGTTTGCATAAGGCTATGTTAATTTGTCCCATCTTAAAACCATTGACTTCTTTGAATAAGATGACCAAGATCATTTTTTGACCTAATCTTCCACAATGTATCTTGAGATCATTAGAGTACCATCAACTTAATCAAAATTTGATTGAACGTGACACACATCTCAAAAAGTAACCTAAAAATCATGTCTGAGCATGATGAGTGCCACGTGATTTTCTGGTCATTTTTGGGATGTGTGCCACGTGAAATAAAAAAATGGCCCCATAATCTTAGAATCCATTGTGAACAACATTTAGAGGAAAAACAATTTCCATCATCTCATTTAAAGCAGGAAATGGTTTTCGCCATAGGTGCCTTCAAAGATTTGATGAGTGCAAATAAAGATACCGTTCGCAATGTAGGAGCCTATCAATGGGATGGGCCTTATATATATATATATATATATATATATATATATATAGAGAGAGAGAGAGAGAGAGAGAGAGAGAGTCGGGGCTATGCGCCCAGGCGTAGAGATATCTCTGCGCCTATTGATATGGGTTCGACACGTAGCTCCTTTTAGGCTAATTTTGGTAGATGCAACATTCCAACCTTTTAATTATTTAACCCTGCTTTAACCAGAGTTACAATTGACAAAATCTGGAAAGCAAAGTGGGGCGAAGCGGCTGGCGATATGTTCTTGACATCGGAGGTTGCAATGACCATTATTACCCTTTGAAAAAACTATTATTGCCCTAATTTTAATAAATTTTTTTTCCGTTTCGTATATGAAGTGCTAACGACTCTATATAGAGGCGCCATCGCTTCCTTGGCGGAGTGCTAGCGCTTCTTTCATGAAGTGTTAGCACTACATCAAGAAATGAAAGGCGCCTACAGTATGACACGTAGCACCTTTTTGTTAACACGTAGCACCTGTTTGTGTAAAATGATGTCTGACCCTATATAATATATTACTGCTGTCAAAACTTGAAGCATAAAGTGGTGCAAAACAGATGAGAATATGATGCCTGACATCGGGATTTGTAAACACCATTATTACCATTTGAAAAAATTATTTGAGGCGGCAAATTTGTGAATTAAAAATTCACAAATTCCTTTTCATCTTTGCCCTAATTTTAATCTTCTCAGAGCGCAGAAAGAAGACAAATCGAAGTGGCGAACTCCTTTGTTCTTTTTCTGAAAGAAGGTGAGTGTCATTTTCTTTTCATTCCGCTTCAAATATGGTACTATATAGAGGCGTCATCCCTTCCTTGATAGAGTGCTATCACTTCTTTCATGATGCAATCGCGCCTCTGTGCCTCCATATAGAGGCGTCATGGACTCGTGTATGGAGCACTAGCGCTTCTTATAGGAAGTGTCATCCCTTCCTTGATGGAGTGCTAACAGTTATTTTATGATGGATTAGAGCCTCTGCACCTCTATATAGGGCATCGTCACCTCGTGTACGGAGCGCTATCGCTTCTTATGGGAAGCATCAACGCTTCTAGAAAGATGCACTAGCGCTACGACGAGGAAGCGACGCGCTCATTTTTAATGTCTTCTTCTTTAAACTTCTCTTTTTATTATTCACAAATTTTTAAGATGGTTATCAAGACTTCAACGACTAAGTGCACCATTTTGAAGTATCAGTCGATCTATGACAGGGCATATGAACATAGGAAAAGTCTGCTTTAGAAATCCGTCTTCAGGACATTCTTTTTGGCACTGAAGGACATGACAATCGTCAATGATCTCCTGGACGCAATCATCAAGTTCTGTGTTGGGAAAAACGTCTAAAATTTTGGGAAGGGCCCTATCAGATTTTTCCTACTTGATTTTTGCTTAACCGATCTTGAATGGTGACCCTTAGTACCCTCCCTCAAAGTCCCTTCCCAAATACCAAACAATTAGAAATAAGTATTTTAGGGGCATTAACCTTGTAAAGAGAGAAGACATCCTCAGCTCCATTAATGGCGTAGCTAAGGGTACTAACGAGGACTTCCTAAATCTCTATTTGTTGTTTGTTCTCACCACCGTCCTCTTCCCAAATATAAAATGCATCCTTGACGACCCTACCTTGGTCTCATTGATAATCTCTTAAATTTAAACGAATATCCATGGGGTGATGTGGAAATACAAGCATCTGTTGCAGTTCGTGGACAAAGTGAAGAGGAACCTGGGAATAGCAGAGAGGGTAAAGGCTATGCAAAAATATAATATTTACAGCTGCACCATTGCCCTGCAGGTAATGGTGTCTGCTCTAATTTTGAGGGTAATATATCTGCTCTAATTTAAGATTTTATTTCCTATGAAGCCCATAAAAATCTCATCAATATGTTGTTCCTCAGATCAGAGCGTACGAGATCAACAAGAAGAGAGCCCCAGCGAGGGCTGAAGGCCTCACCATTTTCCAAGACTGCTGAAATGGGAGGCGAATCAGAGCACAAGGAAGTTCTATATCAAAGACTTCGAGAATAAGGTAATTTCTAAACGAAGCGATATCACTTTCCAACCGAGGCGCAGTTGATCAATCATGTAATTTACTATTTTATCACCCTTAACTTAGTGATGCTAGACCCCAGTTTGATACTAATAAGATGTTAATGTGTAGATATTTAAAACAGTAAGTAAAATAGAGCCAAAGTATTATTCTTTGCCAAAATGAACTCAAAAAATAGTAAGAAAGAAGATCACTCAAGAATGTGATCCCAATCGTGTTCGAGAACCAGTCTGTAAGCCAAAAGAGAGCTTACGATCCAATCATAACCTTGAGAGAGCAGAGCAAAAGAAGAAAAGAAGGAATCGTATTTATGATTCTACAGAAGAAGCTCTGGACTGGAAAGCACAAAATGTTAGATACAATCGATCAAGAGCTAGGAATAGTACTGAAGAAAGAATGAAATCATGTTTACGATTTTCTAGTATTAAAGTTCACTGTTGTTGAAGTTCACGTGAAGAGATGCACCGCCATGCACAGAATAGAAAGAACCCTTAAAATAGAAGTCTTGCATCTTACGGATTTAAGAAGATAGGTGAAGAAGAATCCTAAAGATCTCTACAGCTGAAATAAAGGAAATGAGTTCTGCGCGCATCTACTATTGACAGCAAGGAAGATTAGGATTAGAAGTTTTGTTAATTTAGGAAACTTTTATATTTAGTAGTTTACTTTTATTAGGAGTTGAATAATATAAACGGGCCCCTTATGAAGCTGAGGTTGAGATTCGTGAAGATCAAAGTAGAGTAGTTTTGTTTTTGAGAAATCTCGATCATAATTGATGACTGGGATTGGGAGGGCGAAGAGCAAATTAGTTTAGATTTATTTTTATGCAATTTACTGCTTTCTATTACTGCTTTGTAAACATTCAATAGTTCTTGATTTTAATTAACGACTAAGATTGAGAATTTGAAGATTAGTGTAATGGTATTTTATTTTTCATCTACATTTTTTTAGTTTTTAATTGATGCCTAAATTATGAAAAATTACATATTAGTATAAATCTATATTGAAAGAATTTGATATTTGATTGATGCCCAAATTTTGAGAGTCTTAGATATAGTGTAACGGTATTTTAATTTCGTAAATATCTGAGAACTGGAGGAGACTGATTGACGATCAGAATCTAAAAGTTGGAGGATTTAGATTTATTTTTTTGCAATTTAATTTTAAACAATCATTCTTTATTTTTGTAAAGACAAATAAAAGTTTTTTAGAGTTTCAAACTTTCTCGTGGGAACGATCCTATACTAATGCTACAATTTCCATTGTGCGCTTGCAATAGGTTAAGACATAACAAAATTATAGAGCTGTCAAGTTTTTGGCGCTGCTGTCGGGGAAGCAGAAAATTCTGAAAGCCAACATTTATGTTTGAAACCTCTTTTCTTTTCTATTTTTATCTTCTTTGATCGCTTCCTAATCTTTTGCAGGTTTATTCGGAACAGCGGATCGAAAGTTTCAACACTTCTTTTGACAATAAAAGCTAGAGGCTCAAATTTGTTTTGTCTCCCTGCTCTCTAAAATAAAAATCAAATAAAATAAAAAACACAAATATATTCTAGAATGCTTTAGCCATCCCGCCCTATTTCCAATATCATTCACCATGGTGGGAATGGAACACCAAGCGGCTAAAACATTAAGGGAGTATTATGCCCCATCCACTCTTACACCTCCTTCATGTATTTATTTACCGACAACAACCGGTAGTGGGATCTTTAAGATCAAGCCTAGTTTAATACCATTACTTCCTATCTTTCACGGGCTTGGTGATGAGAATCCCTATATGCATCTAATGAGCTTTCTTGAAATATGCACAACCTTTAGGATAAAGAACTTGTCAGAAGAGGCCGCTCGTTTGAGGTTGTTTTCATTTTCTCTTAAGGATAGGGTAAAATAGTGGTTGAACTCTTTGCCTAAGGATTTGATTGCTAGTTGGGAAGAGTTACAAACCAAGTTTCTTATTAAGTACTTCCCAGTCTACAAAACGAATCGGATCCAGAAGGATATTACATCGTTCCATCAATTTCCAAATGAGTCCTTTCAAGAGAGTTGGACGCTCCTTAACGAACTTCGACACAAGTGCCCATATCATGAGGTCCAATGCAAGCAAATAGTACTTAATTTCAATGAAGCCTAAATGAACAAACCCAACATATGATTGATGCTGCTTGTGGGGGGATGTTTCTTACACTGAGTGCAGAGGATGCTTGGGAACTCTTTGAGACCTCAATGAGGATTCAATGCAACACCATGCATCGAGTTGGGCTGACTCGGAGGCTTTAGGGAATACATCTCCTAAGCAAGGAGAACTATATGAACTAATACCAATAATGAATTTTCTTCCAAAGCTCATGCTTTTGAAAATAAAAATTCATTCCCTATTGGTTATAAAATCGCACCCAACATCTCAAAGAGGAGAAGCTTGTGGCATCCACCACGGCCCAACTTAAATGGTTCCCCAGTGTCCTGTTGTTTCCTTATATCCCCCACAAATTCAAACTATATTGAGGGGACAAGTATTTAAGGGGGAAGCATCAACCCCCACTGACCAAAGTTGAGTTCCCCTCGAACTCGTCGAGCTACCGACTCATCCGTAGCAAAATATTGTAATATTTGTTTAACGTAGGGAATTTTCAGGAGAGCAATATGATCTATGTTCGATCATAAGGCTCCCTCTGATGTATTATATGTAGTTTTGAGTGGTCGTATGGATTTACAGGCCCTTGAAACCCTGTCCAGTATTTCTAACAAGAAAATTGTAGTGGTTACAATTTAAATTGTTTGAGAGTCTGTCCGTCAGAGAGTTGTGTACTTAGAATCATAACCTACAATTCTAGGGAACATGCGAGTGGGTGACCAGTCCTATTGGTTACCTTGGAATTCTAACCCATTTAAATCGTAGAGGAAGCAGACACGCATTACACTTATGACCACCACCTATCCCACCTACCCAAGCTTTAATGTTTAGTTTCGAAATTTATTTTGAAATGACGGTTCAAAACCCTACCCTTTCCCTATAAATACCATACCCTTTCACATTTTGAACCCATCTCTTTCGCCTTCAAAACCCTAACCCCATGGCGAAAGAACTAGACCATGACTAGTTCAGTCGACGATTTGATCGTATTCTTGAGATACAAAGGACCGAACTTCTAGCTGCAGTAAAGAAACTAGAAAATTTAAAGTGCCAGCGACCATACCAGATGCTGAATTTTCCACCCAAACCACCCTTCACCCTAAACCTAACCCAAAACAGAAATCTATTTCCATCCACCCATCTTCCCCCACTTCTTAACAATCTTACCATCACAACCTCCCCTGAGTGCGAGTTCTTCTACGAGGACGGTGGGTTGAAAATTTCCTCGCCACCCCTCTCCATTTCTCATTTCCCACCCTTCCTGCATTATATTCTCTTCACATCGTCTCACAGGGGAATAGTATGGGCTGGAAGACTGGGGGTGCAATTCCTAAAGGAGGGAGGACTCTGACGGTGCGACTCAATCAAGGGGTGGATACTCTTGTTGGCGGGAAAATTTTGAAGACCCCAAGGCCAATCTTCATCGAATTAAACTTTAGTGCCTTGATGGTGGCTGCCGGTGTAGTGTCAGTCTTTGCCTAGATTTTTCCTAGGATTTCTTTTATGTAATTAGTTTTTATTTCTTACAATCTTTGTAAATATTTTGTTTAATATTAATAGAAATTTTCTTTTTGCTTTTATATTATTTGGTTTAATCTTATCTTGGTGATGCTATTTCTCTGTAGATTATATGTCGGACATGATTTCTCCCAAGTTTGGGGAAAACTTTTTTATTATTCTTGCAAATCTTTAGCCCAATAACTGTTGGCACCACGCTTAAATTTTTTTTTTTGAATCCCCTATTTCTCAGAACAATGAGGACATTATCCTATTTAATTTTGGGGGTACACACTCTTTGGATATATATATATATATATATATAATTTATTTTTTTGTTTAGAATAGTGTAGTTTTAATTTTGTTTTAGGTTTTATTTTAGGATTTGTTATTAGATTTTTAGGTTTGTTTTTTTTTATTTTTCACAATTAATCAACACATGTGAGTTACGATTAGATAAGACATGATTCCATAAGCATAACCATCATCGTAGTAGAAGTTCAAACATCAATAATAGTAGTTACGATTCATGTTTAGTTCATTTTGTACACTATATTAAAACAGAATGCTTGAAACTATACTTTCATTGAAATTGCAGAATATAGATTTTAGTGTCAAAATTATATACTCAGTGAGCATTTGGACTTATTTCCTTTTTTTGAGAGAGATTGCTATTCTATCTGTGATAACCCAGATTTTCCCAACCTAATTTTTTTTTTTTGACCAATTGGGAAGACCCGGACCGCTAGATCGCAGAACACAATCAGATTACAGAATACTTGGTACATCCACAAAGATGCAAAAATTAAAGCAAATAAAACGCAACCTATGGCAGAACTAAAAATTTTATTTTTATATAGAGCATATGAAGAAAGCCTAAAGTAAAATCACCTGTGATGGCCAACCATCACCTAAAAAGTGGCATACAATTGTCTGTACAGGACTAATTCTATCATTCTAAAAAAAACACTGGACATACCAAGTCTAAAAATCAAAAACCTTACTGAGTTTGAAATCTCTATCTATGGACAACTCCTTAGGTGGAAGATCTTCGTCTTCCGGATTGTTCTCAAGCTCCAGGGTTCGAATTGGGATCTATACCTGTGACGTATAGTCAGGGTGAGCTAAGAGTCCAAGCTCAATAGGGAGAAACCAATACCAATGTACATCTCCTTAATCAATGCACAGATTCAATGACAAAAATTTCAAGGGCAATTTCATATCAAAACTAAAATATGAAAAATGTTAAATTCTGAGTTCAATTTCAAAGATCTAAATTTTCAAAGTTTGAAGCTCGTGTTCAAAGATCAAAGTTCATTTTCTAGGTTCGAAATTCATATTCAATGCTTCAATTTGGAATTCATATTCATAGTTCAGATACAAAGTTCACAGATTCGATGTTCATATTCATAGTTCGAAGATTTGATATTCATGTCTCAATTTCAAGGTTCTTAGGGTATTAATTCAAAGTTCGCATTCCGAGTCTAAACGGTTCCTTTTTGAAGTTCATGTTCAGAGTTCAAATCTACGTTCAGAGTCCAAAAGCTAAGTTCGGGTTTAAGGTTTCAGATTCAAAATTTCATATTCAAGAATTCAGAGTTTCAGAGTTTAAAGCATTCGAATTACAAATAAACTGTCGTACCAGTTTACATTATGGATATTCCACCGTATCGAGCCAAATTACAGATATCCCGCCGTATCGGTTCTAATTATGGATATCCCATTGTATCCCATTGTACCGATCAAATTACAGATTAAATGTTCAAATATACGGATATCCCGCCGTGTGGGCGAAATGCAGAGTTCAGAGATTTAGAGTTTTATTTCCGTGATCATATTTGGATTCAAAGGTTTAAACTTCAGATTATGTATTCAGTTTCAGAGTTCATATTTATAGTTCGTATTCAAATTCGGATTGAAGGTTCGTTCGAAGCTCAAGTTTAAAGTTAGTATTCAAAGTTCAGTGGATTCGATAATTCAAAGAGTCAGATGCAATTCACTATCTAAAGCTTTCAAATATTCGATGTTCACAGTTTAATAACTTAATGTTCAGAGTTCAAATTCCATTAGAGTTTAGAGATTCAATGGTTCAAAGATTCTAATTTCGGAGTTCAAATTCAGAGTTCATGTTCGGGGTTCACATCAATATTTAATGATTTCATATTCAAGATTCAAAATTCAGAGATCTAAGTTCATATTTCGGGTTCAAAGTTTAGATATGAAGATCAAAGGATTTGAATTCCAAGTTCAAAGATCGTGTTCAATAGCAAGGTTTACACTTTCAATGTGCATGTCGATATTCAATCCAAAATTTCAAAGATTCAAAAGAGTTCATATGCAAATTTATATTTCAAAGATTTCAAATGTTCAAAAGAAATCATATTAATTGTTCTAAAACCAAATTCCAATGAATTCAAAACCATCCAGTCATATCATACAAATCTATGAATTAAAATTGAAATGTAATTGCGCATTGAATTTTTCTTACCTTAGGTTTCAATGTCGCACGAAAGAGAGAAATACAAAGGTCTCTATGTACGACTGTAGACACCCCCATTTTGCCCTCTCGGAACATACAAATCTGTTCGGTCAACTTCCATTGACCCCTCAATCATAATTGGGACCATATACTGAAACAATAGTATATGGCTGGACACAGGCTAAAATGATGGCTCTGTGGCTCAGGCCCCATAACCCCAAATTGGGAATCATGCACTGAAATAGTAGTGCATGGTTGAACACAGGCTAAAACAATAGCTCTGTGGCTCAGATACCAACGTAGGGAGGCCATATACTGAAATAATAGTATATAGTCAGAATGCCGACTGAAATAATAGTCTTGCATTTCAGACCTCCTAGCCCTAATATGGGGACCATATACTGAAACAATAGTATATGGCTGAACACAGGCTAAAACAATAGCATTGTGGCTCAGGTCCCATAACCCCAACATGGGGACCATGCATTGAAACAATAGTACATGGTTGAACACATGTTGAAACAATAGCTTTGTGGCTCAGATCCCAATGTAGGGAGACTATATACTGAAATAATAGTATATAGTTGAAATATAGGCTGAAACAATAGTCTAGCATTTCAGACCCAGACTGGACCCGGACAACCCCGAATTAAATGCCTAAAATCATGCGCTTAATTCGATTGCACGCAAAACCACAAGTGTGTAATCAGTCCCCCTTCCAAACCAGACTCCCTTTCCCAGACCACTCCGAGACTCGATCACGTGCTTCATATGAAACGTGCAATCAGATTTAGTGCCCCACCACCGGCGTGCAATCGGTCTACGATCGACCAAGTCTTACAGTCCTTGACCCTTAGGTTTCCTCGATTGTGCACTTCGAAAGTGACGCTTAATCGAATTGCGTACCCCACAATGGGCGCGCAATTAGTCCTAACGCTGTTAGAAATTCAAGTTTCGAATCTTCGAGATTTCTCTCCGTAGCCCCGGTCCTAAGTAAAAATCTTAGTTTTAGACTTAGAATTTCTCTTAGTTTTAATTATTAATATTAATTTTCAGTTTTAGACCGTAGCACCCCTTTTAGACCATAGTTTCTATATCTGGTTCTAGTTCTCCATTTCTAGACATAGTCCTTAATCTGGCGGTCTAATTTATTGACCCTAGGCCTTAATTCCATTCTAAAATCTCAATTTCCAGTCCTATCATTAATCTCTGATTCTAGTTCTTAAGTTTTAGAACCAGTCCTTAATCATACGGACTAATTTTCTGATACCGGACCCGAATTCGATCCTAGAGTTTTAAATTATAGTTTTAATTCCTTAGTTTAGTACTTTTAAAAATCCTAAATATTAATTTAGTTTCTATAATTCTAATTTCTTAATTTAATTCATAATTATAATCCCGAAATCGACTCTTAAAAGCCTAAAATACTATTTTATAATCTAAAATCTAATTTATTTTTAATCTCAGCCACTCGATTTGCCCAAGGGAGCTTACGGAGGGTCCTTGGGAACGAGGCCAATCCTCCTTAGCATAGCAGACCCAAAACCCATTTTTTAGAATTATTTTATTGCTTTAATTAGGATTAGAAAATCAGTTTCATAATTTCTTCTTAAAATTTTAGTATAATTAATTTACATGCTTTATTTTTAGTAGATCCTTAGAACTCATTGCTTTGATTACAATTCTAGAAAAATCAGTTCTTTTATTTTAATTGGATTTTAGTAAGGTTAATTCATTGTCTAAATTAGAGTTTTAGTAAAATTAGTCTTCTACTCTAGTCAGAATCGCAGTAGAACTGGTATACTTGCTTTACTTAAAATTCCAGTATAATTCGCATGCTTGATTAAATTAGAATTTTGCTAGAACTAATATACTCGCATTGCTAGTACAATTAAGAGACTGATATTAATTGGACTTTTAGTATTATTAGGACACTAAATTAATTGTAACTCTAATAAGATTAGGAAACTAAGATTAATTATACTCCTTATAGGATCAGAATACTAGATTAAATCAACATAGCAAATTTCCGCACAACCAAACTCACAACAGAATTGGGAAATCTAAACTGATCAAAACTACAACAATAACGGGAAATAAAAGGAAAACTAAACTATCTAAATTATAAAGAGAGACATTGCTGCTGACGTTCACAGGCGGACGATTCAGTAAAGAAGTAACCCACACCCGCTATAAAGCTTGATCATTGACGTGTTGCAGCGTCGTTAAATATCTACAGCTGGCGATCGTAATAAACTAGGAACCTTCCTAGAAACCCTTTTTTATTTTACCTCCACCATTCCAAACGCCGCATCGCTAGAGTCTACTTGGGCAGAATTGAAGCCACTGATTCAACGGGGACCAAGAGAAACTCAGAAAAAGTGCGAACCAACAGACTGGCGATCGCGATGGGACACTTTTGCAAACTCTTTTTTTTAGATAGTTAGTTCTTATTTTATTTCCCTGTTTTCTTTCCATCGTGTCACCTAGATTCCCTTTTAAATATATGAGTCTTCGTCAAAGAGTCGAGATGTCTGGTATACGAAGAGTGAGTTTAGGAGACCCACCACTATAGGAGTATCATAACAACCTTGCATACGAAGAAGAGCCACCTTACAATTTCAGCCCACGACAACCTAAGGTTAATATGGCTGGCGAACAAGAAAATCCCTTCTCTACCCCACACACCGGTAATAATCATAATGGGAGAGATGGTAGCATTGGATAAAACCTTACTGCTCAACAAATCGTAGAGCTCAATATTCAAAGAATACAAAGAGAAGATGATGACTCCGAGGAATTGCTTCGAGGATTAGCTACCGCATATGAAACCATCAGGTCATGACAATTTTTAGAAGAACAAGAGCGACAGGAAAGGCCACCCCCCACCCCCGAGCACGGTGTCAGCCCGCGCCTCACCATTGAGACAACCTGCTCACACATTCTTTAACGATGACTCTCTAGACAAGGTTGGCTCACGGGTCACTCCATAAGACAGCACTATCAAAATTAAAGATCTCTCTAAAATGCTCGATGGGTATATGGCCAAGAGAGAGCGCTCCAGTCACTCATTCGGATTCGATAAATTCTATCGGGACGTCAAATTTAACTTACCAATAGGATTTAAACAGCCAAATTTACCAAGTATAATGGCACGGGGAATCCGAACCATCACCTGGCCCTCTTCTGTAACGACTATCGACCCATACGTGATAATCAAAGACTTTTCATTCACTATTTCCAACGCTCATTAGAAGGAGAAGCTTTATATTGGTTTGCAGGACTCTCGCTTTATAAAATAGAAACCTTCGATGATTTGGTCGGTCAATTCCTAGACTAATACAAACACTTTATCCAAGAGACAGTCAGTCTCAACGATCTGATGGCGGCCAAGCAAGGACCTGATGAAGAGTTTACTGACTTCGTCGCTAGGTGGAGAAAACTCGCTGCCAGGACCGACACTTCAATGAAAGAGAATGACTCGGTTGACATTATTATCGACAGTACTAGGGAACCGCTAAAAAGCACACTTGTTATAAGTGATTGCCCTGACTTCACTACACTCCACTCTCGAGCATCCCGACACATTAAAGGCGAGGATCTCGCACTATCTATAGTCACGTCGAAACTAGGTTCTTCTAGTGAATCAAAATTGAAAAATAATAGCAAAGCCTTAGGAACCAAGCAGGTCAACACAGTTGTCAATCAGGGTTAAAACTCCTAGAATTCCAACTGCGAAACTTCAGGCAAAATCAAAATCAACAATGGTACACCAACCAAAATCGAGGCACTAACCAACAAAGATATGCAAACCAAGGCCAGAACCAGAATCAAGGCCAATATCAGAATAGAAATCAATATACCAACGCCTATCAGAACCAAAATACAATGCAGAACCGACCGGCTCATGCGCAGAACTACAATAACATACCCCCACTGCAAAACTTCAACCCAGCTAGAGGCCCCTACCAGCCGAGGCGGGAACAATATCCCCCTTTACCGGATACGATTCCTAACATCTTTCATCTCCTTAACACTCAGAACCTCCTTCGATTCAGACAAGAAAGACCCCGCCCATGGCCAACAAATCTAGACTATAGAAAATATTGCGCCTTCCATCGATACGCAGGACACAACCTAGAAGACCGTTGGATCCTCAGAGACGTAATTTATGACATGAATGACTGAAATCAAATCGATTGGAAAGCACTTAGGAACCCTAACCCCAATAATAACCAACCCCAACAAAACCTAGGGATCATTAATAACCCCATATCCAACCACAACCAAGCAACACTGGCCCAGGTCACCACCGTAGATCTCCCCGATCAATTCCCCTTCCAGCCTTCCACCTTAATCACTCGTATCCAACCCTCCAACACTTTTGCCATAGTTACAAGAGTTCCTTCACCTCCGCACCTGTCGACCTCGATCACTCGCATCGCCCCGCCGAGCCCACCTCCTTACCTAAAATTCACCCAAATACGAGTCCTCTCTTTTAGGGCCAGGAGACCATTCCTACATAATCCCCCACCAGGACCTTCAACCCCTTCAAATACTGTATCGATGCCAGTGCCACTCCCTTCATCTGATTCTGAATTCGAGTATGGAGATCATGTTCTCCAAATCGCAGCTCAAATTGTCGCATGGGTGGACAGTGTCACCCGAAAGACCCCAAACCTAGAAAGTGAAATGAAGGCTGAGTGTTTACTAAACATAGAAGGAAGTGAGCTAGAAGAACATCCCGACCCGTGCGAGACACTGGTCTTCGCCTTCCTAGAAGAAGAGGATTACACGCAGTACCTCCCACCTTGGAGCGACACCATGCAGGTACGCGCTCCGACCTCGAATTTCACTCACTTCACAAATACATCCACGTCGAGCCACATTGGGTTCGATCAACAACCGACATGCCCGATTCTCAAGTAGGGAACCAATTATCCACCACCGCCTTTCCCTCAGAATAAGGATTTCACGAACACACAACCACCAGAGGGGAGTGTGAGAGAAAGAGAGGTTAACTTGCCGCCCCCACCTCACATTATTCCTCCGCCAATTCCTGCACCAATTCAACCACCTGCACCCAAGGCTCATTGGCTAGGCAAAGAAATGGCACTCGAGCCAGGGAAAGAATCTGATCTTTTACGGCATCTCCAAAAGATTTTTGTCCAAATATCCACACTAGAACTCATCAAGAAATCGCCTGACCATCACCAATTGTTGATAAGGACACTTAAAGACACACAAGTGGATAAGGACACAACCCTAGATGAGCTTCATCAAATCACCTCGGTCATGGCGCAACCTCCAACGCTCACTTTCACAAATGCAGACATGTCTCAAGAGTCACTCTGCGGAAGTCCAGCTCCCATATATCTTATAGTCATAATTAGAGGGTTCTTCGTACCCCATGCATTGGTCAATACAAGAGCGGGACTTAATATTTACCCTCTCACAATGTTAAAGACGCTCGAATACACAAAGTAGGATGTCAGGCCCTCGACACTATCACTCATAGCTTATGATGAATCGCGTCGCTTCGTTAAAGGAACTATTAAACTCCAGGTTCGCCTTGGACCTGTGATGAAAGACGTAACCTTTCATGTTTCTAATTTCGCTAGTACATATAATATTATTTTAGGAAGAAAGTGGCTAGAGTCAATGAAGGCTGTCGCATCCACATACCATCAATGCGTCAAATTCCCATACGAGGATTCCATCGTCTGTATATACACTGATACACCCCTCAAGGAAATAGACACTGATTACACGGCAAGTATCCCGACAGCCCATGATTCCATATTAAACATAGGCCACATTCCGAATCCCTGATGAGGCAACCGTTGCGGAAGTCCGTCCTCCTACCCCTCCTAATTCTCCCCCAATGTATCAACAAAAATTAATGAAGAGAGAAGTCGGCCCAGACCTAGCCAAACTTTATGACATCAACCCCACAGCGATGAAAGGGTGGGATCTTATGTACTAACTCGGATACGTCCCCCACACCGAACTCGATAAAAATAAGTAAGGTCGTGTAGGACCCGTCGTCCCAACGAAAATACACAAACATATTGGGTTAGGTTATCAATCGGACAGCCCATAAGCCGACCTGTCCCCTACCTCACCAAAATGGTCTCTATATGGCCACTTTGTCTATGGGACCACTGAGAAAGCCGATGTACCAAGGCAGAAGGAAGTGTCCTTCACTAAATCTCAGGAAGCAAAATTTGAGCGAATGACTAAAGCATTCAATGAGTTAACGAATCTGAATGGCGATATTCATAAACTGCTTGAGGGAGTCAAACCCTTGTTTGACACTAATGAGCTTACAGAAGAAAGAGAGAAAGAACCTCCAGAATTTGAGCCACGAGTAGAAGATTGGGAATCCATTGACTATAAAGATTTTTACATAGCAACCTTGCAAGAGATGAAGAGTGCTTCCACTCAACATGGGAAGAACATGATACCCCACAAGATAATTTTAACCCGTATAGCATCCGCCTCGACCTCGGCCTCGGGGGATGGGAATGCCCTTGGGACTTCCCTTATATCGCTCACCCTTACCAACCCCGTTGTAGGGCATGCACCAATATATTAGAATGCTTCGTTAGTTGGACCCAACATTCTACAATGGAAGAATCGAATCACTCCAACCTTATGACAACAGAAACAAGTAATAACCTACCAGCTCGGTCACCGGCACAAGGAGCAGAAAATCCCAACATTCATCTGATTGACCAGGAGGAGACACTCACATCACCCTCATAGAGTTTGAAGAGGAAATTAAACTAGACACTTCTTCATCCCTAGATGCGCCACAACTCCAAATATTCTGGAAATCTCTAGAGGAAGAGTGGCAACCTCCCCCAAGTGATGACGAAGACTACTAGATAGACCTCCTCGCACTCGAGTTAGCAGAACAAGCTAACCTCGGACTTTAAGCACTATTAGATCGAGAAGATAAATTCGATACCGTCTTCGATTCTAACTTAGAAGGATGGGAATGTCCTTGGGGATCTCCCTACATTTCTCACCATTACCAGCTGTGCTGCCAAGCATGCGTGCTCATCCTAGCATATTATGAAGTTCAAGGGAAAGAACTCACTACCCTCGAGGACCCCTCGGGGGATCACCCCTGGCCGAAAGAATACTTATCTTATGACTCAGAGGAGGATAGTTCGCTCAACTACGATCTCCCGAGCCTCTTCGAAGAAGAGGCAATCCACGTGATAGAAGAAATCCAAAAGTTAGTGCCACTATCATCATCATCGCTTATTCAAAAAATCTCATCAAGTGATGACTCCAAAAAAAAAAATGTCAAATTCACAATAAGTCCACGCTCCGGCTCTGGCGGCCTGCCTCGCTCCTCGATCGGAGGAAGCAACTCTCCCGACGCCTCTTGAGGCGATCGACCCTGTACCATATTTATTATCAAAAATAAAAAAAATAGAAAACCTTACAAATTTAGAAATACAAAATAAGAAAAAATTAGAAAACCTCATAAAGAAAGGGAACCCTTCATCCTGAATCAAGTTTATGGCCAATAAGGAGACTTTTCTCCTAAAACTTCTATCCCATCTCCTACACGAGGACGCAAAGCATCCAGGCTAAATAACAAGCCAGTGATCATACCAGACGAGATACGTCGTAACTTTGAGAGAAGAATCAATAGTCTTGACCTTCACCTTACCAAGGATCTCTCAGTCATAGATTGCACCGATGAAGGGCTACCTCTTGCAAAATTGAATCCCTAATATAGTAATTTCGCAGTATATGAGCTTACCGAGGATGAAGAAGGAACACCAGTCGCCGAGGAGGCACCAAACTTTCAACGGGTTATCAAGCGTTTCGATGAGCAAACCCAAGCTACTGTGGAACCCAAAGAAGAAATTAACTTTGACACCGAAGAGAAACCCAAGAAGCTACTGATTAGTGCAACGCTTAACTCTAAGGAATGCCAACAAATTGCAAAAGTCCTACAAGAGCACCTCAACTCCTTTGCATGGTCCTATGAGGATATGCCTAGTTTAGACTCAAGTTTAGTAGAGCATCGCCTCGTCTTAGAACCCGATGCGAAACCCGTTAAGCAGAAAATCCAAAAGATGCACCCACAAACCGCCCTTCAAGTTAAAGAGAAAGTTGACAAATTATATAAAGCTAAATTCATTCGAGTCATCCTCTATCCCAAGTGGGTTGCCAACATAGTACACATGCCAAGAAAAGGCAATGATAGTCTGGGTTGCATTGACTTTCGAAACCTCAATCAGGCATGCCCAAAAGACAATTTCTCACTTCCACACATTGACACTCTAATCGACAACACTGCTGGAGATGAGATGCTATCCTTCATGGATGGTTTCTTTGGATATAACTACATCAAATTAGTAGAGTCCGACCAAGAGAAGACTTCTTTCACTACACTATGGGGAACTTACTGCTATGTTGTCATGCCTTTTGGGCTCAAGAACGCAGGAGCCACATATCAACGTGCCATGATGGTTATCTTTCATGACATGATACATAAATGTATAGAAGTCTATGTCGATGACATACTGGTGAAGTCCTAAATGCGATGACATACTGGTGAAGCACTCTGACTAGATATAAAGAGCTAAGAAATATCAGTTGAAAATGAACCCAAATAAATGTGTCTTCAGAGTCACCTCTAAAAAATAACTCGGTTTCATAGTCAGCAAGCGAGGAATCGAAGTCAACCCTGCTAAAGTCAGAGTCATCCTTAAGATGCCACCTCCCAGCAATATCAAAGAATTACGAGGCCTGATAGGAAGATTGCAATTCATCAAGAGATTTATCTCCTAACATTCAGACAGATGCGATCCTTTCTACAAACTACTTAAAGGAGGAACTTAGTACAAATGGGATGACCAGTGTCAGCAAGCCTTCGTCAATATCAAAAAGTACCTTCTTAACTCGCCAATACTATCACCACCTATCCTCGGAAGACCTCTTATCCTATACCTCTCAGCGAACGATAAAGCCATGGGAGTGATTCTGGGACAATATGAAGAAGACGGCAAGAGAGAGAAGGCTATCTACTACCTTAGTAGGACGGTGGTCGAGTATGAACAAAAATACACTCCAATGGAGAAGACCTGCCTCACGTTGGTGTGGGCCTCAACCAAATTACGACACTACTTTGGAGCATATAAAATACTAGTACTAGCCCGAATGGACCCTCTGAAGTATGTATTTGAAGAACTCGCAACATCAAGAAAGATTGCTTGCTGGCATATGCTATTGCAAGAATTCAATATCACATATGTCACGTAGAAGTCGATCAAAGGACAAACAATCGCCGATTACCTCACAGATCTCCCGCTCCCTAGTGATGAACCCATACACGTGAACTTCCCCGATGAAGACCTACTCACGATTCATAACGAAGAGCCCGATAAGACGTCATGGACCCTCTATTTTGACAGTACTCTAAATCACAAAGAAAAAGGCATCGGGATAGTCTTCCTGAGCCCAGAAGGAGTTGTCATACCTAAGACTTTTCAACTAGATTTTCCTGTCACTAATAACGTTGCAGAATATGAAGCTTTTATAGCTAGACTACGAGCAGCATTATAATTAGGCACTAAATAGTTAAAAATCATCGGTGATTCCAAGCTAGTAATCTTTCAAGTTTTAGGAGAATGGAAAACTAAGGAAAGGAGACTAATGGCATACCTAGAAACCGCTCAATATTTAGTAAAGAAATTTGAAAGAATCTCTTTCACACATATCCCTAGACTAGAAAATGAGCTCGCAGATTCTTTAACCACACTAGCCTCGGTCATCCAAATACCCATCGGCCAAAGTACCAAGACCTTCTTTATTGAAAAATTAACAGTACCCGCCCACGAGGTAGCATGGACCATCAAGAGAGAATTATCGATCCTCCCTACCAGCACCGGGTTAAATGAAGCAATCACTCTGGAAAGGCACGTCAAGTCAGAAATCGAAGTCGTTATGTTCAGATTTGAAAAATCACCAATCGACGATAGACAGCTATAGTATTTCGACATCTACAACTTCTTAAAGCATCAACACGTCCCTCCATGTGCCGCAAAGATCGAATGGGAGAATATAAGTGTAACAGCCTGAAAATTTTGACTTTGAATAGTGTATCCCGGGATGTATGCCCGACGTTGAACAGTGTACCTCGGTGTGCGTGCCCGACTGGTCACGTGCTCGATTTTATGAAATTACTTACGTAAGTTAAATTGGGTTGGTCTTGATTGGAAAAAGACCGATTTAGATTGTGTGTTGAGCATTAGGTGGTTTCTTATGCACCAAGCTTTGGTGTATGGGCTCAACACCGGGTCCGATTAGTGGATGGTTTGGGTGTGTAGGCCCACACCTAATCAAAGAAAACTATTTTGTTATGAGATAACACCTAAATAGGTACGTTCGTTTCACACGGGAGCTAGATCCTTAGATGAGAAATAATACGCCCAAAGACAAGTATATGTGTTTTGTATGGGAACCGATCCCATTTAGTTAAAGAAGGCAATTTCTTCTTTTGGGAGCTAACACCCGGTTTGCACAAGGTTTTTTTAGGTTTTGGGTTTTTGAGGAGAGAAGGAAGAGAGAGAAGGAGATGAAATGAACGTGTTGAATCCATGAGTGTCGAGCCTTAGATTTGCGCAAAAAACATTTGTGAGATCGTCTAAGGAGAAGATCGCCGTCGATTTCGACGTTTGGTTGTGATTTTATGGGTTTTGGAGCCGTTTGGGGGTTTTGAAACCCTCTTCTTGCGAAGAGATCGTGGGTTTTGATCCGCAAATCGTAGTGTGAGTTTGCGTGAAGTGTGTGTGGAAGGATCGCCGTTAATTTCGTGGGTTTGGTTGTGATCTTGGAGCACGGAGATGATCGAGGTGGGTTTAGAAATCCTTTTTGTTTAACGAAGAAGACGATCTAATCTACGAGTAGATCGCCGATTTAAAGAGGTAAATAATGCAATTCTTCCATGTATTTAATTAAATATATGTTGCTTAGATGTGTGCAAAAGATTAGGATCAAAAGGATTGAATTTTGATGAAAAAAAAATGGGTTTCAAGGTTCAAACCCGAGAAGTGCTCAGAAACTGCCAAAATCGATTAATCGATTTTGAAACTCGATTAATCGATTTTTGACAAGAGATAAATTCAAGAAGAACTCCACGAAATCGATTAATCGAAGAGAATTTCAATTAATCGATTTTGAAATTCGATTGATCGATTTTGAAAATCGATTAATCGAGTTTGCCTGGGCTTACTGACACTACCGTAGTATGTTGGCCATAACTTTTTGTGCCGAATTCTGATTGACATGATTCTTATTGCGTTGGAAAGAAGACATCAAGCCCTACAACTTTCATGAATTGACCAACTTGTGAATCAATCGTTTTAAAGGTCAAAATTTAGTAATAAGTTAGGTAAATTTCTGATTTTTGTCGAGAAACGAAACCGATTAATCGAGTAAAATCGATTAATCGATTTTTGAATTTCGATTAATCGAAATTGGGTCGATTAATCGACTGGTCTCAAATAGTGAAAAAGATTTTTGGCTCTTTGAAAATCGATCAATCGAGATAAAATCGATCAATCGACTTTGGAAAATCGATTAATCGATTTTGAAAATCGATTAGTCGATTTTGTCCGAGTTGCCAGTACTACTTTAGTATTTTGACCATAACTTTCTACTCCGACCTCCGATTGATGCGATTCTTGAGGCGTTAGAAAGATAACAAAGAGATATACAATGTTTGTGTTTTGACCAACTTATGAATCTAAATTTTTAAAGGTCAAAATTTAGGAGAAAGGTTACATCAATTTCTGTGTTGGCGCGAACTTGCCCGTTCCGACTCAATTTTTAGAAAACACTTAAATAGTCTAAGTTATTAGTGGTTGGGGTTAATCATTGATGCATCATTGTGTGCTTGTGATGTAGATTAAGGGTGGACGGCCATCGATAGGACCTTGCTTGCTTCGAGGTTAAGGTAGGGGAAATTTAATATTTTATTATATTTTTGAAATTGATTCATAGATGCCTTGATTTAATCAAATGAAAATGATAAGTGTGATTTGAAGTTTTGTTATTTAAAATCGATGCTTGAATATAACTGGACGTGTAGGGGAACTTCAACACAAACTTGCATGTTTAACTTTGATTCATTGTTTCTTTGAGGTATTTATATGAAAAAAAAATGATAAGTTTTCTTGATGTATTTTGATGTTAGTTTAATAGATATTTGAATTATAACTTGAACTCCTTGCAAAATAGAAATTTAAAATCCGTGAGTCGAAAATGGTGAATTTTGAACTGTGAACTTAACCTAGAATTTGTACTATGGTATTCGATTTTTAAACTTGATTTTAAATGGTGAGTTTTAAAACCTTTTAAGCAAGAATGTGAGCTTTGGATCGTGATTTAAAAATCTGATCTAGAATGTGAACTCGAAATCTTTGAGTCTTGTAGATTTGTGAGAAGGTACACCCTTGGACTGCTGTGGCGGGATTTATGTACACCCTTGGTCCGCTCTGGCGGGATTTGTGTATACGCTTGTACCGCTGTAGCGGATTTATGTACGCCCTTGGACCGTTTTTACGGGATTTTACGTACACCCTTGGACTTGTTGTGCTCTATGACGCCTTGGACCGTTTTTACGAGATTTTACGTACACCTTTGGACTTGTTGTGCTCATGTACGCCTTTGGACCGTTTTTACGGGATTTACGTACACCCTTGGATTTTGACCATGGGATTTTACGTACTCCTTTGGACTTGTAGAGTCATGTACGCCTTGGACCGCTTTTACGGATTTACGTACACCCTTGCATTTCGATGTAGTCATGTACGCCCTTGGACCGCTTTATGACATTTTATGTACTCTTTGGATTATACTTCATAAATCAAACCATAAGTCGTGAGATTAAAGTGGACCGCTATGGGCGGATATTGTGCATGTGGACCGCTATGGGCGGATTATATGTATGTGGACTATTGTGGGCGGATTATGCTTATCGTGGACCGCTATGGGCGGAGTGCTAGTACCATGTGGGCCGCCGAGGCGAATTTGAAATCAGTTTTGAAGGATAAATAAATGTTTTGAAATCACTTTTATGTGTAAAAAGGAAATCAGTTTTGAAATCAGTTTTGTATGATAAGGAAATCAGCTTTTGAATCAGTTTTATGTGAAAAAAGGAAGTCAGTTTTGAAATCAGTCGTGTGATAAGAAAATAGTATTTGAAATCAGTCTTTGTTGATAAGAAAAAGTACCTTTGAAACGAGTTTCAGTTTTAAATAAGAAAAGGTTTGATTGTGACATTGAATCTATGTTTCCTTATGATAAGATGTGAATGAGTATTGAAATTTCCTCTACTGAGCTAGGATGTAGCTCACCCCTTCGACTATACGTCACAGGTATAGCTTCTACGTGGACACCAGACTTGCAGATTGAGGAATTGAGGAGGGCTATGATATTCGGGGTCGTAGATTGAGTACTTTGTGGAGATTGGTGAGTTCAGACTTGGTACCCTTTGAACTCGTATATAATTTTATACACCACTGTTTGGTGACGTTGGTACATCACTGGTGGCCATTGTTAGTTATTGTAATATTAGATGTTAGAATTAGAGATTTATTCATGTCATATGTATTATCTGCTTTGATTTCTGCATGCTAGGTTTTGTACCAAGCATTCTGTGTTCGGAACGTGTTCTACGACCCGACGATCCGGGTTTTCCCATTCGTGTTTGAAAAAAAAAAAAAAAAAAATATGTCTCAAAATTCAGGTTGGGAAAATTCGGGTTGTCACAATAAGGAACCGATGCGCCCGATTCTGCATACTCAGTAAAATATTATACAAAAAAACCTTCACCAAAGGAGTACTACTACGATGCGTCATGACCGTCGAAGGATAATATATCATTCGAGAAGCACACTCCAGTGCTTCTCACTGATCAAGTTACACGACAAGGCTACTTCTGGCCGACAATGATGAGAGATTGCCACCTCTATGTCCAATCTTGCAAATAATGTCAAGAACACGCCGCACTCATCAAAGCTCCATCAGTTGCATTGAACACTATGACCTCGCCGTGACAGTTTTCGATGTGGGCCTTCGATGTCATCGGACCTTTCACAGACATAGTTGGGAACACTCCCAAGCATGCGTTCATACTTACAGTAATCGAATACTACACCAAATGGGCAGAAGCTGAATCCTATGTCAGAATCACCGCTTCAACACTCATAAGGTTTATCGTTCAGAATATCACCACCAGGTTTGGAGTACCTAAGATGTTCATTACCGACAATGGATCATAATTCAACGCAGAGAAGACGAAGAAGTTATGCAAGAAGTATGGCATCGATCTATGCCACTCATCACCGTTCTACCCTCAAGGAAATGGACAAGCATAAGCTACGAATAAAACACTGATTTGAATCCTGAAATGTACAGTAGAAATAAGCAATGGAGCCGACTGGCTCGAACGACTACCAAAAGCACTCTGGGCCTATAGGACCTCTATTCGTACAGCTACTGGCTAAACTCCCTACCTCCTTACCTAAGAGATGGAGGCAGTCCTACCATATGAGATATAAGTACCATCCTTACGGATTCAACTTGATGATCAGGTATCCTTGGATGAGAGGAGAATTGCCCTACTCACGCAGTTAGAGTAGTTCGATGAAACCCGTCTAAGGGCAACTGATCACGCTCAGGTATATCAGAGGAGAGTGGTCAGGGCTTACGATAAGAAAGTCCTTAAACGAACCTTTAATATTGGAGAATTAGTCTTGAAAAAAATCATGCCTTCCAAGCACGCCCATCGGAAAGAAAAATTGAAACCGAACTGGGAAGGCCCTTATATCATAACAGCTGCATACCTTAGAAAATACTATCCTTAGCCCTGTGATCATTACATCCCTTGGTTAAATACGTATACTTATCACTACCGTAGTCGTCACGACCTATTCATTGGTCGTACGTCATTAATTCTCAGAATATCCTTAAGACCTCTTATTTATCCTCCACTTTTTCTCACTCGGGCAATCTGATTAAAGGACTAGTGACCTACCTAACCTATTGCAAAAATATAAGTAACACTAGATCCTCATTTCCCTTCCCCCGCCATTGGAGGAGACATTAGAGCAAAAAAAAATAAAGATGTTAGGTTCAATCAAAACTCATTATTCTTACGTTAGCAGGATGCTTTCAAAGAATACATGCATCAAAAATTTTGAGTGAGAGCATTACGACGAATGAACAAGTCAATGAGCTCAGGGAAGCATAAGCAGGCCGTGAGGACGTCTCTGGTAACTTTACTATAAGTGTATAAGTAAGCTGCGAGGGCATCCTTGATGTCCCCACACTACTAGATATCGTCGTAAGGTAGCGGGAGGAGGGCAAACTTATGCTAACCATAGAATGTGAGATTTTGATGGTACCAAAATATGACGAAGAGCTCGATCATGGCATCCCGTATCTCTCTGAGAAAAAGATTGTTACTTATCCCTTTTGGAAAGTGTTAGTTACAAACTATTTCCCACATCACTGACCCTTACCTCCCTCTTCTATTTTTACTTCGGACGATAGATCAGAAGCCTTATCGGATGCTCCTAGAAATGAAACTAAAAATTGATGAATGACGATTGACGCAATCACCCACTATACTTACCATACTCCTCCTTGATAACCACAGGATAGGATGACCATCACCCTAGGATAGACCTCCGTATACAACTAACCTAATCAAAATGAACTCCCCTCGATTCGATGACAGTACTGATCAACTTTTCTTCAAAACTAACTCATCAAATACCCATGACTGCTTATAGACCCAAAGTGCTCGTCTAACAGCCCAGAAAGGCTCCATTGCATCTACACACTGGGGCTTCTTTTTTTTATCAGAAGGAGAATCACATTAAAAGTGCCGATTTGTCCACAAAGGAGACAAGGAATGATGAAGTTACCATCCGAAAAGTACTATCGAAGATATTATACTGCCAATCCTACCACGTTCCTACACTGAGGCATTTTTTTTATTTTTTTATTTTTATTATTATTTCAGTTATTTGCTTTTGCTGTTGCATTATTTTTATTTCAAAAAAAAAAGATAAAAGAAAAAAGACACATATCCACCTTTATTACCAGACCTTGGTCTGAGATACTCACCCCATTGATCAAAATGCCAGAAAATCAGTACGTATCATCCGAGCAAAAAACCGGTACGTATCGGACGATATGTACCGGAACAGTAAAATATCGGACGATACATTGAATGTATCGTCCACCTCTGATACCGATACATATCGTCCGAGACGTATCGGTATCGAACAAAATTTTGATCTATAACTCACCCCCCTTGACGACTAGCAAAGGGGGGGAATAAAAACTACTGATAGCCTTACCTTTACATGTGTAGATAGGAAGCAACCTTCAACCATTATCGGGCCAACTCAGGAAGCATCCAAGTCCCAATGACAATTGACGACGCCAAAGAAAGTAAAAAGAAAAAATAGATGCAAGAGGTAACTAAAAGAAAAGGAGCCAATCAGATACATCTAAACCAAAAAAATCTCTCTACTATATATATATATCAAAATTTTCTTTTCTTTTTACACTTGTCACCAGGGGCATCCCCCCTACATATATACAATGCACATGCACAATAAAAAACACACACACACCCCTACTCCTTACACTGCTGCTGGGATGGCTGAGCACCGTTGTCCCCAGTATCATCAGCTCGGAGGTCCATAGACTGGTCCTCTGAAAATACAATCCCACCACCTGGAGTCCTCAGAGCCTTTAGACGATGTGGCCCCGTCACAGAATCCCCCTCTCTCGTCTGACAAACTGATTGTCGCGATTACGAATGAGGAGGATACCCCACAAGAATCTCCCAAACTATAGAATCCTCACGAGCATCCCCCCTGACAGGATCACGTGATGTGTGATGAGATTACCTAGCTGAGGAACCCGTAGCCCTCGACTCCGACCCACCCAGCTGGCTAGCCAGCCTATGTATCCCCCGCTCACTCCTCGCCAGACGATACTACAGCTGATCTAGCATCACCTACATCTCTGCCCTCATCGTCTGACGCGCCGCCTCCAATGCCTCATCCTGAGTCTTCTGCGTAGCCATCATCTCAACAAATAGGTCGTCGTGACTCTATGTCTCCCCAAGGATCTGTCTCGCCTCGAGAGTGGTGCGCGCTTGCATCACCTATAAATGCACCTCCTTAAGCTGACGAACTTGCATAACCACACCAAGTCAGAGAAACCCAATATATATATATATATATATATATGAATAAAAAAAGGCTTTGAAAAGGAAAGAATTATATCAGATCCAGCCTCTCCTCCAGAAGTCATCCAACCGTCTCAATAGTCACTGGATTGGCGGGAGCATGGAAGGGACAGCAAACGTAGACAGCTGCAATGAGAACAAACAAATACATCAGATAAATACTACGATAACAAAAAAACCACAAATGTAATAACTAAAATATATCTGAGTAGGGATAGGAACAGACCCCTGAGGGGGAGCCTCAGGAGCAGAGTTCGGAATAGCCTGCACAACACCAATGTAGACACCCAAATTTGGCCTAAGGCCCAATCGAAACACATTTCAAGAGAGGCGCAATCCTGAGCTTTTAATGGCATGTATGGAACCCTTAGGAATCACCTCAAACCCTTAAGAATCACCCTAAACCCCTTAGGAACCTATCCCGAACCTTTAGAAACTAGTCTCAACCCTTAGAACCCATTTCAAACCCTAAACCTAACCTTCTCGGGCAATGGATAAAGGGAGGTGCATCGGAGCTAGCTACGGCCCTCTAAGGTGATCAAATCTCATACCATTAAAAAGTAGAGGTCATCAGCTTTCCAAGGGTTCAAGAATCACCCTAATCAGAGGTATACATCAAAAGATATGGCAGTCCAAACCCAGAGGGCAGAGAAGTAATTTCATGTGGGCCCCCCCTAGGGATTTGGCGCGACTAATAGTCGCGCCAGGCTATTTCTCCCCAGAAATGGCCTAGCGTAACTAATAGTTGCACCAGTTATAACTTTGCCTGGCGCAACTATTAGTTGCGCCAGGCCAATTCCCCCAGACTTTAAGCCTGGCACAACTAATAGTTGTCCCAAGTTTAAAGGTGGCCCCCACCCCGCGAGCTAACTTCCAGGCTACTGTTCATCACTATTTTACTGTACATTTGCCTGGCGCAACTATTAGTTATGCTAGGCATATGAACAGTAACTGTTAGATTTTTCCCCAAAATTCGTGATTAGAGTCTGACTTGTTGACCACCTTGACCTTTGGGGTGTGTTTTGCTAGTTCTGTTACACCCATTCACTAGCTATTTGCAACCCCTTAAGTGGCTTAAGGCCTCACCCCATCATCCACCATTGGAGGACCTTCTCACACATTTCAAGGCTGTAAAAACCCTAGGAAACCTTAGATGTTAAGTTATCTAATTCTCAACCATGTTTAGCATCTAAACACCCTCCTAATCCACTCATTTCCTATAAATAGAGCCCCCCTCCCCTTGGTTTAAGGGTTGAGAATTTTGCTTAAGAGATAAAGAGCTCCAAGTGAGAAGATCTTCCTCCCTTTGGTGCACTATTTTCACCTAAAATCTAGAATTCAAAAACCCTTCCCAAGCTTGCTCTTACACCCAAAACCCTTAGCCTAGGTGTGTGTGATCCCCTAGCCTCTCTTCTCCATCTCCTAATTAGTAGGCCTTAGTGGTTAGAACCTCCTTTTCCACCATTCAAGCCTCCAAAAGCTCATCAAAGCAAGCCAACGCAAGGCTCTCCTACGGTGCTACAAGAGCCCAAGGGCTCCGGCTCTCCCCTTTCTTCTCCTATCTCTTTCTAGCTCCCTCCATCTTCCCATTTGTGCCGTTACGCCGCCGACTTTTCGGTAGGAACAAAGGGGCACAAATAGGATTCTAAACCCTTTTGGGCAAAAGGAAGCTATTTTCTTTTCTTTTACTTCATTTTATTTTTGGCCATTAGTAGAGACCGCTTTAAGCGGGTTGATCGGGTGCCTAACACCTTCCCGATCGATAATCGAAGCCCCTACCCAAGAGCCTTTGGTGTGGACCGGATTCAGAGTCATATTTTTAGCACTTCAGTGCTCATAAAAATGAACTAGGTATCTCGGGACACCAAAAGCTCCAGGTGGCGACTCTATATTTTTCGTTAGAGAGCGCATCGTCGGGACGGGATCATCACGATTCCCACGGTTGCACAACCAGACAAGCCAACACATAAAATATGTCAGAACAAATAAAACAAAGTAACCTAAACTGAATTACACCAAACCAAAAATTATACCTGACTCTCTGGGCGTAGAGAGGCTGCAGTCGCCTCCCTCGTCTAAAGATCATTGGCAACCTGAAGCTGAAATATAATGTTAGTAAACTATAACACCCAACGAACTATTATAATTACACAAACGAGTTAAAGGATTGAATGGAACTTACCCAATGATCTAACTCAGACCGAAGCTGAGCAATCGCTGAATCCTCCCGACTGGAGGAAGCAACTGAAGATGGATCAAAAGCTGGAATGGGACCTCCAACAGTGAGCTCGGCTCTCTACGAATAACAACGAATAACAATAAACACATCAGTTGACAAGCCCACAACACTAACAATTAATACAACCAAGGTCACATATATAGACACTTACTAATCGATCAATCTTAGATCGTAAGCTGGCCTCCACCTCTCGGCCGGCCAGCTGTTGACCGCGTAATAACTCAATCATCGCCACATGAATCGTGAGCTCGACCTCCCTCTCATACTGTCCAAGATAAAACAAAAAACCACAACCATGTCAGAATGACCGAAAGACCGTGTCCACATAATCCATAAAGAATTAAACTAATAAATTAACTCACCAGGAGCCGTCGAGTCTCCGCTAGCCGAGCCCGCAACTCATCCTCCACTGCCCTAGCCTGAGCAATGGAGAGAGCTAAGGAGTGCAACATCTCCTCATTCGGATGAGAAGCACACCCCATCTGCTCCATCACCCTATGAAGAGCATCTAGTGCCCCCCGCACACTCGTGGTGAGATGGCCCTGCTCCAGTGCAACTAGCCTCTCCCTCAATGCCGACGCCGACTCCGACCCGTCGACCGCAAAAGAGCCACTCCCATGGAAGGGACGTGTGAAGAGGCGCCCACCACCCAATGCACTAAACCATCTCCTATATTCTCGGACATCCACCTCGTCATGCGCACCTCGTCACGTGCCCTCAGCTATGAAATCGGCAATCTGAAGCACCGTTCGCTCTGTAAAATTTCTACTAGGAGGGCCGGTCATCCTCTTCGCCACTCTATGGTGAATCTCCGAAGGGACTCCCTAAGCGAGTTCCAGCTGCCGTACTACTCGAGATGTGTGGATCCTCTCCACCCTCTCAAAACAATGAACCCATATGTCCACGTCGAAGAAAGGCTGGTAGGATTGAATCACTGGCACACCTGCATCCTCCTCGGCCTCGTAGGGCCTCCAAATCACCTACAACCAAACAAGCAATCCGACCCATCAATGAAGCCTTAGATCCTAAAAAGACCAAAGCAAAATGACATAAAACATATACACGATGATATATGCCTGCCCCTCATGCATGTCCTCGAAGAGGCCCTGCGCAGTCTGAAGATTCGAAGACCAGCGGTGATCCCTCAAAGCCTCCCTCCACACGCGCATCCGCGAAAACGTGAATCTCACCTCCAACGGGACCCCCGGGCAAAGAAAAGCGAAATGATCATACACCAAAAACTAAACAAACAATAACAAAAGAAATGTCGAATAACTACTACAACCAAAAAAAGGGGAGCTAAAAATCTCATGACATCAATAAACTAAAACTCACTTGGAGGAAGGGAAGGAAACCACCAATCGTCGCGGCCCCCTATCCCCGACGGTAAAGCTGCTCATAAAGATGGGCCAATGCAGCCGCACCCCATGCATAGGTCGAAACCCGATCCAAGTCCCTAAGAACCATAAAAAATAACCCAGTGACACATCCCTAAGTCGAAGAAGAAAAGAGTACTGCACTGAGAAAGTGCATCAAGAATGCTCAGAGTACCCTATCTTCTGCCAACCCTGGCTCCACCACGGGCTCCCGGCCCGCCACCACCACACAACGCGCCTCGTATGATGCCTTCACCTCTGAATGGCACCTCGGAGGGATGAAACCACTCACAAACGTATCAAAAAACCAAGTGACTCAAACTACACCTGGCCTCGAGCCACTCGACCTATACGACACACCCAAAATCTCCTCTCACACCTCCAAATACACCCCTGCCATCCGCCCCGTGATCGGCTCGCCCTCAAAATGAAAACCGATAATGCGGACCCAGTCCTCTGGAGTGGACAACATAATGCCAACTGGAAAGAGAAGCGCCTGATGCTCCTCCCTCCATCTCTCTAAAATCGTTGCGATCAGGCCACGATCAACCTAAAAGGGCTCCAGCTCCAGGATCGGCCTGAAGCCGAAAGACACCAACCGCGCCCGCTGGAACTCCAGCAAGGCGTGGTATCAAGTATGAGACTTGGTCCATGCCGAGCTGATAGCCAACTGTGGGGGCTCCTATCCAATGGAACAACGACCAACACAACAATAATAACGAAAATGAGACTAACACATACCTATGACGAAAGACAAACATATCTAGAGCTAAAAGTAAATGAAATATACCCTAAACACACGAATGACAATTCATAACAAGCACACAAGACATGATAAGAACAACTGAATAGAAACATGACCTATCTCTAGATGCCGTCATGATGCATGAGAGAGCACCCAACCAATAATCAATGCAGGTTCGACATAAATTAGAAGGGTTTCCAGATCCTAATAAGTCTATATCATAACCTAAATGCCTAAGGAAATGAAGGAACTCTTGCTCATGGGTACCTACCCGGCTGCGAGCAACGAAATCCTCTAGCGGGAATTGTCTGCAATCCCAATGCTCCTCACCTTGGTGCTCCTCTGCCGCATCCCCAGCTCTCTCACCCTCGACTCTCTCACTCTCATCCTCAACTACCCCTTGCTCAATCTCGAGCACCTCCACCCTGTCCTCCACCTGGTCAACCTTCGGCACCTCCTCTCTAGCCACCTCCCTGACATCCACCTCCCCAATAACAGCATCGATCTGAGCCTCAGAGGTCTCACCTATCTCCCCCATCATCATCCTCTCCAACTCAAAAATAGTAAAATTGCACCTATCACCACCCTCACTCTCCATCCTAGAATGAGTTGCTCGAAAAATTGAAGAGAATGAAAGAAGCGGTGCCTGAAACGGACTCTCGGATCGTAAAATATCACAAAAACACAAAAAATCAAGCACAAGGAAACAAGAAAACCAAGAATCAAAGACCAAAACGGATAGCATGGGAAAGATCAATGTTTTTGAACTATTTATAAGACATGACTGAATCACGCACATGAACTCACACGCTCAAATCAATCACGTACCACCCCACCCGCGCTTAATTTCGATCAAACGCCCATCCCAGAGCGTGCAAACGGATTGTCGCCCGCTCGAACTAACCAGACCACCTGGTTACGCGTGTCCTACTAGACACGTAATCACTTCAAGCACCCACCCAGTGGCGCGTGACTGGCAACAGTCACCTCAATAGTGATCAACCATCACCCTAATCCTGCGCTCCAAACTGTGCGCTCAACTCGATCAAACGATCGGACACCAGCGCTTAATGACCTTCCAACCCTCTGAAACATGCGCTCCTATTCTGGCGCACAATTTGTTTATCGCTCATGATGAAGCGAATTTCGAGAACAACACAAAAAATATGCCTGGAATAGCACTTTCATAGGCCTAAATTAGGAGATTTTCGACACTGATTACCAGCCTAAACTACGCCCTTGTTATGACCAATCCAGAAACACCCCTAACTTAAAGAAATATACACCCCGGAAACTAAAATATGTCCCCCCAACATCACTCACATATTTCAATTAAGACCGAACTAAACAGAATAAAAAAATGCCCCCCAACATCACTCACACATTTTAATTAAGACCAAACTAAACACACCTCAAATCAAAATAAAAAATTCTCCCCATCACTTACCCACTCCAACCAGACTAAATTAAACAAAAAAATTGCCCCCATCGTGTATACACTCCAACTAAGCCCAAACTAAATCAAAATAAAAATGCTCCTAACATGCCCCGATCAAAGATAAATAAACTCAACCAAACTAGACTTAAATAAATAAACCTCACACTCAAAACAAGTCAAATAAGTTACAAAGTCAACTAAACTAAAAGTTACTAAATATAAATAACCACAAATGGAATTAAAAACATAATCACTTCATAAATGAACAAATAATTACAAAATATACCGAGGGCATACCCTCTGAATATAAACCTTAAAACAAGAAATTTAAAATCAGCATGTTTAGGCAATGCCCAAACCCAAATTTATTCAAGAAACTAGAGTTCTTGGAGAATCCCGGAGGAGGAACCCACCCTGAACGAATTCTAACCGTGATAACCTCTCCCTCTCGCCCCGAACTGGCAGGAAAGGAAGAGTGGCTCACGAAAGGCCACCCAGGACCTACGGGATTCACTTTTGGAAGCTCACCTTGGACACCCTAAAAAGGAGGAGCAACTAACACTGAATCCGCAGGGCCTACCGAGGAAAAATAGGCATCGGTCACGCGGACATCCTTTGGTTTCCTTTCTACTACCTTCTCCGCCTCCACCTCTTCCCTTAGCATGGTAGCAATTCAACTACTACCTTGCATTCCCAATCCCGTCCATTCTCAATAATCTACTTAATAATCACAATTCTTTGGGATCAATACCAGGGATATAAAATAGAGAGGAAAAAAATACATTAATGAACAAAATTGCCCAAAATCACAAGACAAACTAAAAATGCCCCAAAACTTAACCCTAAGCTTGAGCCACAAAACAAAACAAAAAAAAATAAAGCCTTTAACATACATTTATAAACCATACCCTTTAAATTGCAAGGTGACAAGTGTCACACCTTTAAACCCTCCCAATCTAATTAAATCCAAACCAAACACTTACCCCTTTAAAGAGACACAAATCCAAAGCAAAGTAAGCAAGCCAATAGGATTTAAGCACTTAACACCCATCTAGAACTTCCTTTTAACAAGTGTCATCTCAAGTCAAACAAAAGGGTAAAACAAAATACCTTAAACTGTAAATATAAAAAAACATTAAAATGAGATCCTAACTTGTTTGAAACTAAACAAAAAAAATGCCTCCAACAAACCCATCAGGACCAAGTAAATCCACTAAACAAATTCCATAAAAAGATAAACTAATATCGGGATAAACACTAAGCCAGATTAAATTCTAAAATAAATCAAACAAATCAAATAAATCCATTAATAAGTTTAAACCAATAAACAAGCACAATAAAACAAAAAAATTCCTTTTTATTAATAACTAAAATTTTTACAAGTATCACCGGAGGCATACTGTTATTCATTGAAAAGTACCACTTTTCATCTCTAAACTTGGCCTTTGCTACACCTTGAAGCTGACAAATAACTTTTGTTTAAGGGTATTTTGTAGTTAGTAATAAATTGTGTAGCTTAATACAAAGTCTATACTTTTGGTGTCAAAGAAGAGAGAGAATTCAAGCCAAAGATGACAGCTAAGCCAAAGACTGATGGAACACCATGGTAGTGCTCACCATAGTGACTATTTTGCATGTCATAATAGACCAAGCAAGTCTAGCAGATGAAAGAAGTATGGGTGAGAGTGGAGGAAGCTGCAACAGAAGCATGTATATTACAACAAAGGAACAAATGACTTATCTCACACAATTGAGGAGCTGCCTCGCATGGCTAAGGCTGCAGCAAAAGGTCCCTCGCATAGATAAGATATACAGCACAAGAGGGCTCACGAAGAAGTCGCACAGCTAGTGAAGGGATTTACATAGAGCAGTTTCTTACGTAGCAGTCACGCACTTCAGCTATAAGCAATACTTGAAAGAACTCGCAAAGCTCTCGCGCGCAAAGTCGGCAAAAACACAGCTCGCTAAGTTATTACAAGGATCAAGGCTTATATTAACTATGCGCACTATCTCACGAAGCCAATCTGCACAAAGAGCAACAGTTAACTTGCGAGGTTCTCGCGTGGCTCTGAAAGAGAGAGACGCCCAGAACGCAGCTCTCGTGCGCTTAAAGGCCATACCATCTACCTCGCGAGCCAAACTGATCATGTGAAAATGCAGCCTTGCAAATACTCCACGAGAGAAAGTTCTGAAGCTCTACTCCGCGAGTACATTCAAAGCCAGAGTAGCTGCGCGATAATACGAAGTTCACCTACGCGAGGAAGCAGCACTTAAAGCCAAACTCTACTACGCGAGTGCTCTACAATCCACACGAGGGAATTAATCTGTAAAAGCTAGCCCGTGAAGCTCGAGTTCTCCACTTCTCAGTCTTAACTCCAGGGACCTTTTGGGAATTTCCCAAGGTTTAGGGCATACATCCCGAGGCACTGATCTCGAGGCAAACATCCCAAAGAATCCAAGGGTTATAATAGTGCCACATCTACTAAGAAATTAGGGTTAATCTTCTCTGAGCCAAGGCATTAGGGACTGAGTATATAAGTTGTACTTGTAACTTAGAATATTCATCTTTCCTTCAACCTCTGTCGGCTGAGAGCTCAAGCAGACTAGGGTTAGGGTTTGATAATCTCTTTTTCCTATTTTTCTTCTCTTAGCCTAACACTTGCTGGCTAATCCCTTTGTAAGCATTAAATGCAATTTTATTTAGTCTAGTAATAGGTCATGTAAACATTGGGATGTTTTGGATGAGTTGTTATGCACAAGGCTGCTGCCTTGAGGATTTACATTGTAAGTAGTGTTGATCAATGGAATCTATATTTTAATTATACATTTAGTCTGTTATTTTTCTATTTTCCCATAGTCTTGAATATTTTATGCATAAATTTAGGATTTGAGCTGATTAGAAGGCCCATAGAAGCTTGAGCTTGTAGCCCTGGGACCATGGTGACAGTAGCAGTTTACATATTCCATTTCAGACCTCTGTGGTGTGAATAACCTCTGTGGATCGCCTGTGACCATTAAAGTGGACAGACTATAGCCCTAGGGCGAGTCTAAGCCCCAGATCTAAAAAGGATTCTCCTCCTCTGTAGATGAGCTTGTAGCCTTGTGAGAGGTTGTGCAGGAACAAGCTCCCTTCTGTTTACTTGACCAATATCAGATGTTAGATCTGAGTTCTCTGTGGTGATTGCAAACATGTGAGTTGAGTCATTGCAAGCCCTTTATAGCAATGATCAGCTACTTTTAAGTCCCTAAATAGCCTTTGAACAGTTGTGGCTCCCACTAGCTAGTCAAGATCTATTTGCTCTCATGGATGCCTGAGCTTGTAGCCTGGCAAACATGGTGTCTGCAATGGTTTTAAGGATCTGATTTGGGCCATTGGGTGGAGGGCATCTATTGGATAATCTGTGACCATTTAAGTGGACAGGTTATAGACTTAAGATCAGTCTACTCCTTTGATTCACATTGGTTTTCTGATTTGATTCTTTTGATTTGATCCTCTCTATTGGATAGTTTTTTACCATTTAAGTGGACAGGTTATAACCTTAAGGGACAAGGTCAAATCATAAGAATTGACTTAGATACCTTCTCCTTGCAGAAGTGCTTGTAGCCATCTAAAGGACTGCTGCAGTGACAACCCTAAGTCTGAGTTACTTAATTGAAGCAACCTTAGCTTAATTGCCTACGTCACATCATTTTATCTTTCTTTTTGGCACACACCATCATCACCTTCTTTGCAACCCTTTCTCTAGGATAGGACTGCACTTTATTTTCTTTTTTTTTAGTGGTAATTGAGTGTAGTTGTGACACCCAACTCCCTTTATTTAGGATTGTCAAATCTGTAGCCAGATCTGGAGGCCTACTAATATAACCCATTTTGGGTTCTTGATCAATTTTATCTGTGGGACAAACTCTTACTCAAAACTTGCTACAATAGCCCTGTATCTTACAGCCTGTGTATTCTTCCAAAGTACTGTTTTCCCTATATCTTACAAGCTGCTGTATTCTTCCAGAGTTGTTGCCGGGGATATTGATCATTTTAGTAGACCTGAGTTGTATTATAATTTCGTCTAACAAATTCTTTGTAGCTGTATCTTAAATAGAATAAAAGTACTACTAATTTTTTATGAAATTTTTATAGAATTAGACCACAGCACCAGGAAAAAGCTAGAGCTGCAACTAGAGTTTAGCTAGCTCTGTTTGCACTTCTTTTGCCCTAAAACTCGGTCCATTTGTGTTGAATTCTCCATCATTAGGTATCATTAGTTTAGTTGTAAATTTTGTTTGAAGATTTTTTGTGTACTGTGAGCATCTTCTTTACCTACTGATTGGTGTGTGTATGCTTGGAAGGAGGTCCCTTAACCGCAAGTTGGAACCTCCAAACCCTGAGGTTGAATGGGTCCTTAGACCATGGCACACCACACAAGGCCCTCCTGTTGAAACTGGGCCAGCTATCATGGCTGAGAGGCAAAGAACTCTTAAGGAGTGCAATACACCTGGGGACTACACTTCTCCCTTTTGCATTCAATTTCCTTCTGTTGAGGGAAACTATGAAATCAAGTCTTCCACCATCAATATGCTGCCATCTTTTCATGGGCTCAGTAAGGAAGATCCTTACAAGAACATTGATCAATTCTTGGCACTTTGCACAACATTTAATATTACTGGCTTGGGACTTGAAACCACCAAACTGAGGCTTTTTCCTTTTTCTCTAAAGGATAAAGCCAACACCTGGCTCTCTAAGCTCCCAACCAATAGCATCTAGACATGGAGTGACCTCCAAAGCCAGTTTTTGGCCAAATTCTTTTCCATGAATAAAACTAGTCAGATGAGGACAAACATATTTTCATTCACTCAATCCTCAACTGAATATTTTTATGAAGCATGGGAGAGGTTTCAAGAAATGTTAAAATAATGTCCCCACCACCAAATTCCACAGTGACAACTTGTGCAAGTATTTTATTAAGGAATTAATCCCAAAAGTAGGGGCATGGTGGATGCCTCATGTGGGGGTAGTTACCTCAACAAAACTGCTAATGAGGCATGGGAATTATTTGACATTATAAGTGAGAATTCCATGCAACAGGAGTCACTGTCTCGCAATGGCAGCCAGACCCCTGCTAAGTTGGTGAAAGAATCCACCCCTAGAGGTGGTATGTATGAGGTCAAGGTGCAAAGTGAATTAAAAAGGAAGGTGGACAATCTGAGTTTGAAATTTGATAAGTTGATGAATGTGATGCAACCAAGGATGGTTGCACAGGTGGAATAGGCATGTCTGATATACCAATCTCCCACACATTCAATTCAAGAGTGTCCATCAGCCAACCAGTTCCCTGAGTTAGTTATGGAACATGTCAATGCTACCCAAGCATTTGGACAGCAGCCTATTGGGTATGCATGGAGGAGCCACCCAAATTTGAGGTGGAGATAAGACACATACCAACAACCCCAGCAGCAGCAGTTGGCAGCTCCATACAGACCTCAGTATCAATTTAACCAGGGATATGCACCAAGGTAGAATTTTTAGTTGTCTGCTCCACAGCCTAATCATTTGATTTTGCCCCCATCACAGCCTAGGTCCTCTTCCTTTGAAGAGCTAACATCAATGTAAAATTTTGGAAACCTGACTCAAATTGTGAACTCTCATGGACAAACCATTAAGAAAATAACGGACCAGTTGGGTTAAATCTGTAATGCTTTGAACAAGAGAGAGGAGGGCAGGTAGCCTAGTCAACCCTTGGCCAACCCTAAGGGGTAGTACATGATTAGAGAAGCATCCTCTACCCATGAGGAAGCTAATGCAATCACTACCCTAAGGAGTGGCAGGGTGGTTGACAATTTGGTAGGCAATGCAACTGAAGAGGCCATAGAGAGTGAAAATGAAAGAAATGTGAGTGTTGAAGAACTAATGGATTTATCACCTACTGTGGATCAGCAAGGTCAAAACAAAGGGGCTAATGCTGAGCTCCAACAGCAGGCAATAAATGAAGAAAAGAGAAAAAAATAAAAATTTGATCATGATGTTAATAGGCATGCAGCTGTGGCACCAGCAGTTCCACAATTGCCATTTCCTAATGCATTAGCTGGCCCATCTCCTTTTGATAAGGGGAATGCTCAGGTGAAGGAAATGATAGAGATCTTCAAGCAGGTCAAGATCAATTTGCCCCTGCTTGATGTCATAACATAGGTCCTTGCCTATGCCAAGTTTTTGAAAGACCTCTGCACACAAAAGAGAAAAGCAAGGGTGCATTTGTCTAAAAAAGTTTTTACTGTTGAGCATGTTGAGTCAGTTCTATCCATTGCCACACCTGAGAAATTATAAGACTCAGGGGTACCCACAATCCCTTGCATAATTGAAAACCACACCATTAGAAGAGCCCTCTTAGACTTAGGGGCCAATGTGAACCTGCTCTCATACTCTGTGTATGAAGAGCTAGGTTTGGGGGAGCTTAAAGCCACATCAGTTGTTCTCCAACTGGCTGATAAGTCTGAGAGGAGACCTGTGGGTGTGGTAGAGGATGTCTTGGTGGGAGTGGACAAGTTCTACTATCCTGCAGATTTTCTTGTGTTGGACATGGACCATTGTAAAAGTAAAATTTCAATTCCTGTCATCCTTGGCAGGCCATTCTTGACAATTGCAAATACTTACATTCAGTGTAGGTCAGGGGTGATGGAGGTTACCTTTGGGAACATGAAGGCCTAATTAAATGTGTACAATGCTGTAAGGCAACCTCAGATGGATATTGAGGAGTGCTATCCAATAGATGTACTAGATGGCCTTGTGTCAGAAGAATTTTCTAACATGCTGGATTGGAAAAATGTAACTGAAAACCTAAAAATTATTTGGAGTATGGTTGCGAAAAAGGCCCAGAATCTCATGACAGAAGACAACACTAAAATAGAGTCTTCTGTGGGCTTAATGCAGCATTCCAGCTGGAAACCTACATTGCTGCCCCTTCCTCAAACTACTAAGGCACCTTTGTTGCCTTCAATTGAAAGTCTCCCTGAGCTGGAGCTAAAACAGCTCCCAGCCACATTAAAATATGCCTTCTTGGAGTCAAACAACAAGCTTTCAATGATTATCTCCTCCTCTCTCACTAGTGAGCAGGAGGATGAACTTTTGAGTATTTTCAAGAAGCATAAAAAGGCAATGGGGTAGACAATAGCTGATCTTGGAGGCATTAATGCCTTAGTTTACATGCACAAAATTCACTTGGATGAGGGTGAAAAACCCTCTAGGGAGATGTAGAGGAAACTCAATCCTCACATGCAAGAGGTGATTTTAAAAGAGATAGTACAACTATTGGATATAGGGGTTATTTATCCCATTTCAAATTCAGAGTGGGTGTCACCTATCCAGGTGGTAGCTAAAAAATCAGGCATTATAATTGTTACTTCTGATTCTGGGGAGTTGATGCCAGCCAGGGAGACTACTGGCTGGAGAGTTTGTATTGACTACAGAAAGCTCAACTCCAAAATCAGGAAAGACCACTTCCCTCTTCCTTTCATTGACCAAATTCTAGACAAGTTGACTGGGAAGGCTTTTTACTGCTTTGATGGATACTCAGGGTATAACCAAATCCCTGTGTACCCTCAAGATCAAGAAAAAATTACTTTCACATGTCCCTTTCGCACCTTTGCTTACAGGAGGATGCCCTTTGGGCTGTGCAATGCCCCAACCACTTTTCAGAGATGCATGTATGCTATTTTTCCTGATATGATTGATAAATTCTTGAAAATCTTTATGGATAATTTTTTAGTGTATGGGGATAGCTTTAGCCAGTGCTTGAGTCACCTTGACCTGGTTTTACAAAGATGTGAGGAGACCAATTTAGTCCTAAGCTAGGAAAAGAGTAACTTCATGGTGACACAAGGAATTGTGTTAGGCTATGTGATCTCCCACAGAGGAATTGAGGTTGACAAGGCTAAAGTGGACCTGATTTCACACCTGCCCCCACCCAAGACTGTCAAGCAAATTAGATCATTTTTAGGACATGTTGGATTCTACAGGAGGTTCATTAAGGACTTCAGCAAAATAGCAAATCCATTGTGCAACCTGCTGTGTCAGGATGTGTCATTTGAATTTTCTGCTGAATTCCTTGAGGCCTTTGAGGTCTTAAAAAAATGCCTTACCACTGCTCCTATAATCTAAGCCCCAGACTACTCACTCCCCTTTGAACTGCTATGTGATGCATCAGATTTGGCTATAGGTGTTGTCTTAGGACAGAGAAAAAATAAGCTGCCTGCAGTGATATATTATACAAGCAAGACACTAGCTGAAGCTCAACTCAATTATACCACCACTGAGAAGGAGCTACTTGCTATAGTATTTGCTGTGGACAAGTTTAGACCTTATTTGCTTCAGTATAAAATTATTATTTTTACTGATCACTCAGCTTTACAATACCTATTGGCCAAGAAGGATGCCAAACCAAGGCTAATCAGATGGATCCTCCTCTTACAAAGAGTTTGATCTTGAGATCAAGGATAAAAAGGGAGTTGAGAATGCGGTGGCTGATCACCTCTCTAGAATTATTTTGGAACAATGTGCAACAACACTTGTTAATAAATTGTTCCCTGATGAGTAGCTATTTGCTCTGCAGTCTAGTGTGCCTTGGTTTGCACACATTATAAATTTCCTTTCTGTTGGTAAGATTCCCCCTCACTGGTCCAAGATGGACAAAAACCTATTTTTCTCTCAGGTCAAACATTTTTTATGGGATGATCCATACCTTTACAAGCATTGTGCAGACCAGGTTGTTAGGAGATGTGTCCCTGAGATTGAGTTCCATAGCATTTTGTCTATGCGCCATGAGCAAGTCTGTGGAGGTCACTTCAGTGGTAAAAAGACTGTAGCAAAAGTACTGCAATACGGTTTTTATTTGCCTTCTTTGTTCAGAGATGCATACATACACTGCAAAGCCTGTGAGGGATGTCAAAGGTTGGGAGGTATTTTCAAGAAAGATTGAATGCCATTGCAGCCCATCCTTATGGTTGAACTTTTTGATATCTGGGGCATTGATTTTATGGGTCCCTTTCCTCCATCTATGGGTTTTAATTTCATACTTGTGGCAGTGGACTATGTGTCCAAATGGGTGGAAGCCATTGCCACAAGGACCAATGACCATACAATTGTCCTTAAATTTCTAAAGGACAATATCTTCTCAAGATTTGGTACTCCCAGATCTATCATTAGTGATGGGGGAGCCATTTCTGTAACAGACCTTTTGAGAACCTGCTCAAAAAGTATTCTTTTACACATTGAATTGCAACTCCCTACCACCCACAAACCAGTGGGCAAGTTGAAATTTTCAATAGAGAGATCAAGCATATTCTAGAGAAAACTGTGAAGTCTGATAGAAATGATTGAGCAAAAAAGTTGAATGATGCTTTATGGGCTTATAGGACTGCCTATAAGACTCCTATTTCAATGTCCCCATTCAGGCTAGTTTATGGTAAGGCCTGCCACCTACTAGTAGAGTTAGAGCATAGACCCTATTGGGCTATCAGAAAGCTGAATTTTGATCTAACTACTGCTGGTTCTCATAGGAAATTATAATTGGCAGAGCTTGATGAGCTAAGTTTGGAAGCCTATGCAAATGCCAAAATTTACAAGGAGAGATCAAAGGCATTCTTTGATAAGAAATTAATGAGGAAGTACTTCAATGCTGGTACTAAGGTGTGGCTTTTCAACTCCAAATTAAAGTTTTTTCCAGGAAAGTTGAAATCCAGATGGAATGGACCTTACATTGTCATCCATGTCTCCCCATCTGGTGCTGTAGAGATCTTGGATCCTATGTCTGGGAAGATTTTGAAAGTGAATGGTCAAAGGCTGAAATTTTGTATAGAAAATTCAGTGGAACCTCCTCAGACCATTCACCTACATGAACCTCTCACTGCTTAGTGATCCACAACTTTGTGCCATGTGTACCATATGTTTTGAATGCGTATTTTGTTTTGTTTGTTTAAAAAAGTCCATCAATTACTGTTTATAGTGTGATGGTTTTTTGCTTGTGTGTGTTATTCTGTTTTGTGTTGCTTAGTTTTGAATACATGTGCTAGTTTTTCATCAGAATTGGAGATGCATGTCTATTACTGCTGTGTGATTAAAGTACTGGCAATGTAATGGTCAAGAATTTTCTTTAATTGAAAATTTCTATCAATCTGAATTTTTGAGATGCACAGATGTTGATAATGGGCATGAAATTAGCATGATGAAATGGAGTATATGTGCAAGGGTTGGTGCTGATGCACAAGGGATAGATGCATGACAGTATGAATGCATTGGCCACTATGCAGCACTGAGAAAAAGGTCAACTGTTGCCTTCTCGCGAGGCTCTATGGCCTAACTTTCAAACTCACGAGCTATGGATAGGCTTTATCGCGGAGTTCTAATGGTAGTTTTATGCCGCGCGAGAGCTCTGCGGTAATGAGGCACCTGCTGAAACATGATAGTGAGCCTTGCGAAGCTCAATCTTGGCGGCATAAGGACTGCACGAAGAATGGACTTCACATATTTTGAACCTCGCGAGATCCCTGATACTCTAATTGGATGTCCCGGTGATATTTGCTAGCTAAGCTGCACGAGGAATGGAAAACTACTTCGCGCACTAAGACCCAGATTCAGCTCAGCGAAAATCGTGCGAGACACATAAAACTTCTCAATTTGACCTCGCGAGGCTCTATTTTTCTTTGCCATAGCACTCTTCGCAAGCTTGAATTCATAAGTGCGTGAGAGATCTACTTCGCGAGACCCTGGCGAGAACCGGGCGAAGCACGGGATTCTCCTAGTAAACCTTGCGAATTTCCAAAATCTCCATTTATTTTCTTCTTTGCCCTAACTCTCTGAGCACCTCCAAACTCCCCATTTTATTCTTTCTTCTCCACTGCCTAATCCACTCCACCTTAAACAATTTCCCTCTGCCATTTTACTCCCCAGCACCTTCGACTTACTTTGAGCTAGGTTTGTGGGAATTTGAACCATTGAGCAATGCTTGAAGTGGAACCCTAGCTTCAAATTGGTAAGATCTCTCACTCTCTATTGCTTTGATTGGATAGTACTTTAGTGTTAAGCAGAGAAGAATCTGGGTGCTTCTATATTTATCAAGTGTCCATTGCATAAACTGAGAGTTGCAAGCCTTAATTTTGAAGGATTGAGCAGCCATGGCCAAGAGTTATAAACTTGTTGATGCCTTGGCTGCATTGTTGAGCCCCCAGCCTACTGGCAGCCCTGTGGCCACTAGGAAATCTACAAGGATTGCAGGGGCCACCATAGTGGAACCCTCTGAGGCGCCTCCAACCTCTGTGGAGCCCCAAAGAGAACAAATTGAGAAGAGGTCTGCCCCATTGCAGAAGGGCAAGGCTGTGGCTTCTGAAGCCCAAGCCAAAAAGAAGTATGCCCCAAAGAAAAGGGCCCGAGAGCACCAACCTACCAAGAGCCTTGAAAAATACAAGAAGAAACAAAAAAAGGGCAATGAAGTGGCCCAAGAGGCCCATGAGATCCTTGAGGTAGCCACTGATGAGGAAGAGGATACTGAATACCTCAAGGTCCCCTCTGATTTTGTGACAGACATTAAGCTGGAGGCTGAGACAATTTTTGACAAAGTCTTCTTTGAGGAGCTCCCAGAAACTGCAGCCTCCATTGAGTACCTGACCAAGGAAACTCTGCTGCCCCTGTTGAGGCCCCCAATGCAACTAGTCTTCCCTAGACTAGTGCAATTATTTTACCAAAATATCATAGTTAAAACTGGGGATGATGGAAACCCAGCATTGCTGGTATTGATAGATAAATTTGAGATGTTGTTCAATCAGACAGTCATTGCAGAAATATTGGGGATACCAGCCAGGTATAGCCCTGAATGTGGTTTGGGTCCCCCTTTGACAGCCACCATCCCAGAGATAGAAAAGGAGCTTACTAGAGGTATCACTGCCTCAGGAGTCTCAATCAGAAAGAGGGATCTGCACACAAACCTCAGATTAATGGATGGGTTGTTGAGGAAGATTGTGTATTGCTTTGGCCATGAGCAAGAGAGGAGATCTCCAATTGCAGATGTCTTATACTCATTCCACATGAACCGTTACTTAGATGCTGCCAAGTTAATCTTTGAGGGAATGAAGGACATTCATGAGAAGGTGAAAACAAAGAAGAAACCACATTCCCTTCACTACTGCAGGCTTATTATAGCCTTGCTGCAGCTTGGTGGATACCCCTTTAAGAGGGAGGAGAAGACTAGTACCCTGACCCTCAGAAAATGTGGAAAGAAGCAATGGGGGATTAGTGGTACTATGATTGTAAAGAAGAAGAAGAGTAAGGACGAGCTGCTAGCTGAAGCAACCCCTAGAATTGATGAAGCTACTGCTGCTGCTACCTCTATGGTAGCCCACTAAAATGTGCCAGCCAGCACAACCTTCACTTCTCAAGCCATCACCCCACCTTACATACCCATGTCCATGTCCATACTAGTCCCTACCTCAACCCCAACCCCACAACCTTCCATAGTTCCATTACCTTTACCCCAATCTATTTCACCAACTAGTACAGCCACCATACCCACAGCAACCATACCATCACCACAACCACAACCACCTCAATCTCATCACCACACACCATACCCACCAACACCTTAGCCATATTTGTACCCTTACCTATGTTCCCAGCCCACCCTAACCCACCTGTGCAAAGTGCCTACAAAAAGAAAGGAAAGCTCACCAAAGCCAAAGCCCCCATTGAGCCCCTACCCACCTACATATCCCAATCCATCCCAATCCCTGCAACAGCTACCATTCCAGACCCAATTCCAACACCCTCTAAACCTATGACTCACACCTTTAAAGTCTCACATCAGCCCATTGAAACCTCCATACCTTTTTCCCTTATTACCCTTGAACCTTTAGACCAATCCATTCCTTTTTCCCATACCCATGACCAAGACCTTTTTCAGAAGAGGGTTACTCATCTATGATGGACTCTATCATAGGGAACATCAACTATGAGTTTACCCCTCTCCCAGACTCACCTCACCCTCCCCACTTCACCCCTCCTCATGAGCCACCACAACCCCATCAATTTGACCCTATACCCACTTCCCCTCAGCCAACAAACTTTACCCATACACACACTTCTCCCTTTCAACCAATTCCACCCATTCAACCCATAGCCACTATCATGTCAAACCTCTTACCCCAAATCCTCAACCTCCTACTATCTCTTCAAGCCCAAGTGTTGACCACCAACCAAACCCAATCATCCATTGAGGCCAACCTTCATTCCATTAACTCCACCCTACCAAATCCTGCCTCAATCCAAACCAGTTTACAATCCATCCAATCAACCTTATCAACTCTAACCCAACCTTCCCAACAGCCACCTGTCCCTACACCAATCCATATTCCCCAACCTGCTCCTACACTCATTGTACCTATCCTAAAAATTTCTCCCCGTACCTTCACCAATACCTCCACCCAAACAGACCTGAACCTCAACTACAACCCCTACCTAAGCCTGCCCCTGATGTCCCTCACTCTTTACCCTCCACCCCACCCATTTCTTCATCCATCCCCTCTCCATTGCTTGCTAGCCCTTCTTCCTTTGCTGATCAGACCATACTTCCTGCCTCTTTTAATCCCAGGCCTCCTTATTGCACCCTCCTCAGAGCCATACAAGCCAATGCCTACGTAAAGAGAGATGTAGTTAGAGGCATGGCTGACTTGAGAGCCACAGTGCAGCAGCCCCTCCTTGATAAAATAAAACTCCTGATGCTATCCCACAAATTAGAGAAGAAGAAGATCAAGCAGGGGTGGAGGGAGATAATGATCCAATACAACCAGGAGAAGAATAGGGCTGAGGGCCAAGAAGATGTGATTAAGGAACTGCAAGTGAAACTCAGAGTAGCAGAGGATAAAGCTTATGATTATGGTGTGACTATTGTGGCATTGCAGAATTCCTTAAATGACACTACTGACCAGGAGTTAGCAGCAGCTCTTTCCAAAGAATTAAACCCAGATGTACCTCAACAAGAAATAGCCCCTAAACCCAAGGAACCTAGCAAAGTCTGGCCTAGAATAAAAATCCAGGAACCCACTAAAAAGCCAGAGCCCACTCCTAAAAGGAAAACCACAGCCAGGCCAAGAAAAACTACTTTAAAAAGGCCACTGTCCAAGGCTGCTGCTTTGAAGAAAGCAAAGGGCAAAGGAATCAAAGAACCACCTGATGAAGCTGAAGATTCAGATGATTAATTTTTGCACATGTCCGTAGTTAGAGTCTTTTTGTAACAATTTTTTGTAGTTACTTTTTCTGAGCATTGTACAAATTTTTATGTTATAATACATTCTCTCTTTCTTCAGCTTGGTGTACTTTACTTTCTGCTGTTTTTGTTTGTGTGTTGTAATTTTTTGCGTTTTGATTAATGTTTTCTTTACTTGGTGTATGTCTCATTTTACCCTGCTGCACATGACCTTTATCTTTGAATCAGTGAAGACACTGCTCCTCACAGGTTTGAGGGTGTGGCAAGGTTTGTCAATGATGTAGTTAACCTAAGTACAGCAGAATCAAGTGAGTAAGATAGATATAGAGCTATGTTCACTTAAGAAACATGAAAAATGAGAAATTTAAAAATTTTACAGACCTTTAGAAATTAAAAAAAAGCTTTTAAATTTTAACATTTCCATGAGGTGAACACCAAGAAAACTCACTTGTGTCAGTACTTAGTGAACCATTAAAGAGAGAAAATGGTAAGGACATGCCTAAGAGGTCAATGAAAGAACATAACTAGTGAGATTTGGGCCTACATAAAAAAAAAAATTTCTCTTTGAGGAGTGACTGAGGCAATTCTTTTTGCTCTAAGGACTGGCTGAGTCAACTTCCTCACTAAAAGTTAGGCATCTCCAAGTTGAAACTGCTAATAGCACTCAAGAAATTTAGGAAAGGATCAAGGCCTTCTCTTGGACAGTTTGAGCTTAAACAGACCAAACCTAGTCAACTACCCTTATGCATACACCTCTTGAGCCTTAAATTCCAGTTTTCTTTAAAATACACTCAAGTAATTATACCTGAGCCTGTGAACCTAATTCAAACCTACCCCCACTCTGAGAATTCAGAAGGTAAAGGAGAAGGTGTTGAAGTTAGACAAGCTAGGGTCAACATTAGGTGAATGAGGAGAAACGCCTAAAGGACAGCAGTGTAGTAGCTGAGGAGAGGGTGGCATTTCAGAAAAATAGAAAAAAAAAGAGAAAAAAAAGTATCCAAAAGAAAATTAAAAAAATAATAATGAAAAGGAATAGAGAAGAGTCAAGAGGAAATTTCATTGCAAAAAAAAAAAAAAAAAAGAGGAGAAGTTGGCCACTTCAAGTCTAAAAAATCTCAAAGAAGATGAAAAGTGTTGAACTAAAGAAGATGAAGTCATGAATCACCTCCTTCACCTGCTGATTTCTTAATTTTGAATCTTGTTCACCCTTCCATTCTTTATAACCTACACCCATAAGCCACATTACAACCCGGTCAAAGACCTTGTGATCCTAAGTTGAATGAGCTGTTATGTAGAGATGAGGAGTTATCCAATCTATGGTAAGGAAGAGTCAATGATGTCAAAATTTAGTAGTTTATGCTCATGCTTACAGGACCCATTTGGGGTCAGAATGGCATTCTTGAGCTTGTGTGAAAATGAAAACCCTCAAAGTTCTTTGTGAGAGACTGCCCTGGTAAGTATTGGGTCTGATATTGAATGTATTGGGCATTGCCTAAAACCTAATTTTTGAATTAATGGTGAGCTCAATACTGGCATACACTTATTATTTCTCATGTGGTGAGCTAATTGGAAATGGTGTGCATATATGTAAAAGTTTTAATGATTAAATATCGGTACATATCACTTGTTTAAATTTCTCACATTTTTGAATCAAAGGTGAACTAATGCTCTATGTGTTGATAGCTTACTTGACAATTTTACACTTTTGTTTACTGTTTTATTGAGAAGTTTGTGGGTACCTTCACTAAAAAACCTCAGGAGACTTCACACCTCCACTAGGGATCACCTAGGGTTTAAAAGGCTTGATGTATAAGCTAAATGCATCTGTGTTCCCTACAAAAGTGGCATTTACATTCATAGAGTAATTGTTTAAATTTTGCTTTGCTCAGGGACTAGCAAAGATTAGGTTTGGGGGTGTGTTATTCACTGAAAAGTATCACTTTTCACCTCTGAACCTGACCTTTACTACACCTTGAAGCTGACTAATAACTTTTGTTTAAGGGTATTTTGTAGTTAGTAATAAATTGTATAGCTTAACACAAAGTCTATATTTTTTGTGCCAAAGAAGAGAGAGAATTCAAGCCAAAGATGACAGCTGAGCCAAACACTGATGGAACACCATGGTAGTGCTCACCATGGTGACTATTTTGCATGTCATAATGGTCCAAGCAAGTCTAACAGATGAAAGAAGTAATAGTATATGGCTGGACACGGGATAAAACAATAACACTGTGGCTCAGGCCCCATAACCCCAACGTGGGGACCATGCACTAAAACAATAGTATATGCCTGAACACAGGCTGAAACAATAGCTCTGTGGCTCAGATCCCAACGTCGGGAGACTATATACTGAAATAATAGTATATAGTTAAAATGCAGGCTGAAACAATAGTCTAGCATTTCAGACCCGGCCCAGACCCGGACAACCTCGAATTAAGCGCCTAAACCCACGCGTGTAATTCGATTGCACGTGAAACCACAAGCGTGCAATCAGTCCCCCTTTCAGACCAGACTCCCTTTCCTAGACAACTCTGAGACTCAATCACGCGCTTCATATGAAACGCGCGATCGGATTGAGCGGCCCACCACCGGCGCGCAATCGGCCTACGCCCGACCAAGTCTTACAATCCTTGACCCCCAAGTTTCCTCAATTGTGTACTTTGAAAGTGACGCTTAATCAGATTGCGCACCCCACAATGGGCGTGCAATTAGTCCTAACGCTGTTAGAACTAGGAAACTCGTTGAGCAAGTCAACTGGTCGCTCATTGAGTCGGTGACCGACTCAAAGCGATTAAGCCCGGGAGACCAGCCCACAATCCATTTAAAAGCCTGAAACAGGGCGTCTAATTGGAGAAAACCCTATAAAAGATTTTTTTTCCTTTTTCACCTAGGGAGGCTGGCAATTTTGAGGGAGAATGAATTTTTTTTTGGATTTCAAAACCAGAGAACTTTGAGAATGAACACATAGAGCAACCTAGTCATGATTTCAAAATTCAAGCTTCGAATCTTCAAGATTTCTCTCCGCAGCCCCGGTCTTAGGTAAAAATCTTAGTTTTAGACTTAGGATTTCTCTTAGTTTTAATTATTAATATTAATTTTCAGTTTTAGACCGTAGCACCCCTTTTAGACCATAGTTTCTATATCTGGTTCTATTTCTCCGTTTCTAGAGCCAGTCCTTAATCTGACGGTCTAATTTACCGACCCTAGGCCTTAATTCCATTCTAAAATCTTAATTTCTAGTCCTATCATTAATCTCTGGTTCTAGTTCTTAGGTTCTAGAACCAGTCCTTAATCATACGGACTAATTTTTTGATTTCGAACCCGAATTCAGTCCTAGAATTTTAAATTATAGTTTTAATTCCTTAGTTTAGTACTTTTAAAAATCCTAAATATTAATTTAGTTTCTATAATTCTAATTTCTTAATTTAATTCATAATTATAATCCCGAAATCGACTCTGAAAAGCCCAAAATATTATTTTATAATCCAAAATCCAATTTATCTTTAATCTCAGCCACCCGATTTGCCCAAGGGAGGTTATGGAGGGTACTCGGGAACAAGGCCAATCCTCCTTAGCATAGTAGGCTCAAAACTTCCTTTTTTAGAATTATTTTATTGCTTTAATTAGGATTAGAAAATTAGTTTCATAATTTCTTCTTAGAATTTTAGTATAATTAATTTACATGCTTTATTTTTAGTAGATCCTTAGAACTCATTGCTTTGATTATAATTCTAGAAAAATCAGTTCCTTTATTTTAATTGGATTTTAGTAAGGTTAATTCATTGCCTAAATTAGAGTTTTAGTAAAATTAGTCTTCTACTCTAGTCAGAATCGCAGTAGAACTGATTTACTTGCTTTACTTAAAATTCCAGTATAATTCGCATGCTTGATTTAATTAGAATTTTACTAGAACTAATATACTCGCATTCCTAGTACAATTAAGAGACTGATATTAATTGGACTTTTAGTAGTATTAGGATACTAAATTAATTGGAACTCTAATAAAATTAGGAAACTAAGATTAATTAGACTCTTTATAGGATCAGAATACTATAATAAATCAACATAGCAAATTTCCGCACAACCAAACTCACAACAGAATTGGGATATCTAAACTAATCAAAACTACAAAAATAACAGGAAATAAAAGGAAAACTAAACTATCTAAATTATAAAGAGAGACATTGCTACTGAAGTTCACAGGCGGACGATTCAGTAAAGAAGTAACCCACACCCGCTCTAAAGCGTGATCATTGACGTGTTGCAGCGTCGTTAAATATCTGCAGCTGGCGATCACAACAAACTAAGAACCTTCCTAGAAACCCTTTTTTATTTTACCTCCACCATTCCAAACGCCGCATCGCTAGAGTCCACTTGGGCAGAATTGGAGCCACTGATTCAACGAGGACCGAGAGGAACCCAGAAAAAGCACGCACCAATAATGACCTCTAATTCTCAATCTATATCACACATACGATGATGCATTAAGGATTGACCTTAGTTACTAATAACTCAGACGTATTTAAGTGTTTTCTCAAAACCGAGGCGGAAATGGGCAGGTTCGTGCTAACTTAAAACTTAATCCAACTTCCCACTCAATTTTGACCATTAAGACATTTGATTCATAAAATTATTAATTCAAAAAAGTTATAGAGTTCGTTGTCTTCTTTCCAACGCCACAAGAATCGCGTCAATTCGAGTTCAGAGTTAAACCTTATGGCCAAAATACTGAGGTTGTGCCGATACTTCAGTCAAAATCAAACAATCGATTTTTCTAAGGCAAAAAAATCGATTGATTGATTTCTCCAGAATTTTAACAATTTTCTATTCTGTCAAATCTGATCGATCATTTTTCAAACCGATCGATCAGTTTTTACAGACTCAGAACCCATTTGGGCTTCTTCTTCCTCCATCCGAATCGCTCAAAACTCATGACACACATTCCTATCCATCCATACATCAACTCTAAACAATATTCACTCTATTAAGAGAAATCTTACCTTCTAAAACTCATGAAATCAGAGCACATGATGGATGGCACTGATAATGCTGAAACCCACGCTCCTCTTGATTCCAATGATTTCAAAACCCGTTCTCGCAATTGCAACGTGATGAAACCCAAGGTCAATCTCCACGATTTGTGCCCGATGAACTCACTAGATCCTCGAGAGATGCAGATCGTTCAAAAGAGGGTTCCAATCGAGGTTTCTAATCAAAATGAAAGAGAGTTTGGGAAAAATGGGTTCCCACGCTCTTGAATTGTCACCATGTCGATGATCGGCGTTCCCTTGTGGCAATTGATCGAAGAAGTAGAAGAAAAATAAGGAGAAATCGGCCAAAATACAAGGGGGGCATGCTCCTTTTTTTTCTCTCAAGCTCTCACTTTCTTTTTCAAATTTTGCAAGGCAAGAAGCTTACGGGAGAAGCTTCTTGCATTTTACACTTGGGTCTAATTTGGTGTTAAGCTATAACACCAAAGCAAGGTGCTAGTCTTATCCACTTGCTTTAACTTGGTGTTAAGCTCTAACATCTAAGTTGTGTATTTATCACACATTCTAAGGTCCAAGTTAGGGTCCAAAGTTGGCCCAATAGTTGGCCTAATTAGTCGACCCTAATTAGTCGGCTCAAATAGTTGGCATATTCGGGTAGAGGCCCAAGTTCAAATGTTGGGCTCGGTTTCGTGTGTAGCGTGCACAAACACGCATACTCTCTACATAGGGTACAAGTTAAATTTAATGTGTTAGGAGCGTACCCTCAATTATAGCAAGTGGGGTCTGAGGCCACGTGACATAGGTCAAATGTTTGACTTGGGTCAAACCAGTGAAAATATCCCATTCTCATCAAAGGTCAATGATTCAACATTTACGAAAATTTCGGGTCGTTACATTCTTCCTACATTATTCTTTTGTTCTAAAAAATTTACACACTTTATTCAAAGAAGTATGGATACGTAGTAGTCTCTAACAAGAGTAGTTACATTCTCCTCAAGAGCCAACTACTCATTATCAATGAAATTTTGGGTCATTACATTCTACCCCCCCTAAAAGAATTTTTGTCCTCGAAAATTCATTACGCGACAATCGGATCAGAAGATCGCGAACCAATTATCAAGGTGACACCGATTCGAAAACATATTCTTATATAACACAAAGCATGACTACTATTAATGGTAGCGATACTAAGGCAAGAGAACACATAGAAGACATAATGAGATCGAAATTCTTTATAGGATAAGACAAAATCTATTAATTAAAGATTTACATCATGCAGTTAAAATTCATTCCTAGAATGCTCCCCCAATAAGTTAGGAGTCTAGTCAATCAGCCAACCATGCATATATATAAATATCCACAACAGCTAAATATCCACGACGAAGCTGAGGTCATGTAACTATTCAAGCATGGCAGACACATTCCTAGCTATCAGAATATCGATGCTTAGTTGAAGGAATAGATTCTCAATTATATGTAGTTAGGTACATTGGGTACCAATCATAATCTATATTACTCTTTGTAGCAGAGCACACATTACAAAATGTGTACTTGCAAGAATTCAGAATATCCACAACTAAATCCAAACATCCACAACTAAATAGATGATTATATCTATAACTAATCAATAAGTCCACAACAATTAGCAATTCCTAATAACCTCTTAAGCATAAAACAGAATGCAGATAACCATTTAATTGTCATGGCCGAAGCGTGAATAACTATCCAAATATAACAACCTAAATCGACTAGTGTAAGGTTCTAGCATTTGAAACTCGACCTTAAATTGTAGGTCGGGAGGGCTCATGAGAGCTTGTCAATGTCTTCTATCCTTTCTTCGCCGCAAGACAATCCTTTATCAAGTGTCCTTGCCGGCCATGCTTGAAGCATGCGCCCTTGACCCACCTACACTCTTCCATCTTATGTTGCTTCCCGCATCTTGAGCAAGACTCAATTGGGGCGACTGAAGCGGTGTGTGAAGTCTATTGCCTCCTTGACATCCAGGAGAGAATCTAACTGTTTGAGCTAGGAATGTATGCAGAGGTAATGGTCAAGATCCTTATCATTGAGCAAGATGTTGAAAAGATGCACAAAAGAAGAGATCAGTAAAATCAGGATAGAGCAAATCAAATGCAGTCACATGCCCACGAGCCGGCAAACAAGATACCGAGGCTCTTGATGTCAACACCCAGTTTGTCTGCTTAGACTATCCACTTGATCTCTTGCACCCGATCTCTCTACACTATTTTCCACTAGGGATCAGCCTCTCCATCTAGTTTCAAGGTTGCCCATCTCACTTTCTTATCCTCAGTGCAAGGAAGTACACTAAAGATCTTCTCCATTTCATTCAACCACTTTTCGGCCTCAAGTGGATGTACTTGACCCAAAAATCTCAGAGGACACATTCTTCTAAATTCTGAAAAATCTTGAAGGCTGTTGCCTAGTCGCTAGTAACTCGGTCCATTGTGCTATTAAAGTCATCTGTTGTGTCATTGCGTTAGCCATGGTCTTCAATAGTTGTCTATCACTATTATTATCATTCTCTCCTCTCAATGGAGTGTCGCTTGGACCGGTGGCGATTCCTACACCACGCGATGTGCCCTCGCAACTTGTGAGACCTCTGTTACGTCTTGGCCTACCGTGTGGGACCATATCAATCTATCATAATGAAACAAAGATTTCAATTAACAATGATCGTGATAAAATCTAAAGCCATATCTCTGAACCCAAAGCCATAACTCTATCTGTAATAATCCCAGATTTTGTGAACCGAGTAGGTTTGGTGTAGTTCAAGTGTGTGTATGTGGTTCACAAGGGAACCCATGCACAAACTCACACTTGGAGTATATGTGTTTAACACATAAGGAGGTAAAGACATTTGACACCAGTATAGAGTGTTGGTGTTTTACATGTTGAAAAACCCAACTAATGGAGATAAGGGAGAGGGATCTCACACGTGGGTTTCATTTAGAACCCTTTTTGAGTTGTGGGAAATGGAGAGAGAGAAAGAGAATAGGAAGAAAAGAAGGGGCTTTGAAGAGAAAGATAGAATAGTTGGGAGATTTAGGTGAGTGGATCTAGTAGAAGGTGAGTGAAGTAGAGTGATTGTGCATGGAGATTCGTGTTGCACATTTCTTAGGAACGCCTGGGGGTCCGTGAGATTGATGAGAAGTGGGAAGAAGATCTAGGTTGTTAAAACCCTCTTTGACATCTTCAAGAAAGAGAAGATCAAGTCCAAGGAACATTGATGGCATTTAAGGTAAGGATTTAATGCTAGTTGTGTAGTAATTTTAGCATTTAATGTTCCTTGAAATATAGGGTTTGAAATAGTTAAGGTTTGGTGAAGATCGAGTACGAGCTTAAAAGCTCGCTTCGTCTTGCGGCCACGTAGACATAACTTAAATAGCCTTGCGAAAGGATAAGAGGAGCTGTGAGAAGGCTGTGTCTCGCTCGCGCGAGGACTTAGAGGCATAAAGGTCTCGCTCGAGCGAGGCCTCACACGACACCCATCAGACAACTGAATGTCAATTCGGACGCGCGAGATTTTGACCAACTTCTGCTCGCCCGCCCGATCCTCGGGGCTCGCTCGTGCGAGGAACAAGGTACTTTACCTTGTTCTTTTCTTTCGAATTCTTCAGTGGTTTATGTCTTTTATTCTTCTAGGCTTTCTTATAAGATGTTGGATGCATTAAATTGTAGGATCGACACGTGGGATTTGAGTGAGTGCGTGCTTGATACAATTGGATTTAGTCTCCGTGCGACTTGTTGCGGCTCTGAGTGTGCTTGCTTTATTTGTTGGTGATAAAAATGATTAAAAATCAAAGAAAGAGTAAAACAGGGGATGGAATCAACACAACTGAGAAATCCTAGACCTGCAAGATACAGTGTCCATTTGTAGCAAGTTTTGATAAGTAAGAGTTTGTCCCACAGGGAAAGGTGATCTACAGCTCCAAAGGAGCCATCTCTAGTAGTCCCTCCAGATCTGACTACAGATCTGGCAGTCCTAAAAGGAGGGGAGTTTAAGGTCACTTATTCTAAGTATTCTAAGATAGCCTAATGAATTAACTACAGAAAGGGTTGAGGAGATGGATGGAGTGTGGAAAATAAATATAAAAGGGTGAGAAGTATGTTATTGAGTTTAGATCAGAGGAGTTTTGTAACACAGATTCATATCTGATGTTATGGAAATCCTGTCCAATGGCTACATTATCACCAAAGAGAAGAAAGAATCCAACTCATCCCTGTGCCATGATCTGATCCCTTAAGGTTATAACCTGTCCACTTAAATGGTCACAGACTATCCCATAGGGGAACCACAATCCAGAGATGGGTCAAAACAAGTTAATCATTGTAGGCACTACTTCATCCAAGCTACAAAAGCTCAGGAATCCATAGGGAACCTCAACCTCTAAAGCTCTATGTGTGGGGCTAAGGCTGTATAGGACCATGATAGCCCAGACACATAGAACCAGCAAGAGGTTGAGTACCACCTTAGATCCAGCTGTCCATTGCTTTAGTGGGGCTGCAATGGTCCAGTTACAAGCCCATAATCTCCATAACCAGATCAGATCTAACATCTGATGGTGGGTCTATACAAACATATGGGGATTCTGCCTCTGCACAATCTCCTACCAGGCTTAACAGCTCAAGCTCGGGGAAGAAGGATCCATCTTGGATCTGCGGATTGGATTCACCCTAAGGCTATAACCTATCCACTTGAATGGTCACAGACTATCCCAGAGGCTATCCTCCTCACGGAACCCAAGATAAAACAAGTTAGTTGCTGCCACCACCATGGTCACAAGGCTACAAGCTCAGGCTCCTATGAGAGTTTCAGACCTAGTGGGTCCTGTGGTGGGGCTAAGGCTGTAAAGGACCATGATAGCCCAGACACACAGGTCACTTGAATCTGAGTTGGATCCTTAGAATCAGTCCTCCATTGCTTTGAAACACAGCCAAAGCAATGGCGGATCACAAGGCAGCAGCCTTGCACAGAACAGCTCACAAATACGCACATCCCATAAGAGTAAAAATCCTATCACAAAAACTCCATTAATCTAATTTCAATAAACGTACATAGGCATGGCCAGCAAATACTGGGCCGTGGAGAGAAGAAAAAAATAAGAAAAGAATGAAAACTACTTACAGGAAAAGAGAAACGATCTCAAATCAAGTCTATATTAAAAATCCAAGATCCCCAAACCTAAACTAAGTTTGGGTTTATATAGCAGTGGGGTGGCGGCGCATTAGGGTTAGGAAACCCTAATTTTAACGACACCACGTGGCTGAATAGTGATCCTTAGATTCCTCAGGGCGAGTGCACGGAGATTTGAGCGTGGGGGTGCGTGCCCTAATCGCTGGAAATCCCTAAAAAGTCCTCTACAGAATGATGGAAGTTGGAGTTCAGAGCTTCGCCAGGTTGCAGTCGATTCCCAGACTTATCGCGTGGTAGCTCTGTTCTTCGCGTGGTTGAATTCAACATTAGAGCTTCCGACGTCACGTGGTTGCAGCTTCTTGATGCTTTGAGCAGTCGCGAGGTAGACAGTTAAGCTCTCGCTGGGTTGGGCTTCGCGCAGTTGGATTGATAATTGTGAATAGCGCGGGAACTACGCGAGCATTCCATTTCACTTCGCGAGGCTAATTCTGGCTTTCACGAGACTACTTCCTTTCTGAACAGTGAGAGAACTACGCGAGAAGTTCACTTCTTAATGGATCTTCGCGAGGATCCTCGCAAGGCTTTTTTGAACTACGCGACAGGTTCTCTTGATATTTATATCTCACGGCTATTGCGCGACAGCTGCGCGAGGCAGGATTCTGAAGTTCTCTCTCCTCAGCTGTTCTGAGCGAACCGCGCGAGAGTGAGAGGGGTCTTCTTGAACTGTGCGGGAGCTGCACGACCTTGAACTTCTAAACTTTGCGAGAGCTGCGTGACTCAAGGCTTCTGAAGCTCTTCTGTCACTCTACTGCGCGAGAACTTGCTTGTGAAATCTTGGGACTTCACGAGGACTGTGTGAAGTGTATTTTTCTGAATCTTCTGGAGCTTTGTCAGCTGCGCGAGGCTCTTCTATGGTCTGGATTCATGGTTCATTCTTCTGAGGGACTTCTGGTGCCAACACAGGCTCCTTAGCAGGATTTATGGCCTTATTGCCCCATTGCTTATTACCATGTAAAACACTTAACATGCATTTATTAGATGGCTAAGGGTCTAATCAAAGGCTAAGTTAAGGGGTGAAAAGTGGTACTATTTAGGTCTTAACACGACTCAATTCGAGGTAGGAAAATTCAGCACCATGTGTGTTTTACCTTCAACTAGCATGTGCGTAATGATATGATAAGTAAATATGTGCTCTTCCCTTAGTTGATTTATAATTGCATGAATCCATCCATAATTAGATCACATGATTTTATAAATACAATCACTAAGAAAGAGAATCTTGTGTGCGTGTGTGTGAAAATGATTGGATAAGTATGTGTGTGACATCAAGGTGAAGTAAGCCATGTTGTGTGCGATAGCAAAGAAATGCGAATTAGTATGTGAGAACCATATGTGAAACTTGAACTAAGTATATTTACCACAACTCACGGTGACAAACTATATGTAACATGCACATTGAATTTAAGGTTTAAATTGTGAATACCCAACCGACACGGCGGGATACCCGTGACCGACATGGCAAGATATCCGTGACCGATACGACGGCCAATCCGTATAAATTATGTACCGGTTCGGCGGAATATCCGTTCTTTGATTTCCAATAGTGAAAATACTTCGTCCGGTACAAGTCACCTCTTGCTAAGGGGCTTGGGCATTGTGAAATGGTTCATATGAACGACGATGGTGGGTACTTCCATCGGGGGCTCGATGTTATATTGCTCGAGCAATTATTTAAGTGATTCTTTTAAGTGTGTGTATGTGGGTGTGTTTCTTTTTTACTAGTAGAAATGTGATTAGAAATCATGCATCAGATAGCCTTTTTGGGTCAGGCAATGGTTATAAATTCTGTTCCATGTTTAGAAATGTGTCATGAAATATATGTGTGATGTCGGGAAAATATACATGCTATTGTATTTCCTTATTGAGCTATGATGTAGCTCACCCTTGGACTATACATCACAGGTTCAGGGATAGCTGAGGATATTGAGGACCAGGACCAAGAGGACATGGACTACGTGCCTTTGGAGGAGACGGAGCCCCCTCCAGAGGACTTCTTTTAGTAGACGTGCACTATGACACTTGATATTTTTTTGGGAAACTATTGTAAGGCTTGGTATGCCAGGCCAAAATTCATATGTAGGATGTTAAATTGCACGGTACTTACTCTTTTTGCCAACCATCCCTGGGTAACTTTTGATGTGTCACTGATGGTTCGGTTCAGTTCTTTTTCTCATGCAATTGGCATGTGGATTGAACCGTCTTTGTAGTTAACATCATCTTACATAGAAATGAATGTCAACTGTTTTACTTGTAGGTCTAATTGATAGTTAGACGTGAATTGTTTTTGCTTAGATGTGGACTTACCAAGTGTTCCATGTGAAGTTTGGGATGCGATCTAAATGGTTGCATCGACAGCACGGGTTTTGGGGTACCGAAATATGGGCTGTCATAGTTGGTATCAAAGCCGTTTCTTTTAGAAATTTTGACAATCATTCATTTTATTAGAGCATAGGGACTTCTGCTAATGAAACCAAGGTTTTCATGTACAGACCGTGATATTTTCTAGGGGAAGGGGCCGACCAAGGGGCGGCCAGAAACGGAATCTGAGGAGTTTAGATGAAATTCCTACAGCTTCCAATTGGATTCCATTGAGGGACCAAGAGATCCCAGAGACAAGTATTCTAGAAATGAGAAATGCAGAAGTAAGGGTCCCAGAGATACATGCTCCCGTAGTGAGAATTCCGGAGGAAAGAATTCTGGAAGTAAGAATCTCGGAAACATCACAAGATAGACAAGCACGAATGAGAGAAGAAAGGGACCGAATGATGCACACAATGGAGGCCATGGCAAACACTATGGCTCAGCAAGCGGTGTTATTGACCGCCAATAACCATCAACAAGCACCACCTATCCCTCCAATTCCAACTACAAACCCATATCACTCGGGTTTTGTAGAGTTTAGAAAACTAAGGCCTCCTAGTTTTTTGGGCAGACTGATCCATTGGAGGCAGAGAAGTGGCTGAACCAAACCGAGAAGCTTCTACAGCAAATGCCATGTACCAAGGCTGAAATGGTGAGATGGGCTTCATGTCAGTTGGAGGGCGATGCCAATCCATGGTGGAAGTCGGTGATGTTGAAGAGAGAATTGGAGAACCCTAAAGGGATATGGACTTGGCAAGAATTTTGTGACAATTTCAACAAGGAATACTTCCCAAGGCAACTGAGGAACCAGATGGTGTCTCAGTTTATGAGGTTAGATCAGGGGGCGATGACGGTCAGAGAATATGGCGCAGAATTTATCAGATTGTCACGATTTGCACCAGAGTATGTGGCCACAGAGAGAATGAAGGCCCATAAATTTGAAGAGGGATTGAGGCCGAGCCTACGTGAAAAGGCTACGGGTTTTGAAATGGAGACGTACCTTGACATCATGGGGAAAGCGCTGGTCATTGAAAAATCCGAGTGAAGAGGACAGGTGAATCAGAACGTGGTTGGAAACTATGAATTGGTGAATAAAAATCTGCGTTTCACACCATCCTATCGGGGAGCGTTCACCCAGACACATTATTCCAGGCCTCCATAAGTCAGTTATTCTAGGCCACCAATGTCTACATTCATGCGACCCACTCGCTATGAAAATTCGGCCACCACTACCGGAGTATCGGTCACACAAGGAGTCTCAAGAACAGCGCCATCAGCACCACGAGAGACATATGCCAAGTGTGGCAAACCACATAAGACATCGGATTGTAGACGGGAAACTGGAGGTTGTTTTAAGTGTGGGAAGATGGGGCATCTGATTAGGGACTGCCCTGTGTTGAGAAATGAAGGGAGAGTGAATACCCCAAGACCACAGTGGCCTACTCAACAAACATGACTAGTTATGCAGGGCCGAGTGTATGCAGTTACCGCTCAGGACGTACAACATACAAATAACATCATCGAAGGTATGGCATTTTATCAAAGAAAGTTTACTTATTCTAAATTAGAAAAAGATGCTACCTAGATATAATTAGTCTGCAAATTTAATTCTCATTGCATGTCAAAATATTTGCTGACTCTAGTTGTGTGAAATGTTAAAACGTGTCATGCACCTCTGATCTATTAGTCACACAACATAGGTATACTACGATTATACCAACAGAGGGATATATGTTGGCATGGGGCACGGGTATTAATTGACCCTGGAGCTACTCATTCATTTGTAACCTCAAAATTTGCGGCCGAATTGAGTGTCACTCCATAATCTTTAGATTTTACTATGCAAGTTTCAATTCCTACGGGGGATGCAGTACAAACGGGCTTGTGTTGTCGATCGATCATGGTTTTAGTAGGAGATCACGAAATGACGGTAGACCTCGTATTATTGGATATGCAAGGATTCGACGTAATCCTTGGCATAGATTGGTTGTCCGCGTATCATGCCCACGTCAACTACCTGCAAAAGATCATCACTTTCCGACCACCGAATAGGAAACCATTTCAGTTTATCGATGACAAGGCTAATGTAATACCAATCATATCCGCAATACGAGCAACCGTCTGATAAGGAAGGGCGGCAATGCGTACCTTGCATTTCTGAAAGAGTAGAAGGAGGAGAAGCATGTGAGAGCCAATATTCTGGTAGCTTGCGAGTTTGAGGATGTATTCCCAGATGAGTTATCGGGGTTACCACCTAATCGGGAAGTGGAGTTCTCTATTAACTTAGCTCCAGGCACGGAACCAGTATCCAAAGCACCTTACCGAATGGCACCGGCGGAGTTAGTAGAATTGAAAGCGCAGTTGCAGGAACTTCTGGATAAGCGGTTTATGAGGCCCAGTGTGCCTCCTTGGGGGCACCGGTCTTGTTCGTGAAGAAGAAGGACAGATCGATGAGGTTATCCATCGATTACCGTCAACTGAACAAACTCACAATCAAGAATCGCTACCCACTCCCGCGAATCGACGATTTATTCGATCAATTACAGGGAGCGAATTTCTTTTCAAAAATTGATTTGAGGTCCGGATATCACCACTTAAAGGTCAAGGCCGAAGATATTCCGAAGACGGCATTTCGGACTAGATATGGGCACTATGAGTTCTTGGTAATGCCTTTCAGCTTGACAAACGTGTCGGCATCATTCATGGATCTCATGAATAGAGTGTTCAAGCCTCATCTGGACACGTGTGTCATGGTTTTTGTTGACGACAAATTGATCTACTCAAAGACAAAGGAAGATCATGAACAACATTTAAGAATCGCATTAGAGACATTGCGAGTGCATCAACTGTATGCTAAGCTTAACAAAAGTGAGTTTTGGTTGGAGCAGGTGAGCTTTTTGGGACACGTAGTCTCTGAAGAAGGAATTAGGGTGGACCCAGCTAAGAGAGAAGCAGTGGTTCAGTGGGAACAACCTAAAATAGTTACTAAAATGAGAAGCTTCCTAGGCTTGGCAGGGTACTATCAACGGTTCGTAGAAGGATTTTCGAAGCTCTCCCGTCCGCTTACCAAATTAACAAGAAAGAACACCAAGTTTGGTGGACGAGGCATGCGAAGAAAGTTTCAAAGAGTTGAAGAAGACGGCTTTGTACTGATTCAGGGCGACTAGGATTAGTCGTGTTCAGCGACGCGTCACACAACGGCTTGGGTTGTGTGCTCAATCAACACCAGAAGGTCATAGCATATGGATCCAGACAGCTTAAGGATCATGAGAAGAATTACCCGACACACGACCTCGAGCTAGCTGCGATGATTTTTGCATTGAAAATATGGCGGCACTATTTGTATGGGGAAGCCTTCGAGACATTCACCGACCACAAGAGCCTCAAATATTTATTCACACAGAAGGATTTGAACATGAGGCAAAGGAGGTGGATTGAATTTCTTAAGGACTACGACTGCTCCATACAATACCACCCAGGTAAGGCAAATGTGGTTGCCGATGCCTTAAGCCGTAAGAACTCCGCACAATTATCAAACCTAATTTTGGCACTTCACAGATGGAAGTTACTAGAGGATATAGCTTTGTGCAATGCACGATTTGAAGCAAAGGTTTTAGGAGCCTTGTTAGCAAACATTACTATCAGACGAACCATCTTCAATCAGGTCTATGAACTACAGTTGAAAGATACCGAATTGATGAAAATCCACCAAGGAGTAATGAACGATGCTCAGCCTGACTTCTCAGTTAAGAGTGATGGATCACTATTATACAAAGGGAGGTTATGCATCCCAGCGGATGCTGATCTACGGCAACTCATCTTAGACGAGGCTCACAAATCATCCTATGCCATCCACCCGAGGAGCTCTAAGATGTATCAAGACTTAAAAAGAGGCTTCTGGTGGAGAGGGTTGAAAAAGGATGTCGCAAAGTATGTGTCAAGGTGTTTGGTCTGCCAACAGTTGAAAGTAGAACACAGGCATCCCGCAGGATTATTACAGCCATTGCCCATACCAAAGTGGAAGTGGGAATCCATTTCCATGGATTTCATTTTGGGATTGCCCAGGACGGCAAGGAGGCATAACGCTATATGGGTGATTGTTGACCGACTCACGAAGTCCGCTCATTTCTTACCTTACAACATGACCTACACCGCAAGTAGATTGGTGGATCTATATATCAGAGAGATTGTACGGTTGCACGGCATTCCCGTGAGTATTGTTTCAGATAGAGATCCGCTATACACTTCACAATTTTGGAAAAAATTTCAAGGAATGGGCACTCGACTAGATTTCAGTTTGGCTTTTCATCCGCAAACAGATGGCCAGACGGAGAGAGTAAACCAAATTATTGAAGATATGCTACGGGCATGCATGCTCGATTTTCATGGAGCATGGGATCAGCATTTACCATTAATCGAGTTTGCCTACAACAACAGTTTTCAAGCAAGTATTGGCATGGCACCGTATGAGGCTCTATATGGGCGGAGATGTCGATCCCCAATCAATTGGGAGGAGACAGGAGAAAATTTTGTTTTAGGGCCCAAGATTCTAGTGAGTAATACTGAGAAGGTACGCTTGATTAGAGGACGACTACGAGCCGCTCAAAGCAGACAAAAGAGCTATGCGGACCTAAGAAGAACGAGCGTCAACTTTCAGGTAAAATCCGTTCTAAATCCACTAATTTACAAATCCCTACATGCATACAAATTTTAATATAGTGCGGACTAAACTTTCAGAAAGGAGAAAAAGTGTTTGTGAAGATTTTGCCAACAAAGGGCGTAATGCAATTTGGAAAGCGTGGGAAGTTGAGCCCGTGGTACGTGGGTCCATTTGAGATATTAGGACGAGTTGGAGAGGTTGCCTACAGACTCACCCTACCTCCTCACCTCTCTAACATGCATTATGTCTTTCATGTCTTGATGTTGCGACGATACGTTAAGGATCCAACACATGTGCTGGATTATCAACCCATAGAAATCCAAGAGGATTTGATCGTTCAAGAAGATCCAGTGCAAATCCTTGATCGGAGAGAGCAAGTACTTGGCACGAAGAAGATCCCCTTAGTACTTGTCAAATGGCGAAATCATTCCCAAGAGGAAGTGACATGGGAACGTGAGTCTGATGTGCGACAAGCCTATTCAGATCTTTTTACATAAGGTAGTCTCCGTTTTCCAAAATTCAATACAAGTATAAATTTAATGAAGTATGTGGTCTTGTAGAAAGAAATCTCAAGAAATTCTTCTTTTATGTACGTGTGTTATCTATAGATTGAAATTTTTATATATGGTCGATTTGTTGCACAAATACATTGGGAAATGGGCATAGTATGGTGAGAGAGGTGAAGCTGCAAGTTGAAAACAGGAGTGAACAAATGAAGCAAAAATGCTTCATAAATTATGTCTGTCCCTCGCTCACGTGAGAACTTATAGCTCGCTCGAGCAAGCTCCACAGACACGACAAATAGAAAACGCATTAGCCTTTTTAGTGCTTTTTGGGAGCCTGTTGCTTTCACATGACCACTATACCTCTCATGTGAGAGCAGGATATAAATTTAGTAAACCCTTCCACCCATTTCGTTCAAATTGAGAGAGAGGGAGAGCTAGGGTTTTGGGTCTTCGAAGAGAAAACCTTCAAATCCATCCGAGTGAGGGTTCCTTTGCACCATTTCCGACTGATTTTCGCGCACAAAGGTAATTTTCCACCCAAATCTACCTTTATTTTCCTCATTTTTGTCCATTTGAAGCCTAGAATGAGTACATCCGACCCAAACCCTAGGCAAAGGAAGAAATTGGCAGTCAAGCCGCCATCTTCGAAGAAAAGGGCAGCGCCTCCACCATCCCCTTTAACCCAGCCCGCCCCATGGTGGGAAGGCAAAATTTTTACCCCCGAATGGAATATCCACATAAGCTGTTTTGATGATCCGGACACTACTACCCGTGGTTGGTTAGACTTTTCTACCAAAACCTAACCACCAACAACATAGAGACCAAACTCAAATGCGAGATTGATGGCAAGGCTTTCGTATTTGAAGCCAAAGACATCGGGCATGCAATGGGATGCCCGCTAACCTATATTGAGGACAGGATTTCCAAACCCCCATTCCCCAATGAATGGACCTTTCTTGAGATTGTGGCCGACATGACAAACGGGGTCACGGCCACGGGTAAATCTATCACCCAGGCCCAATTGCCTCCGCTCATGTGGCCCCTTGATATAATTTTTCAGAAAAATCTATTCCCATTAGGCCACGACCAAGAAAGGAGGGTCCCCTTTTTGAACGCAATTCATGCCGCGTTCCATGATAGGTGGTTTAGCGCCCCTATCCTTGTGCGTCAAGGCATCCTCTATGCTTTGGACAAAAACAAACAGGGCGCCGTTCCCAAACCCGTTAACAAACTGCCCCATGCCCGATTAATTTCGAAGCTATTTGAGCTTCACGATGGGAGTGATGGGTTCGAAATTCAGGCCCATGAGTCCTCTCACACAGACAACATAGAGCTATATTGCATTGGCGATTTAAATCGCAACCTACAAAGTTTACGGGATAGCCTCAAGAAGAAAGGAACCACTCCGCCCTCTACCTCACAGCCGGGATCTGCACCTTCCACGAGTTCCCAGCCTACACCACTGTCTTCATCCCAGCCAATGCTCGTCACCATGGAAGACATGATGCGCGAGCTGCTACAACGGACATGTGACATTGGCCTAAGTCAGACGAAAATACACCTCCATCAGCATTTCCAAGAGGTGGTCAGCATAGATCTCATGCGTCACGCATATCCCCAGGCTTACCGTGAGCGTCTTGCTGCCATGCGGGCCGCTATCTTTGGTTCTTCTAGTTCCGAGGCAACTACTGTCACGGCATCCGACGAAGAAGCCGAGGACGATGAGGATGATGACGATGACGATGACGGTGACGATGGAGATGAGGCTTCGGGTTCCGAGTACGCCGAGGGTGATGACGAGTAAGGCTGGGTGCCAAGGAGATTTTAGGAAAGTTTTCCAAATTTTGAAAAGAAATTGTATAAATCTGATGTCATTTTGAAAAGTTAATTCTAGAACTGATGTGGCATGGCTGTCACTTTTAGTTATTTTGATGTACATTTGAAGTCTAAAGGTGAACTATGACGGCATGGATAGGTTAAAAGTAGTTTCAATGCATATGTTCTCATTTAAATATATGTTTTGGGGTTGCATGGATCCTTCAATGTTTGTGTATGAGACCATTTTGTTATCTTTTGCAGGATGTACGGTATATGATGGGTAGAAATAGTTTAGCATGCTAACTAATAATTGCATGGTGTGTGAGGGTATATTGTATTCTTTTGCAAGATGTATTTTTATTCCTTTAAGCAATTCTATTATTGTTCTAACCTTTTCCGAGTGACTAATGGCAACTTTCGAGGACGAAAATTTTATAAGGTGGGGTGAATGTAATAACCCCAGATTTTGTGAACCGAGTAGGTTTGGTGTAGTTCAAGTGTGTGTATGTGGTTCACAAGGGAACCCATGCACAAACTCACACTTGAAGTATATGTATTTAACACATAAGGAGGTAAAGACATTTGACAACAGTATAGAGTGTTGGTGTTTTACATGTTGAAAAACCTAACTAATGGAGATAAGGGAGAGGGGTCTCACACGTGGGTTTCATTTAGAACCCTTTTTGAGTTGTGGGAAATAGAGAGAGAGAAAGAGAAGAGGAAGAAAAGAAGGGGCTTTGTAGAGAAAGATAGAATAGTTGGGAGATTTAGGTGAGTAGATCTAGTAGAAGGTGAGTGAAGTAGAGTGATTGTGCATGGAGATTCGTGCTGCACATTTCTTAGGAACGCGTGGAGGTCCGTGAGATTGATGAGAAGTGGGAAGAAGATCTAGGTTGTTAAAACCCTCTTTGACATCTTCAAGAAAGAGAAGATCAAGTCCAAGGAACATTGATGGCATTTAAGGTTAGGATTTAATGCTAGTTGTGTAGTAATTTTAGCATTTAATGTTCCTTGAAATATAGGGTTTGAAATAGTTAAGGTTTGGTGAAGATCGAGTTAAAAGCTACTCGTGCCAAAGAGACATAGAGACATAACTTAAATAGCCTTGAAAGGATAAGAGGAGCTGTGAGAAGGTTGTGTCTCACTGTACGAGGACTTAAAGGCATAAAGGTCTCGCTCGAGCAAGGCCTCGCGTGACACCCATCGACAAGCCGAATGTCAATTAGGTCACACGAGGTTTTGACCAACTACGCTTTCGGGCGCCCAAGCCTGGGCTCGCTTCGCGTGAACAGGTACTTTACCTTATTCTTTTCTTCCGAATTCTTCAGTGGTTTATGTATTTTATTCTTCTAGGCTTTCTTATAAGATGTTGGATGCATTAAATTGTAGGATCGACACGTGGGATTTGAGTGAGTGCGTGCTTGATACAATTGGGTTTAGTCTCCGTGTGACTTGATTCGAGGTAGGGAAATTCAGCACCATGTGTGTTTTATCTTCAACTAGCATGTGCGTAATGATATGATAAGTAAATATGTGCTCTTCCCTTAGTTGATTTGTAATTGCATGAGCCCATCTATAGCTAGATCACATGATTTTATAAGTACAATCACTAAGAAAGAGAATCTTGTGTGTGTGTGTGTGTGAAAACGATTGGATAAGTATGTGTGTGACATCAAGGTGAAGTAAGCCATGTTGTATGCGATAGCAAAGAAATGTGAATTAGTATGTGAGAACCATATGTGAAACTTTAACTAAGTATATTTACCACAACTCATGGTGATAAACTATATGTAACATGCACATTGAATTTAAAGTTTAAATTGTGAATACCCAACCGACACGGCGGGATATCCGTGACTGATACAGCGGCCAATCCGTATAAATTGTATACTGGTTCGGCGGGATATCCGTTCTTTGATTTCCAATAGTGGAAATACTTCGTCCGGTACAAGTCACCTCTTGCTAAGGGGCTTGGGCATTGTGAAATAGTTCATATGAACGACGATGGTGGGTACTTCCATCGGGGGCTCGATGTTATATTGCTCGAGCAATTATTTAAGTGATTCTTTTAAGTGTGTGTATGTGGGTGTGTTTCTTTTTTACTAGTAGAAATGTGATTAGAAATCATGCATCAGATAGCCTTTTTGGGTCAAGCAATGGTTATAAATTCCATTCCATGTTTAGAAATGTGCCATGAAATATATGTGGGATGTCGGAAAAATATACATGCTATTGTGTTTCCTTATTGAGCTATGATGTAGCTCACCCTTCGAATACACGTCACAGGTTCAGGGATAGTTGAGGATATTGAGGACCAGGACCAAGAGGACACGGAGTACGTGCCTTTGGAGGATACGGAGTCCCCCTCCAGAGGATTTCTTTTAGTAGACATGCGCTGTGGCACTTGATATTTTTTTGGGAAACTATTATAAGGCTTGGTATGCCCGGCCAAAATTCATTTGTAGGATGTTAAATTGTACGGTACTTATTCTTTTTGCGAACCATCCCTGGGTGACTTTTGACGTGTCACTGATGGTTCGGTTTGGTTCTTTTGCTCATGCAATTGGAATGAAGATTGAACCATCTTTGTAGTTAACGTCATCTTACATAGAAATGAATGTCAACTGTTTTACTTGTAGGTCTAACTGATAGTTAGACGTGAATTGTTTCTGCTTAGATGTGGACTTACCAAGTGTTCCATGTGAAGTTTGGGATACAATCTAAATGGGGTTTGGGGTGCGAAATTGGTCACACTATCACGATCAAGCACAGGTTTCAATCAGGAGTGATCGTGATGACATAACCTAACATACACTGACTCTCCTATGTTCCGACAGAATCTAATGTCATATCTCTAATACCAACTGTGACAGAGTCATAGTTGGGTCTCATATGTCCTAATAGAATCTACTACCATAGCTTTGATACCAACTGTGACAACCCAAATTTTAAACATGGCTTCTGTCTTCCCTTCAATATATCAAATATTTTTTAACTTTTTTTAGGTACCAGTATTTGCAACCAAATATTCTAACCTGCAAACGAGGGTTTTCATATGTTAAAATCATCGATTGCCCTAAATCAGATGATGGGATCATTTTTTGGCCCAATCTCTCACAAGACAGATCTTTACATCATGGATCACCTATTAGACAGCCAAAGAGCATATCATGCGAAGGAATTCTCAAGTCACTTTTAGGATGTGATCATTGCAAAAAAAAAAAATCAAAGATGATCTAAGAAATACACCTAAGCTCCATGTGACATCAAAATAGTGTTACGAGTGTCATATGGTGTAGGATTTTGGACGATCTCCATTGGAGTATTTGAAGTACTGGGAAGGTACTCCAGGTAGAGTACCCTCCCCATACTTCAACATCCATATGGAGGTTCACATGACAATCAAAGCATATTTTACCACGTGGAGCAAGGTAGCATTGTTTAGATCATTTTTGAAAAAGAAAATTTTAAAACAGCATCTCCATATATTTTTGGGGTCGTAACTCGGTCACGATCAAACACAGGTTTCAATCAGGAGTGATTGTGATAATCTATAGCCATAACCTAACATAGACTGACTCTCCTATGTTCTAACAGAATTTAATGCCATATCTTTGATACCAACTGTGACAGAGTTATAGTTGGGTCACCTATGCCCTAATAGAATCTATTTTCATAGCTTTGATACCAACTGTGATTACCCAAATTTTCCTAACTTAATTTTTCAAATTGCGCGCAATTCAGCTCCCGTCACCGATGAAATGTGACAAACAGAAAACATGTCGCAGTTGTGACCCACCTACTCTTCGATTGTGCGTCGTCTACCCCGCACAGAATCTGATCAAACGCAAACACCACGATGCGTAATTGACCCACAAACCGCCCATTTACATGCCCAGAACGCCGCGCACAATTGGGTTTTGCACCACTAAAGACGCGCATAATTCCTAAAACACTCGCAGAAGAACGATAACCAAACTCATTGTCTCATCGCGTTGTCTCGTCCCCATCACGCGCCCACAAGTATACACCACAACAGGTCCCATCGTGACAAACACAACTCAGGATTCATAATTACTCCACCCGCAATCCCATCGTAACTCAAAAAATTCAAAAATCACTCCCTGATGACCACCACGGGCTCCATTGTGACAAATAAACTAGCAAAATCGACCCATTAGAACCCTGAAAAGCCAAAAAAATAAAAGTCCCATCACACACTCACAGACAAGTCATACCATCCCACCGCGATCAGAAAACGAACGGTCTCCCCCCTTGTCCCATCACATAATCGCGCGACCCTAACCAGAAGGAAAACCACTCGCGTCCCGTCACACATACTAGGTAACACGTCCCATTGCGACAAAAGCATACACCACCATCCTAACCCCTGAATTAAACACAACCAACCCCATCATCCCATCATGACATCGAAACCCTGCCACACCATTAGCGTTGAAGACAAGTCCCACCGCGATCTCAGCACACTACTCAAATCGACCCAACCCATTATATAACCCAAGATCTACCAAAGAAAGAAATGAACCATCATTGTCCCATCACGGAACCAAATCGAACATCCCATCACTAACACCAGAAAAGAAACAAGCCATCACTGCACAAAACTAGAGAGGAGAACCATTAATGTCCCATCACAAATCACACCTCATCGGACATCCCATTATATAACCCAAGATTTGCCAAAGAAAGAAAGAAGAGATAGACCACCAGGTTCCATCGCAACCTGCCACAACATGCAACCAGAAGGGAAGCTCAACCAATGTCCCATTATGGAGAGTGAGCCCGGACCCCCCAAAGGCCCCATCGCGCCAACAATCATCAGGCCCTGCAACCACAGAAACGGAAAGAGGAGAGAAAGACTCTCTGATGTCCCATCGCATCCTATCATGCAATCGTCAAGTTCCCTCACGAGCAATACAAAAGCCTTCCGACGATAAATTAGGTAAGTATTATCCCCTCTACTCGATATTCTTGCAAAAAATATATAAGATAACTTATATTAAGTCAATGTTTCAAAACCTGTCTCTCCCAATCTATGAATCACTATAGTCCTCCCAAAAGAGACAATCATCAACATTCGTGAGAAGGTTAGACAGAATATTCGGCATACCAAGTGTCATCTTGGCAGTCAAACAAAGGTCGAACCATGAATCTCGTATCGATGGATCTGCTCAGCAATGTCTTGGAAGCCACATTTTCAGAAGTTTTACCACCGAATTGATCTTTAGTTAAAAACCCTGAAATTTTAAAAACTTTTATCTATCAAACTTTCACTTCTCATCACCCCAATCCATCCTCTCCCCTGAGAAATCGAACACGAGTATACTTAACTCTGATAAATCACAAATGTCCACTGGAAAGGGACTCGTAGCGAGTCACTGGTGTGAGCAATGACGCGCCCAACCTAACATGACTTGCGAAAGCCTTCGCCAACATATTACGTCATATCATTTGGTCACTTGACCTTGTCTTCGAACATTAGTATGACGGCCCCAGATACCTTAATTGCATCAATTCTCCCAATTTGACTGCCACTTGCAGTAGGTCGTAACATGCGACGGGATGCCACTTGCACCTAATCGGTACTGAAATATGATCATATTTTGTACCCTAATACCAACATTTGACTATTCGATGAAGGCATTCTAATGGTTGTTATGCAGTATTAGTGGTTTCAGGTGTTCGTGACCGTTGGATCTGACAAGAGCATAAAAGTAAATAATTAAGGCTACATGAGAGCATTGGACTAAAGGGTCAACAGAAATACCGAAATCCGTGAAAAGAATTGATTGGTCCAGCCACAAGCAAGAGAATGGATATGCCACATATCAGGCTCAATCGATTGAAATTTAGAAATCAATCGATTGAGTTGAATGACAACTGTTTCCCTCATAAATTCAAATTTAAAATCAATCGATTGAGATTTAAATTCAAATAAGTCTGCCACAATTCAAAATTTGAATTCAATCGTTGAATCTTGGAATTCAATTGATTGACCTATACATGAAAAATTTTCCACCCGAGCCCTATATAAAGAGAGTAATGCTTAGGGTTTAAGGGGGCTTTTTTTGGTGGCCTTCTTGGCCAACTTTCTTAGTCTTTTTCTTAGGTTTTCTTTATTGTTTTATTTAGTGCTTAGTTTTGATTTATGATAATTAGTTTGTAAGTAAGAACCAAAGCTTTGTAAGGTTCCGGATCTTTTCCTAAAAGATCCGAACATTTGATAAATTAAAGAACATGTTTGATGGTTTTGGATCTGTGCCTTGCATGTGGATCGGAGATAAACGGCTAAAATCGTTCATTCAAGGAGGAAGCGACCCCTAGATAAGTAGTTAATTTATTTTCATTCAATCATTTCTTTTTATAAATATTGAATCGTACGGCTTTCAAGCCATACGATTGGATCTTACTATCGTGATTTAGAATTTTGAGATATGCTATGCTTTTTACATAATTTATACCGCAATGATAGGCTGAGTCATCGTTTTTATATAGGGTATGCCAGGTCAATAATCACATTCTTTTCATTTTATTTTTCTCTTTGATAAATGATGGTATATAATTTGACATAAAAATGTGTGATTGATTGTTGATAGAAAAATTATAAATCTAGGGTTAGCGGACTCCTTGATTCTCTTTTCATCGTTGTTTGATTTTTCATTATTTTTCTTGCTTAAGCTTTATTTAGATCTTTTTATTTTTATGTTTGTGTAGTTGTTAATTTTTATCGTGACAAAAATCTCGCCTTTGGTACTTCCTTAGATTCGTTTGATGCTTCTAAAAATTAATTAAATTTTACGCTTCCCTGTGGGTTCGACACCCTTGATTTCACCGTGCTATGATAGATCTTGTACACTTACAAGGGTACAATTTAAAACCGATCAAGTTTTTAGCGCCGCTACCGGAGAAGCATCGAAATTTGATTAATTTTATGAGTGCTTAGTTTTGTTTAAAAAAAAAAAATTGAATATTGAATTTTGAATTTTAAAATTTAAAATTTTGAAATTTGAATTTTGAATTTGAATTTTGAATTTTAAATTTTGATTTTGAGTTTTAAAATTAAAAGTTTGATTTTGGTTTTAAATTAGTAGGATTCTATTTTCTTCTTCTGTAGGATGTATGATTCTTTTCTTCTTTTTATTTCTTTTGTGAGATCTTTTACTATTTTTAGGATTTACACGATCTTTTAGGATTTTTAGAATAGTTTAGGATCTTTAAGATTTTTTAGGATCTTTAGTTATTGTCTTTTAGGAGTTATTAGGATTGGTAGGATTTTATTTCTTTCCCTTCTTTTCTCTTATAGGATTTTTGTTACGATTTGGAGGATTTGTAGGTCTTCTTTTAGATTTTGAAATTTAAATTTTGAATTTTAAATTTGAGTTTGAAATTTAAATTTGAGACTTTGAAATTTGGAAATTTGAATTTGAATTTAAAAATTTTTTTAAATAAATAAATAAATAATATATATATTTGAATTTGAATTTGAATTTTGAATTTTGAAATTTGAAATTCGAATTTTGAATTTTGAATTTTGAATTTTGAAATTTGAATTTTGAATTTTAAATTTAAATTTGAATTTTGGAAAAAAAAAATTTTAATTAAATTAAATTCGAAAAAAAAAAAAATTTATTAAATTCGAAATTAAAAATTAAAAAAATAAATTGTTTTTTTTTTCAAATCTTGATTTTAATTTTCAACTTTTGATTTTGAAGTTGAATTTTGAATTTTGATTTTTAAGATTTGTAGGATTTTCTTTTAGTTTATTTCCATTTTAGATTATTTGCATTTGTAGTTTTCTAATTATAGTTTACTTATTGTCAGATTTGGAGATCGAGGTTCGAGTCTACCGAAGCTTCGAAGGCGACGCCCGCGAGAGGCCACGGTACGCACCTTTGTTTCTAGATTTAGTTAGGTTTTTATAGTTTTTTTTTTTTTTTTAGTTTATGATTATGCGATATGGAGTTTCCTATAAATTCGATGCCCCCAGTTATTAATGAATCTAATTATGAGACTATAAAAAAAATGGAAAGAATATGAAGGGAATGATCCTAATTGGTGGGAACCAAATCAGAGTTGTGAACTAAATCAGCATTATGTGCAAAAATTTTCAGACCAACCCTAATTTGACCCACAATATTCACAATCCCCATGGGATGAATATGGGGAGAATGATTCTAATCCATTCCCACATTTGGATGTATATGGGGAAAATGATCAAAATTGGTGGGAACCAAACCAAGGTTGTGAATTAAATCAATCTTATATGCAAAAAATTTCAAACCAACCCCAATTTGACCCACTATATTCACAATCCTCATGGGATGAATATAGAGAGAATGATCCTTATTGGTGGGAACCAAATCAGGGTTGTGATTTAAATCAGCCTTATAGGCAAAAAATTTCTAACCAACCTCAGTTTGACCCACATTACTCACAATCTCAATGGAGTCCCAATTTCGAAGACCGAATCTTAACTATGTGGTCTGATTTTCATGACAAATTCTTAACTATGTGGTCTAATCTTCGTGATCAGATATTAACTACCTCCACCCATGTAATATCCTGAAAAATTGAGTGTTAAACAGTGACCTCGAGATCTGTGCCCGACTGGTCGTGGGTTTGACCAAGTGATGGTCAAACAGTGGACTCATGAAGTTATATACTAATGTGAAATTAGTGTGACCTAAGTGTAGAGTATGGTGTTAGTTTAGAGCCACATACAACTATCACTAGTGTATGCGCTTAACACCGAAATCGAAGAGAGGATATAAGGGTTTAATAACCCTAGAATTCTTTTGTTTGGTTGTTGAAGAGAGAGTTAAGAAGAGAGAGAGAGAGAGAGAGAGAGAGAAGGAAATTAATACCAAGGAGTTATTGTGGTTGGATTGGAAGGAAGATTGAGCATTTATTACCGGATTCAACGCGATTGGGATCGTCGGAACAAAGCTGGAGCCCTAGCCATTCCAACCTAGATATTTGATCAATTTGAGATTTCTTAGAGGTGAGTTCCTAATTGAAGTAAATGCATAGATTGTAGATGATTAAAATTAGTCAAATGTAGTTAAAAGATAGATCAAAAGACCGAGAAAAAAAAGAAAATAGAAAAGGAAATGATTTGGAAGAACAACCCGAAAAGGGGCTAAATCTGGCCAAATCGATTAATCGATTTTGGTCTAAAAGGTGAAAAAGTAGAAATGCCCGATTTCGATTAATCGATCTGAAAATTGATTAATCGATTCTGAAGTTCGATTAATGGATTTGGAAATCGACTAATCGACTAGGTACCTCCAGTGGCTGAAGAATTAAGACTTGGGGAAATCGACTAATCGATTTGGGAAATCGATTAATCGATTTTGGAGTTCGATTAATCGATTTGGGATCGACTAATCGATTTCGAATTTTCGACTACTCGATCTAAGAATCGACTTTACCATTTTGGGAATTTCGATTAATCGATTTGGGATCGATTAATCGATTTTGGATTTCAATTAATCGATTTAGGGTTCGATTAATCGATCCCAGGGATGTAAGTAAGATTGAATAACTACTGTTGAGGCCTAACTGAAATAAGATAGCACATTTACATGGTGAACAACTATATGTAAAGCACATATTATTTTTATTATTTGAGATTTGTTTAGGATACCCCACCGACGTGGCGGGATACTCACGACTGACTCGGTAGGATATCCATGACCGGTACGGCGACCAATTCGTACACCAGTGCGGAAGTCTATCCGTACACAACAAGCACATCCCAGGGATGTTGAGATGAGATTTAACCCCGCCGCCTATTGAGAAAGGGACTTGGGTCGTATTCCCAGGGAATACATATAACTACTGTCTATTTAGACGACGATGGAGGGTATCCCATCGGGGCTCGATGCTATATTGCTCGGAGATTACTTAAGTTGAAGATTTAAGTTTTGCTTTAGGCCTGTTCAATGTCATTCATGATAAATTAGTAGTAAAGTGAAACATGCAAACTACCAGTAAATTTAAATGCAAATTGCCATCTTTCCAACTGTTTTTCCAACAAGTGCATAGATACATCATGCTTACAATATCATGGAATATATGTGAGATTTTGACTTATATGTTCATTGTGTTGTTCCCTATTGAGCTAGGATGTAGCTCACCCTTTAGACCATACGTCACAGGTCTATTATTAGCAGCGACCGAGGCTTAGGGAGACGTAGATCCGGGTGATTCAGATTATATGCCTGGGGACGTGTTGGAGCCTCCTCCCGAGGACTTCTTGTAGGAGACTTTGCTGTGTACTTTGATAGAGAGTCAGCTTTGAGAGCAGATTGTGCGGCTTGATATGTCAAGCCTTTATTTTGATAAACAGATATTCTTTTTGGCGAACCATCTGAGGTGACCTGGTTGTATCACCGATGGTTCGGGCCGGTTCTTTTGTCCATACCTTGGCATGGAATGAGAACTGCTTTTAATCTCTTCATTATAGAGAATAATATATTATTAATGCATGTTACTTGATTGGTTTTGCTTGCTATACCAATATTCCGTACATAGCCTTGGGGCACGGTCTGGAGGATCGTGCTAATGGCACGGGTTTTGAAGTACCAAAATCTGGGCTGTCACAGTTGGTATCAAAGTATTTTCTTATAGAAATTCTGACAATCATTATTTTTGTCAAAGCATAGGGACTTCTGCTAAAGAAAACTTTATTTTCACATGCAGACCATTATGTTTCCTAGAGGAAGAGGTCGACCCAGGGGCGGTCATCATAGAAATTTGCGTAGTCGAGATGATCTCATCTCGGATACCAATAGAGTTCCTTTGAGAGATGGAGGTGCTTCAGGCAATGGTAGTCAAGAGGGCCACGGTCAAGGAGAGAACCAAGATCGAGATCGTCAAGATCAAGATCAAAGGGAACAAGCAAGGGTCAGGGAAATGAATGAGGAGAGAGAGGAGTGTAAGAGGATGATGCATACCATGGAGACCATAGCGGCTGCCATGGCACAACAGGCAGCATCCTTGGCAACTCACACTGCCCATGAGCAGAGTCAGCCACATACGCCTCCAGTGGGGCCTACACCTCCGATGGCTTGATTCTTCGAGTTTAGGAGGATGAGACCTCCTAGCTTTTCTGGACAGCGAGAGCCCATGGTGGCGGAGCATTGGCTGAGTGAGATGGAAAAAGTATTCAGCGTGCTGACATGCACGGAGGACGAGAGCGTCCGTTGGGCAGCCTACATGCTAGACGGAGAGGCTGGGCCTTGGTGGAAGTCTGTTTCACGGACTAGGGCTCAGGAGACTCCGAATTTTTCTTGGACGTGGGATGAATTTGTTGAAGAGTTCAACAACAAGATTCCCAAAAGTTGTGAGAAATCGGATGGAGATCCAATTTTACAACTCGTGCAGGAAGATGGCGGTGAGAGACTATGGAGTGGAGTTCATCGACTGCCAGCCCGATTATTATGTCACGGACATGATGAGGCGAAGAGGTTTCAAGGAAGTTGAGACGGATGTGAGGGAGGTAGCACCATTCCAGATAAGGACCTATGGAGAGGTCATGCGCAAGGCCTTGGTGGTAGAGGAAGAAAATAATAGCAAATACAATCAGAGGGAGCAACAAGGAAGGTGGAATGTGGACCAGAGTAGAACGGGAAACTACGAGCCGGTGAATAAAAAGCTGCAATTCATAGCAAACAACTAGAGACCACCATTCCAAGGAGGTTATGGGAGACCGGCGCAGCAGAACAACCAGCAGAGATTTCCATTGCTCGCATCTGGGAAACCAATACACTACGAGAGCCCTGCTATCACTACCTGAGCTACAGTCACACACGATTTTTTGTGAGCAGCTTTTTCCACACCTCGTGAGACTTGTGCCAAGTGTGGCAAGCCTCACAAGACAGTGGACTATAGGATGGGTACTCGGGGTTATTTTTGATGTGGCAAGGTGGGCCACCTGATCAAAGATTGCCCCGAGGTGAACAAAGGGAAGACGACTTCAGTTCCTATGCCACCACCGATACAAGCAAGGAAGCCGATCGTCCAAGGGAGAGCCTACGCAGTCACAACTCAAGAGGCTCAAAATACAAATTATGTGATCCAAGGTGAGATTTTTTTTAAATAAAGAATTTTAATTCTTGAAAACTTTAGATAGAGAAGGTGCATCCATATAGAAAATAAAAAAGAAACTACATGTAATCATTTTTAGTATGATGATAGACATTATATATATGTATGTATGATTAGGTATGTTACAAATTTATAAAAAGGGAAGCGATGTGACATATGAAGCTCGAGTGTTGATAGACTTGGGGTCTACCCTCGCTTCTCAAAGAGGATGAAAGTTAACCCAGAAGAGTTAAACTTCGTGTTAACCGTGACCATTCCTACAGGAAAATTGATTGATACCGAAAAGGGTTGCAACTCTGTGATCGTGAGAATCATGGATGGAGATGTCTTTAAACTACCGACGAACCTAATTCTATTAGACATGCAAGGATTCGACGTGATCCTTGGCATGTATTGGATGTCGACTTACTGTGCGACGGTAGATTGCAAGAATAAGGTCATCATTTTCAGACCCAACACGAGGAGATCATTTAGATTTAGAGGAAAGAGGTCGACGCATATGCCACTTATCTCGGCAGTCAGAGCCGAGCGTTTGATCAGAAAAGGGTGTAGTGGATACTTGACATTCTTGAAGGAGCATAAAGAAGAGAAGAATGTTATCTCCGAGATAGCCGTGGTGTGAGAATTTAAAGATGTATTTTCGAAAGAATTACCAGGATTACCTCCAGAAAGGGAAGTGGAATTCGCCATTGACTTAGCACCAGGAATGGAGCCTGTTTCTAAAGCACCATATGGAATGGCTCCTGCTGAGTTGACGAAGTTGAAGGAATTGAAGGAGCAGTTACAAGAGCTAATGGAAAAGGGGTTTGTTAGACCGAAAGTGTCTCCATGGGGAGCGCCGGTATTGTTTGTAAAGAAGAAGGATGGGTCAATGCGGCTATGCATTGACTATCAGCAATTGAACAAACTCACTATTAAGAATCGATATCCTTTACCTAAGATAGATGACTTGTTTGATCAACTGTAAGGAGTGAGGTACTTTTCTAAGATCGATCTGAGATCTGGATACCATCAGTTGAGAGTCAAGGCAGAGGATATTCAAAAGACTGCATTCAGGACTCGGTACAGACACTATGAATTCCTAGTGATGCCGTTTGGGTTGACAAATGCTCCGGCGTCATTCATAGATCTGATGAATAGGGTGTTTAAACCACACCTAGACTCTTGTGTCGTAGTGTTTGTTAATGACATCCTGATCTATTCAAAATCAGAGGAAAAGCATGAGAAGTATTTGAGAATAGCCCTAGAGACTCTACGTGAACACCAGCTGTACGCTAAGCTCAGCAAGTGCGAGTTTTGGTTAGAAGAGGTTAGCTTTTTAGGACATGTCTCAAAGCATGGTGTTACTGTAGATCCAGTAAAGATAGAAGCAGTGGTCAATTGGGAGCAACCAAAGACAGTGACCGACATCCGTAGTTTCTTTAGATTAGCGGGTTACTATCGACATTTTGTTGAGAGATTTTCAAAGATATCAGGACCACTCACGAGACTCACACGGAAAGACGCAAGGTTTGAATGGAGTGAGGCATGCGAGAAGAGTTTTCAAGAACTCAAGAAGAGACTCACTTCAGCTCCAGTATTAGCGATTCCTTCAGGCAGTGGAGGGTTCGCAGTATACAGCGATGCTTCGTATAGTAGTTTGGGCTGCGTGCTTAATCAACACCGAAAGGTGATAGCGTATGGATCGAGACAGCTGAAAGAGCATGAGAAGAATTATCTGACACATGACCTGGAATTAGCAGTGGTCATCTTTGCGCTGAAGATTTGGTGATATTACTTGTACGGTGAGACTTTTGAGATTTTCACCAATCATAAAAGCCTCAGATATTTGTTTACACAGAAAGATCTGAACATGAGGCAGCGCAGATGGATGGAGTTCCTCAAAGACTATGACTGTTCCATACAGTACCATCCAGGCAAGGCTAATGTAGTGGCCGATGCCTTGAGTCGGAAGGGTTCAGCTCAGTTGGCTAGTTTGATTTTGGGTATACACTGATGGAAGTTATTTGAAGATCTGGCACTATATGATGCGAACATCGAGTCGCAAGCTACAGGAGCCTTCTTGGCTAATATATCAGTGAGACCGGTGATATTTGAGCATATCCATGAGCTACAGATGAAAGACCCGGCTCTAACCAAGATTCGTCAAGATGTAATTGAAGGCATTGGATCTGAGTTCTCGGTCAAAGAGGATGGTTCCTTATTGCTCAAGGGTCGTCTCTGCATTCTGGACAATGCCGACTTACGGCGAACAATTCTTGATGAATCTCACAAGTCCAACTATGCGATTAACCCGGGTAGCATAAAGATGGACCAAGACTTGAAAAAGAATTACTGGTGGAGAGGCTTGAAGCAAGACGTGGCAGAGTACATGTCGCAGTGTTTGACGTGCCAATAAGTGAAGATTGATCATAGACACCCTACGAGATTATTGCAGCCTCTACCTATACCGAAATGAAAGTGGGAATCGATCTCTATGGACTTCATCGTTGGACTACCGCGTACTGCAAAGAGGTATAATGCCATTTGGGTAGTGGTCGATCGATTGACTAAGTCAGCGCACTTCTTGCCTTACAACATGATGTATACGGCGAGAAGACTCGCAGAGCTATATATGAAAAAGATCGTCCGTTTGCATGGGAATCCGAGTAGCATTATTTTTGTCCGTGACCCATTATATACATCAAAGTTTTAGAAGAAATTTCAAGAAAGAATGGGAACGCGACTAGATTTCAGTATGGCATTCCATCCACAAACTGACGGGCAGACAGAGAGGGTCAATCAGATCATCGAGGACATGCTTAGGGCGTGTATGTTAGAATTACAAGGATTATGGGATCAGCACCTACCGTTGATTAAGTTCGCATATAACAACAGTTTTAAGACGAGCATCGGCATGGCGCCATATGAAGCTCTTTATGGATGGCGATGTAGATCACCATCAATTGGGAAGAAACTGGGGAGAAATTTGTTTTGGGACCCGAAGTGCTCGAAGATAATGCCACCTATGTTCGTATGATAAGGGCAAAACTCAAAGCTGCTCGAGCAGACAAAAAAGCTACGCTGATATCAAGTGGACGAGTGTAGACTTTAAGGTGGGTGAACATGTGTTCGTTAAAGTGTCACCTATGAAGGGGGTGATGAGATTTGGAAAGAGAGGGAAGTTGAGTCCCCGCTATCTTGGACCATTTGAGGTTCTGGGTCAAGTAGGGAAAGTTGCTTACCGCATTGGATTGCCCCCGTTATTTGATCAGGTACACAATGTATTCCACGTATCTATGCTCAGGAAGTATCTTAATGACCCTGATCACATGTTGAGAGGCAAATCATTTGAGATGCATGAGGATATTAGCATGATCGAAGAATCGGCGGAGATTTTGGATCCAAAGGAACAAGTGTTGCGGACAAAAGTGATTCCATTAGTGCTGGTTCGATGGAAAAATCATTCGGCCGAAGAAGCTACGTGGGAACGAGAAGCTGACATGAAAGAATAGTATCCGGACTTGTTTGCGACAGCTTGAGAGTCAAAATTGTATCACCGCAAGCATGTTTGCGGATGTAAACCATGTGTTGTAATACGATGTGGACCTTTGATCAATATATGCAGTATAGAGAATTTTGATCCACACTGTGTTCCTCATTATAGTGTTAAATACATAGTTGAGATCCATCGTTGCCATGAATTGACTATGAAGTCATGCTTCACGAAAACAATGACCAACTGATCATGAGTTATCAAAAAACCAAAAGAGACATGAAAATAAGAAAATTCTAAAAAAATCTGATCAAAACCGATTAATCGATTTTGGTCGATTAGTCGACTGGCATATGCCAGTGAGTGGAGATTGAATGGGGATTCAGAAAAATAACAAAATGAAATTTCGATTAATCGATTCGAGTTTTCGATTAATCGATTTTGGATTTCGATTAATCGATCTGGAAATTCGATTAATCGAGTGACTTGAAAATTTTAGAAAAAAATTTAAAGGACTTTACTATTTTGATTAATCGAAGTGAAATTCGATTAATCGATTTTGGAAAATTGATTAATCGATTTGGTAAATCGATTAATCGACTGGCACACGCCAGTGAGCTTGAAAAGCTGAAATTTTAAGTGACCACGATTTCGATTAATCGAAATGGATTCAATTAATCAATTTTGAGTTTTGATTAATCGATTTCGTGCGGTTGAACTAAGTTTTTGAAGTTGGCCTATATATATAAATCGAAGGGGGATTTCTCCCCATTTGAAATTTTTGGGGTTTTTGTTTCTTGCGCCCCTTTCCCTCTTCCTCTTCGAACGATTGTGCACCTAGGGTTTTTGGAGTTTAGAATCGATTTTAGATTGAAATCGCTTGCGTGTGGATCAAATACCTAAGGTATAACCCTAGATTTCAACTTTCTTTTCATTTCAAGCTATTAAACCCTAGTTTTTTTTGTATCTTCTACCAAAATGCCGCCTCGAACTCGCTTAACCTCGAAGAAAGTGACTTCGAAGCTCTCGGTCCGGCGTAAGAACGCTGCACCGCCACCACCAACACCATCACCCGTAAGAACCCCATCCCCGTCATCATCGGATGCCACATCTGGTTCGACGAGCGCGTCGTCGCGCGAATCTACGCTGACCATACCGCCACCATCACCCGCCGACATATCCCAACTAAATGAGTGGTGGGTGGCGAAGAAGTTCGAAGATGAATATATCTTCAATGAGGATTTATTTACGAACCCCGATGTTGAGGGTGAGACCCAATGGGCTCGGAATTACTTGGTGAAGGAAGGCCTCGGCAACCTACTAAAGCCACTCCATGGGTCCTACTACCCTAGGCTGGTCCGCCTATTTTACCAAGGCTTGGCGGAGGGTCCCACCGATGACATTGTTATGACCAAGATTGATGGTCATGACTACACCTTCACTTGTCGCCACATTCACGAAGCCCTAGAATGTTATTTGGACTTCGTGCCTGAGACCACCCTTTTCCCACCATTTGCTGAGGAGGTGAGATTTGAAGAGATTATGACCCGGATGACCAATGGGAAGAAGGGGTCCAGATCGTCCATTCAGAGGGTCGATCTGCCCCATTATATGTGGATGCTTGATTCTATCATCAAGTGCAATCTCTACCCAATGCGTCAAGATACCGAGTGGGTAGACTTAATCCAATAGACCCTGTACCTGACATTCTGTGGCCGCTGGTTTGACGCCACCAAGATCATCCTCGAGGGGATGGTCTACATAAAGGGGAAGTTGACGAAGGGTCATTTGAGGCCCAAGGAGAAGATGTTGTATGCTGGATGTTATTCGCTCTAGGATACGCCATCTCACCCCACGAGGAGAAGGCTATGGACCGCATGAAGCACTATTCCATCGATTCATGGGGTCGTAGTTATAGGTTGTTGAAGAGGACCCTACACTGGGGCCCACGGAGCACCACCACCACCCACCACCACATCGGGACCCACTGGGGGAGCACACCATTGATCCACGGTGAGGGGCACCTCCCATACCTGCATCACCTACGCCCGCCATCGCGATGGCGCCACACTTCTTCATAACGCCGGCGAGCGGCTCGCCCGGCAATAAAGGACGTGTTGGCTCGGATGGAGGCCAACAACCAGCGAATGAACTGATGCATGGACTTTTTGATGTACCACACTATGCGGTACATCTACGCAGACTCGAACACCTTGCGAGGAGGAGGAGTGATGCGGTGGGACCGCTTACCACTCGGGCGCAGCTTTTCACGCGAGTACCTCTGCTGCCAACGCATCTGGCTCGGTACCACCACAGCCAGCTGAGACGAGCCAGCCACTGCCAGAGCAGCCTGCCTCAGCACCAGACCAGCCTGGAGAGGGGATCGCATGAGCGGGACTGGATCACTTTTGGAGCGTGGTTATGATGATTTGTTTTGGGAGAGTTGTCTTGTAATTGGGGGGGGGGTACAATGTAATTTTGGGAGTATGTAAATGACCGAATTGTGAATCTTGAAATTTTAATAGTGAAATACACATCATTTTTTTTTCTTGGAAATTTGTTTGCATTACGTGTTATTCTTGCATTGCATGATATCTAGTTAGTATTCCGTGATCGGATACGTGGCACCACCGCGAGTGGGACACCCAAGCGACGCACCTTTGGGTTATTTTCGAGGACGAAAATTTCCAAGGTGGGGAGAATGTAATATCCCAAAAAATTGAGCGTTAAACAGTGACCTCGGGATTCGTGCCCGACTGATCGTGGGTTTGACCAAGTGATGGTCAAACAGTGGACTCATGAAGTTATGTACTAATGTGAAATTAGTGTGACCTAAGTGTAGAGTATGGTGTTGGTTTAGAGCCACATACAACTATCTCTGGTGTATGTACTTAACACTGAAACCGGAGAGAGGATATAAGGGTTTAATAACCCTATAATTCTTTCATTTGGTTGTTGAAGAGAGAGTTAAGAAGAGAGAGAAAGAGAAGGAAGGAAATTAATACCAAGGAGTTATTGTGGTTGGATTGGAAGGAAGATTGAGCATTTATTGTCGGATTCAACGCGATTGGGATCGCCGAAACAAAGCTGGAGCCCTAGCCATTCCAACCTAGATATTTAATCAATTTGAGATTTCTTGGAGGTGAGTTCCTAATTGAAGTAAATGCATAGATTATAGATGATTAAAATTAGTCAAATGTAGTTAAAAGATAGATCAAAATACCTAAAAAAGAAAGAAAATAAAAAAGAAAAAGATTTGGAAGAACAGCCCGAAAAGGGGTTGCATCTGGCCAAATCGATTAATCGATTTTGGTCTAGAAGTTGAAAAAGTAGAAATGCCCGATTTCGATTAATCGATCTGGAAATCGATTAATTGATTCTGAAGTTCGATTAATTGATTTGGAAATCGACTAATCGACTGGGTACCTCCAGTGGCTGAAGAATTAAGACTTGGGGAAATCGACTAATCGATTTGGGATTGATTAATCGATTTCAAATTTTTGACTACTCGATTTGAGAATCGACTTTACCATTTTGGGGATTTCGATTAATCGATTTTAGATTTCGATTATTCAATTTACGGTTCAATTAATCGAATTTGGGAATCGATTAATCGATTGTGGCAGTTTCACTTGACTTCTTAATTAGACCTTGAGGTTCATGGAGGGTCTAGGACCTTCTCTATTGTATCTTTAGTGATGTGTTGCATGTGTTATGATGTACCATAGGTGATACGTGTGAAAGCAAGCATACGAAGCAGCATGGGACCTTGATGCTTGGACCTTCTAAGACTTGAGGTAGGGAACACCTTGAACATTTACTTTAATTGCAAGAGTATGTATGTAGTGATATAGAACTCAAATTGAAAATATTTTAACTATGTAAGTCTTTGAAAAGGGTGCGTGTGTGACACCAAGAAAGTGATAAAGGCATCCTTGTGATGCGAGTAACTGAGACCAAGTAATCAAATGAGAATGAGACATCCCCAGGGGATGAGAAAGTAACAAAAGGTATTAGTGTGATGCGAGTAATTTAGACATCCCAGGGATGTAAGTAAGATTGAATAACTACTGTTGAGGCCTAACTAATATAAGATAGCACATTTACACGGTGAATAACTATATGTAAAGCACATATTATTTTTGTTATTTGAGGTTTGTTTAGGATACCCCACTGACGTGGCGGGATACCCAAAATTGACTCGACAGGATATCCGTGACCGGTACGACGGCCAATCCGTACACTAATGCGGAGGTCTATCCGTACACAGCAAGCACATCCCAAGGATGTTGAGATGAGATTTAACCCCACCGCCTATTGAGAAAGGGGCTTGGGTCGTATTTCCAGGGAATACATATAACTACTGTCTATTTAGACGACGATGGAGGGCATCCCATCGGGGCTCGACGCTATATTGCTCGGGGATTACTTAAGTTGAAGATTTAAGTTTTGCTTTAAGCCTGTTCAGTGTCATTCATGATAAATTAACAGTAAAGTGAAACATGCAAACTATCAGTAAATTTAAATGCAAATTACCATCTTTTCAACTATTTTTCTAGCAAGTGCATAGATACATCATGCTTATAATATCATAGAATATATGTGAGATTTTGACTTATATGTTCATTGTGTTGTTCCCTATTGAGCTAGGATGTAGCTCACCCTTTAGACTATACGTCGCAGGTCCATTATTAGCAGCGGTCGGGGCTTCGGGAGACGTAGATCCGGGTGATTTGGATTACGTGCCTGGTGACGAGTTGGAGCCTCCGCCCGAGGACTTCTTCTAGGAGACTCTGCTGTGTACTTTGATAAAGAGTCAATTTTGAGAGCAGATTGTGCGCCTTGGTATGTCAAGCCTTTATTTTGATAAACAACGTAATTATACTTCGATATTCTTTTTGGCAAACCATCTAGGGTAATCTGGTTGTATCACCGATGGTTTGGGCCGGTTCTTTTGTCCATACCTTGGCATGGAATGAGAACTGCTTTTGATCTCTTCATTATAGAGAATAATATATTATTAATGCATATTACTTGATTGGTTTTGCATGCTATACCAATGTTTCGTACATATCCTTGGGGCACGGTCTGGAGGATCGTACTGATGGCACAGGTTTCGGGGTACCAAAATCTGGTATCCTGACCGAGAGCTGAGGTTGAGACTGTGACCCTTAAGAGCGAACATGAGGTAGATTACAAGGAAGATATTGTTGACCCACATAATATTCAAACTTCAGAAGATAGCCAACCAATTTGTGTTACTCCTCTAATACCAAAAGAACAATTGCATGAGGAGGACACAAGTCCCTGTTTGACATCGATTGAGGAGTCAAGCATTACATTTGAGGCACCTTATGTGCCCAGTGATCCATTTCTAAAATGCTTCGACAAACCCTCAAGTCCATTGGTTGTAATAAATGATTTATTTGGTGCTCTCAAATTGCCAACACGCGCTAGAACCAAATATTCCATGGTTTACGAGGTGGATAGGTTTGCTGCAAATCCACCCACCAAAAGCCTTAAGCCTTTAATTCATACAAAGGACAACCAAAACATGTCAAATGAATGGCCCTTTCACATTCCTCTAGTTGCTTGAGGGTGATACGGCTGAAGACCACAAAATAAAAACTTAGCACTTCTTGGGAGGCAACCCAAGCCCCTTGTAAATTATCAATTTAGGGATTTTATTTGATGGTTAAAAAAAAAAAATAATAATAATAATGAAAAAAAAAAATTGTTGTATTTTTCTTCTCGAACTCTGGAAATCGCGCACTATTTGTCAGTCAATCGATTGATTTCACAGAATCAATCGATTGACTCAAAATTTTAGCCCGAATTATTAAACTCTGCCTTTTGCTCTATTTCAATCGATTGATTGTTTAAAATCAATCGATTGACCAAGGAACAGAGAGCTGAGTTAGATTTTTCTCATTGGTTTACTTTAATTGATTGAATTATTTCAATCGATTGACAGTTCGACTTTGCTCAATCGATCGATTTACCAACCTCTATCGATCGATTGAGAAGGTAAATTGTCTGAATTTTCATTTCATATTTCACAAAATATAATAAAATAAAATAAGATAAAAAATAAAAAAAGGGAAAGGGAGAGTGACCTTAGCTCTTCCAACTCCTCCTCCGCACCCTCCTTCGAAAGGGGCATTGAGCTAGCATTATTGGTGCTTGTGACGATCTGTAATCATATTTTTCTGACTGCCCTATTATTGTTTTAATGTTTATAATTTTATGCAATGAGGATATAGCACCACTTAGGTTTGGGGGTGGTGTGCTCAAATGCATGGTTCATAATTTTGCAGTAACCACATTTTATATGCACCTTCAATATCATTTTTTTGAAAAAAAAAATTAAAAAAAATCATCGTTGTTTATTTTTGGAGTAGTTTTCAAACTTTAGTCACTAATGCATGTAAAATTTTAATTTTTAAATATTTATGTCATGGTAAAACTATTATTGTTTAAGATAATTAACTATATTGTGAACATTTAAAGATTGGTTTGAAATTTATGCTTAGAAAAAATGTTACACCTTCGCCATGCTTAGGGTCCGGAAATTAAAAGATTAGTATAAATTTGGAATTTTAGGATCCTAAGAAAGACTAAACCCCGTGAGCTTTAGAACTTTTTCCTCGTTCTTGAAAAGTGCTAAAATGAATTCGGAGTATCTTTGAAATTCGTGCTTAATTGTTGAAATCTCATACATTCGGTTTGTTTATTTCGCATGCATTATATCATTGCGCTAGAACTCATTGTGTTTAAACTTAAGACAAGCAGGCATCATTACCATCGTGAAAGGAAATGATCAAAGGTCATCTTTGGATGATTTGTGCCCAAAATGCCCCACCTTATATTGATTTATCTTTTTGCACCCCCTTTGAGCCTTGATTGAAAAATTTTACCCTAAATATTCCTTGTTAAGCTATATTAATCATACCCCACACCAGTTTGAAAAAATATATATATGTATATATACAAAACTCCACTCTTCAATCTCTGAGAAATTGGGAAAGAGGGATGAGAACAAGAAAGTGGAGAGTTATAATACTTGTAAGGAGCATATGACAGAAAAATATGTGAATAAAAGGGGAGAAAAGAAAAGAAAAAAAATATCTTTGTGCAAGAAGTAGAGAAATGAGAAATATGTGAAAAATAAAAGGTGGTGTTAAAAAAAAAAAAAACAAAAAGGAATGAACAAGGAGAAAAGTTGATAAAGAGAAATTTTGAAAAATCCGAGAAAGAGAGTGTAAAGTCAGAGAATCAAATGTGTTTCTTTTTCCGATTTCTCAGAGAAATTTGAATCCAATTTTCCCTTTATTTCATAACCTTCACTTGAGCCCCATTACAACCTTAGAAAAGACCTTCTTGATCCAATCATGAGTGGTATATGCCTTGTGGAGAGTGATGATGCAATAACTGTGGTACTTGGTATAACATGCTTAGGATACAAACATCATTCCTTATCAGATTACTTTTAAAATTCTTTGATGCACCGTCTTTCTTATATCATGTGAGATTTTTCTAATTCGTGTTGTAACTCCATCTCACATGTGGATGAAATATAAACCATTCATCGGAGCAATTTTATTTTGAGTGTATACCTAAAGTGAGGATAGAGTCGAAACTTTGGATTCGATGATCCCAGTTTGGATTAATCCAGCACTGGAACGATTTAAGCATTGTCACATGTACACACGACACTCTAGGCATAAATGAAAGACTGGTCTAAGAATCGGAGCATTGGGTTAATTGGAATAAGCAACAGTGGAATTATCATAGCATCGGTATTTGAGAATGAACATTTGCATGCTGAAATGATTACTGGTTTTTGATTTTAAAGGTATATATATTATATAAACCAATTTTTGAAAACTCTTTTGTCGATGGTTTTGAAAACAGTTTTGGAAGTTTGTGGGTGTCTTCACTGAAAACCCTCAGGAGACAACTCCTACGCTAGGGATCACCTAGGGGTTTAAAGGCTTATTGCATACGCTAAATGCAATCGTACTCTCTACGAAAGTGGCATTTAATTTTTTAGGATGTTAGTTTTATTTGCTTTGACATATTTATCATTCTCTTTCCTCGAGGACTAGCAAAGTATAGGTTTGGGGGTGTGATCGATACTAAAATATGATCATATTTTGTACCCTAATACTAACATTTGAGTATCCGATGAAGGCATTCTGATGGCTGTTATGCAGTTTTAGTGGTTTCAGGTGTTCGTGACCATTGGATCTGACAAGAGCATATAAGTGTATAATTAAGGCTACATGAGAGCATTGGGGTCAACAGAAACACCGAAATCCATGAAAAGAATTGATTGGTCCAACCACAAGCAAGAGAATGGATATGCCACATATCAGGCTCAATCGATTGAAATTTAGAAATCAATCGATTGAGTTAGATGACAACTGTTTCTCTCATAAATTCGAATTTAAAGTCAATCGATTGAGATTTAGATTTCAATCGATTGAGATTTAAATTCAAAATTTGAATTCAATCAATTGAATCTTGGAATTCAATCGATTGACCTATACATGAAAACTTTTCCACTCGAGCCCTATATAAAGAGAGTAATGCTTAGGGTTTAAGGGGGCTTGTTTTGGTGGCCTTCTTGGCCAACTTTCTTAGTCTTTTTCTTAGGTTTTCTTTATTATTTTTTTTAGTGCTTAGTCTTAATTTATGATAATTAATTTGTAAGTAGGAACCAAAGCTTTGTAAGGTTCCGGATCTTTTCCTAAAAGATCCGAATATTTGATAAATTAAAAAACGTGTTTGATGGTTTTGCATCTGTGCCTTGCGTGTGGATCGGAGATGAACGGCTAAAATCGTTCATTCAAGAAGGAAGCGGCCCCTAGATAAGTAGTTAGTTTATTTTCATTCAATCATTTCTTTTTATAAATATTGAATCTTACGGCTTTCAAGCCATACGATTGGATCTTACTGTCGTGATTTAAAATTTTGAGATACGCTATGCTCTTTACATGATTCATACCGCAATGATAGGCTGAGTCATCATTTTTAGATAGGGTATGCCGGATCAATAGTCACGTTCTTTACAATTCATTATTCTTAGAATTAAATGATTGGATCTTACTGTTGTGAGTTAGAATTTTGAGATACGCTATACTTTTACATACCGCAATGATAGGCTGAGTCATCGTTTTTAGATAGGGTATGCCAGATCAATAATCACATTCTTTTATTTTATTTTTGTCCTTGATAAATGATGGTATATAATTTGACATAAAAATGTGTGATTGATTATTAATAGAAAAATTATAAATCTAGGGTTAGCGGACTCCTTGATTATCTTTTCATCATTGTTTAATTTTTCATTATTTTCCTTGCTTAAGCTTTGTTTAGATCTTTTTATTTTTATGTTTGTATAGTTATTAATTTTTATCGTGATAAAAATCTCGCCTTTGGCAATTCCTTAGGTTCGTTTGACGCTTCTAAAAATTAATTAAATTTTACGCTTCCCTGTGGGTTCGACACCCTTGATTTCACCGTGCTACGATAGATATTGTGCACTTGCAAGGGTACAATTTAAAACCGATCACACCCGCGGATGAGGATATACCTCTCGATAGCTACCACTGGGCCCACGAATGCTCCCTCTTCGCTTATGCTATTAGATAAGAAAGCCAAACACTTTATGTCAGTTCCACGGTTCACACTTGTGATGTCTCAAAGAAACGAGAAGGCACCCTGATAGGGGGTGTCTACTTCTTTGACTCATCCTTGTTCCACAAGAATGCGCCGACGAGGGGCATCAGTAGACACTCCATTTTCACCCTCTCGGAGTATACAAATCCGTTCGGTCAACCCTTTACCTTGCCCATGATTTTCAAAAAGGGGCTCACCATATCTGAAGGCCTTTAAACCCTAAAACCCTAAACACGAGGACTATATACTGAAACAATAATATATAGTTGAGACCAAGGCTAAAATAATAGCTCTGTGGCTCAAACTCGATTCAGATCGGGGAAGATCTAGAATTACGTGCCTTATCTAGGGCTCGCAATTCGATTGCACGCATGGGTACATGTGCGCAATTGGTCCCACTTGGGCCAGGCTACTCTTCCTACGGATCACCCTAAGGTCAGAATCACGCGCCTTTCCCAGGGTGCGCAATTTGATTGTGCACGACACTTGTAGCGCGCAATTGGTCCCACTTGAACCAGACCTCCACCTTCCATAGACCGCATGTAGACCCGATTTTGTGCCCCAAATAGGACGCGCAATCTATTGCATACTCCACTACTAGAGCACAATTGGTCCCCAGTTGGACCAAGTCTCTAAACCCTAAGACTGCCCATATTCCCCAAACAGGCGCTCCCCATAGGGTGCAATTAGTTCCAAGTGCGTTGGAACTAAAACTCCCCAGCTGAGCCAGTTAGTCGACCACTCACCGAGTCCGTGACCGACTCAAACTTAGTTAAAGGCCTCGAATAGGGTGCGAAATCCACTTACACGCCCCACACAGGGCGGGCAATTAAAACCGACCAGCTAATTACTCACCGTCCCCAGAGCGTGTAATTAGCCTGATACCTATAAAAATACCCCCCTACCTCACAACTTTTCCCTAACCAATTCACTCATTTTCTTCTCTCTTCTAAGCTTAGTTCTTCTTGGAAATTTCGAGGTTCTCTCTGGGGTTCTCAAAGAAAGGAGTTTGGTTGCCTTCTAGACTTCTAGAAGTGTAGACTCTTCTCTAAGAGCCCTAGGTAGTCAAGCTAGAGACACTGGCTAGCTAGCCTTGACTCTCGAAGGAGTATAGGAGGGATAAGCTCCCCATAACCCTTAGACCTTTAGAAAATCCCTCCCCAAATTCTTAGCCTAGAGCCCATTAGGTACCTAACATTCCCCAATTTTCTTAACCTCAGCCACTCGATTTGTCCAAGGGAGCTTACAGAGGATACCCGAGAACGAGGTTGATCCTCCTTAGCATAGAGGGCCACAACCCTCCTTTTAGATAGATTAGGAAAACCAAACTAGATAGACCATAGGTAATCCATAGCTGTTGAAGTTGGTCAGCCGACATTCAGTAAAGGAGTCAACCCGCATCTCCTCTCATGATCAGTGACGTGTTGCAGCGTCCATAAATATCTGTAACTGATGATCGTATCAACCCAGGTATTCTTCATCTAATATTCACCTTTTTCTTTCAGCATTTAATTTTTCCTAGTTTATTATTCACTGCTTTCTGCTAGAGTCCACGTGGACTGAATTGGGTCACTTATTCTGGGGACTGAAAGGGATCCAGAAAAGTGCGTACCAACAGTATGTTCTGTACATGTATAGGAATTTTGTTAAATGGCATATGTATATGTTTGCTATGATATTAGTTTTCCACTGTACTCTGATTTCTGCATTGAGTATATATGTATTTGACACCCGGTATGACATTAATTCATCGTATGATAGGCTGGTCTTCCCATAAATCCATGCAAGAAAATCGAGTCATCATAGCTAGCATCGAAGAGTTCGACGTGGACCCAGAACGTCGGACTCCCTCCGACGGTCTGATTTTCCCAGAAATCTATGGAGGGGGGAATCGGGCTGTCACAGGTGGTATCAAAGCTTTACCAAAGCATCAGATAGTCCAATTTTTCTAAAAATTTGTGTTGAAAAAATGGGACAGTCACACCAAAAGCTTCGGGTGGCGACTCCATTTTTTTTAGTGAGCACATTGTCTCGACGAACCCGTAAAGTCCACAGTTGCACACTTACTTTATTAACCCATACATCGTGGGCAACATGGTTTCTATACCATCATAGAAGCGAAGTGTTTTTAGGGTCTCCAGGAAATGGTGTCTCATTATCGTCGACTCTAGTTTGGGCAGGCTTAACGTCAACCTCTTACATATTTTTCTTCTTTTTTGGATCTCGAACTCCTTCACCTTCCACTCTCTCCTCAACCCTCTCATCTTCAACAACATCATTTCTCCCTTCCAAGTTATTTTCTACCATCTCTTCAGCTCTCTCACCTTCACTCACTTCCACTCTCTCACCTTCACCCTCTTCCACTCTCTACTATCTTCCAATTCCAATATCTCTTCCACACTCCCCTCCCTAATCCCTTTTGCCTCACTCCTCTCCCCGATGATGCATGCCACACTCTCATCTTCTAACATACCCCCCTCTACTGCCACATCTTCTAGTCTCCCCTCTCCAATAACTTGTTCTACCATCCCTTCTACCAAACTCCCCTCCTCTACTCTCTCTTCTTCCACTACCTCTTCTTTTTCGGTCCCTTCTTCCACTTTCTCATCTTCACTCACTTTAAACCTCGCTTCTACCATTCTCTTTACTTCCTCTCTCTCTTCTTCTATTGTCCCTTCTTGCATCTCTGCATCTAATAAAGACGGGACTTCACTCGAAGATTCAGATATCACTGTCGCTACAGCTTCAATAGTTATTGCTACAATCTTCGAATTATCAACAATATTTTAAAAATCTAAAGTCATATTTTCGGATGTTCCTATGGTTCAGGCTTTTGTAAGCCTTCTTCTATAGGAAGCCGTAGGCCGTTTACGAAAATTATCCATTTCACTATCTAAATGAAAAAGTCAAGTTCATCGAGGGTTGGTTTAGAACCACAACAAAAATATAACAAGAACAAAAATAAGAAAATAGTCAACGAACCCTACAAAGTATAAAATATTAAAAAAAAAACATTGAAATTACCTCGTTCGCTTCTTCCGATTCTGCAAATGGTGTTAGACTGTTTAGAGAATTTGCCTTCTAGGATAATCTTTGCTGATCTAGAATGTTTGGGTGAAAACCAATCCGGATTGGGTGATTCGAACTGAGATCGGCCGAGATTTAAAAACAATCAACAATAAATAATATGTTAGCCCCTCGAAAGGATTCGAATCATTAAATACATAACAATATGGACCATTACATATAGTAAGCTTAAGTTTTATGTTGAAATGCTCAAATTAGAGTGATGCAAATCTTTATATGGGCATATTTTTTTCGGCTAAGATTAATTTATATGATATGAAATCACTTAAATGAATTTATTTGGAACCACAAAAAAATATATAACAAGAACAAAAATAAGAAAACAATGTACAAAATAAATTTAAAAAATTGAAATTACCTCATTTGGTGCTTTTGATTTTGCAAATGGTTTTAGACAGAGAAAAGAGAAGAGAACAAGTGAAGCGTTCACGGTTGTTGCCCCACAAACCCTAACAAGACAATTTCGAAGGGTTTCTTTGTCGCTCTTCAAATCCTAGTATTCGTCCCTCGGGTTGTTACAGTTTCAGAGGGATTCATATAGTTTATGAAGGCTTCGGAGGGACGGAGTTCAAATATCGTGCAACGAGGGAAGAAGAGGGAAGAAGAAGCGAGGGAAGACGATGGGGGTGTACAACAAAAGAAAATGGTGGTTGCATTTGAGAATTTGGAAATTAGTTTGATTAAGTGGGTGGAAATAAAGAATCGGTTTCTCATGCACCCACTTATGTGGGTGAACTCAAAGATTCCGTTGGTGAAAATAAAGGTACTTTATTATCTTTTCAAATTGAGTTTTAGTCGTAGCTAGAAGCTCTTTTTGGAGCCCCTATTTGTATTCATCCTAGGGTGTTCGATCTATATGTTGAAGAATTTGTAATCATTGATCTGAAATAATATATTGATTCGGCTTGAGGCAAAAGAAATATTATATTGAATCGGCTATGTATTCTTGTGAGGGATTTAATGAATCTGATCATGCGCACCACTTCGTGTAAAGACCAAAATTATTTTTGTCGATGAGGGACTATCCTACAACAAGGCTTTTAAATGCCTATAAAATATCCAACAATATATTGTGTACGCTGATAGAGAGTTTATAGTTGTTGAAGATAGATATGGATACACTATAAAAAATAAGACTATTAGCACTTTTGCGACAAAAAGTGCTTACACTATAAAAAATAAGACTATTAGCGGCAGCTTTTTGCAGCAAAAAAGTGCCACTATTAACAAAAAAGCTATTAAGACTATTAGCGACAAGGGTATTAGCGGCCGTTTTATTGTTAATAGCAGCAGTTTATAGTTGCCGCTAATAGTCTTTTTTTTTGTAGCGATAGTAGATACATATCCTATGACTTAGGAAATGTGAGTAGTAATTAAAAGTTTAGAATTATTAAAATATTTTCGGATGTGTTTAGAATCAATAGAGAGAGTTTAGGATCCTGATTGAATTTTTTTTATTTAAAGTAGTTCCTCTTCCTAATAAAGTAGTCTTATGTAATTGCAAAAATGTCACAAGTTTGAGTTTCTTCGTATCCAGTATGTTAGTTGATAACTAAATATAGAAAGTGATGATTAGATTAAACGACATATCATATAACTTAATTTACTTTATACTATATAGATGATACATTGTATGGTGACCTCAATTACATGAGAGAAAGTATGATGATGATACATAATATATTGTTAACATGAGTTCCTCCCCCTATTCTCTATTATCTATTTAATCTGTTCATTCACATAAGCCAAACTTGTTAACTAGCAGACCTAAGCTGGCTTATGCCCCCTATTTAAGTCTGTCAATGGGCTTTCATCTAGGATTATAAGATCCCTCCTAAAATCTCTTTTTTCCTCTGGTCAGTATGTTGGAACAAGATTATAATTATCTCTAACCTAAATAAGAGAGGTATGCATATCGAGCAAAAATGTTATTTCTGCAACACCAAAGATGAAGACTCCGAGCATCTATTTTTTCTCTGTGAGAAAATTTGGCCAGTTTGGTGCAAGTTCTTTAAAGCCTTTGATATTGATACATGCCTTCACTACAATATTGTTTCGGTACTTTCCAGCTGGGAGAAATCTTGTTGTCTGGCACTACAAAAATAAGGTGTTTCAACGCCACTTGCTGTTAAGGCAGTTTTTTGTAGCAATAAGACTAATAGTGGCAATTTTTGATAGTGAGAGGACTAATAACAACAATTTTTTATACTGTGGGTCTTAAGAAATGGGTATGGGATCATATTCATTTATCTATCCTATGGAACATCTAGATTACACGCAACAACATCAGGTGTAACGATCATTAGGTTCGTGAAGATAGTTTGATCTGCGATAGCATTATGCATGTGTGCAGCTGGGCTATAGCAGGAGGTATTGATGATTCATCACTATTCAATATCAGAAAGATCGAAGCGGAGCAACTATTATAGTTTCTTCATTCTCTATAGTTGGGGGTTTTTGTATCATAATAGGACAATGTCCTATTATCGGTTGATTCTTTGATTGCTTCTTTCTTTGGTTGTTGTTTTGGAGGTTTTCTTCCTGACATTTTGGTTTCGTTCATATATAGGTTTTCTCCCATTTCTCTAGGGTTTCCTATATCACCCAAGTTTCTTTGGGTGCTTAATTTCTAATACGTTACTCGGGCCCTCCAAGGCATTAGAAATGCTGTTATTACTTTTATAATATAAACAATTGAAAAAAAAAAGAAAATGGGCAGGCTTAGAGCTGGGCCCTCTTAACCCCTAATAATTTTAAGGAATAACCCCTCATAAATATATTAGAGGTATGTCTGTCCATGTATTTGGGTTCATGGCTTGTGTTTTTGAGCAGTCCAATCATTAAGGTGGTAATTCATATATTAAATTAAACTAGGCCAAAAACTCACACTCATTGAAAGATTTGAGCCGCAAGATTATGCACTCTAAAGTGCACTGTTATTCATATATTTTTTTATTTTTTATTGAAACAATGGGTTGCTTAGTTGGACAACTTATATTGATCAAGCATGTGAGATGGGTGGTGAAAAAATGGATTACTGGTGTGACAGCCCGGATTTTCATTCCCGGAATTCCGTGGCATCAGGATCATACTCTGGATGATTCTCGGGACAAATCGTAAAGTATTTGCTCGTATAACGGAAATCAAGCAGACACTATCCAACAGTGGTAGGTCGAGTCAGTCATCTCAAGATGCATTTAATATAAAAGAACAATAATAGTTAAAACATGTAATTCTATATATGCCAAAAGAATACACATTCTCAAAAAGGAACCAAGAAGAACCATTGGTAATGGACCTTCATCACCCAAACAATGGTTCTTAATAGTGGTTCCGAATAGAATGTATAAATAATAAAATAAGTAATACTACTAAAATATATACAAAAGTGGCCACCAGGGACACAATAATCTAAAATATCAAAATACAGCATATCGGACACAAGTACCCAGGCTACGGATAAAACTCGTCCGCCTGAACGTCCGTCTCCTCGTCCTCGGCCTCAGCCTCTGGGTCAGGCTGGTAATCTGGGTCACTCTCTGTGCCGGGAGCTACAGCCTTAGAACCTAAAAGTGATTTAAAATGTAGGGTGAGCTACATCATAGCTCAATAGAAGAATTCCAACTAAATGAATTGAATATGCAGATCATGCCATCTCATAACAGAAATCAAATCAGAAACGTACAATCATGACGAATCAAATCAAATACTGAGCTTTTAGACAAGAAATCAGATGTTATGCAAGTATATTATCAGAGCTTAAATTATGTATATTTAACTTAAGAAACTCCCGTGACTATATAGCACGGAGTAAACAGGAATGTTTGATAGGAAACCCCAACCAATCGTCGTTCACATGAACAATTTTGAAAGTGCAACAATGCCTCATCTATGGAGTGCAATTGCGCCAAGGATTAAAAGCAGGTGCACAAGTGTGCCAGACATCGGATATACCACCGGGTCGGTGGGGATCATCTGATTTAAATCATCAAATCACATACATATATATACCTCACAGATCGATAGCGTAAATCAAGGTGTTTCGTGGATACATAATCGTGAAATGTAAATCAAAGATAATGTGAATTATGATATGCTTGTTAAAATGTAAATCGTGATATGAAATAAACATGAAATCATACTCAAAAGCAGTTTAGGTTGGTTTTCCCCTACCTCAGGTCAAAATATATTTTAAGCAAATCCAAAGCCTTTCAAGGTGTCAGGGTTTGATCCTAGACCATAAACATAGTACTTTAAGTGTCAGAGATGTCAGAATGCTAACTGGCACAATATCCGGTGGTGTTTAACTCATAAAATCAAAACAGAACAAAACAGGGGTGATTGATCGATCACCACTCTTATTGATCGATCAATACCTCTTGTTGATCGATCACTAACCTCATTGATCGATCAATACTCTCTTAGCTTTCATCCAGGAACATAGTCCATTGATCGATCAATAGCCCTTATTGATCGATCACTACTCATCATTGATCGATCAATATACTCATTGATCGATCAATAACCTCTCTTCTATTCACTTTTAACACAGCTTAAATTGATCGATCACCACTTTGGTTGATCGATCAATGCCTCCTGTTGATCGATCAATGCCCTATGTTGATCGATCACTAACCTATTTTCAAAAATTCCCACCTTCTGTTCACATTAACTATTTATACAGATTGATCGATCAATGCCTTCATTGATCGATCAACACCCTCCAGTGATCGATCAATACCTTTGTTGATCGATCACCAATTGTCATTGATCGATCACTCTCACTTTGATCGATCAATACCCAGGATTGATCGATCAATGCCCAAATTGATCGATCAATGCTCTTCGAGCACTAAACTTCCAGAGTTTAGGGGCTTCTGTTCCCCTTTCTGTCTTATACAGATTGATCGATCAATGCCTTCATTGATCGATCACCACTTGTCATTGATCGATCAATGCCTTCATTGATCGATCAATAATGACAGAAACTCTGTCATTAATGGAGGTCACCTCCAACCCTATTTCAACCCATTTTTCATTAATGGTTCCCAACAACCATTAACACACAATCAATGCACATATTTGGGCTTCTTATTTGCCCCCATTTAAATACACAGACTCACCTTTGTTTAGGCCCTCTCGGGGTTTCGGCAAATCGATCCGGATGAGGGTTTCAGATCTAGTTCTCGGAGTTTATCACCGATCCGAGTCTGACGAGCAACCGTTTAGCTCCGGTTCAGCATGCAGAGACTTCACACGTACTTAGACCATACCTAAGCTCATCTCATTGAACTCTATATACCCTAGCTTAGGAAACCCACCATTTCAATATTGCTAACCCTGTTCTCTCAAGGAACTCTCTCACAGTTCAACCTAGCTACAGATTTTCTCAACTTCTAGAGCAAGGGGAAGAAGAAGAAGAAGAAGGAGAACTCTCTCTTTGATCTCCCTTCCTTCTCCTATAAGCTAATAAACAGATATTTCTGTTTTCCCCTAGTTTATGTTCCGGTGTGGAGCACGAACACGGTCGCTACGGCGCAACGTGTCACATTGACCCTTTACACAACTCAGACAATAAACGAAAATGTACGTGTGAACTCATCCAACCACGGTGCAACTTTATCTTAACTAATATCAATTCTAAAATTTTAAATCGGTCTCGATTTCCATGCCGGGCACGTAGATCGAAACAGTCAAGTTCGTGTTCTAAATATTCAGGGTTGTTACAACTGGGTTTATAAATTGCCTTTTTTGCCACCAAATCCGATAAAATACTGAATATTAAAGGCTGTGAGATCTCTAGGAGTCGGCTAAAAAAATTCGGGTTCTGGTAAACTATGACCCGGACGGGTCCCCGACCCAGTTGCAGCTCTTCTCACCGACAAAGCTGCAAAATTACAAAATAGAAAAAAAGAGGATGGTAGCATCTCAAATGACAGCCCAACTGCTTGTAAACGTTTTTATTGCCACCAGTCAAATGACAGCCCAACTGCTTGTAAACGTTTTTATTGCCACCAGTCATTTTTAGCGTTAAACGTCTCAAGTGACACCGACCTGCCATTTTGGAGTCAATAGGCGCTCACCTGATGAGGCCCATAAATAACCACCCCTTAAACTTCCACAAACACACGAACTGCCTATTGCACGCCCATTGCAGAGAGAGAGAGGATGGCTGAATACAACTGTTTAGGTAAAATTGTTATTTTTTTTCATTTTCTACTTATCTTGCTTTTTTTTTTGTCTACACAAAATGTTAGTCATCTTTAAGTTACACTTGGTAGAAGACACTAACAACATCCTCCAATCTTTTAATATTTCTCATTTAAATCATAAACTTTTATTCAAATGTATTTTTCATAATTTAATAGCTACTTGTTGAAACATTAATGATTTGTGCGTTTTCTATTTTGTCTAAATTTTACAAATTTTTACTTCTTCATGAAGTGTGATTTTCATTATTAATTAAGTTTAGCAAAATCATCTTTATCAAACTCTAGCTTTAACTTCTATTTTGGTTTCTATTTTTACTTGGAATTTAAAATTTTCTCAAAAAATATGTATCATTTAGTGGTAAGTTTTGGGGGCGTTTTCTAATGAAGGCCACTGGAAAAACCTTTAACTACTTTTGTAGAAGTGCCACTGAAAATCAGTAGCTTGATTTCTATGGTAAATATTGCCAGCGTTTAGTGGAAAACGCGGCTAAACTAATTTATTAGCATGCTTAATTAGATTAACTATTCCCCTTATTTTCCTTGAAACACTGCTAAAAATTTGATTATTCTTGACGCTTCGTCATTGGATGCCGCTAAAAATATGACACTAAAAGGGTTTACTATTACTGGAGTTTTCTCAAAGGGCCCAAAATAAAAACTTAGGGAGCCACTACTTGCACACGCTTTTTAAGTGATTGCGCCGAGGTTAAAGAAAAACATTGTATTTTAGGGACATATGACATGTGACATGTGAAAACGAAATCTAGGCCGTCTGATATAAAGTTCATGATCTATAGATCCTTAGGGCATAAGATTGGAGCAAAACAACATAATTATCATATGATTTATTGTTGTCGACCGTTGAATCAAATAATAGCCTTTGACTATATTCAATCATATGATGAAAATTATATTTCGTGCCAATCTTATCCACTAAGGCTCTATAGATTATGAACTTTAAATCAAACGGCCCAGATTGCGTTTTCACATGTCACATGCCCCTAAGATACAAAGTCTTTTTTTAACCTCGATGCAATCACTTAAAAAAGGAGTGCAAGTAATGGCTTCCTAAAACTTATCACCTGTAAAAAAATTTCTAAAGGGTTCCTATTAGTGTTTTTTTTTTTAAATGTCATTAATAAATCTTCCAATTTGGGCTTGGACCTCTCGCACAATGGTTGGTTGACAATATTGCAAACTCAAGGTTGCAGGTTAAAGCTCAGCTTACATATAAGAAAAAAACAAAACAACTTCTAATTTTACACTAAGAAATGCGGGAGCGAGATAAAAGTGTTCAGAGTTTCATAATTTTCTACAATCTTGTCCCATTTGTCCTTAAGGTTGACAATATTGCAACCTGGAGGTTGTAGGTTTTGTTAGAAAATTTAAAGAAATAACTATGATCTAGGCTTGAGTCATTTGATCAACATATCAAATACAACAGTTATCTAGTAAGATAAATCCTACTTGACTAGATGATCGCAAAGACGAGCTTGATCAAAAATTCCTCCGTATAAGATCAAACTCCTAGGACAAACCACCTCTCTTCCTTTCTATCTCTATTGATGGGAATAGCATTGAGAATAGACAAAGAGGGGACATTGTCCTCCTTATATAGATATTGATTTGTTTTCTAGCCCATCAAGGAAACTAAATCTAGAGGATGTGTCACTTCTATAAATGGATTACCACAACCTTATAAAATTAGTAAGAAAATCCACCAAGATTGCATGGTGATTCTTATTGTGCCAAGTATGGAAAGTCTCATCAATTCAAGTTTTAGCAAATACAGGAAAAGAGGTTAGTATGTGGGTCACAAAAATCTAACAATCTCCCACTTGATCTACACACTACCAAAATATTGTTTTAAATAATTTCATGAATTGGTCATTTTTGAAAAGCGGATGGCCATCCTTATAATTTTATAAAATCATTGATTTTCAAAGAACTTGGTACAATACAACATCCTCTCAAGTTCAAAAAATAACTTTAATAATGGATCATGGATGCCTATAATGTACCATGTTTAACAATTGATATTAAGGCAGTTCCATGGTCACAAGAATTATTGTAGGTAATGAACCATAGAGTATTACTTGTGATTTTGTGATCCACCAGTATATGCACACTTTAATGCAATCACTTGTGTACATACCTGCATTCGTCCAGCTTCATACTCTAAGGTATGTCATCCTGATATCTTACGGTATACGCCATGTGAAAACCATCATCCAACTATCAGGATAAAGGCTATATGACCGTGGTCCCTAATCACAATAGCCCAAGCTTCCTTATTTGAGCATTTATGCTCCCAGGCTAACATTACATATGCTAATAATGTTAATAATAATAAATATGGAGTCAAATGAAAGACTTGCATAAAATGATAATCAAATATGTAAAGAGTGTCGATAATAAAATAGAATGAAATAAACATTGTGAAAGAAACTCCCACTCAATCAATGTGCTCAAGTGTTTCTAACACTCTCATCCAGATCACGTGCACTATAAAATCTTTTGTTTGAAGCCCCTTTGTGAGTGGGTCACTAATCATTTCCTCAAAAGGCAGATGAGGAATCTTAATGATTCCTTCCCGAACCTTTTTCAGCACCATCATATACTTAACCTCGACGTGCCTTTTATTTTTGATTCGTCTATCACTCTCGATGAAATCAGTGGCAACTTTGTTATCGCAATAAATGGTCAAGGGCTTATGAATGGAATTCACAACACCCAACTCACCAATGAAGCTCTTTAACCAAACGACATGCTTGGTGGCCTCATAGCATCCAATGAACTCTGTGAACATAGTGAAATCCGACGTTATAGTATGTTTGGAGCTTCTCCAAGTAATAGCTCCATGGGCGAGCTTGAAAATGAAACCCGAAGTGGATTTGTGAGATCGATCACACCCTACATAGCTAGAATCACTATAGCCAATGACTTCAAGTTCATTTAATCTTCTGTATATAAGCATGTGGTCCTTAGTTCCTTGCAAATATCGCAATACCTTCTTGACAGCTATCAAATGAGCAAAATCAGGATTTTGCTGAAACCTCCCGAGCATCCCAATGATAAAACTGATGTCTGGTCGCATACATGTCATAGTATATATAAGACTTCCTACTGCAGAAGCATACATAGTCGAATCCACTCGCTTTCTCTCCATATCATTTTTAGGGCATTGATCTTCGCTTAAGAGATCACCCTTAACAATTGGAGCACTGGAAATATTACAGTTCTCCATTTTGAATCGTTTGAGGTCCTTGTCGATGTAGGCTCTCTGAAATAATCCTAAGAGCCCAGCTCCCCGTTGCCTGTGGATCTTAATTTCCAGAATGTATTGCACATTCCCCATATCCTTTATGTCGAAACAGTTGGATAGGAAATATTTTGTATCGTACAAAAGATGAATATCATTACTCGCGAGGAGTATGTCATCAACATATAGCACTAGGATGATGAAACGACTTTTGGACTTCTTTATGTAGATGCACCTATCCATGGCATTTTCTTAAAAACCATATTCCATAACAATTTGATCAAACTTCAGGTACCACTGCTTCAACCCATAAATGGATTTCTTCAGCTTGCACACATGATCCTCTTGACTTTGTATCTCAAAACCCTCAGGTTGAGACATATAGATCTCTTCTTCCAAATTACCGTTGAGGAAAGTCGTCTTTACATTCATCTGATGTAATTCTAAGTCATAGTGTGCCACTATCGCTAGAATTATTCGAAGAGAGTCATTGGATAAAACAGGAGAGTATGTCTTATTGAAATCAATCCCCAATCTCTAAGTGAACCCTTTGGCTATTAATCTAGCTTTAAATTTTTCAACATTGCCTTTAGAGTTTCTTTTAACCTTGTAAACCCATCTATATTTGATCACCTTATAACCTTTTGAAAGGATCACAAGATCCCAGACATCATTCATTTTCATAGATTGCAACTCTTCTCTCATGGCCTCCTGCCAGTGTTGAGATTTATCGCTTTTCATGGCTTAAGAGAAAGAGGAAGGATCATCGGTGTCCAGATTAATTTCATAACTTTCTTGCAGATAAACTTCATAATTATTGGGTATCACAGATCTATGATCTCGAGTTGATCTCCTTAAAGCAATCGGTGGGCCCTCAAGTGGAGGAGGAGGTGGAGCACTGGAAGTTTCAGCATTGGGAGAATCATTGTGTATCGTAGATCCCTCAGGGTGAATGATAGGATTAGGCATAGGGATAAAAACATGTATAGTTGTTCCTATAGGAACGAGAGGCGTAACATGAGTATATTTTTCAAAAATAATCTTTCTTTGTTTTTGACTCCCACTGATGAAACTATATTCAAGAAACTTGGCATTGGAGGTTTCTATGATCTCCAACGGTCGAGATGGGCAATAGAACCTATATGATCGGGTGCGCTTGGGGTAACCAATGAAGTAACATGTGACGGTGTGTGGATCAAGCTTCTTGAGGTTTGGATCATAAATTCTCGCTTTTGCCAAACACCCCCATACATGCAGATGTTTAAGACTTGGCCGACGGCCAGTCCGAAGTTTGTAAGGTGTTTCCGGAGCAACTTTGCATGGCACTCAATTAAGAATATAAACTGTGGTTTTGAGAGCTTCTCCCTAAAAACTTTCATGAAGGTTCGAGTTGCTCATCATGCTGCGAACGACCTCCTGATAAATACGATTTCTCCTCTCGGAGACACCATTCTGTTGCGGGATATCAGGCGCTGTATACTGAATAACAATCCTATATTTTGTTAAGAACTGAGCGAAGTTTCCATGATTAACACCATCTGAATCCATCTTCCTATAGTATTCTCCTCCACGATCTGATCTAACGGCTTTAATTTTCTTATCAGTCTGTTTCTCAACTTCTGTTTTAAAGATCTTGAACGTATCGAGTGCCTCAGACTTCTGATGAATCAGGTATACATAGGCATAACAAGAAAACTCATCTATAAAACTAATGAAGTAACGTTGTCCACCTCGTAAATGTGTGAGAAAAGGTCCACAGATGTTTGTGTGGATCAGTTGTAACAAATCAAAGGATCTAATGGCCTCAAACTTTCTTTGTTTCATGAACTTTCCCGTTATACACTCAAGACATGTGGTAAAGTTGTTAAAATTAAGAGGAATAAGAATGCCATCTTTGACCATAGCCTCTAACCTTTTCCTCTGTGTCACAAACATTTATGCCAAAGCATAGAGGAGTTTTCTACCAAAAGAGAGCTCTTTATTCCGAATGAGTTAATAGAGATACATGCAAATGATGCAATAGAAATATCATCAAGAGATAATCGAAACTAACCATCTACTAATAAACCATTCCCTACAGTAACATTGTTCTTAGAAATAATCAAGGAGTATCTAGCAAAAGTAAAGTGATATCCAAAAGTAATTCATCTGGAGACTGAGATGAGATTTCGTCTGAAGGATGGAATGAAATAAATATTTTCAAGTATAAAAATATGTCCAATGTCTTAAACAAGCCTGTAAGTTCCAACAACCTCGACCTTGACCGCTTGCTCATTTCCAAGGAAAAGCATTTCATCCGGTCTTGTGTTTCTCCTGCTTATCAGCCCCTGCAAAGAATGAACAACATGTACAGTGGCGCCAAATTCAACTCACCAAGAATTTTCGAAAACGTTGACCAGATTCAATTCAGAACAAACATGAGCGAAGTGAGTACCTTGGTGCTTCTTCTTCATAATACTTTTGCATAAATAATAATCCTTCTTGAAGTGTCCTTTCTTTTTACAGAAATGACAGCCATCATCGTTATCATTCACAACAGCTTTCTTCTTGAGGTCCTTCTTATTTTCTTTATTTGTGACATGATTTTTTCTTTGACCCTTTCTCTTGAAATTTTTTTATGAGCAGAGATATGAGCAGGGTTATAGGCAAAATGAGCAAACTCGGTCTTGTTGCCCCGCAATCGTTCTTCTTCCGTTACACATATTGAGATCAATTGGTTCAAATCTCAATTTTCCTTCTGGGCATTGTAATTCACCTTAAAGGTATCAAACTGACTGAGAACGAATGCAACAACCAAATGTACTATGGCAGCTTCCTCAATGGGAATACCTTGATCCTTGAGTTTCATCGCCAACATAGATATCTTAAGAATGAACTCCCTTACAGAACCTTTACCATCATAGCGTATGTTAACAAACTTCACAAGATAATCATATTGTAGAGATTTAGTAGACCCAATAAACTGATTCTCGATATTTTTCAGCAAGTCACTTGCTGTCTTAGTGGTCTTAATACCATAATGGATGACCTCACTCATAGAAGCGCGAATATTCATGATAGACATACGATTTGCCTTCTCCCACTTGGCATGCAGAGCTTTTTCAAAATTTGAAGAGTTATCGATAGGGGTGGCTGGTCTGTTCTCTGATAGAACAAAATCATAATCTAGGTAACCAAGGGTCAAATCCAGACCCATTTGCCAAGTGGAATAATTGGTACTAGTGAGCTTTTTAATGCTCGTCATCTGTTGTTGCAACAGTGATCCGCCCATAGCTGCAATGACATAGATCATTATCAGCACATGTTTATATAGAACTTTACATAATTTGAGTTCGTACCTGGGGTCAAGGTCGAATCAATCAGAGTATATTAATCATGTGCAAAACCATCCACTCTGAGGGACAGACATGACTCATTGTTTCAGCATCACCTTAGGGCAGAAGCATTAACCTATTGCATGCCTCCCTAGTTCGTGTCCGTAGACACGCATAGACCTAGTCATTTGTGTTTTGGTTTGATCCAAGATAGTCATCAGCTTAGGCCAGAAGTTTCGCTCTCCTCTCACCTAAATACGCATAACTATTCTATCCATTCCCCTTTCGTGAGCTTTTTAACTCAGCTTTAGCCAGAAGTAGTAGCTTACGCAAGTAAATGTTCTCGCGATTTTAATGAGACAATTGTCTCAAAATTCAAAGATAACGTAACCTCCATAGACCGATCACCTTTTGGCAGACTACAAACCTACTTTGGCAACATCTCCATGAACGACTGTTTTTTCAGTCTTCCTAAACCCCTTTATAGGAAGGACCTATCTCAAGGCATTCTATCATGTCATTAGTTCAAGGTTTCATACCCTAAGTACGTTCACATACCAAGTTTAGGAAAATTAGATTCTATGAATTAAATTAGTAGATTTAATATTAATAGAGAACAATGTCTTAATTTTTATTTTTTATTTTTTAGAGAAATTAAGTACATTAGTTATAAAGAGATTATGCATATGAAGTAACTATGAATAATGATATGATAGTGTAAGAGTATTAATACAGAATACTCAAAAGGTTCAACAATTTATTTGGAATATAAAAAATAAATTAATTGACCTTTGACTAAAATTTTTAAGTATAAAATAGTATCAAACAGTCCCATCAATCAGTCCAAAGTGTAGATCTCGTTGAGTAGACCAAAAACGATAGGTCACATGCACAAATCAGAGTTGTATATCTCCAGATATCGCGTTTTAGAGGTTGAGCCCGAATAGGGTTCAGGCTGGTTGCATAAACAAGTTCTTAGTTTAAATATTTTATCTGCAGCTGGCGGAAGCAGTGTAGTATGATGATTGCAGATAATATCTGAATAGGAGTTGGGTTGGGTTTTGGACATGTATTCGGTCGGGTAATGGGTACAAGTAGGCCAGGACATGGGCCGAGTGGGCCGGTTCAGGTGGCTGGGTCCCGGGCCGGGTCAAGGTCCGAAGTGGACCGGGCCATGTGAGCTGGATATTGGGCCGGGTCATGGGCCGAAGTGTGCCGAATCAGGCGGGCCGGGTAATGGGCCTAATGGGATCGGATCAGGTGGGCTAGGTCCCGGACTGGTAGTGGATCCAAGTGAACCGAGTCAGGTCCAAGGTCGGTCGAGACCGGTCCAAGGTCGGTCGAGACCGGTCCGACCTAGTCCGGAAAGCCCTCACCGTATCATCTTCTTCATCGTTTTTATTTATTTTTATTTATTTTTTTAATTTTATAAAACAAGTTGCAGAAGTGCTGCAACAAAATGGTCCTTTATGGGCACATCCCCTCCCCTTTTAGGTCACCTAGGATCCGGTCGTTGCCCGATAAACCCCAATGCGGTCATGCGGTGCCGGTCAATCTGAAATTGCCGGACAGCATCGGACCATTGACCTAAAAAATTTTATTTATATATTATTTTTTTTTTGTCTTAATAGGCTGCAACAAAAACAGCTGATGGGGCCAAAAACCCTCCTCATTCCAGTCACCGGAGCCGAGGGTCTGTAGTACATCGATCATACGACTCCGGCGACCGGTGCGATCCAATGACGAAAAAATGTCGAGCAACGGGACCGTCGGCTAAAAGAATGTTTTTTTTTTATATATATAAACAAGTTGTAGTTGAGTGACCGATAGCCACAAAACAGTCCGGCAGTGCTGAAGCCAGTCCGATGGCCGGAAGCCACAAAGCAGTCCGGTGGCCAGCAGCCACAAAGCAGTCTAATAGTCCTAAAGTCAGTCCAGTGGCTGGAAAAAAAAAAATTTGAAAAATATATGTGGATCAAATGAAATCAGACCATCTAAAAGCTATGATATCAATTGTTAGAAAACTTAGAGAAATAACCATGATCTAGGCTTGAATTATTTGATCAACATATCAAATACAACAGTTATCTAGTAAGATAAATCCTACTTACTTGACTAGATGATCACGAAGACAAGCTTGATAGGCAATTCCTCCGTATAAGACCAAACTCCTAGGACAAGTCACCTCTCTTCCTTTCTATCATTGTTGATGGGAATAGCATTGAGAATAAACAAAGAGGAGACGTTATCCTTCTTATATAGACATTGATTTGTTTCCTAGCCCATCAAGGAAACTAAATCTAGAGGATGTGTCACTTTTATAAAGGGATCATTACAACCCTATAAAATTAGAAAGGAAATATACCAAGATTGCATGGTAATTCTTATTGTACCAAGTATAGAAAGTCTCACCAATTCAAGTTTTACCAAGTAAATGAAAAGAGGCTAGTGTGTGGGTCACAAAAACCCAACAGGTTTGACCCCTAACTTATAAAAAACATGGTATCTCTTCCACCTTATTCTCCAAATTTTATCAACTTTTTCCAAAGTGCATTTATTTGTCCTCACTGAATAAGTTCCTTCTCTGATTTTTTTCTAGAATTTTGATTATATATTTTAAAATTAAAATATTTTAGCGATTCTTAAATAATTTCCAATTCCCAATTTGGTGACTATGCTTGCCAGAGATGTTCTCCATTATCTTGTCCTAAAATCTTATCATTTTAAGGTGGATTAATGCCGATTCCAAAACATGACTTACTCAAAAATTAAAAATATGATACAATTTTAAACGGGCTTTGGTCAGGTCCAATTGGTTGAATATTAAATGTGGTTCAATCAAACTACTGGCTGGAGAGGCCGGTCGTTGGTGTGTGGCTACCGCTTTTTGCCAAGAAGTGAGGTTTCACGGTTTTGATTTCGTTAAGACGCCTCTTCAAAAAAAAATTTATTTTTTTGTATAAATAAGACGCCTCTTCAAAATTGGGCTACGGAGCCTACCATTTACCTCTTTTCAGACCAGATTAAAAGTGAGCCTGCTTGTACATATATTGAAAGTATGCATGACCTTTTTATTTTAAGAATAGGTTGGAATATTGAAAGTATATATTTTATGTATGACCTTGTGACCTTTTTATTTTAAGAATTGGTTGGAATATTGAAAGTATATATTTTATGTATGACCTTGTACATATATTAGTTTTTTGTCATACTCTTATGAAAGTATATTTTATGTGATTGAAAGAAAACTTGCATGGCCGGAGTTGTTAGGAGCAAAACCAGAGTTTGCCAAAGAAGTAATTGAGAGAGAGAACCATTATGTTAGAGCAGTGTTCATTACAAAAGGTCAAAAAAGGACTACGAATTATAACTGTCAATGTGTGTTTGTTTGGACCAGTGGCGATCAAGGCACTGGCACGGTCATTGAAGTCCCAAAGGTTGGATAGAAGAAAGGGCTTTGCCCATCAAAAAATATAATACTGTTTATATAACAATATTGTAACACAATATAATACTATTAATACAATTTAATACAAATTAATGATCCCCTCTCTCGAGTCCACAAAGATCACTTGTAACTACAACTCTCCTTTGTAGTGCATTCTCCAAGTGTGTTTGTTCCCCCCTCTTTTATCCTTCCATGACAAGCCTTTGCTTTGTGAAATAACTCCGATATTTAGTATAAAAAAAAGGCGTTAAAAGCCCCTCAAAGCACAACCCTAGACACTCTAAGATCCTTTTTCAAACCTGCTCCCATTTGGATTCGAGTAAATAGATAGATATATAAGTACACACATCCCATTTGACTAATACAAAGTATAGGGATAATTAGAGAAACATGCCTCAAAAACAAACTTTTTAGCAAAAAAAACCCGACCTCAAAGGTTTTAGAAAAACGGTGCTTTTACGGATTTTAGAACTTCAAAAAATCGTGAAAGCACGATTTTTTCTAAAAAGTTTGTTTTTGCGGTATTGTTTTCTAAAGTGCCCGTACAATATAATACTAAATAATGATCCCCTCTCTCGAGTGCACAAAGATCACTTGTTACTCCAACTTTGATTGGTTCACATTGGCAGCAAACTTTTTTCTTTTTACAATTTGGTCAAAAGGTGGTTGGTGATGTGAACCAATCACTTCTAAAATAACGGGCTGCCTTTACTCGAGTGAGAGCGAGGGGATCATTATAATATTATATATATAAAGGCTAACTGACTAGCACACTACAAAAAAAATAAGTTACCCCGACGGCTCCTATTAAGAAGCCGTTGGCGTAGATCTATCCTACGCCAGCGTTTATTATGGGAAGCCGTCGGCATAGGGCTAGAGTATATAACCTATTGCAATCGGCTCACACGCTCTCTATTGAAATTGCCTCCCCTCTTTCTTTCTCTCTCTCCCCTCTCTCTTCAAAACCCTAGTTGCTCGTCACGCATCAGAGATCTTCAAGCATCAGTGATCCTCACGCATCTCTCTCTCTCCCTCTTTCTTCAAAACCCTAGCTGCTCTAAACGCATCATATCTACCTCTCCCTCTCTCTCTCTTTAAAACCCTAGATGCTCTAAACGCATCAGATCTGATGTGATTCATCTTCGATCTCGCGCTAACCCTAGATTTGTGAGGTGTTTCATCTTCATTTTCCATTTGACTTGCGTTTTCATTAGTAGACTCCATTCGATCAAGTCAACCGCAACTTCAAGAGAGTCCATTCTATTGGGCCTGAGCATCTACAACTTCATCAAGAGGTAGAGATGCTGAGATTTTGTTGTTTATTAATTAGTAGTCGTACATTTGGTAGTTTCGTGAGATTATAGAGGAATTTTTTCTGATTATATATAATTTTTTGTTTGTCTTTTTTGTTTTGTTTTTTTTTTAATAAACTACTTTAGTTTATTTTTTTGTCTTTTTTGTTTGTTTTGTTTTGATTATATATGATGTATTTGGTGTTTTAATTTTTGAGACACCAAAGAGATCTTTGTTTTCTATGATGAACAATGCAATTGGCTTCAAAATTTTAGTCCTTGTTCTCATTCTCTTTTGGTTTTTGATTCATTTTCTTAGCAAAGGTTCATTGGTGCCATGTTTGATCTTCGTCTCTAAACTAATTTAACAAACTAGTTCAGCAAATTGATATTATTTCTATCATAATTTATGGAGCATCTTTGATCTACTGAAGCATGTCAAAAGATTGACTTTTGACGGACCCCTGTTTAGGTGAAACTTTCAGAGAAGCCACCGAAATTTAGATTAACTTCTGCTGAAGCATCTTTGATCTGCTGAAGCATGTCGTTAGATTCCCCAAAGCCACCGAAATTTTGGTGAAACTTTTTACAGACCCCTATTTCGGCAAATTTCGCAAAAATTTCGGTAAATTTCAGAGAAATTTGTTTGGTTGAAGGAAGTAGCTTACTATTTCCTATTGGATGATTGAAGTAGCTTACTATTTTGACACCTTTTTTTTTTTTAAATAATTCTCCTAACTTTAGCAGTCAAAGAGAACCTAGGAACTTAGCAGTCAAAGAGAAATTGCTATACCAAATCATTTACTTCCAATAGTTACAAGTTCAATGACAAAGAGAAATTACCTCTACATTTATTAAGTCACAGTGGTCCAACCTCTCGCTTATTACTTGCCCCTCAACTTTTCCTTTTTTTTTTTTTTTTAATTTGTTTTATTTTGAAAAATGTTAAGAGGGAGTCTATTAATTGATATGTGCCCAAATTCAATGAGATAGACAAAAATGTCGATATGGTATCACAATAGTTTAATCATATTCTACTATAAGACTGATCGGTCTCATGGGGGACGAATGATCTTATATGAAACCAATCAATCTTACGGTGGACTACTCGGTCTCATATGAGTATGATTGGCGATTGATCGGTCTTATAGTGGACTAGTCGGTCTCATATGGAAATATGCATGGCGAATCGCCAATTGATTTATCAGGGACCATGTGAGCCTGAATTTTCCCAACATAATTTTCTGAGATGTTTTTTGTTGACCAACCAACAGGGAAAACCTGGACCGCCAGATTGCAGAACATAATCCGAATACAGAATTTACTTGTACATCCACATATAAGCGTGAAAATCAAAGCAGATAATTACTTGACAAAGCAAAGATCATTATGGTAAAACTAAAATTTCTATTCTACTATCCAACATGAACAATAACTAAAACTAACCTCCGGTGATGACCGGCCATCATCTAACAGTGATGTAAAATGTGTATATAATAGCACGAATGTACCAAACCCAAAAATCCAAACGTTACCCAAGCTAAGTCTAAAAGTACAAAAGTTCTCAGTGTATCAAGTCCAAACTCACCAATAATGTTAATAATGATATACATGGAATCAAATGAAAGACTTGCATCAAATGATAATCAAAGATGTAAAGAGTGTCGACAATAAAATAGAATGAAATAAACATTGTGAAAAGAACTCCCACTCAATCAATATACTCAAGTGTTTCTAACACTCCCATCCGGATCACGAGCACTATAAAATCTTTTGTTTGAATCCCCTTTGTGAGTGGGTCAGCAATCATTTTCTCATAAGGCAGATGAGGAATCTTAATGACTCCTTCACGAACCTTTTTCAGCACCATCATATACTTGACCTCAATGTGCCTATTATTTTTGGTTCGTCTCTCACTCTCGATGAAATCAATGGCAGCTTTGTTATCGCAATAAATGGTCAAGGGCTTATGAATGGAATTCACAACACCCAACTCACCAATGAAGCTCTTTAACTAAACGGCATGCTTGGTGGCCTCATAGCATCCAATGAACTCTGCGAACATAGTAGAATCTGACGTTATAGTCTGTTTGGAGCTTCTCCAAGTAATAGCTCCATGGGTGAGCTTGAAAATGAAACCCGAAGTGGATTTGCAAGATCGATCACACCCTGCATAGCTAGAATCACTATAGCCAATGACTTCAAGTTCATTTAATCTTCTATATATAAGCATGTGGCCCTTCATTCCTTGCAAATATCGCAATATCTTCTTGATAACTATCCAATGAGCAAAATCAGGATTTTGCTGAAACCTCTCGAGCATCCCAACGATAAAACTGATGTCTGGTCGCATACAAGTCATAGTATACATAAGACTTCCTACTGCAGAAGCATACATAGTCAGATCTACTCACTTTCTATCCATATCATTTTTAGGGCATTAATCTTCACTTAAGAGATCACCCTTAACAATTGGAGCACTGGAAAGATTACAAGTCTCCATTTTGAATCGTTTGAGGACCTTGTCGATGTAGGCTCTCTGAGATAATCCTAAGAGCCCAGCTCTCGGTTGCCTGTGGATCTTAATTTCCAGAATGTATTACGCATTTCCCATATCCTTCATGTCGAAACGGTTGGATAGGAAATATTTTGTATAGTGCAAAAGATGAATGCCATTACTCGCGAGGAGTATGTCATCAACATATAGCACTAGGATGATGAAATGACTTTGGACTTCTTTATGTAGATGCACCTATCCATGGCATTTTCTTGAAAACCATATTCCGTAACAACTTAATCAAACTTTAGGTACCACTGTCTCGAAGCTTGCTTCAACGCATAAATGAATTTCTTCAGCTTGCACACATGATCCTCTTGACCCTTCATCTCAAAAGCCTTAGGTTGAGACATATAGATCTCTTCTTCCAAATTACCGTGGAGGAAAGTCGTCTTTACATCCATCTGATGTAATTCTAAGTCATAGTGTGCCACTATTGCTAGAATTATTCGAAGAGAGTCCTTGGATGAAATAGGAGAGTATGTCTCATTGAAATCAATTCCCAATCTCTGAGTGAACCCTTTGGCTACTAATCTGGCTTTAAATTTTTCAACATTGCCTTCAGAGTTTCTTTTAACCTTGTAAACCCATCTGCATTTGATCGCCTTATAATCTTTTGAAAGGATCACAAGATCCCAGACATCATTCATTTTCATAGATTGCAACTCTTCTCTCATGGCCTCCTACCAGTGTTGAGATTTCGCTTTTCATGGCTTGAGAGAAAGAGGAAGGATCATCGGTGTCCAAGTCAATATTATCACTTTCTTGCAGATAGACTTCATAATTATTGGGTATCACAGATCTATGATTTCGAGCTGATCTCCTTAAAGCAATCGATGGGCCCTCGAGAGGAGGAGGAGGTGGAGCACTGGAAGTTTCAGCATTGGGAGAATCATTGTGTATCGTAGATCCCTCAGGGTGAATGACAGGGTTAGGCATAGGGATAGGAATATGTATAGTTGTCCCTATAGGAACGAGAGGCGTAACATGAGTATCTTTTTCAAAAATAATCTTCCTTTGTTTTTAACTCCCACTGATGAAACTATATTCAAGAAACTTGGCATTGGAGGTCTCTATGATCTCCATCGGTCGAGATGGGCAATAGAACATATATGATCGGGTGCGCTCAGGGTAACCAATGAAGTAACATGTGACGGTGCGTGGATCAAGCTTCTTGAGGTTTGGATCATAAATTCTCGCTTTCTCTAAATACCCCCATACATGCAGATGTTTAAGACTTGGTCGACGGCCAGTCCAAAGTTTGTAAGGTGTTTCTGAAGCAGCTTTGCATGGCACTCGATTAAGAATATAAATTGTGGTTTTGAGAGCTTCTCCCCAAAAACTTTCAGGAAGGTTTGAGTTGCTCATCATGCTGCGAACAACCCCCTGATAAATACGATTTCTCCTCTCGGAGACACCATTCTGTTGCGAGATACCAGGCTCAGTGTACTGAGGAACAATCCCATGTTCCGTTAAGAATTGAGCAAAGTTTCCATGATTAACACCATCAGAATCCATCTTCCCAGAGTATTCTCCTTCACGATCTGATTTAACAGTTTTAATTTTTTTATCAGTCTGTTTCTCAACTTATGTTTTAAAGATCTTAAACATATCGAGTGCCTCAGACTTTTGATGAAACAGGTATACATAGGCATAACGAGAAAACTCATTTATAAAACTGATGAAGTAACGTTGTCCACCTCGTGAAGGTGTGAGAAAAGGTCCACAGATGTCTGTGTGGATCAGTTGTAACAAATCAGAGGATCTAATGGCCTTAAACTTTCGTTGTTTCATGGACTTTCCCTTTATACACTCAAGACATGTGGTAAAGTTGTTAAAATTAAGAGGATTAAGAATGTCATCTTTGACCATAGCCTCTAACCTTTTCCTCGAGAAGTGTCCCAAACGTTTATGCCAAAGCATAGAGGAGTTTTCTGCCAAAATTTGACAAAAAACTCCTCTATGAGTTAATAGAGATACATGCAAATGATGCAGCAGAAATATCATCAAGAGATAACCTAAACTAACCATCTTCTAATAAACCATTCCCTACAGTAACATTGTTCTTAGAAATAATCAAGGAGTCTCTAGCAAAAGTAAAGTGATATCCAAAAGTAATTAATCTGGAGACTGAGATGAGATTTCGTCTGAAGGACGGAATGAAATAAATATTTTCAAGTATAAAAATATGTCCAGTGTCTGAAACAAGCAGGTAAGTTCCAACAACCTCGACCTTGACCGTTTGCTCGTTTCCAAGGAAAAGCCTTTCATCCGGTCTTGTGTTTCTCCTGCTATCAGCCCCTGCAAGGAATGAGCAACATGTACAATGGCACTAGATTCAACCTACCAAGAATTTTCGAAAACGTTAACCAGATTCAATTTAGAACAAACATGAGCGAAGTGAGTACCTTGGTGCTTCTTCTTCATAATACTTTTTCATAAATAACAATCCTTCTTGAAGTGTCTTTTCTTTTTACAGAAATGACAGTCATCGTTGTTATCATTCACAACGGTTTTCTTCTTGATGTCCTTCTTGTTCCCTCTATTTGTGACGTGATTCTTTTTTTGACCCTTTCTCTTGAAATTTTTTTTATGAGCAAAGATATGAGTAGGGTTATAGGCAAAATGAGCAAACTTAATCTTGTTGCCCCGTAATCGTTTTTCTTCTGTTACACACATTGAGATCAATTGGTTCAAGTCCCATTTTTCCTTCTGGGCATTGTAATTTACCTTAAAGGTATCAAACCGACTGAGAAGGAATGCAACAGCCAAATATATTATGACAGCTTTCTCAATGGGAATACCTTGATCCTTGAGCTTCATCGCCAACATAGACATCTTAAGAATAAACTCTCTCACAGAACCCTTACCATCATAGCGCATGTTAACAAACTTCACAAGATAATCATATTATAGAGATTTAGTAGAGCCAACAAACTGATTCTCGATGTTTTTCAACAAGTCACTTGCTGTCTCAGTGGTCTTAATACCACAATGGATGACCTCACTCATAGAAGCGCGAATAATCATGATCGACATACGATTTGCCTTCTCCCACTTGGCATGCAGAGCTTTTTCAAAATTTGAAGAGTTATCGGTAGGGGTTGCTGGTCTGTTCTCTGATAGAACAAAATCATAATCTAGGTAACCAAGGGTCAAATCCAGACCCATTTGCCAAGTGGAATAATTGGTACTAGTGAGCTTTTCAATGCTCGTCATCTGTTGTTGCAACAGTGATCTGTCCATAGCTGTAATGACATAGATCATTGTCAACACACGTTCATATAAAACTTTACATAATTTGAGTTTGTACCTGGGGTCAAGGTCGAATCAATCAGAGTATATTAACCATGTGCAAAACCATCCACTCTGAGGGACAGACATGACTCATTGTCTCAGCATCACCTTAGGGTAGAAGCATTGACGTATTGCATGTCTCCCTAGTTCGTGTCCGTAGATACGCATAGACCTAGTCATTTGTGTTTTGGTTTGATCTAAGATAGTCATCAGCTTAGGCCAGAAGTTTCGCTTTTCTCTCACCTAAACACGCATAACTATTCTATCCATTCCCCTTTCGTGAGCTTTCTAAGTCAGCTTTGGCCAGAAGTAGTAGCTTACGAAAGTGAATGCTCTCGCGATCTTAATGAGACAATTGTCTCAAAATTCAAGGATAACGTAACCTCCATAGACCGATCACCTTTGGGCAGACTACACACCTACTTTGGCAACATCTCCCTGAACGACTGCTTTATCGGTCTTCCTAAACCCCTTTATAGGAAGGACCTATCTCAAGGCATTCTATCATGTCATTAGTTCAAGGTTTCATACCCTAAGTACGTTCACATACCAAGTTTAGGAAATTTGATTCTATGAATTAAATCAATTGATTTAATATTAATAGAGAACAATATGTCTTAATTTTTTTTATTTTTATTTTAGAGACATTAAGTACATTAGTTATAAAGAGAAGATGCATATGAAGTAACTATGAACAATGACATGATAGTGTAAGAGTATCAATACAGAATATTCAAAAGGTTCAACAATTTATTTGGAATATAAAAAATAAATTAATTGACCTTTGACTAAATTTTTTAAGTATAAAACAGTATCAAACAGTCTCATAAATCAGTCCAAAGTGTAGATCTCATTGAGTAGACAAAAAATGATAGGTCACATGCACAAATCAGAGTTGTATATCTGCAGATATCGCGCTTTAAAGGTTGAGCCAGAATAGGGATCAGTCTGGTTGCATAAACACGTTCTCAGTTTAAATATTTTATCTGCAGCTGGCGAAAGCAGTACAGTATGATGACTGCAGATAATATCTGAATAGGAGTTGGGTTGGGTCTTGGACCGATATTTGGTCGGGTAATGGGTACAAGTGGGCCAGGTCATGGGCCGAGTGGGCCGGTTCGTGGTGGGTCCGGAAATCGAGTCAAGTGGAGAGCCATGTGATCTTGGGATCACGGGTCATGGGCTGAAGTGGGTCGAATCAGGCGGGCCGGGTAATGGTCTGATGGGATCGGGTCAGGTGGGCTGGATCTCGGACTGGTAGTGGATCCAAGTGAATCGGGTCAGGTCCAAGGTCGGTCGAGACCGGGCTGACCCGGTTCGGAAAGCCCTCACCGTATCATCTTCTTCATCATTTTTTTTATTTTTATTTATTTTTATTTTATAAAACAAGTTGCAAAGGTGTTGCAACAAAACGGTCCTTTATGGGCACGTCCCTCCCCTTTCAGGTCACCTAGGCTGATGGTCCGGTGTGCTGTCCGATAAGCCCGGCGCTGGTCGTCAACCAATGCCTGTCCGGTGACCGAAAATTGCCGGACGGCGCCGGACTGTCGGCCTAAAAAAAAAATTTTATTTTTTTTTTGTTTTAACAGGCTGCAACAAAAACAACTGATGGGGCTAAAAACCCTCCTCATTCCAGTCACCGGTGCCGACGGTCCGGTGGTCCGTCCGGTCCGCCCCGGTGCCGGCTGTCGACCGGTGCCAGTCCAGTGGCCGGAAAATGTCGGGCGACACTGGATTGTTGGCTAAAAGAGTGTTCTTTTTTTTTATGTATATAAACAAGTTATAGTTGAGTGACCGGCAGCCACAAAACAGTCCGGCAGTGTTGAAGCCAGTCTGGTGGCTGGGAGCCACAAAGTAGTTCGGTGGCCAGCAGCCACAAAGCAGTCTGCCAGTCCTGAAGTCAGTCCGGTGGCCAGAAAAAAAAAAAAAAAAAATTTTTTTTTTTGAAAAAATATGTGGATCAAACGAAATCAGGTCATCTAAAAGCTATAATACCAATTGTTAGAAAACTTAAAGAAATAACCATGATCTAGGCTTGAATTAGTTGATCAACATATCAAATACAACAGTTATCTAGGAAGATAAATCCTACTTACTTGACTAGATGATCGCGAAGACGAGCTTGATTGGCAATTCCTCCATATAAGACCAAACTCTTAGGACAAGCCACCTCTCTTCCTTTGTATCTCTGTTGATGGGAATAGCATTGAGAATAGACAAAGAGGGGATGCTGCCCTCCTTATATAGACATTAATTTGTTTCCTAGCCCATCAGAAAAACTAAATCTAGAGGATGTGTCACTTCTATAAAGGGATCACCACAACCCTATAAAATTAGTAAGGAAATCCACCAAGATTGCATGGTAATTCTTATTGTGCCAAGTATAGAAAGTCTCGCCAATTCAAGTTCTACCAAATAAATGAAAAGAGGTTAGTATGTGGGTCACAAAAACCCAATAGGTTTGACCCCTAACTTATAAAAAACATAGTATCTCTTCCACCTTTTTCTCCAAATTTTATCAACTTTTTTCCAAAGTGCATTTATTTGTCCTCACTGAATAAGTTCCTTCTTTGATTTTTTTCTCGAATTTTGCTTATATATTTTAAAATTAAAACATTTTAGCGATTCTTAAATAATTTCCAATTCCCAATTTGGTGACTATGCTTGCCAGAGGTGTTCTCAATTATCTTGTCCTAAAATCTTATATTTTAAGGTGGATTAATCCCGATTCCAAAATATGACTTGCCCAAAAATTAAAAATATGATAGAATTTTAAACGGGCTTTGGTCAGGTCCAATTGGTTGAATATTAAATGTGGTTCAATCAAACTACTGGCTGGAGAGGCCGGTCCTTGGTGTGTGGCTACTGCTATTTGCCAAGAAGTGAGGTTTCACGGTTTTGATTTCGTTAAGACGCCTCTTTAAATTTTTTTTTATTTTTTTGGATAAATAAGACGCCTCTTCAAATTTTTTTTTTATTTTTTTGGATAAATAAGACGCCTCTTCAAAATTGGGCTACGGAGCCTACCATTTACCTCTTTTCAGACCAGATTAAAAGTGAGCCTGCTTGTACATATATTGAAAGTATGTTTTTATTTCAAGAATTGGTTGGAATATTGAAAGTATATATTTTATGTATGACCTTGTGACCTTTTTATTTTAAGAATTGGTTGGAATATTGAAAGTTTATATTTTATATATGACCTTGTGACCTTTTTATTTTAAGAATTGGTTGGAATATTGAAAGTATATATTTCATGTAAGACCTTGTACATATATTAGTTTTTTGTCGTACTCTTATGAAAGTATATTTTATGTGATTGAAGGAAAACTTGCATGGCCGGAGTTGTTAGGAGCAAAACCAGAGTTTGCCAAAGAAGTAATTGAGAGAGAGAACCATTATGTTAGAGCAGTGTTCATTACAAAAGATCAAAAAAGGACTACGGATTATAACTGTCAACGTGTGTTTGTTTGGACCAAGGCATCGAGAATCGCACGGTCATTGAAGTCCCAAAGGTTGGATAGAAGAAAGGGATTTGTTCATCAAAAAATATAATACTGTTTATATATCAATATTGTAACGCAATATAATACTATTAATACAATTTAATACAAACTAATGATCTCCTCTCTCGAGTCCACAAAGATCACTTGTAACTACAACTCTCCTTTGTAGTGCGTTCTCCAAGTGTGTTTATTCCCCCCTCTTTTATCCTTCCATGACAAGTCTTTGCTTTGTGAAATAACTCCGATATTTAGTATAAAAAAAAGGCGTTAAAAGCCCCTCAAAGCACAACCCTAGACACTCTAAGATCCTTTTTCAAACCTGCTCCCATTTGGATTCGAGTAAATAGATAGATATATACAAACATCCCATTTGACTAATACAAAGTATAGGGATAATTAGAGAAACATGCCTCAAAAACAAACTTTTTAGCAAAAAATACCCGACCTCAAAGGTTTTAGAAAAACGGTGCTTACACGGATTTTAGAACTTCAAAAAATCGTGAAAGCATGATTTTTTCTAAAAAGCAGGTCTTTTTTGCTAAAAAGTTTGTTTTGGGGGCATTGTTTTCTAAAGTGCCCGTACAATATAATACTAAATAATGATCCCCTCTCTCGAGTGCACGAAGATCTCTTGTTACTCCAACTTTGATTGGTTCACATTGGCAGCTGCCTTTTTTCTTTTTACAATTTGATCAAAAGGTGGTTGGTGATGTGGACCAATCACTACTCAAATAACGGGCTGCCTTTACTCGAGTGAGAGCGAGGGGATCATTGTAATATTATATGTATATAAGCTAACTGACTAGCACACACTACAAAAAAAATAAGTTACCCCGATGGCTCCTATTAAGAAGCCGTTGGCGTAGATCTATCCTACGCCAGCGTTTATTATGGGAAGCCGTCAGCGTAGGGGTAGAGTATATAACCTATTGCAATCGCCTCACACGGTTCACACGCTCTCTACTGAAATTGCCTCCCCTCTTTCTCTCTCTCTCTCTCTCCCCTCTCTCTTCAAAACCTTAGCTGCTCGTCACACATCAGAGATCTTCACGCATCAGTGATCCTCACGCATCTCTCCCTCTCCCTCTTTCTTCAAAACCCTAGCTGCTCTAAATGCATAAGATCTATCTCTCCCTCTCTCTCTTCTAAACCCTAGATGCTCTAAACGCATCAGATCTGATGTGATTCATCTTCACTCTCGCGCTAACCCTAGATTTGTGAGGTGTTTCATCTTCATTTTCCATTTGACTTGCGTTTTCATTAGTAGACTCCATTCGATCAAGTCAGCCGCAACTTCAAGAGAGTCCATTCGATTGGGCTTGAGCATCTACAACTTCATCAAGAGGTAGAGATGCTGAGATTTTGTTGTTTATTAATTAGTAGTCGTACATTTGGTAGTTTCGTGAGATTATAGAGGAATTTTTTCTGATTATATATAATTTTTTGTTTGTCTTTTTTGTTTTGTTTTTTTTTTAATAAACTACTTTAGTTTATTTTTTTGTCTTTTTTGTTTGTTTTGTTTTGATTATATATGATGTATTTGGTGTTTTAATTTTTGAGACACCAAAGAGATCTTTGTTTTCTATGATGAACAATGCAATTGGCTTCAAAATTTTAGTCCTTGTTCTCATTCTCTTTTGGTTTTTGATTCATTTTCTTAGAAAAGGTTCATTGGTGCCATGTTTGATCTTCGTCTCTAAACAAATTTAACAAACTAGTTCAGCAAATTGATATTATTTCTATCATAATTTATGGAGCATCTTTGATCTACTGAAGCATGTCAAAAGATTGACTTTTGACGGACCCCTGTTTAGGTGAAACTTTCAGAGAAGCCACCAAAATTTAGATTGACGTCTGTTGAAGCATCTTTGATCTGCTGTAGCATGTCGTTAGATTCTCCAAAGCTTTTGACTGACCCCTATTTCGGCAAATTTCGCCAAAATTTCGGTTAAGTTCAGAGAAATTTGTTTGGTTGAATTAGCTTACTATTTCCTATTGGATGATTGAAGTAGCTTACTATTTTGACACCTTTTTTTTTTAAATAATTCTCCTAACTTTAGCAGTCAAAGAGAACCTAGGAACTTAGCAGTTAAAGAGAAACTGCTATACGAAATTATTTACTTCCAATAGTTACAAGTCCAATGACAAAGAGAAATTACCTCTACATTTATTAAGTCACAAGGGTCCAACCTCTCGCTTATTACCTGCCCCTCAACTTTTCCTTTTTTTTCTTTTAATTTGTTTTATTTTGAAAAATGTTAAGAGGGAGTCTATTAATTGATATGTGCCCAAATTCAATGAGTTAGACAAAAATGTCGATATGGTATCACAGTAGTTTAATCATATTCTACTATAAGACTGATCGGTCTCATGGGGGACGAATGATCGTATATGAAACCAATCAATCTTACGGTGGACTACTCGGTCTCATATGAGTATGATTGGCGATTGATCGGTCTTATAGTGGACTAGTCGGTCTCATATGGAAATATACATAGCGAATCGCCAATTGATTTATCAAGGACCATGTGACGGCCCGAATTTTTCAAACATAATTTTCTGAGATTTTTTTTTTTGACCAACCAATGGGGAAAACTTGGACCGCCAGATTGCAAAACATAATCCGAATACAGAATTTACTTGTGCATCCACATATAAGCGTGGAAATCAAAGCAGATAATTACTTGACAAAGCAAAGATCATTATGGTAGAACTAAAATTTCTATTCTAATATCCAACATGAACAATAACTAAAACAAACCACCGGTGATGGCCGACCATCATCTAAATAGTGATGTAAAATGTGTATATAATAGCATGAATGTAACAAACCAAAAATCCAAATGTTAGCCATGCTAAATCTAAAAGTACAAAAGTTCTCAGTGTATCAAATCCAAACTCACCAAAATCTATAATGTACTAAATTTATGATCCCTGAACTAGGGTAAAAATCCTCAGGCAAAAGATCTTCTTCTTACGGTACATAGTCTGGATCTTCCTCAAAGCCAAGATCCTGATTAATACCTACACCTGTGATGTATAGTCGAGATGAGCTAACAGTCTAAGCTCAGTAGAGAAAACTCAATAGCAGTTACATATTATCAGATCAATGCATAGATTCAATGACAATTTTCAAAGCATTTTCATATCCAAGCGGAAAACATGTTCATATCAAAATAGTATTTGAAGAATCTTTTCAGTAATCAATTACAAAACAAAACATCGAGCAATGATCAAGATTCATGTATTTTCGTGTCAACATGGAAAGTAAAACAAAATTTCTTATTTCTTATTTTCTAAGAATTAGACGAATTTATAGCCAAAGTTCAAATTCGAATCAAGGTTTAAGTTCAAGTTCAAATTTGCAAACAATGTCGAATTTGCAACGAGTAACCAATCTGAGACCAAAGCATCCCACATGGAGGGAATAGAGCATCATCCTACGTGAAAGGAACAAGGTTAAAACCCCGGGGACTCTACCCCTCTCTGGAGCCTCTACTCCTCTCTGTCTCAAGTTCAAGGTTCATGTTCAAGTTCAAGTTCAAGTAACAAGTTCAAGTTCAAGTATAGATCAGGATTCAAGCTCGGAGTTCAAAATCAACTGATTTAAGGTTCAAATTTAGAGTTCAGATACAAGTTCTAAATTCCAATTTACAGTTTACATTTCAAGTTCATTTTCAAAGTTCCAATTTCAAGAATTTATGTACAAGTTCAAATACGTGTTCAAGGATTCAAAAACTTTCAATTACAATTTAAAATCACAATTATATCATTGCGTTTATGAATCAAATTCAAAAATGCAAATGTGCATAGAGTTTTCCCCTGCAGTCTATTTTCGAGTTCTAAAACTATTTGAAAATCAAATAAGTCAAATACTAGCTCAAAGGTAGCCAAAATTATCTCATTTCATTTTATCATATCAAAGCATCTACGAAATCAGAGTAAAAAATATAATTGAGTGTCGAATTTTCCCCACCTTAACCTCGAAGTTGCGCGAAAGAAAGTAAGGTTCTATCAACAACATCTGGCCCTCAATCTACATCACAATTATGATGATGTATTAAAGATTGATCTTAATTACTAACAACTCTGACGTACTTAAGTATTTTCTCAAAATCGAGGTGGAAATGGGCAAATTCGTGCTAACTTAGAACTTGATCCAACTTTTTGCTCAATTTTGACCTTTACGACTTTTGATTTATATATTTATTAATTCATACAAGTTATAGGGCTCATTATCCTCTTTCCAACGCCATGAGAATCGCATTAATCAGAGTTCAGAGCGAAAAGTTACAGCCAAAATACTGAGGTTGTGTCGGCACTTCAATCAAAATCGAACGATGGGTTTTTCAAGGAAAAAAAATTTGATCGATCAATTTCTCTAGATTTTTCACACTTCTCTATTCTATCAAATCTGATTGATCAATTCCCAAATTGATTGATCAATTTTGACAAACTTAGAACCCATTCGGGCTTCTTCTTCCTTGCTCCGAATTGTCCAAAACTCGTGGCACACATTCCCATCCATCCATACATCAACTCCAAACAATATTCACACTATTAAATATAAGTCTTACCTTCTAAACCTCACGAAATCGGAGCACACGATGGATGGCACTGATAATGCCGAAATCCACATTCCCCTTGAATCCAATGATGTCGAAACCCACGCTTCTCTTAGTTGCAACGGGATGAAACCCAAGGTCAATCTCCATGGATTGTGCCCGATGAAATCACTAGATCTCCATGAGATGCGGATCATTCAAAAGAGGGTTTCAATCGGGGTTTCTAACCAAAATGAAAGAGGGTTTGGGAAAAATGGGTTCCCACGCTCTTGAATTATCACATGTCGACGATCGGCATTCCCTTGCGGCAATTGATTGAAGAAGAAGAATAAAAAATGAGCAGGAATCGACCAAAAAATCCAAGGGGCTGCTCCCTCTCTCTCTCTCTCTCTCTCTCTCTCTCTCTAGAACCCAAAGGCCCAAAATTTGCAAATCGGTAATAGCTTTCAAAGGAAGTTTTACCTTTTATATTAAAAGGGCTTGGTTCCCCTACAAAACACATACACCCATTTGGGTGTTAAGCCTTATCCACTTATAAGTGTTTGGTTCCAGTGTGAAACTAGCACACACACACAATTCGGGTATTTGTCACTCCCTCAAGGGTTATAGTTTAGGCCCAAAGTCGGCCCAACAGTTGGCCTAATCAGTTGGCTCAAATGGTCGGCCCAATCAATCGACCAAACTAATCGGCCCAATTAGTTGACTCAAATGGTCGACCCAAATAGTCCAATAAGTTTTAATCATTAATAAGTTTATTTTTCACAGAAAATTTTCCTCTAGGCTGCACACGTGCACAGTGTGTCGTATGCCTCGCCAAATACGTATACTTGGTTGGGTGCCACGTGATAGATTGGGTTATTGGGCTCGGGTGTACTCTCGATTTGAGTTGAAATTCGGGTTGAGGCCCAAGTTCAAGCTTGGGTTCGGGTTAGTGTGCAACATGCACAAATACGCCTACGCTCTACATAGGGTATGAGTTGGGATTTAATGCACTTGGCGCGTACCCCCAATTATAACAAGTGGGGTTTGAGACCACGCTATCTAGGTCAATTGTTTGACTCAGGTCAAATCAGTCAAAAGGTCACATTCTCAGCAAAGGTCAATGATTCAACATC